>CAWUFW010006335.1:0-600000 GCA_963921515.1 Calotriton arnoldi
GATCCAGGCAGCTTCTCGTCATTGGTGTGCTCATTAAAGTGGTAATGGAACTGGAGGTCTTGTCAGTGTGCGTTTAATTTAACTGTTTTCACAGGGAGTGTTTGAGTTAGTGCTGATGGGAACAACTCTCCTAGTGGGCCCCGAAATAGTTGGATCAGTTTAATTGTCTGCTCGTATGGTACATTCGGACCTTGCGTGTTCGTGTCCTCTATAACTTGCGTGTGAATGGCATCTTGCTAATTTATTGATGGCCATTTCACACCTTTGCAAAATACAGAAATGATTCTGCACATTTTCAAACGTCAATTCATATGCCCACCAGTTTTTTTGATCCTTTATACAAAAACGCCGAATAGCAATTAGTCATTATTAGTGCATCAATTAGAACCTTTTTTGTGTATATTGTTTTTTGTGACTGACAATAGCTTGGGAGTACTATGTGAGTGAACCTTAAAATTAAGGAGGTTTAGGTGCCACCTGAGAAAATGCAATTCACAGGTTTTTGAAAGCGTGCTTCGTATTTTGTTTGAGGGTGGCAGATTTTTGGGTAAGCCTTGAATTGACAGCATGCTTGAATATGCACCTTAAATTCAAGGTCCATTACTGCCGGGATACAGGGATCTATTTATCAAACTATTAAGTGGTTGATATGCATGAAATGTGAAAAATATTTAACCAGCTCTGATATAATGCTGGAATCGCTGCTTTGTTTTGTCATCTATCCAGAGTTTTCATGTTGCATAGAATATCACATTAGATCTGAAAATGTGTTTTAACTGGCAGCCGAGTGCAACAATACAAGGACGCCAAGATGAGTGGAAATTAGTTTACAAAACGGAACATATTCTATTCTTAGTTTACTTTAGCTGTCAAGCCCATAAAGCATACATATTTTTTTTTTGTTGAAACTCAGGCGTTTTTAGGTCTGGCTACAGGCATATTAGCTGTCTGTTGGCAAGGCGCACTATTTCCAATTCATATCATATACTTAGAGTGGGCCTGGGGTCACCCCTTGCTCATGATTAGATAGCTTTGCTATGTGTCGTACTTCCCTGCTCCTAATTCAATGGATTTCCTCATTATTCTTTTGTTTGTCCCATCTAGAAGCATTTCAGTCTCACAGTGTTGTGGAAGAATGATGTTTGCTTCGACAATTGATGCCAGACTTTGTTTCAGTGCATGGGAGAAACTGTTCCCTCTTCTCAGTCCTTAATTTGAGCCAGTGGTTGTGGGATGTAGTCCGGCGCTTATCTTTTTACATCAGACATTTACAGGGAGCAAGAAAGAGAAAAACAAACAAGATGGAGGAAGACAAAGATGGACATAAGGTCATAAAGGGAGAAAGCAGAAACTTGCCAGAGTGAGATAAAGGAGCATGGAGTGCCTAATTGTGGATTAAAGAGGCATGATGTGGGCTATAGACTACCCAGCATTGGTATTGGGCACACCAACATTTAATTGCACCAGACGTGGGCATAGGCACTCATTATTTTACAAATTAAGCACTGCCTCTTACCCTGCTTCACCCTCACTCCATTCCGACTCCCAACCCAACATTCTATTGACCATATGTCCTTTTGTTCTATTTTCTTTTTATCTTTTTACTTTTATCTTTGAAAGGTTTCTGACCATTACAAGATGGCCACTCACTTGCACGCATGTGCAGGCATGTTCAACAGGCATCTTTGAATACGTTTTGTTTTATCTAACAGATTGATTAAAAGATAACCACATAATGAGTGGCAATTCATTGTGGTCATTTCTTAATTGCAATTATTTAAACATAGCAAAATGCATTTAAAGATGGCTGCATTGGAAGGACACATATCGGTGGAGGTGATCTTTTAATGCATTTTTTTCAAACCATTCCAAAATGGCCATTCTGCATGGACGTGCATTTGCTGTGGCTATCTGAGACAACAAGACCTATTGGTTTTTATGTTGTTTAAAATATTGTTTAATAATTTTGTACAGTGATACATCATCTTTCTAAACAGGTATTAGTATGACATACTTACTCAAGTTTCCCATAATTTCAGGTCATTATTTTGATGCAAACTAACAACAATTGAACATATGTCTTATTAATCAACATTTAACATTGTCATTGACAGTAGTTCTGATCTATGGGTATGTTCTGCAGATAGGTCAGGGTTGATTTCCGAATCTGATTTTCAGAGATTTGAGTCTGACATTTTGGCAATATGCTTCTTTGTGAATGGGTCAAGATACCAGCCTCAATCATGCTTAAAATTTAGCACATGTAAATAATGATCGGTTGCGTCAACGCCGAGGAGGAGGTGCAAGGAGCAAAGAAGGCAATGCGTTGGCATCGATCCCTTAGGATGTAGGAGATGTATCAGCTCCAAGCCACTCAAAGTCAGAGATGCATCGGGATGGAGGCTATGTTCCGTTGGCGATGTGATGTCCTCGATCTTCGCAGCAGTGGCTATGCGTTGGTGTCGATCTCAGCAGCGGCAATGCCTCGTTGCACAATGCACAAGAATAGTTACTTAATAATTCAATATACATTAAATTGTTGGATATTGATATATATATATATACATATATATACATATATATATATATATACATATATATATAATGACTTATTCCTGCCGCCCAAGCTATTTTTATAGCTTTGGGTGGCAGATATTAGTCATTTTAATGTATTGTTGTGCATTTAACTGTATTTTGTGTGTTGTCATCGAAGGAGATGCGCCAGTTCTGAACTGCGCAACTGCGTTGATGCATGGGTATTTTACTGGAGCAGCGCTTTATAACCACTTACAAGAGCCCAGAACTGTATTGGCACCACTTAGCATGGCAAGATTCACAGGTGGCAGAATCCAGGTGCTGTAGCAGGTGAGTTGGAGCGTTTTATGTCTCTGAGACTTCAATCAGGAGGCAAGCCGGCAAACCCTTGGAGCCACTTTGGTTCTGTGTCGGAGAAATGCAGGCCCAGTCCTTTTCACTCCCAGGCAAGAGGGCAGGACAGGAGGCAACAGGTCAGCACAACAAAGCAGGAGACCAGCACAGTCTCAGTCTACCAGAGTGGCAGTCCTTATATCAGCACACCAGTCCTTCTTCCTGGCAGGGTATCCAGAGGTCCAGAAGTGTAGGGATTTGGTGGTGTCTGAGCTCTGGTACTTTTGGCCAGTTGTGCCTTGGAAGTGGGGGAGACTTTGAAGAGGGGCATTGAGTCCCTTCCTTGACTAAATACTCAATAAAGGGGGGTATGCAGACCTTTGTGTGGGAACAGGACACATCCTATTCAGGTTTGTCAGCTTCTCCCTCCAATCCTGCCCAGGATTGCCCATCAGTATGTGGATGGTCCATCAGTCACCCCTAAGCTCCCCTTGTGCGTGGCTGTTCGCAGGAGATGCCCAAAGTCCAGCTGTCACCCCCCCAAGATGTGTATTTCGAGACAGGCAGAAGGCACCAAATGGCTAAAGTAAGAAGGTGTCAACTTTCTAAAAGTAGCATTTTCAGATTTACAATTTAAAATCTGACTTCACCATAAGTTGTGATTTTAAATTGTGTTTCCAAAGATACCAAACTTGGGGGTCCAATCTCTTCCCATTTGGAAATAAATTTAGGAGTTTTCACTACAAGGACATGTAAAACTTAAAAGTACATGTCCTATGTTTTGCATACACTGCACCCTGTCCTTGGTCTATCCAGAGCCCACCGTAGGGCTGACCTATATGCATTAAAAAGGAAGGTTAGGGCCTGGCAAGAGGGTTCACTTCCCAGGTCAGGTTCACTGACAAAATATTGCCTATGAAAATATCCCCATACCAAAATATCATGACCAAAATATTGATGTCAAAAATATCGTCATCCTATACTGTTGGAAAGTGGATTATTAGTAGGGGTAAATATGCATCTACCACTGGCAATAATACCACTAACACAAAATAGGACTCAGAATAGGTCATAGAAAATTATTTTCATGCTCAACCCTTGGTAGATTGGCTGCGAGCAGGCAGGCTTAACTTCAAAGACAGGCATGTAAAGCATTTAAAAACACCAATTCAGTAAATAACTAAGACACAACACACAATAAAAATCGAACACCAATTTATATAAATATGAACTATTTTTATCTTTAAAATTACACCAAAACGAAAAGAGTCCAATGTAGGGAACCGGAGATATGAATTTTTAAAGATTTAGCACTATAGCGTACTTAGAAACATATCGCGCCTATTGGGACATCTGGTCGTGCTAGACCGGGACAAAGTCAAAGTTTCAGGCTGACCGTGATAGAGCCCTGCACGGCTACCCCTCGTGGTAGGTCTTGATTTTTACCTTCTGACTCAAAAACTTTTCTGGAACTTTTCTTCCCAGCGTTCCTCGAAGCTTTCAGCCAGTCCGGATTTGGTGAGAGGTCACCGGCTTGCCTTGGAACGAGCTCCCAGTCAAACTTATGGAAGTCCGTCCTCTGGAGCTTTCCAGTGGGATGAACCAGAGATCCAGGCCGGCTCATGGTTGAAGGTGGGTGGCTTGACTCCCACGGTTGGTCCCGGTCACCTTTTCTACGTTCGGCCTTAGAAACTTTTACGGAGCTATTAAATCGTGAGGTCCCTCGATGCTCTTTGTCAGACCAGATTCGGTGAGGATTCGCCGGCTGGGGTTTCCACCAACGCCCGGTCAAACTCTGGAAGTCGGACCTCCGGAGCTTTTCAGCTGGACAAACTGGACAGCAGGACGGCTCGCGGTTGAGGGCCGCCGGCTTGGCTGGCCAGGCTAAGTCAGTCCACTTATGGAGCTTTTTCCAACGTTGCTCCAAACTGCTGGAACTTCTTCCTGAAGTTCCTTTGAGGGTCCTAAAGTGTCCAAAACTTACTCCAAGGATCTGGAAGCTCCAAGGTGGTCCTTGAAAGTTTGGGACTTCAATTCCCACAATCCACTTGGACAAAACCCTTACAAATCCACTGGTAGTACTCCAGGCTGGGGATTCTTGGTGGTGATGGTCCAGGTGAGCTCTGTTAACCTTTAGCTTGCAGGGAGGCCATTCTTTAGTCCTTTTGAAGCATGTTTGAATCACAGGGCTGCAGTTCCATATTGTGCAGCAGCGCAGTCTGTCAGAGTGCAGGGTCTGGTGGGTGCAAATCAAACTTCCAGCATGGACCCTTCTGTAGTTTCAAGCAGCAGATCTGAGAGGCACTGCTCCTCTTAGATACTTATTCAGTGTTCTCTGGGGTCACACAGAAGGGCACTTCTGTCCAATGAGGTGAGGGACAACACCCCAGAGCATGACCATTTCCTACAAAGTATGGCACAATGGTCTCCGAGAAAGCACTATTTTCTCTAAAATTCAATATGGCTAAAGTCTCAGCAGAGAGGCAAGAGCTGGCTAAACCAACCCTCCAGGATGGCTCATCTCCATATTCTCCCTCCCCCTGACACCTGCACATCCCTTCCTTAAGCCTGCCATCTGGCTGGGTTCAAAGAGTAGGGGTGTAAATGAAACTGGTTTCTCCTGCCTGTCTCCTCCTTCTATTGAACATTATTGTTTACGACCCCTTCCCCTTGCTCTGTTATTCCTAAGCAACAGAACCCTGTCCTCCCAGAATGGCTCCTCTTCACCCCAGGGCTACTTATCACCTCATCAAAGCAGCCTGGCTAATCCACTTAACTGTGACCAATCCAGACACATCACTTGGAGGCTGAATTTTGGTTTACAGACAAGAAAGCCTTATAACTTCTTGTCTGTATGTTTTAAGATAAATTCAACAATAGTATGTTGGATTTATCCATACCATTCTAGGAAGTCCTTGAATTATATTTTTTCTGATTCTCCTGGCAGGAATTATCAATAAATAACATCTTGCCATGATAACCTATGTGCCTGGGGATCTGCAATGGGGAAAAAGGACTGGGCAATTTCTCCAACACCATGGCTTATAAAACATCTCTTATAAGGACCCTGCCTTTATCTACAGGACCTCTCACCTCCTTATAAATACCTGGCCACCCACCCCTGGGACACCTAGGGGAGACTTTAGGGGTTCTGAATATGCAAAGGAATTGCAGATCCTCACTTCACAGGGCTCCTAGCACAAAAGTAATTACTACATTGTGAGAAGTGAAATGTGCAATTTCACTAAACCCAAGGCATATAAAATCTATTTTATAAGGGTCCTTCTTATAAATACCTGGCCTCCCACCCCTGGGAAACCTAGGGGAGACACTGGCGGTACTGAATATGCCAAAATATTGTAGTTTTATTAATTTGTAAGTGCCCCGAACACCAAAGTCGAGTTTGGGCACAATTTTCATTTTAAAAGCAGTCCTGCAACACAGCGCTGCTTTCAAACTGACCTCAGGCCTCAGCAGTGCACACATGCAAGTGCAGAAAGGGCTGCTGACCTCTAGACTGCTGCACCCTATTATATACTAGGGACTTAAAGGTAGTTTTGATCCCCCTGCCCACTTATGTACTAAAGCCTTTTAGGGGAGGTCATGCCAATCATAGGGGTACCCTAACCCATAGTGTACCCTGGTTTATGTTGGTGTTTTCACTGAATTCTAAGTGTCTTTTCAGCACAGCACTGGCCCTGGGCCTGGTTAGGCAGATCCCAGGGACAGTCAGAGTCAGTTACCACCAGTACCAGTCAGCAAAAAATGGGGGTGCCCAGGACACAAGGATGGCTTCGCAACATATACTTATAACGGTAAGTACAAAAATATCGAAAAAAATGTATTGCTGTCATTAATATCGTTGTATTAAATATTGTTTGTAATATATATTAATTTAAATATTGAATACTAAATATATTCAATAGTAACATTAATTTAAGAAAACTAAATAGATTTAATATATATTTCAACAAATATAACAAATAAACTTCTGAAAAAAAGTTAGACATAAATATTAATATATATATATATATTTACAAATCTAGTTAAAAAACTATTATTAAACTAATAATTGAAATTTATATTATAATTTCAGAATTTTTTGGTTGATGTAATAATATGTAATAATATAACAAATAACTATTAACAAATACATAAATATATACATACATATACTAATAACATCAAATATTTTAAAAAACAAACCATTTTGAACAATATAAAAATGTAAATAACATACATTTCTTAAAAGTTTATATAAATATTTTTCACATTAATAATTATAAATATTATAATTTTATACAAGCAAAAACATAATGATATAAAGATTAACAATATAAAATAAATTATATAATTTTACATTAAATACATATACTATTCCCACTACAATGTATACATAAGTAAGCAAATTCTTCTACTAAAGATGTATAAGCTTTACTACTCCCACTTCATGCAGTGCAACAGTAGGAAAACTTCACACAGGGGTAAAATTTACTATTCCCACTCCAGTCAAAACAGAAGTAGGGAAAATGTTGGATTGCGTTGAGGTCAAATTTACCATTCCCACTCCAGTCAGTAAAACACTAGGGAAAATGTTGGATTGCAGACGGGTAAAATTTACTATTCCCACTCCAGTCAATCTACATTAGGGAAAGTGTTGGATTGCGGAGATGTAAAATTTACTATTCCAACTCCAATAACTTCAACAGTAGGGAAAGTGTTAGATTGTGGAGGGGTAAAATTTACTATTCCCTTTCCAATCAGTGCAACAGAAGGGAAAGTGTTGGATTGCAGAGGGGTCAAATTTACTATTCCCATTCCAGTCAGTGCAATAGTAGGGAAAGTGTTGGATTGCGGAGATGTAAAATTTAGTATTCCAACTCCAATAACTTTAACAGTAGGAAAAGTGTTGGATTGCAGAGGGGTAAAATTTACTATTCCCTCTCCAGTCAGTGCAACACTAGGAAAAGTGTTGGATTGCGGAATGGTAAAATGTACTATTCCCACACCAATGAGTGCAACTGTAGGGAAAGTGTTGGATTGCAGAGGGGTAACATTTATTATTCCTACTCCCATCAGTGCAACAGTAGGGAAAGTGTTAGATTGCCAAGCGGCAAAATTAACTATTCCCACTCAACTCTGTGCAACGGTAGGGAAAGTGTCAGATTGTGGAGGGGCAAAATTTACTATTCCCACTCCACTCTGTGCAACAGTAGGGAAAGTGTCAGATTGCGGAGGGGTCAAATTTACTATTTCCACTCCAGTCAGTGCAACATTAGAAAGAAACAAATTCCCTTCAACACAATAAAATAATTGTAAAAACATAGTAAACAAATAAATATGTAAAAAAAAAATACAAATATAATTTATATTAAAAATTAAATAAAATAAATACATATGATAATGTTAAATGCATATCATAAATAGCTAGAAATATTATCATAATTAAAATTGAAAAATTCATTTAAATAAATAATTGTATTGAAAAATTAATTATTAAAAATTTCTTTTTTTTAAAAATAATTGTATTTTTGGAGGAGGAGAGCAAGTTGGCGTCTGTGTAACTCTCCTCACTGCTTACCGCTCCACCCCCACCTCGATAGCTCGTCGGTCTGTTGTAACACCTTAGCTACGCGAAGGAGCCAGGTGGAACCGGCTGTGATGGTGGAGAAATGGGAGAGGAATACTGGTGACTCGCGTTATGGAAGCCTTAGACGCTGTGTTGTAAAGATCAGTGTTGATCTAAAACTCGTACTGCTCCTAACTTCAGCGGTGACCGTGAAGTGGATAGAGAAGCTTTTTCGATTGCGGATTGTAGCTCTGGCTCCAAGAGAGGATCACCTGGAAAAAATGGCAAGCAGAGTGGTGAAAATGGTGAAAACAAGACCCCCACCTGCAGTGGTGGTGGCAGCTTTGTCAGTCGGGTTAGCTAGGTCAGCTGCGCCGGCTACGACACAGGCATCAAGTAACCACAAAGGAATTAACAAAGGAAGAAGTGGGAGGTAATGTGATGAGTCGACGGGCAAAGGGAAACCGGAGTCCGACATCAGTAAGAAGCTACCAGAGCGGCCCGTTCGGTGTAGCAGCGCTATCGAGTCTGGAGAAGGGCAGCCCTCAATTGTGGAGCTGTTCGCGGTCACCGGAAGTAAAGGACTAAAAGGCACAGACTTACTGGCGGCCCCATCAGCATCAGACCTTACTGAGGCTACACCTGCAGGACTCCTGGCCGAAAGTCAGAGCGATGTCAGTAATGGTAAGACTGGGGATTCGATAATAATTTCCCTACCCTCGCCGGCTCCAGAAACTGTGTTTTTTGAGGCATCAGGCAATAAAATGACTACAGAGCATGGCAGAAACGATATCCCGCACCCGGATCAGCCAGGGACTGGGGATAGTAGGTCTGTTTGTGTATGACCCCCAGGAGATGCAAGTCATCCCCATCCAATCCACAGTCTACCAAGGGGCTCTAAAGCACTACTCTCCCCGGATCTAATGGGGGACAAACAAAATTCTCTGACTGATGACTCAGAGTCATCTGTACTGGAAAATGGGACCTCAAGCACCACCCTTTCTTATTCAAGTAATAACAGCTCTTTCGATGAATCAGTGGTGGCTACACAAAGAAAGAGCAGGTCCGGGGGAGGGGAGGAAAATAATCCTCACAGCAAAGGAAGGGAGAGAGTGGGGGAAAAGTGAGCTCCCGACAAGATGGATTGGTCTGGAGAGACACTCCTAGATTAAGATGGGATTACACAGCGACACAGCTATTTGACCAAGAAGGTGAAAAATTTGTGAAAGATGGTAGTGGGGGAGCTGGCTGTGTAGCAGATTTGGAGCTGCCCAACTTGGTAGAACCTTCTCCCTCTGTTATGTTGTCTTCCATCAAACAAATGCAGGAAGAAGCTAGCAGTGATAGTCGTCGGGCCCGACAAGCTTCAAAGAAATTGCAGGGGGCAGTAAGGAAGATAAACAGAACATGTACGGATATAGCAGAGAGAATGACAATGGTGGAGGCCGTACAGATTCCCTTGGAACGGAGGTCGCAGAATTAAAAAAGTACAGGACATCCCAAGACCCCAAGATAACTGATATGATGTAGAAAATGGAAGAACAGGAAAATCGGCAAAGGAGAAATAACCTAAGACTCTTAGGGATATCCGAAGGCAGCGAAGGGGGGAATGTTACAGGATATGTAGTAAATCTTTTAAAGGGTGACTTTCCAGATCTGGTAGGTTGGGACTGGGAAAAAGAAATTCAAAGAGCACATCGTTTCCCCTAATGCTTAAAAATCAGCACGCAGGTAATCAAGAACGACCCCGAGCAATACTAGTATATTTTGGCCATTTTTTGCTGAGGGAATGTGTATATGATATTACAAAAAGGGTATGCTGTTCCCCAGGGCGGACAACGTTATGAGGGGGATTCCCTTGTCGGAACTAAAGTCCTCACACACCCAGCAAGCTAGGTGTCATGCTTCATCATCTGGACTTGCTCCTCGTCGGGTCGGCGCTGCAATACCCAACGGGCACCCGTAAAGGGGCTCTTTCACGGAGATCTTTTGTTCCAGCCGTATGGTGCATGGGTGTGAGGGCCCTAGAAAAATATATGGTGTAGATGTGATGTGGGTGGGTGATTTAAAAAAGGTTGGATAATCCAAAGGAAATTTATTATTTATTGTTAAGGTGGTTATCCACCTTATTAAAAAACAGAGTGGCCGCTTTCTGGCTCTATGGTCCAGTGGAGCTAGCTCATCTCTCACAGTGTGGTCGACATGTTTCAATTACTTCCATCTTGCAGGACACCACGATATTGGTGTCTGGAGCCAATAATACCGAATGGAGTGAGTTTTACCCTCCAGCTAGGTGAGTCATCTTCTTTGACCCCCCCTTTTACTCTGATTTTATTTTTCACCAGTCTCTCTTTTAGCCGTGATTGTAATTCCTCCTTTTTTTTTTTTTTTTTTTCCCCCTAATCCCTTTTACTTAATCTTAGTTTGCTCACTAGATGGACAACTGTCTTGAGAATGTTGGGGTGGTTTGGCCTGTTTACAAGATGGAAGTAATTGGTGACTACATACTGCCTTTTTGTTATTTCCCTTGTGTAGGTTATCACTATGATTGGCGGGACCTTGCGCTCGCACCCTTGAAGTGTGGTAGGTAGGAGTTTTCGTCCCATCACCACGTGTAGATAGTATTAATAATAGGTCCTGATGAAATGCAATGGATCAGTAGTGACCAAAATGCATGAAACATGTCGACCACACTGTGAGAGATGAGCTAGCTCCACTGGACCATAGAGCCAGAAAGCGGCCACTCTGTTTTTTAATAAGGTGGATAACCACCTTAACAATAAATAATAAATTTCCTTTGGATTATCCAACCTTTTTTAAATCACCCACCCACATCACATCTACACCATATATTTTTCTAGGGCCCTAACACCCATGCACCATACGGCTGGAACAAAAGATCTCCGTGAAAGAGCCCCTTTACGGGTGCCCGTTGGGTATTGCAGCGCCGACCCGACGAGGAGCAAGTCCAGATGATGAAGCATGACACCTAGCTTGCTGGGTGTGTGAGGACTTTAGTTCCGACAAGGGGAATCCCCCCCTCATAACGTTGTCCGCCCTGGGGAACAGCATACCCTTTTTTGTAATATTGTGACTGGGCATGTATGCTGGACCCCGCTAACAAGCCCTACAGTCCCCCTTATTTGTTAGAGGAATGTGTATATGCTCAGGCGTGCCTAAATGCGAAAAAAGAGTTTGAAGGGGTGTCCTTTTTTGCAAGACCAGACCTCGCTCATGCCACAGTGGAGGGGAGGTGGCATCTGAGGCAAATGTTCACACCATTCCAGAGGTTGGGAGCTGAGGTATATTTACAAAACCCAGCAAAATTGAAAATTGTTTGTAAGGGGTGTACCCGCAGTTTTTTTTCTGAGATTCGGGCTCAGGAGTATCTAAAGGAACTGACAGGGGAGATTTGATATTTGAGATATGGTTAAAGAAACCAAGCTTTAAAGGGGGACAGAAGTGTTAGATTTAAGGTTTGAAATGGAAGAATGTATTTACTTTAGGACAAGAGAAGACAGGTACCCCAATGATATATCAAAAAGATTGAACTAATACCTTATGATTTTGTGAATCATGGTGAGAGAAAGAAAGGTAGCAGCAGATGGGTTGATCACGGAGAATTTATAGGTGGGGGGTGGCAAGGGTGTTAATACAAACAACTTCACACAGGCTAGGCCTGATTACTCACATGCTGGGGTAGGGTGGAGGGAGGGGGGCATGGGTCTTCAAGGGAGGGGGTACCCCAGGTTCTGGGGTGGGGATGGAGAGGGAGGGGGAGGGGATTCCACATGCTCAGAAGGGAAGAGGGCAGACTAATGAATTTTGTAATGATAACAATGGTGGATTTTTACCGTCTAATTATATCCGAAAGTAAGAAACAAGGCTTGGTTAATAAAATCGTGTAATGGGAGGGCAAGGGAATGTACGTATTGCCTTTATTAATATATGCGGGCTGAAATATGTTAAAAAAAGAGCTATAGTCTCATTAGGCCTTCAGACGTTGAAGGCAGATATTGTTTGTCTTCAGTAGACCCATATTGAAGGCTCACGGAGAGATGTTTTAAATTATTTTTGCTACAGACTGATAGGTGGGACCTCACAAGGTGTTCGAATGGGGGGGTGGCAATTTTAGTCCGAGATAGCAAGATACAGTTTTCTCAAGTACAGGCTGATAAACAAGGTAAATGGGTGATTGCAGAGGGTCATTCTAAAAATGGAGCTAAATTCAAACTATGCTCTGTATACGGGAGCATTTTGGATGATCCTTATATTATAGATTGCTTATCCAATGAACTGACTCACTGACCCTTGCCAATAGTTTTATTTGAGGACTTGAATATCAATCTGCCTAGTGATTGGGATATTGGTAAACATCAGAAATGTACAGGTCGGAAACCCAGAGTATTTCGAGCCCTAGAAGGTATATGTAAAGATCACGGGGTTATTGATGTTTGGAGCAGGAAGAGACCTCTAGAGCACGGGTACACATATTACTCAGCCCCGCATGGCTTGCATGCCCATTTGGACTATTTTTTTATTTCAAGTACACTTACATCAAACTGTAAAATTTAACGATATTGGTGCTTTCTTTCGGATCATAACCCTTTAGTTTTGGAGATTCAGGGAGTGGGGAGGGAAATGTAAACTAATTGGAGCTTTGAGCGGGCCCTGATTGCAAATGAGGATTATTGTAGACACATGAGAGACTGGATTCTGATATTTTTTAAAGAGAATACTGGTAGTGCACCACTAGATGTGGTTTGGGACACGTTGAAGGCGTGCATATGGGGGGAGACTTTGAGCTTTTCATTGAGCCGGGGGAAGGAAGATAAACAATGTATCCAAATCAAACAAGATATTCTACCTGCTGTTGAGGAGAATATGGTTAGAGTCGTCCAACAGGGAGGAAAAATAGGGGAGGCCACCCAATTAGGGGTAATCTCAGCAAGGGCGGCGCTTAATGAGATCTTTGCAAACAGGGCAGCAGAAAAGCTTACAGTCCGGAGGGAAGAAATGCATGAATGTAGTGAGCACAGGGCATCATCAGGCTGTGAGAGCAAGACAGAAAAGTGCGGCAAATGAAGTAAGAGAAATTCGAGACCCCACCTTCCGGGTAGTCTCTGAGCCCACTAAGATCAAGGAAGCTTTTAGGACGTATTATCAGCTTTTATATACTGAAAGCATAAACACCAGCCCAGCGCAGAGAGCTGACTTTTTGAAAGGAGTACCTTTAAATAAACTGACTACAGAAGATAGAGAGTCCCTGGAAGGGGCATTACAATGGGATGAGATCCATTCTGCATTGTCTAGCCTATCCTCTGGCAAGGCTGCCGGGACTGATTCAGTCCCTGTGGAATTTTATAAAATGTTATCCCCCCAAATAAAAGATCATATGACTGAATTATTCAATCAAATCTATAGTGGAGCTCCCCCCCAGGATCGTGGTCTACGGCCAAAATCGTAGTCTTTTAAAAAAAGAATAAACCGGCTGTAGATCTTGGCTCATATCGTCCAATAACACTAATGAATGGGGAGGCAAAGGTCTATTCTAAGGTTTTTAGCAGCACTGCTAGCACAGGTGATACTAAAGATAGTGTCCAACCGACAACATGGTTTTATCTCAGGGAGGGACACTACAGATCATATTAGGAGAGTGATCACGCTTTTTGGTGCAGTACAGTTGTCAGGGGACCCTAAGGCCTTGATCTTACTTGATGCAGAAAAGGCATTCGATAGGGTCTCCTGGCACTTCCTCTGGCAGACGATGAGTATTGGACCAGGGTTTCTCCAGGCTTTAAAAGCTTTAAAAGCCCTATATCATACACCAGGAGCCAATATTTTTGTCTCAGGTGACACAACAGAAAACATTGAGATTACAAGGGGGACGCGACAAGGGTATCCCTGCACCCCCCTTTTGTTTGCACTATATATTGATCCTTTTATATGCAAATTAGAGCAAAGCACAGCAATTCCACTAGAGGTAGTGCAAGGATATGAAAATAAAATTCTAGCATATGCTGACGATATAGCTTTAGTTACCCCCAAGCCAGAAATTGCTCTTAAGATAATTGAAAAGGGAGCTGCTCAATTTGAGAAGATCTCAGGATACTCTTTGAACAAAGACAAGATCCAATTGTCAAGAACGATAAGTTCTCGATGGTTGATAAGCGAGTGGTTAAAAAGGCGATGTACTTGGGTGCTTGCATTTCATCTGTAGTAGACGAAATTGTCAAAGGTAATCTGGACCCCCTTATAGGGAATACGAAAAAGGAGCTTTTTAGATTGAGCAATCTACATCTTACAATTGTGGGAAGATATAATACAATCAAAATGATTTTCTTTCCTAAAATTCATTATTTTTTTTAATCTATTCCCTTAGAATTTTCGAATTATTGGCTGAAGACACTTGATGTCGTGTTCTCAAGGTTTTTATGGGCCTACTCCAAACCTAAAAAGGCACTGAAATATCTCTTGCTTCCAAAAGAAAAAGGAGGGTGGGCTTTACCAAACCTCAAGTTGTATTATTGGTCCACTATGTTACAATATAGCACTATATTACTTCGGCAACCACACATTAATGAGGCGCAAGAATATATCCCTTCCACTTATGAGCTGTTAATTGGCAATGAAGCCTGGGGCTGCCTTTGGAGACAACTAGAGTTTAGCTACTATAAAAAAGTACGATTCAAGTGCCTTTTGGGTGCTTACAAGGTATGGGCATCGGTGCATAGACTGATGGGAATAGGAAGGGTGAATTTTTGTACTCCTCTTCAGAATAAACCGAATCTGCCTCAAATATTTAGGGATCAGTGCATCCGAAGGTGGCCACAAGTAGGTATGGATTAATTGGAGATTTTTTATTCTCCCTTTGGTTTTTGTTACATTTGAGGATCTAAAGAATGAGTTTGGTGTCAGTCATAGGAAGTTCTTTAAGTATCTCCAAGTAGGGGATTACCTAGGGGTCTCCAACCTTTTCTGTAGCTAGGTGGCCCTACGAGTTTTGGTCGAAAAGAATTGGTTGAGAAATTAATATCCCGGAGTAATAGTAGTATCGGGATATTATATCACATCTTGAATTCCGAAATAAAGGATGATCTCGATAACTTTCTTTAAAATGGCAAGAGAAATTGACGATAGCGGATTCAGACTTTTATAAAGCTCTTACTCTATCGAAAACTGTTTTTATGTCAGCTAATTTGCAAGTGCAGTTTTTTACGACCTGTTTTCTGCTATATTATACACCTGCCAGGATAGCTAAATGGGGGATGGGCAAAGGAACTAGATGTCCCCGGTGTTCTTTGTCTTGTGCTGACTTAGTACACATGTTTGCCACTTGTAGTACCCTAAATTCTGTAAAGAATGAAATCACAAGTTTCTTTGAGTGGAAATTGGAAATAAAAGTAAGTCTGACTTCAAGCCTGATTCTAATGGCAGTGCAAAAAGAAGAAGTGGCACAGGAGGTAGAGTATTTTGTTGGTGTTTCAATGGCCATTTTAAGACTGACCATAACCTCTGCTCGGCTGGGCCTGAACCCTCCAATGTTTCAACAATGCTTGGGTCGGTTAATATCAGTTTATAATCTGGAGAAAGCAGTCTATGTTAGAAAAGGCAGACAGGCAAGGAAGAAAGGAATCAAAATATGGGCACCCCTAACTAAATGGGTTAGTTGATTTACCATGTTTAGTTTTTTCGGAGGGGATCTATATATATTGTTTGCCTGAGCACAATGCATTATGAATCACACAAGGCCAATAAGCAAGTGGGGTAGATGGTATTGTATGTGTATGATTTTGTCTTCTTGGAGGGGCTCTATGTATATTGTCTACTTTAGCACAATGCACTTTAAATAACTTGAGACAGCTTTTAATTGGTAAATTGTTAGATCGAGATTATGACTCTGTATGTATATATATATATATATGCCAACACGTGGTAGTCCCAATTAGAGCAGCACTCGAGGAGACGACGGAGGTTACCAGCCTCAGTCACAGGTATGGGCAGAGTTCATGTAGCAGGTAAGTAGAAGCAGCCTTTCGCAATGACTGACGCGTTTCGCTGGATAGCTTTTTCAAAGGCTTTAGGCGGAAGGTAAACGTGCTGCGGTGTGCCTACTCCCTCATACATATACCAACAATGACACGCCCCTGAATGGGGCAGCTGCAAATCAAACAGTGCTGTAGGTATTGTGGGGGATGTAGTGCTATTTATTTTCACCTTAAAAATTAAAATATGCACAATTGCTGCTCGATAAAGTCCTCAGTGAACCCCCGCCACAGAAATCAGTCCTTATTCCTGCGTTGCTCCTCCGTATCCAGGCCGGTGTATCCGACCCCACGGCCCCCTTCAATCCGGGGTGGTGCTTTCTCGACGGCTGGGCCGCCGCCTTTAGATGCCAACACGTGGTAGTCCCAATTAGAGCAGCACTCGAGGAGACGACGGAGGTTACCAGCCTCAGTCACAGGTATGGGCAGAGTTCATGTAGCAGGTAAGTAGAAGCAGCCTTTCGCAATGACTGACGCGTTTCGCTGGATAGCTTTTTCAAAGGCTTTAGGCGGAAGGTAAACGTGCTGCGGTGTGCCTACTCCCTCATACATATACCAACAATGACACGCCCCTGAATGGGGCAGCTGCAAATCAAACAGTGCTGTAGGTATTGTGGGGGATGTAGTGCTATTTATTTTCACCTTAAAAATTAAAATATGCACAATTGCTGCTCGATAAAGTCCTCAGTGAACCCCCGCCACAGAAATCAGTCCTTATTCCTGCGTCGCTCCTCCGTATCCAGGCCGGTGTATCCGACCCCACGGCCCACTTCAATCCGGGGTGGTGCTTTCTCGATGGCTGGGCCGCCGCCTTTAGATGCCAACACGTGGTAGTCCCAATTAGAGCAGCACTCGAGGAGACGACGGAGGTTACCAGCCTCAGTCACAGGTATGGGCAGAGTTCATGTAGCAGGTAAGTAGAAGCAGCCTTTCGCAATGCCTGACACGTTTCGCTGGATAGCTTTTTCAAAGGCTTTAGGCGGAAGGTAAACGTGCTGCGGTGTGCCTACTCCCTCATACATATACCAACAATGACACGCCCCTGAATGGGGCAGCTGCAAATCAAACAGTGCTGTAGGCATTGTGGGGGATGTAGTGCAATTTATTTTCACCTTAAAAATTAAAATATGCACAATTGCTGCTCGATAAGGTCCAGGGGCCGTGGGGTCGGATACACCGGCCTGGATACGGAGGAGCGACGCAGGAATAAGGACTGATTTCTGTGGCGGGGGTTCACTGAGGACTTTATCGAGCAGCAATTGTGCATATTTTAATTTTTAAGGTGAAAATAAAGTTTAAATATGTTTAATATATATAGGGAAAGGCGTATTGAAGAATGAGTGGGTGTATAAGCGTCTGAATGGATGATTTAGTAGGTGCGTGACTGAGTCTATAAGTGAGTGATTAAATGTATCTTACTGGATGCATGGGTGAGTGACTAAACTGTGTGAATGTCTGTATCCGTCTGTCTGTTGTTGTGTAAGCAGCTGCATGGGTTTCTGACTAGCTAAATGAGTGTCTATATGGGTTATGGATTGGTTCTTTGAGTATCTATATGGGTGCCTCAGTGTTTGTGTGGGTGGGGTGTGTGTGACTCTGTGCATAGATGTGTGAGTGGGTGATTCACTGGGTGCATGGTTTCAACAGTGCGTCTGTGATGGACTGTATGGGTGGGTGAGTGTGTGTATGGGTGTGTTAGTGTTTGAATGTATATCTCAGTGGTACATGTGTGAGTAACTACATATGTGAAAGGCAGTATATATGTGTGTTGGAGTATATAAATGGCTATAAGTGAGAGTGTGTGATTGTGAGAGTGGCTATATGGATGAGTGTGTGCTTGCATCAGTGATTGCATAGGAGCGTAAGAATGTGCTAGTATTTTTATGAATAAGTGAGCTGGTGTGTATAACTGTATAGGTGAGTAAATTGGAGTGTGATTAATTATTTGCATGACTGACTAGGTGTGTGAGTACCTCTATGGATGAGTTGCGTTGTGTGAGTGTTTATATAGGTGTATGAGTGCATATGATAGTCCTGTACTGAGTGACTGTAAGTATGAGTGACTGTACGGGTGAGTGAGTAGATGTGTGTGTGTAGACCTAAGAATCAGTGAGTGGGTATGTACTTATTGGTATTGGAGTGTGTATGGTTTTGAGAATGGCAGTCTGTAATTTAGAGTGGGTGTATCAAAAGTTATATTAGGGTGTGAGAAGATGCATTAAATTCTCACATGGATGATGTCATCAGTGATGTCATTTGAGATGTCATCAGTGATGTCATCAGTGATGTCACTGACCATGTCATGAGTGATGTAATATGTGACGTCATCAGCAGTGCATTGCGGGGCGCGAGTTATAGTTAGCTGAACTAACTATAACGGGGGAATTTCACGGGTTTTGTACGAGTGCAATGTCCAACTAACTATAACTTTCCCTAAAACCTATGGTTTTTTCAGTGAATTTCAAAGGTTTTTAAATGCTAAACCCTAACTATAACAGTCCTGAAACCTATGGTTTTTTCAGTGAATTTCAAAGGTTTTTAAAATGCTAATTCCTAACTATAACAAGCCTGAAACCTATGGTTTTTTCAGTGAATTTCAAAGGTTTTTTAAATGCTAATTCCTAACTATAACATGTCTGAAACCTATGGTTTTTTTCAGTGAATTTCAAAGGTTTTGTAAATGACAATTTTTAAATGTATTAATTGTTATATTTATTTTTTTTGATACTGATTTACTACATTTTTTTAAACTATTTATTTTTAGATATTTAATTTTTTAAATTACATTGTAATTACATTATACATTACATTACAAAATATACTTTCTCAGAATGAATTACTTTAGTTTAAATACTTTGCAAATAGGCAATAGAGTTTTAAGTACAGTAGTTACAGTTGTTGCAATGGTCAACACAATTTCAAACACAATGCAACATTGAGCTCAATGTGAATTTCTAGCTAAATGCAATTAGTTAATTTATGGATTACTTTTCTAACCACAGGACTGGATCCTAGATTCAGTCCTGGGACATCTCCTGTAAACAGTTGAGTAAAAGCGTTTTGGTTACAGTAGTGATTTTTAAGGAATATTATTGTATTTTAAAAGTTGACAGAAACTTTTTCACATAGAATCACCAATGTTATCCTATGGGAGGAAATTCACTTAGCAGGTAAGTAGTGTTATCGTTACTTTTTCTTACTCAGTGGTGGATCCTGGATCCAGCACTGGTGCATCTCCTGTAAACAGTTGAAAGAATGCGTTTAAGTCATACAGGCGATTTTTAAGGAATATTTGTAGTTTGTGAAAATCAACACTTTGAAACTTTTCTGCTGAAAACCAGACAATGGATTCCTACGGAAGGAAATATAAGTTACTGGTAAGTACGGTTAAAATTACTTTTCAGGATCAGTACTGGGCTGAAAGATGCAGCACTGAGGTCTCTCCTGATAACAGGTGAGTAAATCGGAATTCGTATTTTGGCTGATTTTAGAGGAATATTTGTATGTTTCAAAAATCGACACAGAAACTTTTTCAGCAAAAAGAAGGCAATGATATCCTATGGAAGGAAATCAAGTTACTGTTAAGTACGGTTAAAATTACTTTTCAGGATCAGTACTGGGCTGAAAGATGCAGCACTGAGGTCTCTCCTGATAACAGGTGAGTAAATCGGAATTCGTATTTCGGCTGATTTTAGAGGAATATTATAAAGTTTCAAAACTCCACACTTAGAAGAATTTCCAAGTGAAACCAGTCAATGATATCCTATGGTAGGAAATTCAAGTTACTGGTAAGTACGGTTAAAATTACTTTTCAGGATCAGTACTGGGCTGAAAGATGCAGCACTGAGGTCTCTCCTGATAACAGGTGAGTAAATCGGAATTCGTATTGCGGCTGATTTTTGAGGAATATTATAAAGTTCCAAAACTCCACACTTAGAAGAATTTCCAAGTGAAACCAGTCAATGATATCCTACGGAAGGAAATTCAAGTTACTGGTAAGTACGGTTAAAATTACTTTTCAGGATCAGTACTGGGCTGAAAGATGCAGGACTGAGGTCTCTCCTGATAACAGGTGAGTAAATCGGAATTCTTATTTCGGCTGATTTTAGAGGAATATTATAAAGTTTCAAAACTCCACACTTAGAAGAATTTCCAAGTGAAACCAGTCAATGATATCCTATGGTAGGAAATTCAAGTTACTGGTAAGTACGGTTAAAATTACTTTTCAGGATCAGTACTGGGCTGAAAGATGCAGCACTGAGGTCTCTCCTGATAACAGGTGAGTAAATCGGAATTCGTATTTCGGCTGATTTTAGAGGAATATTATAAAGTTTCAAAACTCCACACTTAGAAGAATTTCCAAGTGAAACCAGTCAATGATATCCTATGGTAGGAAATTCAAGTTACTGGTAAGTACGTTTAAAATTACTTTTCAGGATCAGTACTGGGCTGAAAGATGCAGCACTGAGGTCTCTCCTGATAACCGGTGAGTAAATCGGAATTCGTATTTCGGCTGATTTTAGAGGAATATTATAAAGTTCCAAAACTCCATACTTAGAAGAATTTCCAAGTGAAACCAGTCAATGATATCCTATGGAAGGAAATTCAAGTTACTGGTAAGTACGGTTAAAATTACTTTTCAGGATCAGTACTGGGCTGAAAGATGCAGCACTGAGGTCTCTCCTGATAACAGGTGAGTAAATCGGAATTCGTAGTTCGGCTGATTTTAGAGGAATATTTGTATGTTTCAAAAATCGACACAGAAACTTTTCAGCAAAAAGCAGACAATGATATCCTATGGAAGGAAATTCAAGTTACTGGTAAGTACGGTTAAAATTACTTTTCAGGATCAGTACTGGGCTGAAAGATGCAGCACTGAGGTCTCTCCTGATAACAGGTGAGTAAATCGGAATTCGTATTGCGGCTGATTTTAGAGGAATATTATAAAGTTCCAAAACTCCACACTTAGAAGAATTTCCAAGTGAAACCAGTCAATGATATCCTATGGAAGGAAATTCAAGTTACTGGTAAGTACGGTTAAAATTACTTTTCAGGATCAGTACTGGGCTGAAAGATGCAGCACTGAGGTCTCTCCTGATAACAGGTGAGTAAATCGGAATTCGTAGTTCGGCTGATTTTAGAGGAATATTTGTATGTTTCAAAAATCGACACAGAAACTTTTTCAGCAAAAAGCAGACAATGATATCCTATGGAAGGAAATTCAAGTTACTGGTAAGTACGGTTAAAATTACTTTTCAGGATCAGTACTGGGCTGAAAGATGCAGCACTGAGGTCTCTCCTGATAACAGGTGAGTAAATCGGAATTCGTATTGCGGCTGATTTTAGAGGAATATTATAAAGTTCCAAAACTCCACACTTAGAAGAATTTCCAAGTGAAACCAGTCAATGATATCCTACGGAAGGAAATTCAAGTTACTGGTAAGTACGGTTAAAATTACTTTTCAGGATCAGTACTGGGCTGAAAGATGCAGGACTGAGGTCTCTCCTGATAACAGGTGAGTAAATCGGAATTCGTAGTTCGGCTGATTTTAGAGGAATATTTGCACAATGGTGAAGGGAGGGGCGGGGCCTGAGGTGACATCTGTGCAAACACGCCCCGTGGCGCGTTTTAAGTTGGGGGATTAAGTCCCCTTGAATCATGAGGGTCCCTGGGGTACAACTAGCCCACCCTGTACCTCCAGTATGCGCCAGGGAGCTGCGTTGCAGAGGTGTTCAGAGGCCACGCCCCTTTTTGCACCTCTCTGCAACGCAGCTCTGTGGCGGTTTCTGGACGTACCTGGTGGGCTAGTTCGCCCCCAGGGACCCTCAGGATTGAAGGAGATTTCATTCCCCATCTTAAAATGCGCCACGGGGCCTGTTTGCACACATGTCACCTGAAGCCCCGCCCCCTCCCTTCACCACTGTGCAAACATGCCCCGTGGCGCGTTTTAAGTTGGGGGATTAAGTCCTCTTGAATACTGAGGGTCCCTGGAGTCCAACTAGCCCACCATGTACCTCCAAAAGCGCCACAGAGCTGTGTTGCAGAGAGGTGTAAAAGGGGCATGGCCTCTGTACACCTCTCTGCAACGCAGCCCCTGGCGCATACCGGAGGTTCCTGGTGGGCTAGTTGGCCCCCAGGGACCCCCAGTATTCAAGGGAATTACTTCCCCTTCTTAAAACGCGCCAGGCTGCTGCAGGGAGGGGGCGGGGCCTCATCATGCCGGTCTTTTTTCTTTTTTTTTTTGCTTTTTTCTGCCCAGGGGTCCTTGTGGGACCCCCTGAGCAGACCTAGGGGTCAGGGTGTTTCTACCCTGCCCCCTTTGTGCGTTTGCGCACTTGTTTCTTGTGTTTTTTTTTTAATCATTGGGATCCGCGCACCCTAAGCGCATCCCGCCGATTTTGGAGAAAAAAAATGCTTTTTCTGCCCAGGGGTCCTTGTAGGACCCCTGAGCAGACCTAGGGGTCAGGGTGTTTCTACCCTGCCCCCTTTGTGCGTTTTGCGCACTTGTTTCTTGTGCTTTTTTTTTTAATCGGCGGGATCCGCGCACCCTAAGCGCATCCCGCCGTTTTAAAAAAAAATGCTTTTTCTGCCCAGGGGTCCTTGTGGGACCCCCTGAGCAGACCTAGGGGGTCAGGGTGTTTCTACCCTGCCCCCTTTTTGCGCTTTGCGCACTTGTTTCTGTCCCTCAGGGTGCGCGGATCCTCCGTGCCCATAGATATATATGTACATTTACTTTTGATTTTCTCAGCAACTACTGAACGGATTTACACCATTTAACAAAAAGGGTTCTTTCTGAACCAAGAACTACCTCTTTGACAAATTTGGTGTAATTCCGTTCAGCAGTTCAGGCTGTAGCTGTGTCTAAAGTTTCCTATGGAAAAATGAATGGGGAAAACGCGTTTTGGGACCCCCTTTTTCTCAGCCCCGCTTGACGAATCCCCCGAGACTTTCAGGGTAGGAGCGGACCGGAGCGCCCCACAAAGTTTGAAAATTTCGCAAAGATACGTCAACCGGCAAGAGAGTTATTTCAAATAGAATGTCGCGGATTTCCTATGGATAATAGGTCCTAACTATAACTATCTACTGGCGACCGCCAGTAGATAATATATATATATATATATATATGTATATATATATATATATATATATTTATTCAAGTCCACAATCGCCCAAGAGCGATTGTGGACTTGAATACTGACGGCCGGTCCGGCCGGGAGGCGCACCGCCGCACATGTTAAGCGGCTCCACAGCTGTTCGTTGGATGGCTTTGCGGGACAAACTGGCAAGTGGCTGAATGAGGGAAGGTGTTGGCGGCACTCCCTTTTGTGATGGACTGTGATATTTTGCATTTAAGACGCCAGCAACCCACATGGGTATTATTTTGTGACTTCTAGTCCCAGGATGCATCTTTACTCACCTGAGCTGTATTAAAGGGAGAAATCTGGAAAGTCAGTTTGCTGGTCTTTTTCTGTGAGCAGCGTACCTATGAGGAAGGGCGGATGCCCGAAACGCGTCAGGTGCTGCAGACGCTGGGCGTGCTTGCTCCCCTTCCCTGACCCTATGTAATGCCGACTGTGAGTGCACCTTGCTCTTGGGAGATTGTGGACTTGATATATATATATATATATATATATATATATATATATATATATATATATATATATATATATATATATATATATATATATGAATTTATATTACTCCATGTGGAAAGTATTGTAGGCACATGAGGCCCTTAAGCAAATGGGGTAGATGGTATTAAATATGTATGATTTTGGTTTCTTGGAGTGGCCTTATGTATGCTGTTTACCTCAGCATAATGCACTTGAAATCACATGAGGTAGCTTTTAATGGGTAAATTGTTAGATCGAGATTATGACTCAGTATGTATATATGAATTTACATTACGCCATGTGGAAAGTATCGTAGGCTCCTTGAGAATGGACAGATCAGTGGTCTGAGCGGGGTGGGTGCAGGGGCTTGTGTTGTTTGTATTTATTGAAAATGTGCAATAAAAATATTTTAAATAAATAATTTTATTTTAGTTACTTCCCACCTTATACACCTACAAAACTCACAACCCACACCTAAAACGTAACTTTAAAAAACAAAGGCCCTAATTACGATGTTGGGCGGACTTGTATCCGCCCAACACCTATGTGGGAAAGGAACCGCCGGACCATGGGTCGGCGGTTCCGTATTCCCCATTAGGATGTGACCGCACATGGTGTGGTCGCAAAATTACATTTTTCAATGGGAGCTTGTGCCACGTGGTGCAGGGATGTTGAGTGGGGGGCACAGGCCAAAATGCGGAGGGCCAGGCGAGAAGGGGGCCCTGCTAGGTGCCCCTAAAGACACTTTCCAATAGCCTTTTCATGTTGGAAAGCCTGACATGAAAAGGCTGTCGGAAAGTGCCATTATAATCCTGACAGGGAAATGCCATCCTTAAGGGATTATGGTGCAATCCCGTCTGGCCGATGGGCTCCTGGAGCTTGTCGGAGCCGAGTCGGATTCCCCGGCCGGTTTAAACTTCGACCGCCGCCATCCTAATGCGGTGGTCGAAGTTTAAAACTACCATGTCAGCTGGAAAGCCTCCGACCAGCGGTCGGAGGCTTTCTGACCTACATCGTAATTAGGCCCAAATTATTTACACTATTAACATAAATATTTGTCAATAAACTAATTATCATTAATTAAAAATTAATTATGACTTAATTATAATTGATTTACTTCCCACAATATACCCCCACAAAACACACAAAACACTCCTAAAATGTAACTTAACAAAAAACTAATTACACAATTAACATAATTAATTATCAATTTAATAATGAATATCAATTAAAAAAATTATTTTAACTTAAATAAAATGTATTTACTTCCCACCCTATACTCCTACAAAACCCACAAGCCACACCTAAAATGTAAATAGAAAAAAAATTATCAGCACAATTAACATAATTAATTATCAATTAAATAATTATTTCAATTAAAAACTAGATTTTAATTACTTATAATTAATTTACTTCCCACCCTGTACCCCTATAAACCCCGCAACCCGCACCTAACATAAAAAAATAAAACAAATTACACAATAAACATAATTAATTATCAATTAAATAATTAATATTAATTAACTACTAATTATCTATTTAGAATTAATTTACTTCCCACCCTGTACCTCTATAAACCCCACAACCCACACCTACAAATAAAAAAATATATTTACACAGTTAACATAATCAATTATCTATTAACTAAATAATATTAATTAACAACGAATTATTAATTCATTACATTTAAATTACTTCCCACCCTGTGCCCCTATAAACCCCACAACCCGTGCCTAAAATGTAAATTAAAAAAATAATTGCACAATAAACATAATTAATTACCAAATAAATAAATAATATTAATTATAAACTAATTGTTAATTTATTATAAATAAATTACTTCCCACCCTGTACGCCTATAAACCCATAACCCGCTATGGTACTAAAAATCACAAAAAATAATTACATTACATTTCCTAACTACTAAAAATGTAACAACTATATTCAAAAACATAAACAATAATTAAACAAAAAATTCACATCATATACATTTAAAATATATACTAAAATACATAACAATAATTAAAAAAACAATATTATAAAGAACTATACTTTTGGAAACGATATTAATGACTTCAATATTTTGAAAATAGATCGTACTTACCTTAAAATCTATATTCTTGACAACGATATTCTTGCAGACAATATTTCTATATCACAATATTTTGGAGACAATATTTTGGTATGACGATATTTTAACTTCGATATTTTGTCTGAATACCACCGGGTCGACATGGCAGTTTAAAACTGCACACACAGGCTCTGCAGTGTCAGGCCTGATACATGTCTAAAGGGCAACTTAAGTGCGTTGCCCAATCAATGCTGCAGGTTACTAGTAATATTTAATTAACAGGCCCTGGGCACATGTAGTGCACTTTACTCGGGACTTATATGTATATTAAATATGCCAATTGTGGCCAAGCCAATGTCAGCATGTTATCAGCAGAGAGCACATGGACTTTAGCATTGGTTAGCAGTGGTAAAGTGCCCAGAGTCCTAAAGCCAGCACAAACGAATTCAGCAAAAAGGGGAGGAGGAAGGCAAAAGGTTTGGGAGTGACCCTTCAGAAAGGGCCATTTCCAACAATGGCATAATTACTTATAGGGGTTTTACTCCACACTTCATCCATTTGTCTGTGGCTGTGTCATTAACATTTTCCAACCCACTCAAGCATGCATCACAGGGCAATACATCAGCCCACTTCAGCCGTTGGCTGACTTCACTATGAGTTACGGCATGCTGCCCCTTCACAATGAGAGCATCCACACACAAAGGAGTTCCCTTTAGTGCTGGGGGTACTATGGTAACATGTGCTATTTTGAGAACAAAAAATGTTTTTGGCTTTGGACAATGTTTTTTTAGATTGACAAACACCAAGTTTCCAATTAATAAAGTTTTGCAAAAACCATGACAAAACAAAAAAAAATTGCCAAAAGCTGGAGGACATCACCAGACCTAGTGGTTTTGCCAATGCTTGTTTTACATGCAGCTTTTTACTTCAATCGGGATGTACATAGCTTTTGAAATGTCCAACTGTGTATACCAATAATGGTGGATGCGTTTGTGTATTCTTTAAGATTGTGTTTGACCCTACATTGTGGCTACTTACACTCAAATGGTGACATATGACCTACGTTCAGAGTAGAGATGTTATGTCCCGTATAGAGGCCCTAATGTAGACCCATTCATACATGCCCTAAAATGGTCATATTCGTATTTGCCCTAATACGGTCATATTCGTACTTGCCCTATTATGGTCAAAGCCGCATATGCCCTATTACGGTCATAATTGTACATGTCCTATTATAGTCATGATTCCTTATATAGGCATGATCTTTCACCTACATTGGTCCTCGCTAGTACACAGCTCTGAGGGCTGAACGTTATCTAGTCTGTGGTTTTGAATACAGCAGGGTTTTGCCCAAACTGTACTCATCAATTATGCATGGCTCTCTAGGAATACACCACCTGCATAATATGTATGTACAAAGTTCACCCCTGACGTCTTCCTCACGTCTAACAAGGGCCAATACAAAACATACGAAGCAACTAGAGTCTTCAGGGTATAAATGCACCACATCTTACAGAGGGAACCGAGACTTCCATGCTGACACACTGACCAGAGACGCTGAGGCTCCTGCATGCAGTCGCTCCAGCTGACAGCGGTCTGACACAGCCCTTGCGGGGTGTCCAACTCGAGACCAGGACGGGGTCCCACACTCTCTCTATTCAGGTATTGGGGTTCGACTAAATCCTAGAAGGATTCTTGGCTCTTAGGCTTTTAGACCTACACATATGCTAGGTACACTCAGGTACATCTAGTTAGGCATCGTAGGAGTACGCGCACTTTCATAATGCTTTTTATACTCATGTATGTATTCATGATTATTGCAATATGGTAGAACTGTTCTATCCCTTTGATTTATCGTACTGCTGATAATATTTCTCCTATTGTATGCTGGTTGCTGCAGCACATATATTTTACAATAGAATAACAACTGTTCAATAAATACTTATTGAAACGCCCAGACTGTTTATTCTGTGTAACTCTCTGAGACAAACCGAATAAGTAAGCACGAGTGACTGAGCGAAAAGTAGTACATTGTTTCCACGATTCTGAGGAATTTGGGTTGTCATGGTCTAAGGTTGCCAGAAACTAATCTCTCCCCGATAAGAGGAGATTCTAGTGGCACTGTGAGCTAGCTAATGCAAATCAGGCTAACATACGCAGTGGGGGTGCACAGAGCCAGTCAGTCACCAAGCCCACAGTTTATGTTATCCAAACACGCAGATCCTGCATGGGTACTATAGGAACCACACGACATGGCGCCGCCAACGTTGGTTGGGTACTTATTTAACAGTAGAATCTGAGTAGTTCAGTCGTGCTATTCTCAGAGAACCTACTCACAAAACCCCAGAGACGTCTGGAGTGGGTGGGCACAAAATCCGCCACAGCTGAGTAGTACGAGAATACTATTTATTGGCTGTTGGTTAATCAAGCTTGAAGGATATTTAGTTCCTAAATTGTGCATAACACCTCATCTTAGTTCCCTTTGAACACTTCTTCCTCTAAACATACCTGATACCGAGGCAGGGGACCAAAGAGTTGACCTGAATCTCTTAACAGGAGAAGAAGATCCTGAGGATGCAATACAGATTGCACCAAAATTCAGAAGGACAGTCACCATAAGACTATTAGAAAATGGCTTACCAGCCAAGGGAGGCATGGTTGTTTTTGTGATTGAGGCACACAAATCAAACAAAACAGAGGTGTTCTATTCATGGGTTACATTCCCAGCAGCAAATGCAATAGCAAATACATTTCACTACTACATAGCAGGAGATGCACTAAGGGAATATGCCCAGTTCGAGGACATAGAGATTCCACTCACTTACCAGGAACATTTTTACTGGTTTAATGGCGCCCTGCCCCACGTACGAGGAAGAGTAAGATTAGGCCCGCTCGGAGGAGATGGGGCCACATGGCCAATACTAGCGGCTTACACACCGCACCCTGACATTGGAACAATGCCACAGCCAGAATTACTCGTACAACACAGAGATTTAATAAAAATCTACAGAAACCTGACACAATTTGTCATGAGGACTTTAACAATCCAACCTGCACCAGGTGCAGCAAATAGTACTCCAGTTCAGGGTACAGGAAATAAAATTACTCCAGAAACATTACACGCGGTAATGGGCAAAATGCCCGCAAAACGCGAAAAAATCCCATTCTGGATAGCTCAGAAAATAACTCAGCTTGAGGCAGTATTCCCAAATACTACCACCTATGAAAAACACAGAATACTAACAATCTGCTTGCCCATGGGGATCACACCACAAGTAGAGGACTGCACCTCTTGGGGTTCAGTCTTTGCTGCCATATATACCAGAACACATGGTATCCCGTCCTTAGCAGTAGTACCTGACGTATTGAGACAGATACAAAATGAGTACGGAGCAGAGCCTGCCCTTAACTTAGGGATGAAGTTACTAAATAACTTTGACCAGGTATCAGCCATAATACTAGCTAACATTAAGGGGGAGGCGGCTTCAGTGGTGATCCGCCAACGCCTAAGGGAGTTCGGTCCAATAGATCAACAACACGAACTACCCAAAATAATTGAAACTGCATATGCAGAACTAGGCAGAGACAGTCTAGGTGGGAAAGCATTAAAACCACAACTGGTGGGCAGTCCTGAAAAGGACACTACAAAGCAGACGCCTACTTCTTCTAAAAAGAAGTGGGAAAATAAAAAACAACAAAAGTCTAAAGACAGCAGATCTCAATCCAGAGGTAGGTCTCCTCAACAGGAGCCCTCTGAAAGGAGGTATAACCTCAGGAATAGGGATAATATTAAAAAACCTGACAGGTATCAGGATACTGATACACGTTCCTCTCGTTCCTTTCAGGGTTCATCAAAAAACTCCGAGAGGGAAGGACGGTCAGAGGAGCATACAAAGTCCAGAGACACGCAACGCGCTGCGGACTACGCACCTAAAAAAGAAGATAAACAAAAACAGAAACCTCAGTTCAAAAAGAAGAAAGTAGCAGGTCTCAAGATCAGACATGCCCAGAATTCTGAGGACACAGCTTCTGAACGGGGAATGGGCTCTGACGATGCTAGACAGCGGGGCAGAAGTAACGATAGCTCGCCAGAACCTGAAGGAATTTCTGGTGACAGCGGAGTTGAGTGAGTATGTCACGGTGGAAACACCTGATACTCGGGTAAGTGTCCCACATAAGTTACATGAGATAACACTCCGGATGGAGGGGGACAAGCCCAGAAAATTAAAGGTCTCTTTTGGAAAAATCTGTCATCTGGTTATGACATTCTATTAGCAGAACAAGATTGGCCGCCAGCATTCGTCATGGAGTGCCCTAGGGGAGAAACGGTAATTTTTCCAGCATTTTCCGACCTCGTTCCCATTCACCTAAAACATGCATATGCGCAGGAGTGGGCGATTGCCCTAGCTCCAGCATTGTACAAAAATCATGTTGGTTGGGATGAGGATTCAACCCACCACGTGATCCCGTTAAAAGTTTCCCCAAATGCTCAAAGGCAATACCCTATAAAGCAGGAAGCTAAAAAACAAGTCAGGGAGATCCTAGATCAACTAGAATACCAGGGGGTGATTGAAAATTGCACTTCACCTATGAACAATCCTTTGTTTCCCGTAATGAAACCTGACAACACATATCGTTTAGTTTTGGATTACAGACATTTAAACACTTGCACAAAGACATTTGCAGTTCAAAATGCACACAGTGCCGCATTAATGAATAACATTGTGCGCAAAAAATACAAAACAACACTTGATATCTCAAATGGATTTTTCTGCCAAAATATAGCGCCTGAAAGCAGGTATCTGACTGCATTCAGTGCGTTAGGGTCCCAGCGGCAATTTTCCCGACTAGCCCAAGGGTATAAAAATAGCCCCGGGGTATTTTCAGCAAGAGTAACAGAGTTACTCCAAAATTTGGATGAAGAAGCATTGTCCTATGTGGATGATATTTACCTGACGGACGATGACTTACCGAGGCACTTGACCAAGGTGAGCACCATTATTATGGGATTCGCCTCTGAGGGATATAAATTTAATTTCAAAAAATCAAAAATTGCCCACCTCAGTGTCCTATTTTTAGGGTATGAGCTGTCAAGTGAAGGAAAAAGCCTAGCAGCTAACTTTTTAGAAAGTGTGCACTGCTCCAACCTCCAAAATCATTGAAGAATTTACAATCAATTCTGGGATTCCTAAATTTTGGTCGAACATACATTTTGGATTACGCAGAAAGAGTAAAACCTTTCTACGACTTAATAAAACCTGATTTTTCAGTCAGACAATGGACACAGGAACATACAAATATCCTACGTTCACTACAGGAAGACATGATAGCTTCTAAACATTTACAGACACGCGTAAACATACGCAACTTAGTGATCCGAGTCATAGCGGGTCAATGCGGATACACTTATTTAACTTTCAATGAAGGCGAAACAGTACCAATCGCATACAAATCACACCTGTACACAAACGCAGAGATGCGTTTAACTTCAACTGAAAAAATCCTGACAGCATTGCAGACTGCTGTAGCAAGAGAAAGAGCTCTGGCTCAGGGTAAACGCATAATTGTTGTGACCCCAGTACCAGCTTTAGAAGCTGTTACAAAAGCTAGCATTCCAAATGCGAAAGCCTTACATCCCAGATGGATACAATGGGCTAATTCTCTTACTGCAACGGATGTTGAATACAGATTTGATCCAAGTTTAAAAACACACGCATTTCTGCAATACGAACAAGAATATCCTCTTCCAAATGAGATTTTGCCTCTAGATCAGTATGAATACATTATTTACACTGACGGATCTGCTCAACCGGCCATAGGGAGTAAGCAAGCTTACAGCGCAGCGTGTGCGATTGTTAAAGGTTGCATGCACGATGGAAAGTTCCATCCGAGTTGCACTAAAACGCAATCTCTAGGAGACTGCACGGCTCAGTTGGCAGAGTTAAAAGCACTGATACTGGCACTTGTAAACACGGAACACGAATTCCCCACACTAATTGTGTGTGATTCCTTTTACTGTGTACAGTCGTACAATGAATATTTACATCATTGGGAACAAAACGGGTTCAAAGATGCAAAAGGTGGCACAATTAAGCATAAAATGCTATGGGAACAGGTAGTGGAGTTGAGAAACGAACTACCAAGGGCTCACGTGATACATACACTGAGTCATCAGCGTGATGGCGTTCACGTTGAAGGGAATTCATTGGCTGATGAAGCCGCAAAGGGGGCTGCTTGCACAGCCGCCGTAGCTGCAGTTACTCGTTCAAAGACGAGAGTAGACGGCGAGATTATGGTAGCTGTTAATGCTTCACGCAAAGGCAGCACAGCAGTACCAAAGAAATTTCTACTCAAGTACTCCTACAAGTTAGTTCCACAAAACATTCCATATGCTCAGATTCCTGGAGTGGGGGATAGAGTAATACCAAATATGGACCGTAGGCAAGGCTTAATTCTGGCAGCACACGAGGGTTTGGGTTCTGCGCATACATGCGTTACAGCGACTATTTCTTTAATGAAACAGCGCTACTGGTGGCCAGGGTTAACCAAGCAGACTAAAGACTATGTCTTGAAATGCGACATCTGTCAGCAGATGAAAGGCTCCACCGTAACACGCCCAGTGCAGACACCATTACTGAAATCAGACAAACCTCTTGCATGTGTGTATTTGGACCACTGCGGACCCCTACAATCTGATGGGTCCAAGAAATATATCATGGTTGCAGTGGATTCCTGCTCTAGATTCCTATGGGTTTGGCCTCAGCGCTCGGCTGACGCTCGAACTGTTATAAAAGATTTGCAAGTCTTTATTGGCACATACGCAGTTGGCACGTTACATTCTGACCGTGGCCCGGCGTTTAGCTCTCGGGCTTACAAAGAGGCCATGGAAGGAATGGGCGTAGCATTGCGGTAATCCTCTCCGTACCATCCCGAGGGAAATTCTGTTGTGGAGAGGAAAAACCGTGACTTAAAGCAATCTTTAATAGCTATGGTATTAGGCAATGGCGGTAGATGGGTCGATCACCTTTATGGGGTACAACGAGCAATAAACAATCAGCCAAGAAGCTCTCTAGGAGGTGTCACTCCTTACGAGGTCCTATTTGGGACAAGAATGTGGGTACCTGATCTTGATTGTGAAGGCACAGTGGCGGATGAAAAACCATTTGATATCCATGATCCTTTGGCTGTTTTACAAGATCTAAATGAATCCAGGACACAACAAAGTAACGTGCTCCAGAAACAGACCGCCACTGAGGAAGTCAAGGCAGTAACGGCAAGAACTGTCTGGATCCCAAAAATCGGAGATCTGGTCAGAGAAAAGATTGCAGACAAGAAAGAATTTGGACCATCCTACAGAAAGCCTGTACCGGTCCTAGCAATCCAAGGCACAAGAACTGTACTTCTGCTGCCTCTTGCCGGGAAAAAGGAGAAAAGATTTGTCTCAATTGACCTAATCAAACCACACTATGTGGCCGATACTAAACAGTAGGCCAAGTGGACTCCACAGTAGCAGACGCCCTCCTCTCGCTACAATCCAAGAAGTTCAAACAGAAAGACTCATCACGTTTGAAGAGCCACCTGTACGGAATGATGGACTAAGCAACAATGCTATGGAACTTGTTCCACTTCAACAAGAAGAAACTCAACTTAACAACCAAGTTGCATTAAGACCGACTACAGACATCTACGTCAACATGCCTCATCAAGAGCAAAATCCAATTTCAACAAATCCCGATGCAATTCCAACAATTGATCGAACTGCTTCTGGCTATTTCATAAACTTTGATACGTTTTCACTGGATCCAAGTGAGCCAGAAACAACGCCAGCCAAAACATCACGCAAACAGAAACTCATTGACTTTTTGAACTTTTTTAGAAAAACTTACCTGGTGTCACCTTGGATTGAACTATGGTATATCACTGGGATTTTCTTTTTTTCTTTTCTGGCTAGGTTTAATAATAACTTTTAGTATGCTTATTAATGGACGATACCTCCAGCAGAGCTCGACAACCCAAAGAGTCAATTTGATTTTAAAACCACACCAGTCTTCACATCGTGAACCAAGAGACTTGTCTTCAGTGAACATCACAGCAGTTCCTATACCGGACGGTATAGTATGGGACAAGATTGATTATGATATATTCGGTCCACTAAACTTTTAAAGCTTAAACATGTATTTAAAATTTCTTTAAGTGATATCATTACCTCCAGTACATTTTCTGATGATTGGGACACTGAAACTGTAAATGCTATGATGTCTGATTTAGAAAAAACTGCCACATTTCCGAACAATGAAATGTTAGAAGGTACTTCAGACTATGATACATTGTACTGTTACCAACATTATGGTCATCATTTCTTGCACAAATCTATAACACCTAGAAATGTATTTGAATGCCACCAGTGGGAACACTGCCCAACTCCTCCAAAAGGTAGTTCGCAAACTTTTGCACAGAAATTCACATACTTTTCAGGGTTCAACACATCTGACCCGAGGTCATTTTATTACAAAGTGGCAACAACATCAGTACAGAAAATTATGTTGACTAACACCAAACAGATTTACTCTGCTTCATTTATGGCCCAGTTGTCTACACAGGGTTTCGACCTATGGAAGGACACTATAGATTTAAAATCAATCTGGGGTTCGAGGGACTGGCAAGTCCAGGGAACAGAAGCGCTATTTAGAGCATGCCTCATTCGACAGCAGATCATATTTCTGAATCTCCTTCGAGACAGCAACCTTCCTGGAAAGCTGGAAGCACGCCGAGATCACCGCCTTACTCAAGAAACCCAAGGCAGACCCCAAGGACCTCAAGAACTTCCGACCCATCTCTCTGCTCCCGTTCCCCGCGAAGGTCACCGAGAAAATCGTCAACAAACAACTGACCCGCTACCTCGAGGAGAACAACATCCTGGACCCTTCCCAGTCCGGCTTCCGCAGCAACCACAGCACCGAAACCGCCCTCATCGCCGCCACCAATGACATCAGGACCCTGCTAGACAACGGAGAGACAGCAGCCCTCATCCTCCTGGACCTATCAGCCTCCTTCGACACGGTCTGCCACCACACACTACGAACACGCCTTCACGACGCCGGGATCCAAGAGAAGGCCCTGGACTGGACCACATCCTTCCTTTCCGGCAGAACACAAAGCGTCCGCCTCGCCCCCTTCCGATCCAAGGCCACCAAGATCATCTGCGGCATACCCCAAGGCTCCTCCCTCAGCCCAACGCTGTTCAACATCTACATGGCACCCATCGCCCACGTCGCCCGACAGCACAACCTCAACATCATCTCCTACGCCGACGACACCCAGCTGATCCTCTCCCTCACCAAAGACCCTCACACCGCCAAAGCCCACCTCCACGAAGGAATGAAGGCCGTCGCCGAATGGATGAGGACCAGCCGCCTGAAGCTGAACTCGGACAAGACGGAGGTCCTCATCCTTGGTTCCAACCCTTCAGCCTGGGACGACTCCTGGTGGCCAACATCACTGGGAACAGCCCCGCCACCCACCGACCACGTACGCAACCTAGGGGTCATCCTCGACCCCACCCTCTCCATGACTAAGCAGGTCAACGCCGTTTCCTCATCCTGCTTCAACATCCTCCGAATGCTCCGCAGGATCTTCAAGTGGATCCCCACCGAAACAAGAAAAACAGTCACCCAGGACCTCGTCACCAGCAGGCTGGACTACGGAAACGCCCTCTACGCAGGAACGACGGCTAAGCTCCTGAAACGGCTGCAACGCATCCAGAACGCCTCTGCACGTCTTATCCTCGACATCCCCCGACGCAGCCACATCACACCCCACCTGAGAGACCTGCACTGGCTCCCTGTCAACAAGAGGATAACCTTCAAGCTCCTCACCCACGCACACAAAGCACTCCACAACTCCGGACCAGCCTACCTCAACAGACGACTCAGCTTCTACACCCCCACCCGCCAGCTCCGCTCGACCAGCCTCGCCCTTGCCACAGTCCCCCGCATCCGGAAAACGACCGCCGGCGGCAGATCCTTCTCCCACCTCGCCGCCAAGACCTGGAACACCCTCCCCACCAACCTCCGACAGACCCAAGACCTACTGGCCTTCAGAAGACTCCTCAAGACCTGGCTCTTCGATCAGTAGCAGCACCACCCCCCTCTTCCCCCAGCGCCTTGAGACCCTCGCGGGTATGTAGTGCGCTTTATAAGTGACATGATTGATTGATTGATTGATTGAATGAAACTGTGCAGCAGACATCCTGTCTTGGACTAGAAAAGAATAAGGAACTGAACTCACCCGGGTTTCCTACACCATCACAGATGGGTGGGGGGCAGAATTCAACTACACAAGGGGTAGGATTAGATGACATTCTCCAGTACAACAGATCAGATCCTGATTGGACGAAATGGCTGATTTGGCCCATGGACACAAACACCTGTCAACAGAGATTTATGAATACAACTGAAGGGTTTAGTATCCATAGGCCAGATACACGCTATGTACAGAGACAACACCCAGGGGTAGTGACATCCTATAGTGTTGGGAAGTTGTGCCTTGATTGGCTAGAGGCCTCAACACTCACAGAAGTGAAACATCACTTGACCTTACTCACACCTGATGTAGACCTTAGGGATTTTTTACTAGGCCCAAGGAAAACAAATCAGAAACGTTTCATATATGCTGGCATTTATGCCTACTATAATGAAAACTGGAAAATATCCCAACAGGAGGCCGCAGAAAGAATACGGGAAATAGACCGTAGTAACTTAGAGAAGGCATTAGCTGTAGTGGATAATGGGTTAACAACTTTGACCTCCAGAATTTACTCCTTAGGCAACATTGTGTCTTCGACAATCGACATATTAGAACAAGACTTGGCCTTGTTACAACACGGGCAATCTCAGCTACGTTCTATTATGATGCTAAGCTGGACGCTGCAATCTCTGCGTGCAGGCTATGTGCCCTGGCGTTTCATAAACACCACATCTCTGTTTTCAGAATACAATCTGACTGATAAACAGACAGAAATGGCACAAAGGGGGGCCAAATATACAATGCTGCGTATTGAGAAACTGGAAAGGTTACCATTCACTGTAGCCGAATCACCATCAACTGAATGGCTAATTCATGGCCAAATCACTCTGCCGGTCACTACGTTTCAGTTTCAATATTGCCTTGAGCAAAGGCAGGCAGGCAAATATGAAAAAATGGGTAAGGGATACATTAAGGTATCTTGGGAGTTACCATATAGATATCAATGCCGGAATGGGGATCGAGAAGTGTATCTGAGTGGTACAAACTGCAAGAACGCTTTAAGCGGTTCTCTCATGTGTCAGGATATTTCACTACACGGAGCCTGTAACGGTTCAGTAGCAAACCTATCGTGTCACATGACTGGGACCCCAGCTGCAGTGATCACGCCAGTTTTCGAGCTGCTCTCGAATGGGAGTTACTTGATGCTAAATGGTCAAGGTTGCTGTGGGATGCTTCCGGGCGTCGCATATCTGGTCACTATTAACTCCAGGGTTACTTGCTGTATGCAAGTATTGTTTCCGCCACTGAACACAGTCAGGGAGGTGCCGCTAGGGCCTTCACTGAACGTTTCTTTCATACAATTTGATACTCTGAGCAGACTGCAAGCCATGCTTTTACAGCAACCCGTGCCCTTAACCTCCGCTCGAGAAACCTATGAACTTCAAGTTGCAAGGACCTCGACTGAGATACAGGCGCTTATACGTACAAACTGCCCCTTTCATTTCGTAGAAATGGTGGGACGTATCTTCAATATGTCTGATATGAGCGGTATTGTACACCTATTTAAGACCATAGGGTCAGGACTGTTAAGCACCTTTCAGACAGTCCTCGGAGTAATCCTAAATTTTATACACTCCGTATTGGGAAGCGTATTTGGAGGACTCCCGCTTATCCTATTGCTGGTTGCAGGGGTCCTATTCATAATACTACTGCTACGCAATGGACGGCCCAATTCCCGAGGGAATGGCGAACATGCTCCTGGAGCGGAAATACCGTGAACGCATGGTACAACTTCTGGGCATTTCTTGCCTGCGAGAACTCAATGCCTCCTGGTTTCTATCCTTTTGACCAGTCTGGGTAGACTGCAACTTACCTGTTCTTCGATGCCTGCTTTGCGGAGAAGAATGCACGTTGGATCTTTGTCTAACATTTCCATCAGATGCGCCTCCCGACACGGATGCAATGCTGGACCCCCTAAAGGCCCATGCTCTGCATTGTGCCCAGCGGCTTCCGATTCTGATGAACGCATTCCTGGAGAATCCACAGGTGCCGTTTGCTCCTGCTGGGTTAGGTGACTCCTCTCAGGCACCCAGGTAACAACTGCCGCACAAGCTGCCGCAGCACTGACTGTTGGCAGTGCTACATACCATCTATGTGCGATTGACGTTCTCTGTGAGGCGTTGGATTTGTCGTCTGCAGTAGCTCACACTGATAATGTTGTGCTTCCCAGCCAGGACACCTAATCTCAAATTGGCTCATCACGTCCTGGGAAAGAATTCGGCTTCTCCACTCGTTTTCATAATAAACGAGCAAATTTGGAACATTTCCTAAATTGACACTTTCGCTTGAGAAAAGCATGGCCTTCTTCCGCTTTCAGTGAAGCAACTTATATGGAGAAACAAACTAGACATTTCTTTTTTTTTAGTGGCAATTGGAAATAGCTGAATAGTAACATTTTTGATTTTTTTTTAACAATTTTAAAACCATGTTTTTACTTGCTTTTAAAAAAGTTTTTAAAAATTGTCCAGATTTTAAGTATGGTCATTGTCATCCTATTCGGAAGAGGAGTGGGTGTTATGTCCCGTATAGAGGCCCTAATGTAGACCCGTTCCTACATGCCCTAAAATGAACATATTCGTATTTGCCCTAATACGGTCATATTCGTACTTGCCCTATTATGGTCAAAGCCGCATATGCCCTATTACGGTCATAATTGTACATGTCCTATTATAGTCATGATTCCTTATATAGGCATGATCTTTCACCTACATTGGTCCTCGCTAGTACACAACGAGCTCTGAGGGCTGAACGTTATCTAGTCTGTGGTTTTGAATACAGCAGGGTTTTTCCCAAACACAGGCCCAAACTGTACTCATCAATTATGCATGGCTCTCTAGGAATACACCACCTGCATAATATGTATGTACAAAGTTCACCCCTGACGTCTTCCTCACATCTAACAAGGGCCAATACAAACCATACGAAGCAACTAGAGGCTTCAGGGTATAAATACACCACATCTTACCCCGGTAAGACAGAGGGAACCGAGACTTCCATGCTGACACACTGACCAGAGACGCTGAGGATCCTGCATGCAGTCGCTCCAGCTGACAGCGGTCTGACACAGCCCTTGCGGGGTGTCCAACTCGAGACCAGGACGGGGTCCCACACTTTCTCTATTCAGGTATGGGGGTTCGACTAAATCCTAGAAGGATTCTTGGCTCTTAGGCTTTTAGACCTACACATATGCTAGGTACACTCAGGTACATCTAGTTAGGCATCGTAGGAGTACGTGCACTTTCATAATGCTTTTTATACTCATGTATGTATTCATGATTATTGCAATATGGTAGAACTGTTCTATCCCTTTGCTTTTATCGTACTGCTGATAATATTTCTCTGCTATTGTATGCTGGTTGCTGCAGCACATATTTTTTACACTAGATTAACAACTGTTCAATAAATACTTATTGAAACGCCCAGTCTGTTTATTCTGTGTAACTCTCTGAGACAAACCGAATAAGTAAGCACGAGTGACTGAGCGAAAAGTAGTACATTGTTTCCACGATTCTGAGGAATTTGGGTTGTCATGGTCTAAGGTTGCCAGAAACTAATCTCTCCCCGATAAGAGGAGATTCTAGTGGCACTGTGAGCTAGCTAATGCAAATCAGGCTAACATACGCGGTGGGGGTGCACAGAGCCAGTCAGTCACCAAGCCCACAGTTTATGTTATCCAAACGCGCAGGTCCTGCATGGGTACTATAGGAACTACACGACAGAGATGTATATTAAAAGAAAGTTAACAATGCATATGTGTTTTTATTACCAGAACTGGCAAAGCTAGTATTGAACCTACATAAATGTACAAAGGACACCACCATAAGCCCAAATCAGACTCCGGTCTGAGATGGACACATTTGACACGTCATTCCACAGAATAACAAAAGGAGCTGGTATCCGATAGCAGTGGCAGATTGTTCGTCATTTAAATGATAACTAACCATAACAACAAAAACATGGTTAAATTAGCATATATAAGTGATGTCAAACCTGCAAAGATTTGAAAAATATTAAACCACTGTTGCAGTAACAGGTGTGATAACAGGTTTCAAAAGAAGGAGACAATTGTTTAGAATCTGTTTTTCTCCCTTTTCCTCCTTTTTTCCTGCAAACACTGATTGAAACTTTATTGATTGTCGTCATTTACATTAAAGGCTCAAAGGTTCAGCATTTTACTCTGTGGTAGTTATCAGGCACGACCAAAGTGCAATATTCCATATTTGTGACAGCTTCAGATGGAAAAATACTGGGATTTGACCATCATTGAAGAGGACTATTTCAGCATTGTTTTAAAATGGAGACCGAGGGCCTGATTTAACTCTTGGCAGACAGGTTACTCCGTCACAGCGATGACGGAGTAACCCGTCCGCCAAGATCTAAATCAGGCCCTGAGTCTGGCACGAGAGAAGCAGAAATGTGTTAAGTATCTTCCAACAGTGTTGGGTATTTGTGATTTGCCCATGAATATAATATTATTGTGAGTTTAGGGTTCTAAGCCATTATTTTATAAGATAACATAACATTTGACTCAAAGGACTCTGAGCAACCAACGTAGACTCCGTCCTCCCATTCTGTCTCATCACAGAACATTATCTCTAAGATAATTTAAGACACTTGTCTGAAGTACTTTATTTGGTGTGTTACAGGGAATGTGGAGTAAGTATGTGTATGTTTTTACTAGAACTCATATGGTTGCCTTCTTGTGAAAGTCAAGCTGAACTTCATGAACATGGCTCTTTTGCAAGCAAAGATGACAGAAGTTGTAATGATCAACATCAACTATACTGGCCTAGGTGCCAAAATACAGAAATACAGCTTTGAAAGTATCACGCACAATTTGCATCATGTAAATGCAAATTGGGCAGAAATAGCAATATCTGTGTACCACACATCAGTCACTCCACTATTCTACTTTTTCTAACAAAGACAAGTGCTAATTGTTTAGCAAATGTGTAATATGAGTTGGGTTTGGGCCTCGACGTACTCTGCTAGCTGTGCCAACTGACTTCTTAGTTTCTTTTTCTAGGCTTGTCATAGAAGATCATTTCAGCATTTGCCTATATTTCACTGCACGCTCACATCAGATGACTCCATGTACCAGACTCACTATATGCCTTTCTGTGGGTCATTGTGTGTGTGTTTCAACCACACAATTCAGCTGAGTAGTGTGTGACTATTTCAACGTAGACTCCATTTTAATTCAGCAAAAACATGTTTTCTGTTTCTTTGGTATGAGTTAGTAAACACATACGTCCGGGTCTCATTTTTGGTGTCCACATTCCCGCACCAAGGTTTTCTTCCTCGACAGCTAAGACCATTTCCAGTGCAAGCAATAAAGAAATGGCACTGCTTATCCATGTAATATCAGTTCAGACCAGTGGTTCAGAACTTGCTAGCCAAAGAGAACTGCTTCATGCACCTGCTATTTTCTCTTTGATGCAGCGGCAGAACACCCTCTATCAGCAAGAAGCAGATGGCCCTTCCATTACTCTAATTATTAAGGCTCTCCACTCCTGTCCTGGCAGCAGGGGAGTTTCCATCTCACATCTTCAAGTAATCCCTGGCCAAGCAGGCACTTGTGTAACCGTCAGTCCTTGGTGCGCCAAATTTCACTGGACTTCATTCATAGGTGGCTCGAGGTTCGGAAGGTTCTCCTAATTTTTCTAATTTTATATGGGGGGGGGGGGTTGCACAGAGGGTGTCCCAGTACCAGCTGGTGAGTTTTCCTTTTTTTTTATTAAAGGAAAACATACATATTTATTTATCTCCTTTGCCATATTAGCGCATCTACTCCCCTCTTACTCCCTCAACCGTGCTAATCAGCTTTCTGTACCCATGTGATCATAGTCCATTACCACAGCAGATATACCAGAGGATGTTGGTGGTGGATGCATGCTGGGACTGCAAAATACATAGGGGCAGATTTACAAGCCCCTTGCAACACTTTTGCGCTGCCGTTGTGTCACTTTTGTGACGCAGCGGCGGCATAAAAAATGCAGCCAATTTACAACGTGACGCATCTAGGGAGATGCGTCACGTTGTAAAGCCCTGCGTCACATTATACCTGCGTCAGGTATAATGTATGCAGGGTGGGCGTTCCCACGCAGGAAAGCCTCGTAAAAGTGACGAAGTGAAATCTACAAGATTTCACTGCGTCACTTCTAGGACGCCATTGCATCTAAACCTTATGCCTGCTTGAAGCAGGTCTAAGGAGTGACGCAGTGTAGTGGGAATAGGCCTCAAAATGCATTGCTGGAGTTGAGTCGAGCTTGCGACACGACTCCAGAAATGCGTGACTTTTGCCCCAACAGATGCGTCAGAATTTCTGACGCATCTGTCAATCCTTGCGCCATGGTGCGCCGTATTTACAATACGGCGCATGTATGGTGGCGCAAAGGTTTTTCAGGGTGGCGCAGGGAAAGTGACGCATCTCTACACATGCGTCACTTTCTTGTAAATCTGCCCCATACTTTTTTGTAAAAACGTGTGGTTATGCTCCACGAGGGCAGCCCTGCACAAAAGATTATATGATAAAGGAACAAACTGGCCCCCGAAGGGCGTTCAGAAAAAATGATATAAAAAATCGAGGGGGCACAGAGCCTGCCCTGCTCTTCCCATAAAGGACCTGATATGTTCAAGAGGTTACCACTCCAAGCGCCCACCTTTCTAAAATTTCATTGGATCCTTTGGGTCATACCGTAGGAGCTTTACAAATAGCTGTTTTCAACTGAGATTGGCCACAATTAGATGTGCCCACCTCTTGTCAATATGTCAGCATAGTACCTTCTATTAGCACGCTTCTCTAAAAATATACAACTAGTGGTAGATTCATGAGCTGCTCCTGATTTCACCAGTGGACGTTATGTTTCAGTATTATTCACAGTAAAAAAATATTGATATTCTACTGGGAAAGGTGTGAGAGTTATAATGACTACAAAATGCTTATTAAAATGTTGGTATTGATGGACAAGGAGAAAAGAGTAACATCCACGGCGACACCCCCTATAAAAGTGATAACTTAAATTGCCAAGCTGCCTTGAAACTGGATATCTGTGCATTATCAAAGACACTCTAGTGGAGATGTAAAAAAAAAAGAATCATTGAAGCCAAAAAAGACGGTCCAAAGGTGTGGTACTGAGTGACTGAATCATGATGGAATTTAGTTACTCAAATGCACAATAGACCTGTTGTTATGTATCGAATCAGAACATATGGATTGTTTCATAGTTTGATTACAATACCTGATTCTACAAGTTAGTGCTGTAAGATTATTTTACATATATTTTTTTCCTGTGTTAAAGGTGCAACTATCACAAAACCACGCTAGGCAAAATTATTTTTCGCCTTTGACATTAAACTTTCTGAGGCTAGTGTTTGGAATGTTTGGAAGAACTACATATGGAATGTTAGTGGGAAGGGCTTTTTAAACATACTGTGTATCAGGTAATTTAACTTTTTAACTTGTCTGTTATCCCTAAGCATGAGGCCCATTAAAAGCAGGAAGCACTCATATTTTGGATGGATTTGTGTTCGAGATTACTTTAGTGTCGTGTTGCTCTCGTGATAGAAAGAAACCACAGTGTTGTACCTAAGATTTATCTAGTAAGTACCATCGGCCATACTTTAAACCTCTATGCATTTTACAGAATGTAAATGACGAGCCACCTGCTTGCAATCCAGCTCGTTACGAGAAGAGGATATATTCGACAGATGGGACCCCATTTCTTCAGCTGCAGTGCACGGACAAGGACTCGCCCAACAGCCAGCTCAGCTACGCCATAACAGCAGGTTATTCGACATTTTCAACTTTTCAGTTTCCCCGCACCTCATTTGTTATGTAAGACTCTTCGAAAGGCGTGGACACCTTTCTGCTGTAATGTGTTATTCTTGAAATGTAATCCTGTCGGGGCTTGAACACGATATGTAGAAAGCACTTGTGTGGCTCATTTTCACTATTAATCATGTTTTAGGGAATGGTATCCAGCGGTTTAAACTGCAGAGGACGGGGGATGAGCCCCCTTTCTTGGCAACACGACAGAATTTCCAGTACCATGTCGTCGACGGAATTCAAGACCCCACCATCTTCCAGCTACTGATAGAAGTGACGGATGAATTTGGGGGAAATGCGGTCACTCGGTTGACGAGCACAGCAACCGTGATAGTGCATGTAACTCCCTGGACAACAACAGTGCCAACTAAACCCACCACCACTATCACAGCAACTACTGTACCCGTAAGTGTCTGCCAAATTCTCAATTTTCTTCTTTTCTTTAAACAACAATTATTGCCCTTGAACAAAAGTTTGGAGTCAGTGCAAATGTCATCATCCAGTAAAAATGTGCCTGTACGTGTTGTTTTCTGGACAAGTGTTTTCAGTTGAACATCTTACAAAATAATTATTAAATCAATTCAAAGAATGCATTTTTTGTATTCCTATGCATGATTGACAGTTCAGGGGTGCGAGAGAAATACCATCTCGCTTTTCTCGTTAACCGGGTTGATATTTTACTGCATAAAAACTTTCTAAAGTGTCTCATCGGTTTATAGCAGACAATAACTCATCATTACTTTGGTCATAAAGACTTTTGCTCTCATCCTTCCATTTTAAAGCTAGCTATATTCGCAGGTCTCAAACTATTCTGGCTGTCTCAATTGGCATTTCTTTGGTTTGGGGCAAAGTCAAATAATTGAATGCGCACATCTTTAATGTACTATGTTCTTCCTTGCCAGATTTCCAGTATTGTTTGTTTTATTTGCAATTAAGTGTAGATCTGCAGAGAACTCTATGTCTCATCCTCTTTCAGAAGGCAACTGTTCCTTCTGCAAATTACCTCTCAATTAATGTGCAAAATACAATTTAACTAAAAACGAAATACTAATACTTCGTAAGAAGATGACAAACAGGGGGTTAACCATCCAATTAAAAGAATATGTAAAAGATTTAAAATATAAACATAAACTCCTTAAAATAATTAAAAAGTTTTACACACACTGCTTCATTTTTTGGACAAAAGAGATAGTCTCGGGCTGATGCTACATTTTTTACACAATTTTGTAAAAACATCGGTCGAAGCCAACGATGACGGCTCGAAGCCAGTGCTGGACAGACAAACAAGACATGGTCCAAGGTCTGAATGCTCAGCTTACACAAATTACAAGTTTTTCCATTTTTCAAATTCTGGGACCAGTTTGCTGTTAAATCGTTTAGAGGTAAAAGATTCATACGACATAAAGTGAGCAAACGTCGAGTTCCGTGTTCCAAATTCCAAAATAAGTATTTTTGTGCAATTCTCGGTGAGTTTGTCTTGGCTATTAGTTTTAATCTCTCTTTAGAATTGCAAAATTTAGTATCTCTATCAAAGCTGATTTTGCCACTTAAGGTCTTTAAGAGAGATTTGAATCCTAATGGTGGAAGTGTGACCACTGATTCTTCATGTATGCCAAAGATTTTTAGTGCTAATGAGAAATCACGATAAAAGGAGTAATTACCTGCCTTAACATTGAAGATTTCATAACACATGAGACCTCTTAAAGTCTCAATTGGCATTTCTTTGGTTTGGGGCAAAGTCAAATAATTGAATGCGCACATCTTTAATGTACTATGTTCTTCCTTGCCAGATTTCCAGTATTGTTTGTTTTATTTGCAATTAAGTGTAGATCTGCAGAGAACTCTATGTCTCATCCTCTTTCAGAAGGCAACTGTTCCTTCTGCAAATTACCTCTCAATTACTTGCTTAAGTAGAACCACATACTATTTGACATCATGAAAGACTATCAGATAGTCTGTGAATTCTTAATCTTGACTTCTCAGGAGGGATCTTTTGCTTCTGTACATGACCATGTACTTTCACTCCAAGTGATAGCTTTGAGCATTACAATTTTCCATACTTTTCCACTAAACTTTGATGGCTTTGTCTAATTAGTTGTTTTGCCTTTTCAATATCCTTTTTTATCCTGGACACTGTCATGCTGTCTCTTCGTTTTCTTCTAAGTACTTCGACTTGCTTCCAGGAGTTCCTTACCTCTTTTATAATAACACCCTGTCAGTGCCAGTGGGCATGAATAATTCCGAAGTGTAACAGGACTGAAAAGACTGCACCGATAACGAGGTTTTGCATTTTTGTTGTGTAGTGTGATTTCTCCTCCTTTTTCAAAGTGGTGGTCTTACAACTTCATAGTACGTTTTTAAGTGTTTGTCAATGCAGCTGTCTGCAAGACCTATTACTTGCACTATATGTTAGAAATGGAGTTTCTGGTTGGCTAGTGTATGCACCTAAGCCAGGCAGAACCCACCACTCTAGTCAGGGCAGGGGAGTTACACACCCAAGATAACCCCTGCTCACCCCCTTGGTAGCTTGGCAGAGCAATCAGGATGATCCCAGAGGCAATGTGTAAAGCGTTTGCGCAAAGCACACACACACACACCAGTGACACACTAGGCACAACACAAAAAGAGACTCCACACAAGGCTATATAAAAATATCCTATGTATTGTTCATAAAACACTTTAGACCACAATCACATAAATCACTGTGCCATTAGGCACTTGTCATGACATCACATAGATTACACAATCATTTTGCCAATCGGGCAATTGTCATAACAACACAAGTAGTGCACTAAAGTAAATACTTGCAAAGTGCACACATCGTAAATCCACCATCACTGGGAATTATCCTGCAGCTCCTGCACATAACATTTTAGGGCATAAAATGCAGCCAACTATGCACAGGTACATATCGTGCAGTTTAGGTCACACCTAAATCATATTTAGGGCATGAAATACAGTGACAACATCACATCAGGGAATCATATCCTCCCACTATCATCATGTCCACATAGAGTACAGTATCCCTGATCTCCTGCTCTACGTTGCAAGGTCACTCTCACTAAACACATATGGCACCGGGCCACAGTCATGCCTTTAATGGCCTCGGAGCCCCTCCCCGAGGTATGTACCAACACGGGGGCAAGAAAATGCCTAGCTTTGTGACGCAACCTCGCTGGGTCCCCCTTCGGGGATCGAGCACACAGCAGTTGCCCGTGAGCGAGCAGGGGGCTGCTACCCAAAGGGCAGTATCTTTATCATGAGTGCTGAGTGTTTCTTAGGCGGGGGCCTCCGTCGAGGCTCCACCCCGCAATGTCTCCACGTGGAACAAGTGCCCCCGTTGTGTGAGCTGAAGCAGCTGCCTGCGATTGCGCGGCGCAGTTATGAGGGCTTAAATCACCGACTCTCCACACAAAAAAAAAAGGTAGGCAACTGTGGAGGCCTCTCTGGGTCCTCTCCTTCTGTTAGAGCCTTCACATAGCTGCCTGCGAGTCTGCATCGCCACGGGAGCGAGGTCTGGTGGCCCAAACCCGGGTGCCTGGCCTCGCTGGTCTTGAATCCGCGCAGGGCTCTAAGCCACACCTTGCTACTGGTGGCCGCAGACGACTCCCGGTGTCTCTCTCCCCGGTACCGGCCGGTTCCTCCTGTGGCTACTTCCGCAATGGAGTGTAGTCACGCTGGTTCGGGGGCTGGGTGTTGGCTACCAGGTCCGGCGTTGCTGGGGCTCTGGGGTTCACGCTGCACGGCCCTCAGCAATCCCCCTCCTTTGGCGCGGTTTCTTCTGTGGTTGTGAGCCCCGCCTGAACTGGCATTGCTGCGGCTGGAGTCTGCGAAGCTCCGGCTTTGTTGAGGTTGCCCGGCGACTCCAATAATTCATTTGTGCACGACCGTGCTCCCACCGGGGGATCCTCTCGGCACACAGTGCTGGTGCAGCAGGTGGGGGCTCAGCCCCGAAACGGCCCCAGCAGCAACACTGCAAGCCCAATGCCCACAGAGGCGCAGTTCCCATTATGCTAGAGGCACAGGGAGGCCTTTCAGCAGCCAAAGTTGCAGCGCTTCACTTTTAGGCGCTGAGAATGACAAAGGGCGAAAAGCAGAGCGCTCACCACGCTCTGTTTCAAATCACACAGGGCAAGCCACAGAGCCCTGAGAGATCACTGGGGGTACCAACAACAAGGCCCAGGCAGGCCAGCACAAGAGTCTATGTAACAACAGTGGCAGTCCTTCTCTCCACCCCACAGGTATCAGGTCAGCACTCTGAGTAATCAAGTCCAATGGCAGTTCCTCCTGGCAGTCTGTAGAGCCAGCAGCATCTGTTACAGTCCCATGCAGTGTCTGATTTCACGGGGTCACAACCCCTGTACTTATAGTCCGAATGTCTTTGTTCTGGGGGGTACTTCAAACACTGTATTAGAAGTGCACAACACCCCCATTCATATTTCAAGCCCTGGTCCCAGACACACGACAGGGGGGCGGAGACAGCATTGTGGAAAGTAGGCACAGCCCTGTTAAGGTGCAGGTGCAACTCCTCCCACCACCCCAAATGCAGACCAGGCCTATTCAGCCTACCGCAGAGTCACCCAGGAAAGGCAGGACACACCTCAACCCCACTTGTGACTGTCTAGAGTGAATGCACATCCCCTCTCTCCTGTCAGTCAAAACCAGATGGTAAATACACATCCAGGCAGGGCACAAAGACTCATAAGCACACAGAAATGCCCACTTCTAAAAAGTGGCATTTCTAAACTAGTAATGACAAATCCGCTTTCACCAATAAGCAGGATTTATCACTACTATTCCAAACATACCAAACATGGTCATGCTAGCCGTCTCATATCAGAAATTACCACTGAAGAACATATCAGGGAATCCCCAATGCAAACCAATAAGAGGGCAGCCCCACAGCAGTGAGAAACCAAATAGGCTGTTTTTCACTACCAGGACATGCCACACAGTTAAGGCACATGGCCTACTTTTACTTACACAGCACCCTGCCCATAGGGCTAGCTAGGGCCTACCTTAGGGGTGAATTGTGTAGTAAAAGGGGAGTTTCAGATGTGGCAACCACTTTATATGCCACGTCACTGCGGCAGTAAACTGCTCACACAGGCCCTGCAGTGGCAGAGGCCCGAGACAGGTTTGAAAGGCTACTTCGGTGGGTGGCGCAAACAGCGCTGCAAGCCCACTAGTAGCATTTAATTTACAGGCCCTGGGTATATGGGATACCACTGTACAAGGGACTTATTGGTAAATTAAATATGCCAAACAGGTGTAGACCAACCTTACCATGTTTCCAAGAGAGAGCACATGCACTTTAGCACTGATCAGCAGTGGTAAAGTGCCCAGAGTCATAAAACCAACAACATCAGGTCAGAGAAAATACAGGAGGAATGCAAAAAGTTCTGGGATGAACCTGCAAAAGGGCCAAGTCCAAGAAACACCTATTGCTTGTAATATACGTACATTGGGCTTTGGGTTAACTCCGTCAAACATTGGCTTTAGACATTTTTAATCACATCTTGGGACAGCCACAGAGGTATTTCAATGCATGAGGGACGATTTTAAAATTAACAATCATTGGCATAGCCAATAGGTCTCGCCTTTGGGACCTTATAAGTGTTTAGCCATGCAACGGTTGATGTTGTTGCACCAAGGATATTGTGCTGCATAACTAAATACTTATAAGGTCACAAAAGCGAGACCTATTGGCTATGCCAATTCTTGTTTGAATTATTATTTTTTAGAGGGCCTGCCAACTGCAGTTTGCTGCCGGGTTGCTCCTTTTACACAATGCATTTTTGGACAGGCTCGTTTTATTTTTATTCATCGTTCCAAGATCGGTGCCTACCATAATGGATTGGTAAATATAAAAAATAAACAAAATGGAGGATCTCTCATTTCGTATGTATGCGCATGAGTTGTGATGCGCGCATGTACATGTGTCATTATAGCTGTGAGGGTAAAATACACTTTTAGCTTTTGTTTCCAATGCTGCACTACATATGCAAAAAGTATTGGCAAAGACAATAGGTCTACATTGACAAACAAAAGGAGAGACAATTGTCTTTGCCAATCCTTGTTTTTTTTTTTTAGTACGCCTTAGAAGAACATCAGCAAAATGTGCTGGGCAGCAAGTTCGAAATATGGCCAGCAGAGTGCGCTGTCGACCCGCCAGTTGCCGATGGTATGCATGCTCAGCAGTGCTAAGGAGTCAGAGAGGAAGCTGAAAACACACGTATCCCCTGGATACGGTCAGTGTTAAGTCCCGTGAACAGGGTGCAAGCAGAGGTAAAATTATTTCAAAGCGAGCACGCTTGTGAAAGATCAGAGGAGCCCGCGGACATTGCAGATGCTTATATAGCCGCTGACACTGGGGAAATATGCAGAGTGTGTGAGGGAGATTGAGGTGGAAAGGGCAGTAGAGAGAGTGAGGTGGGGTGAGGGGAGGGGAGGAGAGAGAGAGATGAAGAGGGGACCTAGAGAGACTGGTGTATGGGCGCGGAAGAGGGAGAGAGGAAGGAGTGGAGTTACAAGTGATGGAGACTGTAGGAAGAGAGCTGTGTCAGAGCGTGTGGAAATGAGACGGGGTCTGTGCTCTCTTGCTTGCGCTCATTACTGAGGTGTTCGGATGTCAGCAGGCCGAGGCTATGTAAGCACAAGTGCACCGGCCTGGCCCGTTCGGTGACACTGGAAGACGGATCGTGCGCTAGAAGTGGCCCCAAGACAAGCAGTGGAAAGAAAAACAAGCACTCGTGCTTGTGCTGGCATCCACCTTGCGGGAGCGAGCAGCGGCGGCGCGAGAGCCATGTGTTTTCAATTAGCGCGTGCGCCGCTGCTCGCTCCCGCAAGGTGGATGCCAGCACAAGCACGAGTGCTTGAAAAGAGCTGACCGATTCCTAAAGGTCACTCCTAGGGCAGTGCTGCGCGCTACGCTCTAGGAGAGACCTAAAAAGGGTGTTTCAAATTGGAATGCCTCTACATAGGTAATACATAACAGCCATAGCTGAAATACATGTGCATCAAGGTAATATGGTTAGTACTAAGCCTTCTGATTGCCACATGACCTTTCATTCAAATACCAGCTTTAAATATTGAAATTCAGGCATTTTCCTCCAAACATCAACTAATAAGGTCTAACAAATACATACATGGCATCTGAAATTCACGTTTTAATTTTAGTTTACATGTATTAATTCAATCAAGCAAAAGCTTCAAATTAGATAGATTGGACTGCACACTGGAGAGCTACTAACAGGGAGCCAGAGTTCTACCAGTAGCTCATGAGCTACTTGTTGGAGAAGCCTGGACCAAAGCTTCTTAAACTAGGTCTAGGAAGCAATATGTTCACCAAGAATGTATAAGAGGCATAAATAGGAAACCTAAAAAGACCAAATTGCAGATTTACAACTATGGAGCCAGGGGAATTTGCAGTAGGAGCAAATGAAACCGACATTGATCTTTGGGAATTCTTAGATTATCACTCAGGATGCAACATTAAGGCGAACTATCGTGCAAAAAAATCAACTAGCATTAAATTTAAGTGGAGCGGAGTGAAACTACATACAAGACACAGTGAAACACAGCCCTGGCCCACCCAAAGCACTTAAAAGAAGGGTGTTCATATTACTAAGGAATAAGATGTGGCACCTCCGTGGAAATTCAAGTGCCTACAATGCAAGTACATGTTTCATCTGAAGCAATGCCAATAAAACTGCCTGTGTGGCTCGGGGTATTTTAGTGTAAACAGACAACATAGAAACATTTGTTTACTATTGAGATTGTGTTCAGTCCCAGGGTGTTCACTATTTATCTGTACAACAGATGTATGCTGCGATGCAGAATGTTCCAGTACCAGCTAGAGCTGATGCCTTCTGTGATATCTTCTGGAATGTGGGAGTGACTGCTGAGGGAAAAAGAAAGTCTGTCGGTTGGAGTCGGCGGGGAGTTGGAGGAAGAGAGTTGCTCAGATTAATGATGGAGGTCAAGAGCTGCAAACATTACACAAGTAATCCCGAGAAGGCCTTAATACAGACAGACACAGGTTAGCTCTTGCATTTAGAGAGTTACCAGTGGCCTCTCTTGGGTTTATCCTTAAGAAAGGTTCCAGGTTTCTGAGACCACAGTGTTTCACTGAATCAATCTCTCACCGTTCCTCAGTTAGAGAGCACTGCTGGATGAGAGACGGACCCATAAACAACAAGCGTGGGCGCCTCGCGTTATAAGTAACCAGCACAAGCGCGCGCCTCGCGCGGCAGGAGGGGGCCTGCGCGATTCCCTTGCGGGAGCGTGCAGCAAGGCGCGATGATTGCGACCATATGGCGCCACCATATGGCGCCGCGCGCTCCCGCAAGGGAATCGCCAGACGTGCACGCGTTGCCATTGCAAGCAATGCAACGCGTGCACGTTTTTGCCCCCAAAGCTGTGCCGATCGCTAAAGGTCTCTCCTATGCAGCGCATGCTCGCTGCGTAGGCGAGACCTAAAAATGAGTAATATGTCACACTGTTTGTCACATTCAATTCATTATCTCACACATGCATTTTTTAGGTTGAGCCTGAGCCAGCATGCAAGCGCTGCTCTGGCGATCTGTTGAAGTTTGGTACGGTAGTGAAGCCCCGCCCACTCTCCGCCCATATTTGTCATTGGCTTGTGTCATTGTCCTTTGTAAATGCTGGCTTCTGATTTGTTATTAGGCTTGTTAGTCCCTCCTTAGTACCGCCTTGTCTTCATTTGTAACCTCCCATGGCTACTGGCCCTTTAACTTTGGTTGTTACATGGTACGTCTTCATTAGTCTGTAAGCATTATTTTCTTTAATGAGTTTCTCTTACTGCAGGCACAACATCTGTCCGTGCCTTCTTTACCCCCTCCCTCCCGTTGTCCTTGCCTTCTTTACCCCCTCCCTCCCGTTGTCTGTGCCTTTTTGATCCGTCCCCCGCCCTCCCTCCCGTTGTCCGTGCCTTTTTGACAAAATGTTGTCCGTGCCTTCTTAACCCCCCACCCTCCCGTTGCCCGTGCCTTCTTTACCCCCCGCCCTCCCTCTCATTTTCCGTGCCTTCTTTACCCCGTTGTCCATACCTTCTTTTCCCCCACCCTCCCTTTGTCTGTGCCTTCTTTAAACACCCCCGCCCTCCCATTTTCCGTGCCTTCTTTAATCCCGCCCTCCCTCCTGTTGTCCGTGTCTTCGTTAATCCCGCCCTCCCTCCCGTTGTCTGTGCCTTCTTTAACACCGCCCTCCCTCCCGTTGTCCGTGCCTTCTTTAACACCGCCCTCCCTCCCTCCTGTTGTCCGTGCCTTCTTTAACACCCCCTCCCCGCCCTCCCTCCCTTTGTCCATGCCTTCTTTAGCCAGCCCCCCACCCATTGTTCGTGCCTTGTTTACCCCCACCCCCACCCGTTGTCCGTGATTGTTTTGTTTGCATGTGAGTAAGAACTAGTGTACAAATGTGTATCTCCGAGTATATCTCTCACTGTGTCTCCCGCTTTTGTTAATCTCCGAGTCTCTGGTCAGTTGTGTGCCTGAGTATGCTTCTGAGTATATTGCTGTACCTTTGAGTTTGAGCTTGTGTGCGTCAGTGAGTAACTTTGTGCATATATATTTTCGTGTGTGTGGCTTTGGATATATCTCTGTGTCTATGTGATTAAGGGTCTGGAACTGCTGCCCCTAATTGGCTCTAAATATGATACCGTACTTCCTTTTTATGTGTTTTTGAATGAGTGATGAACTGCGAATCAAATCTGTGCCCATACGCGTCTCCCTGAAATTGTTTCTAAGCTTAAATGAGACCGTCTGAGGCAATGGCACTGTGCAAATACTATTTTTGGATTAAGTTGATTATAGTTTTTTTCTGATTTATATTTGTGTATGCTTTTATTTTTTTTATAGACACAGTGATTTCATCAGTGATGTCATTGCTGAAGTCGCAAGTGATGTAATCAGTCCTGTCACGTATATCATTAGTGATGTCATGTGTGATATCATATGCTTGGAAGAAGGTGACGCAAGTTATTGTTCAAGCAGTGATGTTAACGATGACGTCATAATTCATGTAATGAATGTTATCACTGGCAGTGTGTGGACACTTGTGCCTGTGTTGGATGCTAGCTGCATTAATGTACCCTTGCCTCCATTGGAGTGTTAGGAACACCTGATTATAGCCCGAGTCGCTAAGTGAGTGCCAGTGTGCAAAAACATGTCCCTTCCTTGGCCCTTAAACTCTGCCGGAGTGTCACTGAGTCAATGATGGTGAGCATGTTCAGGTCTCTCCGTGTTGCCCTGAGAGTGTGTTTGGGTGAGTTGCAGTGTGTGAACAGATGCATGTTTTTTTGTATCCAACCAGATGAGACTCAAGAGTCAAAAACAAAATGGTGGACAAATCTGGCGCATCACCCCTTCCTCGGTCTGGCTGGACGATGCCAGTTTGCACAGAGCGCCTAGAATCAAGCGCCTGTCGAAGTTTACGTATTAGTGTCCCTGGGCAGCAGATGCTTGTAAAGTTACCTTCAGTATTGGTAATCTGTACCCCTCCTGTGAGAGGTCCCGTCTATGGGGGCAGGAGGGGTGGCCTGATTTGGTTTCTCACTTCCGGTCCCTCATAGGTGATATTAAAGGTATGTTTGATGTAGAGTTACCACGTCACTCTATGTGGCCAGGACACTTCCTTTCCACACCTGGTGGGTTCAATGGGAGCACTGGTGACTACAACTCCCAGCATACATTGTGCCATCAAATGAAAGCCTAGGACTGAGAACTGCAAGCACCCGGATTTGTATCTGAAAAATGCAAATCAGTTGAAGTAAAAAAAGCGAGCACTTCTGGCAGTCACGAGTCACCAACATACCACAACTCTGCAACGTCATTTACTAACTAAGGTGCATGGAAGAGCTGTTTTACCAGCACAACTGCAGAACATCACTTGTAAAGCTCCTGAGCTGTGCAGCCCTCTGCATTACCAGCATATCTGTATTATACCACCTGTACAGCTCCTGAACTGTGCAGCCTCTCTGCATTACCAGCACAACTGCAGAACATCACCTGTACAGCTGCTGTGCTGCACAGCCCTCTTTATTGCCAGCACATCCATATTATATCACATGTACAGCTCCTGAGCTTTGCAGCCCCTCTCCATTACCAGCACAACTGCAGAACATCACCTGTCCAGCTCCTGAGCTGTGCCTGTGCAGCTCTCCGCATTACCAGCACATCTGTATTATATCACCTGTACAGCTTCTGAGCTGTGCAGCCCTCTGCATTACCAGCACAACTGCAGAACATCAACCGTACAGCTCCTGAGCGGTGCCTGTGCAGCCCCTCTGCATTATCAGCACATTTGCTTTATATCACTTGTACAGCTCCTGAGCTGTGCCTGTGCAGCCCCTCTGCATCACCAGCACAGCCGTAATATATCACCATGCAGTGTGAGAATGTATTTCTTAAAGGAAAGGGGCGCGCAGCTTCTCTCACAATGTCTGTCACTGGAAGTCGCATATCACGTTGCATAAAAAATGTCAGCTTTGTCAATACTTATAAGGTCCCAAAAGGCGAGACCGATTGCATTGAAAATGCTTGTTCTTAACTGCAGCAGCCACTTTTCTAAAGCTGTTTTTGAGACTCAAGGACTAGCCTGCCTTTAAAATGGCCTTCTACTTGCTTTTGTATATCACAATGCACAGCTATCTCTGGGTCAGTCCAAAATAAACAATTAGGATGACTTTACAAGATGTCGACTTGTTAATATGTGGCCACTTGATCAAAAACACCAATACCATTCCATCCCATTACCACCATCACCAATACCATCAGCAATTAACACCAATATGACCAATAACCTCTACCAGAACCACCACCACATATACCACCAGCACACCAGAACTACCTCTAATACAACTTCCATTACCACTGAATGTTGTTTACTCTGTATAATTCTTTGAACCTGGCCTTTTATAATATGTTATCTTTTGTTATCTTTCCTTTTAGTTTTTCATAGAACCCTCACAACCTCTTGCTACTCTCTCTTTCAATCTCTTTTAAATCGTTTCATTACTGCACCTAGAAACTACACTTGTCTGGTGTAGTTTGCCCATAATAAATACATATACATACAAATACAACAATATCACCACCACAAAAATCACACCACAACTACCAGTACCACAAATATCACTAGAACAATACTATTACCAACAATACCACCTCTAATAACACAACCACCATTAGCACAGTCATCGCCAATACTACCATCACGAATACCATCACCACCCGTCCTACCAACACTAAAACTGCACTATCACCAGTGACAATTTCAAATGTATAACCACCAACAATACCATTATCAACATCAATCCCATCACAACACTATTCTAACCATAAAAACCACCAATACCACACCGCAACCACAAAAAGCACCACCACCAATACCACAGAGCCATCAATGCTTCTAGCACCAATAACAGCACCACATAACCACCAATATCACACCAAAATACCACCACCACTATTACGAATACCCCCAATACCTTCATACCACCACTACCAATAGAATTAATACCACCATCAATATCACCAACATTAATACTAGTACCATTACCAATATCTTGCTGGATAGGGACCAATTTGGTTTCCGCCCAGGACACGGAACTGAGACCGCCTTGGCAACCGTAATGGACAATCTACGAATGCGTGCTGACAATGGGAATTCCTCTGTCCTAGTGTTATTGGACATGTCAGCCGCATTCGATACGGTGAGCCACACAGTGCTAGTGGAAAGATTGAAAAGTATAGGGGTTAAAGGACGGGCCTTGCAGTGGTTACAATCTTATCTGTCAGGAAGACAACAGGCTGTGTATATGACACCGTTCACCTCTGGCAAGTCCCTAGTATACCACGGGGTGCCGCAGGGCTCGGCGATCAGCCCTGTTCTTTTCAATATCTATTTACGCCCTCTATTCCCCATTATTAAATCTTATGGAATTGACCTGGTCAACTACGCAGATGATACCCAACTGGTGTTTTCCCTGAAGGGGAAACAAGCGGTATCTATGGATACCTTCCAGGAGTGTATGCGCCAGACTGCTGGTTGGCTCAGGAAAAATTCCTTACAGTTTAATGGGGGGAAAACAGAGGTGGTGTATTGTCCTGCTACCAGAATGTCCCGACATCTACCGGTGGAGTTCAAGCTTACCCCCGAGGATGAACCCTTGACTCCTGTTAAAATGGTGCGTAATTTGGGGGTCATGATGGATGATAACCTCCAAATGGAATCACAGGCCAATAAAACTGCTAGTGTCTGTCTCTCCCTGCTACGCATGTTACAGAAGGTTCTTCCGCTACTACCAAAAAATACTCGATCTCTTGTAGTGAGGAGCATAATTTTGAGCAGATTGGACTACTGCAACTCCCTGTATTTGGTAGCACCGCAATATATTCTGCAGGGGTTGGAGAGAGTCCAGTCCATGGCAGCTAAGCTGGTGCTAAATAGACAGCGTAGGTCTTCTACGGCATTGGCCTTGAGAGACCTGCATTGGCTGCCTATTAAGGAAAGAATTTGCTTTAAATCCCTCTGTATTGTACACAGAGCAGTACATGACCTGGGTCCAGTTCCCCTGCAGGAGATGTTCACCTGGTATAATCCCAGGAGGCAGCTTCGCTCTTCGAGTGCAAATCTGATAACAACCACCAGATTTAAGAGATCCAGGATGGGGGGCAGAGCTTTTGGTGTGGCCGCTGCGCGCCTATGGAACGAGCTGCCTCAGAACCTTAGACAGGCCAGTTCTCTGACCTGTTTTAGGAAGAGTCTGAAAACTTGGCTATTTCCAAGGGGTGAACACTAGATCCCCCCACTGACAATTGGTTCTGCTGTTACAGTGGCTACTTTCAATCTAAGTGCCAGGATACCCGTGGGGTGGCAGTTTTGCGCTATATAAGTTCTTAATTCAATTCAATTCATGTATACCAATGATACCACCACCACAACATATATCATCACCAGCAAACCCCAACAATAACACTAACTATTCTTAATACGTTGGTGGCTGATAGACTTTTGATTTGAATACACATGTTTTCCTTGCAGATACAATGGTACACTCATAATACTAGATTTTTTAGATGCACATATGTTGTATTGGACTTAGACGGAGCGTATAAATACCTACTAGTCACCTGAAAGGTAAGAGATATTTTAAATGACAACTCTCTTACAAATAGGTAGAAAATAGACAGTGGGAGTACAATATGGTTATGTTTATATTTATGTTTTACTTCTAGGAATATTGTTTTTTTATGATAAGCAGGATATGGTTTTGACTAAATTAAGATCACATAAGGTGAGTCTGGTGTGACACCACGTGGAAACACGTGGGTGATGCACGCGACCGTGCATGTGTGGGGTGACTGCTGCTTTTTTTATGAGGCATGGGCACTTTTATAATAGTGTGCAAATCACCAATGGCGATTAATAAAGAAGCACCTTCTGATAAAGGAATGAGCGTAGTCTTAAAAACCCCTCATTCGTTCTCACTTATCTCAGAAAAGCCTAGCACAGGGGCCTGAGATTCCTCACGCTAACCTTTCAGACACGTGGTGTGAACTGGGTCCCTTACCCAGGTGATGGGATCTATAAATACAGTACTCCTCCCTCATACTACCTGTTATTTACAATTGTAGCCCTGAAGAAGTCTGCTATAACTCCATCATTGAATATGAAACACGTGTTGGCAAGGACGAAGTTTTGTTTTAAAAAAGATGGAAATAAAGAACAGAACTACTGATACCACGATCTCAAGTGCGATTTGCTGAGTGTTCAGAGAGTGTATTTAAATAACACTATCTATATCACCATGACCAATTCCACCTCCAGCAATGCCAATACTACTACCTATACCACCAGTACCACCACAGATCCCAATACCTATACCACAAAAACATCACCACTACTCCTAATACCACCAATGCCAATAATACCAATACATTGACCACAATACAATTTCACTACCAATATAACCGCTGCCAATATCACCACCCAAGATATTAACAAGAGTATCACCAGCCCCTCACACCACTAACACCAGACCATCAATACTACAAACAATAACATGAATACCTCCATCACCAATACTACCACCTCAATACTATGACCACCAATACAACTAGTACCAACACCAATACTACCATCACTATAAACATGTAATGGTGAGTGAGACTAGAGCAGCTTGTAACATACCTCAGCTGCTTCTGCTTGCACCTCTTCTGTCTGGGTTCAATACGGGATAAATAAGCACAGGCAGCAGTTGCTGCAAAGTGACTCACACTTCAATACCCCTCATCCCAAAGGTAAATGACATCTCTGACCACCTGTAATATTTTCTTACCATTGACTAGTAACATTTTCATCTTACTATATGCCTCTTCTCATATCAGAAAATGCTTGTATTATGGATATAATTGTCAGGTTTTAATCAACAGTTTATACTCTATTGCACATTCTAAATGCTTTTAATTAAATAGGGTGAGGACTCCCTCATCCTTATTTAATTCTTGTTTTGTAGTATAGAATGAGAATTAATGTATCAAACAGAAATTAATAGTTCTTCTTTTCTAAATTTCACCAACTTCTTTTACATTTCACCTACTGAAAACTCTTATTGCACTGCATTTCTTCTCTATAAAGGAAAACTCTGCGTTGGTTGTTAGGCATCAGCTAATAGAAGAGGAATGTGTAATCTTGAAAACTATCATCCCAGAGCATGAGCCCATGTAATGAAAACATAATCTTTTTAAGATTGCTTGTAATTTCTTTCTTGAAAACACTTTTAAATTGACAAAAGCAGTATGACTTGAATTTAACAAAGTAAATAAAGATGTGCATGTTCATTCTTTGCCATTCTTATTCAGATTCATTTGTAAACACATTCCTCTAAAATACAGTACATTTGGCAGTATAGTACATTTGCAAAGCTGAAGAAGTATGTGCGTTAGACTCAATGCTCTGAAGTGAACAAAGATCCCTTTCAACTTAGCCCTGTCTGCCAGGATATCTGTGGGGTGAATCAGAGCTTGGTTTGTAGATAGGACACTACTGTAATAAAAGGGGAGTTTAAGGCTTGGCAAGTGCACAGGCAAGCCTTGCCATGACAGGTCTGAGACAGGTTTGAAAGGCTACTTATGCGCATGGGACAACCAGTGCTGCAGACCCACTAGTAGCATTTAAATTACAGGCATTTGTTATATGGCATACCACTTTACAAGGGACTTACAAGTAAACTAAATATGCCAATCAGGTATATACCAATGTCACCATGTTCAGGGGAGAAGCACATGCGCTGGTCAGCAGTCGTAAAGTGCACAGAGTCCTAAGGCTAACAAAAAGATACAGAAAAAAGTGGAGGTAAGCAGGCAAAAAGTTGGGGCAAGACAATTCTAAGGATGACAGGTCTACCAGGTAGGAGATGTACTTTTGAGTTTTACATGTCCTGGTAGAGACACATTTTAAAATATATTTTTCACTATTGCAAGGCCTATCTCTCCCATTGTTTAACACTGGTATTGTCATAAGCATATTTTAAGTGTCATTTCCAATTGGGAAAAGATAGAAATTTGGAGTTTGGTGTCCCTGGACTCACAATTTAAAATCACAACGTATGGCGAAGTTGGATTTTAAATTGCATGTCTGAAAATGCCACGTTTAGAAAGTTGGCATGCTCTTACTTTAGTCAATCTGTGCCTCTACCAGTCTCTGAATACACGCCTCGGTTGGCTGACAGCGGGTCAATCAATCAATAGTTACTTTATTCGATTGACTTCAGCAATTATAAAAGTACAGTAAAACAATCCTACAAATAATTTAAGAACATCAATTAGTATCATTAAATAAGTACTATGCAATTCAAACTCAAGCATATGCGTGATACACTTATATTAAAAATCTCGATACATACCAACAAACAGTAACATTTTCTAAAAATTGTTGATCTAAAAGGGCAGGTCTCGCTTGTTTAAAATTCAGATGTGCAAATAATGGGCGTATATACTTATGACACAAATTGGCCCATTTAGGGAAAATTAATACGATGTGTAAAGTGTCTAGTGCAGAAGACTCATCACAGGAACATACAGGAGGGTCTTGTGGCCTATGCCATCCTGCTACAAGCTGCGGGAACATATTCAGTGAAAATATGTTAAAAAACTTTTATGGTTCAGCGGCATATCCAGTGTTAGATAAAATTCCGTTCCGTCACTACATTTTACCATAGCATGATGTACACAACAGCGTTTATGCTGTGAGTCTTGCAGTCTGAGTTCTTGTGTATACTCAAAATATACTTTTTTGACTTCTGCAGTGACTAATTTGGTTATTTTCTCAGGTGAGTTAAAAACATGCAATAGGTCTGGATTAGTCAGGGTAGTTTTTATATAGCTCAACATCAATAATCAATCAATAATTACTTTATTCGATTGGCTTCAGCAATTATAAAAGTACAGTAAAAACAATCCTACAAATAATTTAAGAACATCAATTAGTATCATTAAATAAGTACTATGCATTTCAAACTCAAGCATATGCGTGATACACTTATATTAAAAATCTTTGACACATACCAACAAACAGTAACATTTTCTAAAAATTGTTGATCTAAAAGGGCAGGTCTCGCTTGTTTAAAATTCAGATGTGCAAATAATGGGCATATATACTTATGACGCAAATTGGCCCATTTAGGGAAAATTAATACGATGGGTAAAGTGTCTAGTGCAGAAGACTCATCACAGGAACATACAGGAGGGTCTTGTGGCCTATGCCATCCTGCTACAAGCGGCGGGAACATATTCAGTGAAAATATGTTAAAAATCTTCTATGGTTCACCGGCATATCCAGTGTTAGATAAAATTCCGTTCTGTCACTACATTTTACCATAGCATGATGTACACAACAGCGTTTATGCTGTGAGTCTTGCAGTCTGAGTTCTTGTGTATACTCAAAATATACTTTTTTACTTCAGCAGTGACTAATTTGGTTATTTTCTCAGGTGAGTTAAAACATGCAATAGGCCCGGATTAGTCAGGGTAGTTTTTATATAGTTTCAAAAGAAATAGGTATGCAGTTCCTGTTGTGGGAAGGATAAGGAGGCAGGACAGGGGACTGGCAAGGTCCCTGACTACAAAATGGTAGTGTTAATAGGAATGGGGGGGGACTGGGAAGTCCTTCCTTTCGGAATGAGGGCCCTCACACACCCAGCCTGCTGGGTGTCATGCTTCATCATCGGCCATGCTCCTCGTCGGGTCGGCGCTGCAATACCCGACGGGCACCCTATGCAGGGGCTCTTTGGCGGAGATCTTTTATTCCTTGCCGTATGGTGCAGTGGGTGTAAGGGGCCTTGAAAGTGTAGGAATGCAAGTGTGTGTATTAAAACAGGGAAATGGAAGAGTCAGGTAAATTAGACTTTAATGACTTTAGACTGTTGATGCAGCAGCCAATCTAAAACTATATTTCAATTGGCCCCATCAAATCGCGGCAAGTGTTGGACACGGTAAGGTATTTGTGTCCGAATAACTGCGCCCAGGTGACGAGTGACCTACCCTGCACTGCCGGATCCAGGATCCGGCAGTGCAGGGTAGGTCACTCGTCAACAGGGTACTTTACCTCTTGGTGCCACTTTTGTTATTAATAGGCTAGAACACCACAGTGCCACCACATTTTAGTGTAGAGTTACTATTTTCACTAGGTCCTGAGGAATTGCCACTAGATCCACCTGATTAAACAGGCAAGAAACATGTCGACGGCACGAGACTGAGCGCAACACCCTGCAGCATCATTGCAGTGAGTCGCCAACTCCATTTTTAATCAGGGGGAAGGCAGGATCATTAAAGTCTAATTTACCTGACTCTTCCATTTCCCTGTTTTAATTCACACACTTGCATTCCTACACTTTCAAGGCCCCTTACACCCACTGCACCATACGGCAAGGAATAAAAGATCTCCGCCAAAGAGCCCCTGCATAGGGTGCCCGTCGGGTATTGCAGCGCCGACCCGATGAGGAGCATGCCCGATGATGAAGCATGACACCCAGCAGGCTGGGTGTGTGAGGGCCCTCATTCCAAAAGGAAGGACTTCCCAGTCCCCCCCTTTCCTATTAACACTACCATTTTGTAGTCAGGGACCTTGCCAGTCCCCTGTCCTGCCTCCTTATCCTTCCCACAACAGGAACTGCATACCTATTTCTTTTGAAGTTTAACCAGGGCATGTATGCTGGACCTCTCTTAAAGCCCATAGTCCCCCTCTCTTGTTGGATAGTTTTTATATAGTTCAATCATGGTATACGCGAACTATAATTCAGACTCAAACAGTCTCTTAATAATAATCTATCAAAACCCAATTCTTTTTTAGTCCATATAGAGCACCATAATAGTATTGGACGCAGGCGTATATAGCCAACTAAATAACCTGCCCCTATCTCTTCATGAACTATTTCTGCTGGGACATTCTGCGGAATGCGTAACAATTTCCTTAGTATTAGAAGTAAGTAGAAGATTTGTAACCCCAGATTTCTGCCCCATAAGTTACAGTCGGAACACACTTAGCGTTATAGAGTTCTAATATGGACTTTATGTGACTGTGACCTAAACGCCTGGAGAAAGCATCAATACTAAAAGCCACCCTGTTAAAGGATTGAGTGTGTGATTTCAATAATGGTGCACAGGACAGTCTATCATCCAGCAGTATGCCTCGGTAACTGAACCTATCCACCTTACCTATATTGTTATCCTTTATCACATATTTTTTAGTCTTGGTGCCTATAGGTCCTAAAGTCATAGTGTACGATTTGGTAAAATAAATTTTTAATCCCATGTTTTCCATAAATTCATAAAATTAGTTCAATAAAGATTGTAGGCCATTAGCTGTCCGGGAAATAAGAACAGTATCATCCGTGTACAACAAGGCAGGTATCATTCTACGTCCTATCCTTGGGATGTCTTTACAATTATTCCTTAAAAATGGATCTAATTGATTTATATATAAAATAAAAAGAAAAGGAGCTAAAATGCAACCCTGACGGACCCCTCTCTCCAGTTTAAAGTGCTTAGTGCATTCTCCTGATGGGCCAAATCTTACCATCTCCTGAAGCCCTGTACGTAGGTTGTGCAAAAGCGCAACTATGGCTTCATCCATCTCCATGTCCCTCAGCACAGCCCATAGCTTAGATCTTACCACTGTGTCAAATGCTGTGCTGAGGTCCATAAAGGCTAAGTGTATACTTTCTTTTTTAGCCACCGTATACTTGTTAACTATGAGATATAAATTCAAGTTCTGTTCAATCGTGCCCGTCCCGGCCTGAATCCATACTGTATGTCTGATAGAATATTATTATCATTAGCCCATTCTGTTAGACGCTTCAACAAAACCCTACCCAACACCTTTACTTCTGCATCTATCAAAGAGATTGGACGGTAGCACGCTGGGTCAGCGCTGTTCCCTTTTTTAAAAACAGGTATTATGATCGATTACTTCCACGTAACTGTAATGTGATCACGGGCTGCTGCATTTAGATGTTGCATAACCAGGGGTGCCCAAAGATCTATACATGATTTAAAAAGGTCACCAGGAACCCCATCTGGGCCCGGTGCCTTCTCTGCTGGCAGTTCCATTATGCTTTCCCTCACCTCCTCCAGTTCAAAGTGGACAATATTTTCTGTAATAGGGCAGACAATTGTTGTATATTCGCCATCTCCTGCATATATGCGACCAAAATGCTCTTCCTATTTTTGCGCAGGTATAGTAGCACTTAAGTCTACTACTGTGCCTTCATTAAATAGCTGCTGATTTACTACCCTCCAGAAGTCTGCACTATTCCTTGTGTTGCAGGCCTCCTTAAGCTTATCCCACGCTTCTCTCTTCAGAGCATCTAGTCTTTCCTTACAGGCTAACGAGTAAGCCTGCCTGACCGCTTTGACTGCACATGTCAGCCTTGGTGTAGATTTTAATGTTATCATCAGATCTTTATGGGCCTTTGAACAATTCTTGTTAAACCATTTAGGACCTGAACTAATAACCTTAACATCATATCTGGTCAGGGCTCTCTGCGTCTCTTTGCAGATCGTGAAAAAGGAATCTAGAATGGCCAGATCATATGCATCTATATTCAAACAGATCTCAAATTTGCGACTACACTTCTGGACCAGATTCCTTAAAAAGTCCTCCGGGAGTACTTTCCCCCAACTAATACGCCTCCCTTGAGTTTTAGTACTTAACAGGTCTTTATGGATGTTGGGCATCTTTGCTTTAAGATCATTCCAACTAAACTTTGCAGTTATCGGGTTATGAACACTAAAGGTACTTCAAACTATTTTAAAATCTTCAAAATACTGAAGTGAGTGAGCAGACACCAAAATATAGTCAATAGTTGAGTTTTTGTTTCTTCCCTTAAAGGTTGGGACAGCCGTGGATGAAACATACTCTTCTCTAAATAAGAGATTGAAAAGGTTTAGTTCCAAGATTAAAAGGTTAAAATGATCACCTTGACTAGTATTCTTGAAATGAATCCACTGTAGTTCCTCTGACTGGTCCTGGTCCCTTTCCTCAGCACAGGTGTCGCAGGGATGTAGGTTAAAATCTCCCACCAACAAAACTATTGGCGAGAAGGACCACTCTAACACAGTCTTTTCATAAAAACTCCTAAACTCTATCTCCAGGGGTATCTTGGAGGAAGGTGAATTGTAAACATTAATTATCAAGATTTTATTATAATAGGCAAACAATAGTAATACTCCCAAAATATTATTAGATTCAAATGTCATCAATTCAGCAGTACACTCTATTCCCAGTCTTAAAAACTTTGCCAAGCCCCCCTTAGCTCTACCAAATTGGGACGGCTCTGTCTTAACCTGAAAGGCAGTGAATCCATCCATAAATAGATTCCCATCTGCATCCCAGGTTTCTTGAAAACACACTATCCCAAATGTTTTGCAATAATCCATCCCTCGGTTGTCTGCTCGTAGAGTGCTTATCCCTGCAATATTCCAACTTAATATGGACAGGTTATTTTTTATCTTACTTGTAGGTGATCCCTCCCCTGTTTCCCTTCCTGTTTTGTCTTTAACAAACAAGGGCCTATCCTCTGTTAATTCTAACTGTAATGGGTTATTCTCTAAACTGGGCAGTCAATCCAACTCTGCTAAAACATTAAAACGATTGTGTGTTGTTATACCAGGATAATTGTACTTGTGCACCATGCCCCCTTTCTTCCCTCTGACTTCTAACTGAGTATCCTCTCTAGAAAACCTTGGAGCCCTAATGGTCTCCTAACTCAGTTGGCCCCCTGGCCTATAAAAATAACCCAACGGCAATAGGACAATATTAGAGAAGTCCACTTGACAACTCAGGTTTCCATAAAGCAAACTTTCGGCCAAATTGCGAGTACTAAAATTAACAATAATGCAATCTCCCTGAATATCAGGCCTCCCTTGCCCAATCCACCCCACCCGCCTTACTATCAAGATGTTATTAGCGAACCTAAGCGGAAAACTTCTATAGCGGCTCAACCAGTTCAATATCTTGTTAAACAATTGTTCGTAAGATTCCTTTTGACCCCTCTTTAGACTTGGTACACCTGCAAGAATGATCACATATGGGCATGATGCAGGGGGTAGGCCAATTACTGGCTGTGCTTCAATTGGGACTTTTTTCCACATTTGGATCGTATTATTTCCTTGGTCCTTCAGGGAAATGGAGGTAAATTCTTCCCTTCTGGGATTATCAGTTGTTACTGTGTGTCCCCTATAAGTTTGTAAAATTGGGGGAGCATTAACATATTCATCCCCCTTATTACAGGACCTTGAAATATGCGTTGCAGTGTCCAATCGAGGACGAAATTGTATAGTCTCTTGGGGACACATCGCCATTTTGGCGTTGCTTTCATCTTTATCACAATTGGCACAAGCTTGATCTCTCCTGCCCAACAACATCATAACCTCATCAATGGATTTATTTAGAACATCCAACTTTGCATATAATGGTTCCAATTCCACCCGTAGAAGTGATAAAAATGTTGTCAGAGTTTCCCCTTCTTACATCCTGTCCCCTCTCACATTCAGTCCTTCCTTCTCACCGACTTGATCCGAATATGGTTGATCTATTGTAAATATCGACGGTGGATCATTTGCTGAGGGGAATGGATCGACATCCGGGGACTTAGGAGGAGGAGAGCTTCGGGACACATTTTTGTTAGACTTAGCCTTTAGGATTTTTCTCTGGCATTTCCCCTGCTTGGATTGGGGTGAACTGCTTGGCGAGCCATCTCTCAGTTGCAATAATATGGCCTTTGGGCCTTGTCCTGTTCGACCTGTATCTGCTGGTAATTGCCCTTGTCCAGGTCCGGGTGAGGAAGATGTTGCAGGGCCAGACAAAACCCCATCGCTCTTAGGTGAGTCAACCGTACTAGCCGTGAGGGATAACCTTTTCTCCATTTGGTTGATTTCTTTGTTAATTGCCGTCATGGCCCTCTGAAGCATTCTATCCAGTGAGGTGGGCGTGGCAGTTAGTTGTGTTGTTTTCGAACCCTCTCTTACTTTCCTCTTACCCATCTAATTGACCCTGACCTTCTGGGTAAGGCACCATGTAAAATATATAATAATTCAATGGTAGAACCAGGGGGTAGCCTGGCCCGGTCTCTTCTGGGCTCTGACGGGTGCTGCGGGGGAGAGAGGATGGTCTTCTGGCGTCGGGAGGGTGACGTCACCTCCTGCGCCACTCACAGGGCCTGCTGGGGGACCAAGTCCCACCCCAGCGGTGCGGAGGCACTGGGATTTAGAGTTAGAGTTAGAGCTTCCCGTGCAGGAGTCCCTCTCTATTGAGGGAAAGTCTGTTGGGGCTGAAGCAACCCATAAGGGTCTGTAGCGAAGTTAGGGCAGAAGCAGCCTATGAAGGAAAGTCGCTTCTCACAGATGCAGCAGGCCCCAACAGCAGGCCCAACTTCGACTGGCCTGAGCCTCCAGTTGCCAGCCCCAGAGATAACTCCCAGCCACCGCTGGTACGTGCTTGGGCTCTCTCTAATGGCGTCGCAGTGCGACCTTCACGTGGATCGGCTTCGGCCTCCCCTTCTTGCCCTTCCGCGCCCGCCATCCCGGGACTTCGCAGATCTCCTGAGCAGTGCTTGCACTCAGGGGTTTATACGCCGATGTGTTTATCTCCTTTCCTCATATATTGCGGCAGCGGTTGGGGGGTAGTTTTTTTTTTTTAATTCCTCCTTCTCCGCGCTTCTCCAGCAATACTTTCAATTCTGCGCCTGCAAGGTGCTGCACAGTTCTTCTCAAGTCGCGGGGGTGGTCCGAGTATCTGAGCAGCTCACTCGAGTCTCGTCCAGCTGCGGCTCGGCTCACCACCCACGCCCCTCTGCCCAAGGCCACGCCCGATCTCACCTCTGCACTCTGCACTAGGCTCGGCGTCTTCACCCGGGTGGCGTTCTTCGGTGCAGGATGCAGGATGTTGCGACGCTCCAGAAGGAGATGGTGAGTGAGTTTCCCGCTGGGCCACTCGAGCGCTCTTCTCCCGGTGCCTGCTCGTCCTGTAAGACAGCCCCCCCACACGTTCTGTTCAAAAATATCGTTTTAGTCCATTTGCAGTTTCCTCTGCTATTTCGAAGGCGTGCAGTATCGGCTCACCATGCTGGAAGCTTGCCCTCTCAACTCCACACGCACGCGGGCCCACCGCGGCCACTTTTGCCACTCCCACAGGCGCAATCAATAACCCTCGCCTCGGTTGGTTATCAGCGGGTCTTTGTGCATTTCCTCTAGATAGTCAGACAAAGGGAGTTTTGGTGTGACATTTCCATCCTGATGATCCATCACTAGGCTGATGGGCCTTCCCAAGGTAGATTGGGAGGGAGGAGCTGGCACTTACACCTGAATGGGGATGTGCCTGTCCCCACACAAAGAGCTGCATACACCCCTGTAGTGAGACTGGAGCCAGGGCAGGAAAGGCAGGAACCTTGCGATCTTTAAAGGCATCTTCGAAGTCTCCCCAATTCAAAGGCACATGTGGGTATAAGTACTGGACACCTGACACCAACTGCTCAGAACGTTGATGGAACCAAGGACATTGTGCCTAAAAGAAGCACTGCTGTGCTGCAGGAGGCACTTCTGCTTTGCTGTGTTGAACTGCTGATTGCTGTGCTGTAGGAGGGACTGCCACTTTGCTACCTTCTTTGCTGGGTTGGCTTGCTGCCTGCTGCTCCTTGGCTAGGAGTGAGAGCCACCGGACCTGCGCTCTACATCCTTGAACCCACGTTTCTGCAAGGGCTTGCTGGCTGCTCCCTGTTCATGAAGTCTTAGGGCCTTCAACTCTGCTTCAGCTGCTGGACTCTGCCATCTGTGAGTCTTCCCTTGCTTGAGGTGCCCCTCCAGTCCTGGGCCTCAGAAGTGGGTTCTGCAGCAGTTTTGCTCCAAAATCGTCTCATCAACACCTCTGTGCCAATAAAAACTGGCGCAGTGCGGATCTGAAGACATCCCTGCGTGTCTCTGTGATGACGCAGGAATTGACTGCGAGTTTGGCCGACAGTGCAGTACCGATCCAAGGTCCTGATTGCGAGACTTGATGATGACACAGTGCCTGCATCATAAGGGGTTCGACAACGACGCAGGACCCTACGCCGAGGCTCGACTTTGATGCATAGACCTGTCTGCATGAATCGAACCGACTCATTGAGTCTTCGATCCCAACGCGTGCTCCATCCAAGGTAGCGTTTCAGTGGGCCCTGCGTGAGTCTTGTAGCAGGCCTGCCCTCCATCGCGGTCGGCCTGGAACTTTGGATTTACTCCGGTCTAGTGCGACCGCAAGTAACCTTTTAGCGCCATTGACTTCGAAGCACTGTTTTTGGATTTAAGCTTTAAAAATTCCTGTCTCAAGTTCTACTTATTGGATCTTTGTTGTTTTGGTCTTGTTTTACTCATATACATATTCTTTATTATACAAAACTGGTGTGGAGTCTTGTGGTGTTTTCACTGTGTTACTGTAATTAAAGTGTGGACAAATACTTTACACATTTTCTCCTAAGTTAATCCTGATTGTTGTGTGCCAAGCTACCAGAGGGTGAACACAGGTTAATTTAGGTTGTGTATCTGACTTACCCTGACTAGGATTGTACTCCCTACTTGGACAGGGTGCAAACCTCTGCCAACTAGAGACTGTGGGGCATATGTACAAGTCCCTATCGCCACCAGAGCATCACTATTTGTGACGCTCCGGTGGCCTAGCTCCTTTTCCCATATTTACAAGGTGGCGCTAAGCCACTTAACATGGCTTAATGACACTGTGTAAATATGCCCCTTTCTGCCGCAGTCCTCTGTGGCAAAGGGGCGTGCAATGGGTGTTGAAGTGGGCGTTCCACCGCAACACCCATTGCTTTTTGATGCTGACCCAGATTTACAAGGCTGAGGCAGCGCCAAAAATTAATGCCTGGGAATTCCTGGTCTTAGAATGGTGATAAAAGGAGAAATTATTAATTTCTCCTGTTTTTTTTTGCTCTTTCTATGTGTGCTGCATTTTGCAGCACACATAGAAAGAGCAAATCGTCATTATTGATTGTTTATGAGCAGGAAGGTGACCCCTCCTCAATCAATCAATCAATCAATCAATCAATCAATCACGCGTTTGTTAAGCGCTACTACTCACCCGTGAGGGTCTCAAGGTGCTGGGGGAGGGGGGTTTCGCAGTTTCCAGTCCATCAAGGAGGGGGCCTGTCGAAGAGCCAGGTTTTGAGGTTTCTTGTGAAGATGGGGAGAGATGTTGTCTGTCTGAGGTGGAGAGGGAGGGCGTTCCAGGATCTGGCCGTGAGGAAGGAGAAGGAGCGGCCGCCAGATCTGGTCTTTCTGGGGCAGGGGACCACGGCTTAGGAGAGCTGGGCTGATCGTAGGGTCCTTTGGGGTGCGTGGAATTTGAGTCGGCTGTTCAGGTATGCTGGTCCGGTGTCGTGGAGGGCCTTGTGAGCGTGGGTGAGCATCTTGAAGGTGACTCTAGCTTCAATGTGGAGCCAGTGGAGTGTGCCCAGGTGCTGGGAGATGTGGCAGTGTCTTGGCAGGTTGAGGACCAGTCTTGCGGCGGCGTTCTGAATGTTCTTTAGCTTGCGTGTGAGGTTTTTGTTTATTCCGGCGTAGAGTGCGTTGCCGTAGTCGAGTCTGCTGGTGACCAGGGCGTGAGTGACGGTCTTTCTGTGTTCGAGGGAGATCCATTTGAAGGTCTTGCGTAGTAGGCGGAGGGTGTGGAAGCAGGAGGACGAGACGGCGTTGATCTGGCGGTCCATTTTGAGTTCGGAGTCCAGGATGATTCCCAGGTTGCGTGCGTGGTCCGTGGGGGTGGGCGGACTTCCGAGGGAAGGGGGCCACCAGGTGTCATTCCAGGCGTCGTGGTGTGGGCCCATGATGAGTACTTCTGTTTTGTTGGTGTTTAGTTGAAGGCAGCTGTTTTTCATCCATTTTGCGATGGCTTCCATGCCTTCTCGAAAATTGTGTCTGGCGGTGTTGGGTTTGTTGGATAGGGAGAGGATGAGTTGGGTGTCGTCTGCGTATGACACAATGTTGAGTCCGTAGGTTCTGACGATGGGGGCGAGCGGAGCCATGTAGACGTTGAAGAGCGTAGGGCTGAGGGATGACCCCTGGGGGACTCCGCAGGTGGTTGATGTAGGGTCCGAGAGGAAAGGGGGGAGTCTGACCCGCTGCGTTCTGTCGGAGAGGAAGGAGCGGATCCAGTCGAGGGCCTTGTCTTGAATCCCTGCATCGTGGAGTCTGCGTATTAGGGTGCGGTGAGAGACTGTGTCGAACGCCGCTGAGAGGTCGAGGAGGATGAGGGCTGCTGTTTCTCCTTTGTCCAGTAGGGTGCGGATGTCGACTGTTGCGGCTAGGAGGGCGGTTTCCGTGCTGTGGTTTTTTCTGAAGCCGGATTGGGAGGAGTCGAGGATGTTGTGCTCTTCGATGAATGTGGCGAGTTGGCTGTTGATGGCTTTCTCGATGACTTTCGCTGGGAAGGGGAGCAGGGAGATGGGTCTGTAGTTTTTGAGGTCGGTGGGGTCTGCCGAGGGTTTCTTGAGGAGGGGGTTGATCTCGGCGTGTTTCCAGTCGTCGGGGAACGATGCGGTTGCCAGGGAGCGGTTGATGGTGTGGCGGAGCATGGGTGCGATGGTGTCGGAGGCTCTGTTGAAAATGTGGTGGGGTCAGGGGTCCGTGGGAGCCCCAGAGTGGATTGAGTTCATCGTCTTCAGTGTGTCTTCGGTGGTGAGGGCTGTCCAGTTGTCGATCGTTGGCTTCATGGTGTCGGGGGTGGTTGGTGAGGGTTCAGTGGGTTGGTCGTCTTCATCGAAGTTGTCGTAGATGCTCTTGATTTTGTGGTGGAAAAAGGTGCTGAGTTTGTCGCAGAGGTCTTGTGAGGGTGGGATGTCGGTGGACTCGCTGGTAGGTTGGGCGAACTCCTTCATGATGTTGAAGAGTTCTTTGCTGTTGTGTGCATGGGTGGAGATTCTGTCTTCGATTGCTTTTTTCCTTGTTTTTCTGATGAGTTGGTGGTGGACTTTGGTGGCGGCTCTGAAGCTGTTGTGGGCTTCTGTGGATTTGGTGTTCCTCCAGTCCTTTTCGAGGTGGCGGCAAGTGCGTCTGGACTCTCGAAGTTCGGTGGTAAACCATCTAGCTTTCTTGGCGTGGGTGTTGTTGTTTTTCTTGCGGGGGGCTAAGGTGTTGGCGCTGTCAGTGATCCATCTGTGCAGGGTTCGGGCTGCAGCGTTGGCGTCGTCGTTTTCCACGACGGTCGGGGTGGAGTTGCTGAGTGATGAGGTTAGCTGGTCGTCGGTGATTCTGGTCCAATTTCTTCGTGGGAGCAGGTGCTGGTGTCTGTGGATGGTGGGTGTTCTGAAGGTGAAGTGGACGCATCGATGGTCGGTCCATGGGAGTTCGGTGATGTGGCTGAAGGTGATGGAGTTTCCTGTTGTGAAGAGGGGGTCGAGGGTGTGTCCTACTGAGTGCGTGTGTTCGGTCACGATCTGGCGGAGTCCAATGTTGTGGAGGTTGTCCAGGAGGGATGTGGTGCTGGGGTCCCGTTGGTTGTGGAGGTGAAAGTTGAGGTCTCCCAGCAGGGTGTAGTTGGTGGATGCGATGGACTGCGGGGAGATGATGTCCGTGATGGATTCGGCAAAAGGTCCGCGGGGTCCAGGGGGTCGGTAGATGAGGGTTCCTCGGAGGGTGGTGGTGGGGCTGGCCAGTATCTTGAAGTGAAGGTGTTCCATCAGGTCTGTGGGCTCATCGGGGAGTGTGCTCAGGCGGAGAGTGGATTTGTGGACGATGGCGATTCCTGCTCCCGGGCGGTTGGGGCGGTCCTTCCTGGAGATCTTGTATCCTTGGGGGATGGCGATGGTGATGTCTGGTCCCGAGGAGGTGTTGGTCCATGTTTCGGTGTCTAGGAGGTCCCAGATGTCGGTGGTGTGGTTGTGGAGGGATCGGACGTTGAGGAGGATGCATTTCAGGGTCTTCGGTTCGGGTGTGTTCTTGCGGGTTGGTTGCGCTGGGTCCGTGGTCTTGGCGGTGCTGCAGGTGTGCCGGCAGCGGTGATAGCTGAAGGGTCCGTGGGTGTCGGCTGGTGACGCTAGCTTGCAGTTGTTGATGCTGCCTGGGTTGAGGGCGTGGAGTGCCGCCGGGTCGTATCGTTGGTGGTGCAGAGATCCAGGGTTCCTGGCGCTGGTCGCGGTCGGATCGCGCGCAGACAGGCTTGGCGCGCCTTTGGCGCACCAGGGGAGCGCCCGCTGTGTGGCCCGCAGCGACCGCCATTAAGTAGGGGTCGGGGAGGGCTGGACAGCTGGGAGGCGGGAGCGGGGAGGGGAGCAGGATTGGTCGCGCTGGTTGTGCTGGGGGGAGGGGCTGCGGGGGCAGCAGCGGCAGGGAAAAACAGGCGGCAGAGGAGGAATAAGGGGGGAAAACAGGAGAAAAAAGAGTGAAATAAGGCAGAGAGCAGGAAAAGCACAGAAAGCAGAAAAGTACAGAAACGATTTAAAAAGGGTGAAAAACGAGTGAAAAAACGGAGCGGACAGCGGAGCAAGACAAAGGAGAACAGAGGTCCACTGGACCACCAGGGAGGCTAAGGAAATAAGGAAATAGGTGGAAAAATGAGAAAAAGGCAGAAAAAGTGCAGAACAGAAAAAGACAGAGGGAGAGGCAAAACGAGTGAAAAAAAACAGAGCGGACAGCGGAGCGAGGCAAAGGAGAACAGGGGTCCACTGGACCACCAGGGATGAGGCGCAGGTGATCCTGCGGGTGGAGGAGGGCCTCGAACACCAGCAACACTCAGGAGTTCCGGGGCTTGGGGAGGGCCTCACTCAATGGTGGAGCTGCGAGGGTGGGAGAGCAAGTTCACTGACAATTAGTCAGTGGTCTTGCTCCTGCACATAAACAATCTCTCCTGCAGCGCAGGTACCCTTGCAACATGGCAGCAGGGTGCCTGCATTGACGGTAGTCAGCTTTTTTTGTACCAGCTCTATGGGACACAGGGGTGCGCCATATTCTTGTGAATACGGCGCATTCCTGCGTTTAAAAAATGTCAGAGTGCGGCGTTGCCAAATTTGGCACAGCATTGCACTCCGACATTTTTTTGTCAGTATGCCCCCAGTTTCTAACACCACTCATGAGAAGTGGCCTGAGTCAATGAACAGCAGATAAGACTAGATTAAGAGGAGTGCAAGGGTATCTCCTACAATTCTACTGGCACTAATAAAGCCTAGACAGGTGTACAACATTTGTCCAGCCTCTTAGGTGGAAGTAAATGGATCCTATATCGCTAAAAATATGTGGAATTGATGAATTAATTTGCGTTCATGAGAAGCTGTTGTCATCAATTTACCATGAATGTGCAGATTACGAGAATTCCATTGATGCAGAGTGCATATTTACCCCACTGTGAGATGTCCATTTGTCTCTTATGGTGATTAGTAGTCTCAACCAGATCCAAAGCGCCATGTAGAAGAGCCAGAGAAGGTACCAGAGTAAAAAGTCACTTTGTTTGTATTTTGCATAGTAGCCTATATTGAGAGCACTTAACAGACAACAAGTTAAGACACAATAATTCCTTACCATCTCATGTATCTGCACAAGAAATTACGTTATTGGGGGGGGGCATGGCTTGGAAGTCATGGTGAATAGCGGCTTAAGTCTGCTGCTCCCATCTAAATGGACTGTTCATCAGAGCTGCAGTGGTCTCTAGGTCACCAAATGGAGTGCTGGTAACAGAAAACACTTGAGGAACACCAGGGGCACACGAAGAGACTGCAGGACAGGAGAAATATTGGCGCTAGCCCCCCACCCCCCTAGTTCAACTTTGTGTTTTCCTTACCAACGCAGCTGATACTCGCTGCATAAAATGGCCGCCGGGCTTGAATACAGTCAGGCACCAGGGAACTAACAGTACGAGTTATCTTGTCTTGTGAGAGCGATCTCATACCCATCAATACACCCGATGTCTGTTTCCTGAGGCCTGCCTTGCCTGCTATTCCCCCTCTGTGCATGTTTGATCCCCAATGGTTCTCAAAGTACAGTAATGGATAACATGGATGTCCCAACCTGATTTGCCTGACCTTAAAATGGTGGTGCACCCCATGGCATAAAACCTTCATTTAATTTCATTTCCACAATAATAAACTTCCAGTAATTTTTGGCATTACTGGGACATTCTTGCAGCATAGCCTCCAGAAGTGATTTTGAATGCGCAGGAATCACTAATGCATAACAAATTAATAGCACGTTTATGACACAGCACATGAGATTTTTTTTAAATGGTATTTCTAAAAGGGCATACGACCTCTAATGCCACAGGCTTTGGCATTTCATGACTTGTGGGACCTGCTACTCCTGATTTGCGACCTCTTAAGTTCTGGAGTGGGTTTCAACAGTTTGACCCAATCGATCACTAGAGTCTGGGGGCACTGCCTCTGTTCCTTACATGTTTTCATCTCATTGAAGTATTCCTCATTCATTAGCCCATTTGAATATCCACTATTGCCTGGGGGCACTGTCTAGTGCATAGGTGGCCCTTATACTACTGGATACCAAAGAACCCTGTGGTATGCAATCTGTGGCTGCTGAAGAGTGCCTTAAGTACAAGCACACTATACCTTTATTTTGCCTGCACTGTGTAAGAACCATAAAGGGCCACAGGGCTGAGACACAGACCTAGTGCTTTACCTGCTCACATGTCAACAAGAGTTCTTGACCATATTCTCAGCGGTCTGGTCAAGGCCGAATAAGACACTAATACAAGCCTTAAACGCTCTAAAGCGGAACCCCTAACCGCAGACTCTCAAATTAAGGGGAAGGTGGGCATAGCACTATGGACATGATTATAAAGAAACTTGCTTTAGTACATGACCTTGCTAAGTCTACAAAGTCCAACACGAATATGGTGCAACTAGAATCACGTGCCATAAGATCAGACTTTAACACCATTAACAATAAAGTGACTGAGGCAGAGCCTTGGATTAGTACAATGGAAGACATGGCCAACAACTCAAACAAAGAAATTCTGAAGCTTTAAGCACCATCCATGTAACTCCAAATGGAGATGGCGGAAATGGAGGATAGAAATCGAAGAGGAAACGTGTGGATCTTCGAAATACAGGAAGGAGCTGAGGAGACAGCGGATTCTTGCACGTCTTTCCTGGGGAAGTTGCTACCATAAGCAATGGGCATGTCCTTTAAAAAGGACTTTGAACTAGAGAGAGCGCATTGAGCTCCCTCATTCAAACCAACCATTAAAGCCATTACATGACAGATTGTTTATATGCAATTATACTACCAGCATACTGAGTTGATACTGAACTACATGCATAAGAACAGCCATATCATAAAATATTCATATCCCAGGACTGCTCGAAGTCAACTGTGGATGTCAGGAAGGGGTTTAGGGCACTTAGACCCAGGTTCCGGAATTCGAACCTGCCGTTTCCTTTTGCTGGTCCTGCATAATCTAGAGTCTTGAGCTTTGGGAAACACAACATCTTTGTTGATCATAAAGACCTGCAAGCTTTCCTGAATGAAAGAGATGGTCTGGCAATTGAAACCCAATACACACCTACCACCAAGAACAAAAACTGAGCCCTGTCCCCAGGAATTATACTCTATTTTACCCAGATTCTCAAAGGTGTAATGGAGCGCAGCAGCCAAAAATGCTGTGCTGTGTTGTGTGCCAGGGAGAGTGCCATATTCATAGAGATATGGCTCTTGCTAGCGCCGGCGCTGATTTCAGCTGCCATGCGCCAGGCACACACCTTAGCACCATAGTGCTAAGAAGCATGCCTGAGCCTACTATAGGTTTTGTACAGGAAAGGGCTGGGCGCTGACCTGTGGAGGGGGCGCTGAACGCAGGGGGAGAGCTGTGTTTAGCAATAACTTATGACTGGAGAGATGTGGGGCACTTTAGCCCGGTGGTAGTGAGAGAATCTGAGGAGGTAGTCATGGGGGGTGGGTGCGCCAAAAATGATTGTCACACCGGGCATCACCAGCACTAAATCCGGCCCTGCACTCATATGTACTACTCTGGCACTCCTTCACATGGGGGTTTTCTACTGTCATTAGTAATGCTACTCTTTTCCTTGCTATTTCTTATTTTTCTCTACTGGTGCCCTAGGCACTGCCCTCACATTCCAGTTATTTGGTAACCATATGTGTTACAGGGGCCCTAAGGAGAGTAGGTCTACAATTATGGTTGGTCTGCTGTTATTATAAATGGGGATACCTGTGCACCTGTCTCACGGGCCTATCTCATTCAAAACTGAATTGATGTCTTACATACTGACGAGTACTACTGTCTATTTCAGTCATCTGTTTCATGATATGTTGTATTTTCATTGCAATACATTGCGACTAGGTGCCCTGCTGGTCTATAAGTGTCCACGCTCTTCGATATACCCCCTCGCTTGATGAGTATTATGTGAGAGGGGGCCCTTGCGCACAGCCTGTTATAGCCTGGATATCTCCCTGCTCTAGACTGTTTATGGCTTTTGGACCTCGGTTACAATTGTTGTACCTGTTACTAAGTTATCTGCACATGCAGCATGGTTATAGTATGGGGGCCTAACTAATATGCTAAATGTCATCCGTTCTTCTATAGAACTAGATATACATTCTAGATTTTCACATGTGAGCCAGTAGTTTGATTTCCCTGTATTATATAGTAATTAGCTGACTGTTCCTAGATCACAGGACCACTCTTCCAGTCAATCATATCTGATACATCACTTCCGTGATGGCTGGGATGTTACCCCGCTGTCGTCTCCCCTACATTCAGTATTAGGGGGGCACTGGCTGGGTGGTGGGTTGGAGGTAGGACTTTCCGGATGGGCTTTTTTTCAGTATCTTCATTGAAATATATTTTAATGTTTTTCTTTTTTTCGTATTATTTAAGTCTGCTGACATGACAAACCAACCTTCTGTTCTCTCTTTGTTCACTCATTGGCAACATTAAGCCTTTACACAGGTCCCCGTATAGATCACAGAGGTACATTTTTACCCAAGGAGGATGACTTCAATGGCACTAGTGTTAGTAGATATGTGCCGGCCTTCACTCGTCTGGGTACAATATGGTACCAAGTTCTTCCCTCTGCTCATGTATCTACAAATCTTTTACACATCCCTACAATATAGCTAGCTCTTCCCTCTACAAGAATCTGAAGTTGTTCTCTCTAAACGTTAAAGGGCTCAATCGCCCGGTCAAACACAAGAAAATTTAAAACTATCTATATAAACTCAAAGCCGATATGATCTTATTAAAAAAAACGAAATTAGTCATAAAGAGTTGACTTCCTTTGGGCACAATTGGATCAGTGGAGATCTGTGCTCACCAGCAACAAACAAGAGAAAGGGGGTGGTGACCTTGATTGCCAGAAAGTCGAGTTTATCTGTAGATTTCCGTGCGTTGGACAATGAGGGAAGATGGATTCTCACAAAACTTTTCAAAAATGCCAACTCCTTCCATGTTCTCAATGTTAATGGACATACTCAGACTTCTGGGGCTCTTTATCTGCCTCACTAAGCCATATTCCAGACGATGGTCTGACCATCATCGGTGGTGACTTTAATCTCCCCCTAGATGCTACTTTGGATAGGCAGTCAAAAGAAAAACTTATGTCACGTCCCCAAGGTCCCATAAATCTCTCCTCAACTTATGCTCAAGATTCAACCTACACGATTGCTGGAGCCTGACACCAGGGACTGCAACTTTTTTCCACCCCACGCAAATCATACTCAAGAATCGACTACCTCTTCATTTCTAATCCACACACACACCTCATCGACCAAACAGATATCCTCCCTAGTCTGGTCTCCGATCACTCTTTTGCCTCACAGGGGTTAACACAAAGCTATCTTGTAAGTTCTGGTGTTTCAATGACGAGTCCATTGAAGATTCTACATCTAAGGACATTATCGAATACACCACCCTAAACTACATTAATGACAATACATCTGTAGATGTCTCCCCACCACTTACTGGGGCGCACTTAAGGCAACCACTAGAGGCACTCTGTTAGAAATGGGGGTCTCTAGTTGGCAGAGGTAGGTACCTTTTTCCAAATAGGGACCCTTGCTTCTAGTCAGGGTAAGGGGGATACACACTCTAGATAACCCCTGCTCACCCCCTGGGTAGCTTGGCACGAGCAGACAGGCTTATCCCAAAGGCAATGTGTAAAATATTTGTACCAACACTCACAGTAACACAGTGATAACACCACAAATGGACACCACACCGGTTTAGAAAAATAAAGTATCTTTATCTAAACTTAACAAGACCAAAACAACAAAAATCCAACTTCCAAGTATTAAGAAAAATGACTTTCAAAAGGTTTTAGCAACTGAGTCCATAGAAAACTATGGATGCATGATTTCTTGCAAAGTACCTGTTGTTGCGACAAAATTCAGCAAGCGAAACTGCCGCAGCGATGAGAAGCTTTTGAAAAACAAAGAGATGCGTTGTTCCTGAGACCTTCGTGGATGCGATGCGACAGTTCCACTGTACACAGGTCCAGGTCCGGTCTGTAGGGGGAAGCAATGCGTCGATTCTGAGACGACTCCGATCCGCGAGTGATGCGTCGGGGAAAACTTGCCGCACAGGGAAGATACGTGGAAATCCGGGATGCGTCGGCAACCGATGCGGTGAGCGGCGCTGCGTCGACCTTTTCAGCTGCGATCCCTTGATGCATCGATTCTTGCCGCAGGGACAAGCGCTGCATTGGTTTCGGCAGCGGCGTGGCGATGCAGGGAGATTCTTCTTCCACAATGGCGTTGCGTTGGAAAAACTGTTGCAAGAAGACCGATGCATCGATTTCCTTGTTGCGTTGCTTTTCCATCTCCCAACAGCAGAAACAACCTCCAGAGGCCCAAGACAATCACAGGCACCTCTGGGCAGGTAAGAACTCCCAGCAAGGAAGTTCAGGGGAGTTGGGGGTGAAGTATTTGTGTTCCTGAGACTTCAAAACAGGAGGCAAGCTCTACTCAAGCCCTTGGAGACTTTCCTCAAGCAGTGGACACAGCACACAGCAAAGTCCTTCTCCTTTCCTTGGCAGAAAACAGCAACTGCAGGCCAACCCCAGACACACAGCAAGGGCAGTACTTCTCCTCAGTTTCTCCAGCTCTTCTCCTTGGCAAAGGTTCCTCTTCATTCCAGAAGTATTCTAAAGTTCAAGGGTTTTAGGTCTAATACTTATACCCCAAAATGTCTTTGTTCTCTTTGTGCAAGGGTCTCTTAGCCCAGTAATTGTAATTGTAATTGTGATTTGTAGAGCGCGCTATCACCTACAGGTCTCTAAGCGCTTATGAGAGGAATCCCAGCCCTTGCAAGTGAGGTGCGGAACTTCATTAAATTACTCCCCGTCAGCATAAAGCACTGTTTTTAGCTTCTTCCTGAACAGAAGCAGAGTGTGTTCCTTACGTACATTCTCCGGCAAGTTGTTCCAGATTTGAGGAATAGATGTTGAAAAGGCTCTTCCTCCTTTGGAGGTCAGTTTAAGCGAGGGCAAACCAAGAGGTTGCCCTCCGAAGACTGCAACATCCTAGCTGGGGTATATTTGACTAAAGCGCTCCTTAATGTACCTAGGGGCTTGGCCGTGAGACGGCTTTGTGTGCGATGCAGAGGCCCTTAAATTGTATTCTCTACTTAACCGGAAGCCAGTGCAACCGACGCAGGAGGGGGGTGGCATGGGTTCGCCTGGGTACTCTAAAAATTAATCTGGCGGCATCATTCATGACGACCTGTAGTCTGGCCAGCAAGTTTCTCGGGAGACCAATGTATAGGGAGTTGCCATAATCCAGTCGTGACAATATCAAAGCTGATACTGCCGTTCTAAGCGTGTTGAAAGTGAGAAGTGGGGCCAGTTTTCGCAGCTGTCTCAGCAGTCCATAGCAGTTTTGTCCTCTCTGGAGCAGCTGGCCGGCAGGAGGTGGAGACAGCATTGTGTAAGGCAGACAGGCCCTATTCAGGTGCAAGGGAAATCTCCTCCCACCACTCTAAATGCATCCCCAAACCCCCTAACAGCCAGGATGACCAACCAGAGTCCCACGGGAAGAGGAAATGCAGAATCAGGGCACAACATATAAAGAGGCTCATTGTTGGGGAAAACATGTGATGCATCACTTTTCACAGTGCCCTCCTTGCAACATCATGGCAGCGAAAACCTTGAAAGCGCAGACAGTCTCCAGGGCCCGGATGCCTCGCTGGGCCTGAGTCTGGGACACGGAGTGGAATGCGGAGGTGCTGTGGAGTTGCTGGGCCTTGGCGGTAGACATTGAGGCGTCGGCAATCGCCCTTACCTGGTGGTGAAGTCTGCCAGGTCACATGGAGACACATTGCTGACCTGTGTGAGAAGACCGCCTGGTGCCCCTTGGTGCTGTGAACGGTAGAGGTGCTCCTGCGTACCAACGTAGGGAGGTCTGTATCGCATACCACGTGCCACCACTACTCTGGGGTGCATGGAGGAGATTTACCAATGGTGAGCCGCGCCTCTCTGAATCACAGGCTGGAGGATGTTGCGCTGGCCGGATGCTGTGGAGGGTGAGGCGCCTGAGCTGCGCCGAACTTGTGTGGCCGGAGCGCTTAAACTTCACGCATAAAGGGGCCCTGAGGCATCACCTGACTCGGGAGGTTCCCCAGTGGACTTGGCGGTGACTACTGTACCCAGGTTTGTGAAATCCCGCCTGGCTGAGGCTCCTGCTGGCTGAGTCTTTGGCAAGAGTGCAGCTGATTGCGCTACAGGTGTCAGTGTTCAGGTGAGGAGAATCTGGGATGCGTAGCGGAGGAGGCCTGGGGGTCGAGTCGGGTCCAGGCCTAGCGCCTGTGGGTGATGCACCCCCAGTGGCGGCTCCTCCGCTATGGCGGAAGAGCATCGCCCCACTGCTTTCAAGCAGTGCAAGAAGAGGAAACATAACATGATGATAACTTTCTGATATTCTCATGCTATGTTTACTTTGCAGGCGGGAGGTTGGGTGTGCCCAGACGTGGGTCCCTTGCTCACTTTGCCACTGGATTCAAGATAGCCTGGCTGATGAGGGTTTTGAACCCGAAACCGGTCCCAGGATGCTTGTTTCCGGTCCAGGGAAGACATGGCTTGGCAGTTCGGGCTGGACTGTTCCCATGAGGTACAGGGTCAGACTGATTTGCATATGGCCATGTCTGAACTGGGGTGGTGGAGTGAGCTAAAGAATGATGATGGATTAAACCCAGATCAGTTGACTGGGGGTGAGTGTTTGATTTGCTCTAACGCTCCGTTCATCATCCCCTTTGGTATCGCTTTGTTCGCCCTAAGTTGGCAGGGTATGCCCAGACGTGGGTCCCTTGCTCACTTTGCCACTGGTTTCAAGATAGCCTGGCTGATGAGGGTTTTGAACCCGAAACCGGTCCCAGGATGCTTGTTTCCGGTCCAGGGAAGACATGGCTTGGCAGTTCGGGCTGGACTGTTCCCATGAGGCACAGGATCAGACTGATTTGCATATGGCCATGTCTGAACTGGGGTGGTGGAGTGAGCTAAAGAATGATGATGGATTAAACCCAGATCACTTGACTGGGGGTGAGTGTTTGATTTGCTCTAACGCTCTTTCCATCATCCCCTTTGGTATCGCTTTGTTCGCCCTAAGTTGACAGGGGATGCCCAGACGTGGGTCCCTTGCTCACTTTGCCACTGGATTCAAGATAGCCTGGCTGATGAGGGTTTTGAACCCGAAACCAGTCCCAGGATGCTTGTTTCCGGTCCAGGGAAGACATGGCTTGGCAGTTCGGGCTGGACTGTTCCCATGAGGCACAGGGTCAGACTGATTTGCATATGGCCATGTCTGAACCGGGGTGGTGGAGTGAGCTAAAGAATGATGATGGATTAACCCCAGATCAGTTGACTGGGGGTCAGTGTTTGATTTGCTCTAACGTCCGTCCATCATCCCCTTTGGTATCGCTTTGTTCGCCCTAAGTTGGAAGGGTATGCCCAGACGTGGGTCCCTTGCTCACTTTGCCACTGGATTCAAGATAGCCTGGCTGATGAGGGTTTTGAACCCGAAACCGGTCCCAGGATGCTTGTTTCCGGTCCAGGGAAGACATGGTTTGGCAATTCGGGCTGGACTGTTCCCATGAGGCACAGGGTCAGACTGATTTGCATATGGCCATGTCTGAACTGGGGTGGTGGAGTGAGCTAAAGAATGATGATGGATTAAACCCAGATCAGTTGACTGGGGGTGAGTGTTTGATTTGCTCTAACTCTCCGTCCATCAGCCCCTTTGGTATCGCTTTGTTCGCCCTAAGTTGGCAGGGTATGCCCAGACGTGGGTCCCTTGCTCACTTTGCCACTGGATTCAAGATAGCCTGGCTGATGAGGGTTTTGAACCTGAAATTGGTCCCAGGATGCTTTTTCCGGTCCAGGGAAGACATGGCTTGGCAGTTCAGGCTGGACTGTTCCCATGAGGCACAGGGTCAGACTGATTTGCATATGGCCATGTCTGAACTGGGGTGGTGGAGTGAGCTAAAGAATGATGATGGATTAAACCCAGATCAGTTGACTGGGGGTGAGTGTTTGATTTGCTCTAACGCTCCGTCCATCATCCCCTTTGGTATCTACTCATGGGGCAGGGCAGGGGCGGAGTGGTATGACCACTCAAGTGCGCAATGACTGTTTGGTCGGCCCTCTCAGGCCACCCAAAGCAGTCATGCGCACTTCCCTGTTCACAATTCAGGCTGCATTACAGGCTGCATGGAGTACATGCCCACCCCTCCAGCCCCTGGCTGAACGCCTTGTCACGGCGCTCAAGAACAATCACAATGCGTCATTGCAGTGTTGTGATTGGCTTAGGGGAGGGAGCCTGGATGCCTGCTTCCTGTTCCTGGAAGCAGACTCAGGAGACCAGGAGCACAGAAGACGCGGGACCGGGCATCGAGGTAAGATTTAAAAAAAAAAATATTTACAACCTCCGCTCCCCCACAGCGTCCCCGCACCCGCCAGTGTCCTTTCCCATGTTTCCCGCCTCCCATCTGTCCAGTCCCCCCTGCAGCACTACCTAATGGCTGCCGCTGTGCGGCCATGCGCAGCGGGCGTACCACTGGTGCGCCAAAGGCAAGCCTATCTGCGTCTGTCCGCCCCTGGACCACGCCCAGCACCAAGGACACTTCCTCTTGGACACTCCCCTGCTACGACGCAAGCACCCTCCTCTCCATCAGCCCTGGACGCCACACCACCTGCCATCTAGCATCTCTGTAGAATTCCCTTACACCCTGCGCCTGCCAAAACTGCAAACGCACCTTCTGCCACATCAGCACACCAGCGCCTCCTGCCGCTCAGCGACCAATAGCTCAGCAGACCGGCTCAACTGCATCCTTCTCAACATGCGGCCCCTCCAAAAAGAAGCAACAGAAATCTGGGACCTTCTAGACGTCACCTCTTCAGACATCGCCTTGTTCACGGAAACCTGGACCAACCTCTGCTCTGGACCGGACATCGCCATCACCATCCACGACGGCTACAAATTCACCCGCATGGACCACCATGAGCGCCCAGGAGGAGGCATTGCCATTGTCTAAAACAAGCACACTCCGACAGACCGCGCCTTCTAATGACCCGACAGCTACCATGGAACACCTCCACTTCCAGATACGGACCAACCCCAACCCCTCCCCCCCCGGCCCATGATCCCCCATTCACTGATGCCATTGTAGACCTCATCGCACGCCAGCCTCTCCCATCCACTGACTACATCCTACTCGGACACCTCAAGTTCCACCTGGACAATCCCAGTAACCAGAACACCACCACCCTCCTGGCAAACCTCACCAACATCGGACTCAAGCAGCTAGTCACCGCAACCAACCCACATAGCCAGACACACGCTCGACCCAGTCTTCTCCGCCAGCGGGAACTTCAACTACAGCCACACCCCCGAACTCTCCTGGACCGACCATCATAGTATACATCATGCCTTCACCACTCCAATGTACACCACCGCCATCATCGCCCCCCCAGCTGCAGCTCGATCAAGGCCATAAAAGAACTTTTCGGCAACTCCCTCAGCACCACCACTCCGCCAAAGGTTACAGATGCCAACACCGCAGCACGCAAACTCCACCGATGGAGCTCCAACTCAGCCGACACGCTAGCAGCTCCTCCGTGTCAGTGGACTGAGCATCTGGGGGTCGCTAGCCGCCGGAGAAGGTGACAGCAGACACCCTGGATGCCAAACTAGACTGTACAAAGGGACCCTGTGAACCCCTATGCCACATTATACCTGCATCAGGTAGGATGTATGCAGGGTGGGCGTCCCCACGCAACAAAGCCTCGTAGGAGTGGCGCAGTGAAATCTATGAGATTTCACTGGGACAATTCTAGGATGCCACTGCGTCAAAACCTTACACCTGCCTCATGGTGGGCATAAGGGTGACGCAGTGCCATAGGGATAGGCCTGCCCCATGCATTGCTGGAGTTGCATCATGCTTGCAACACAATTGCAGCAATGCGTGACTTTAGCACCGACAGATACATCAGGAATACTGACATAGCTGTAAATCCTTGTGACGTGGAGCGCCGTACAGTAAATACAGCGCATCCATGGTGTTGCAAGGAGTGGCGCAACATTGTTTTGTTGCAGCGCTGCAACACTTTTCATGTATGAGGCCCAGGTCGGCGCCCTATCTTATTGTGGGGCGCATTCCTGAGCTTTTGTTTTGGCGCAGGGAAGTGCAACAATATTCTTTGCTGTGCTGTCCAGCACCAAAACCTCTGAAATGAGGCCCCAGGTGTTTGCACCAATTTTAAGACCAGCTATTTTCTGGTCTTAAAAAACTGCTTCTAACTGAACTTAGAGGCAGATTTTTGGGTTTTGCACCATACAAGGAATTCCTTGCAAATATCGCGAAATGGGGTTAGCGGCAGTTTTTGCACGGGAACGCCCACCTTGGATCTCATTTTCGTTAACTCTTGCTAACAGAAGTGGCGATCTTTAAAATTCACGTATTCACCGGAAAAGCGCTGCTAACTCCAGTTAGCGGCAACTTGTAAATACGGCGATAAAAAAATAGCCGCCGTAACGTAAAAAAAATGACACTACGGCGGCGTTAAGTCCTTGTACATATGCCCCAATAAGTTGGGTTTCTTTCGGTTCAAATGAAAAAAAGGTTAAATACGTCATGAGCTTAGCAGCTACAAATATTAATATATTATTACTAGGATGATTATACATAGTCTGACATTTTAACTTTGAAGAGACTGAAACATAAAGCAGCTCTTAGAAGTCAAACAGGGGATCATGTCTCCGTTACAGTTATGCAGAAAGATTCCTGACACTCGTTAATACTGGCTCAAAAAGTATCACTTCTTGATAGGGCAGTAAAGTGTTTAGACTGGAGCAAAACTGCTTCACCTGCCGCCGGAACGCGCAATACCGCCGATAGGTATGTTATTTTTCAATGCCATTTCATAAAGACAGGTAAAGCATGAAACATTTATACTTTACTGCCATCTGGCGGCTTTAAAATACATTAATTTAATGTGCATTTATATCACTCCATTGTTTTCTCAGCCTCTTTAGGGATGAGAGAATGTGTTTTACGTGCAAGCAGACGCACTATAAAAATAGTGAACAAGTTATAATTCATTTATACGAGCCAAGAGTCACTGCATGAACGACTCATAGCAGTAAAATGCCATTACGATTACCCGTGGCTATATTGCTGAGACCATTGGCAGCAGTGAATTGTGTGCTATGAGAGAAGCAGCAGTTGCTACCCTGGTATAGCACCATTCACAGGAACCGGCACTAATGTTGTGCAGCTTTATGACCTGAGATACGTCTATTATGCTGTTTCCATGGACCACAATTGTGCATTTCCGAAACAAGGGGCCTTTAGAATGTCATCTCTTCAAAACATTTATCATTACGTTTCCTTGTTTATGCACACCAGTAGGATCAGTCTATACCAGTATCCTGGAGAAAAACAGTTACTACCTCCTCTTGAACAATTAGTATTAATAAAAATCTGCATTCTGCCTCCCTACAGGAGAAATAGAGGATTTAGCTTATTGTCAGATCCAAGTTATGTTATCTACAGAAAATATGAAAAACAAATGATTGAAAACCACTCCATAAATAAACACCTAACAAGCTACCTTTATGCACGGTTGGACTTGAGGCATCAAGTTGGTGTGTAAGAAATGCCTTTGGAAACATACAACTGTCCCACGTGTTTCAACATTATTTTTAGGAGTCTTTGAAGAGTGGACTTCGTTGTGGCACCCTAGTTATTGACTCCCCTCCTCTCTTCGTTGACATTGAAGAGGAGAATGATGATGATGGCTGGCGAGTCATTAGGGCGAACTCAAGATAGTGCTATCATGCTTCATGATGGACATCTATATGATGTAGTTTTTCAGATTCCTTTTCAAGTTTCACATGTAATGGCACTTGCACCATTGACAACAAATATACTGTAATTTCTGATGGAGCAGGATTCCTAAATTTCAAACGTCGGGTGTAATCATCATACAAGCCCCGCCAGTGGTCATATGGACCTTTCCTCATCAGAGAGGCCAGGGAGCAATCACTTACATTTGTTTCTATAAACAGTGAAGACATACGGCACTGCACAGTAAATGAGAAGGAGAATTGTACAAGGTTTAAAGGATTTTGTTATATGGACTCAAGCGTACTACTGGATTTACACTAGCTGTCTATGCTATGGATATGGAGAAGCTAAAGAAACCAAGAAACAAAGGGCCTGATTCACAGAACTAACTTACGTCAAAAACGTAAAGTTAGTACTTTTTGGTATTCACAGAATACACTTACTCATTTTGGTATTCACAGAATGAACTTACTCATTTCGGTATTCACAGAAGTTAGTAGTCCTAACTTTAGGACTCCTAAATGCCTTCTGTGAATACCGAAAATCTTAAAGTTAGGATTTTTCTCAGTTTAGAAACTGAGAAAAATCCTGACTTTCGGTATTCACAGAAGGCATTTAGGAGTCCTAAAGTTAGGACTACTAACTTCTGTGAATACCGAAATGAGTAAGTTCATTCTGTGAATACCAAAATGAGTAAGTGTATTCTGTGAATACCAAAAAGTACTAACTTTACGTTTTTGACGTAAGTTAGTTCTGTGAATCAGGCCCAAAGAGTAAAGCGTCAAGTATGGAGCTCCAGGCAAGCCAGCCACACCAGTGTCCTTGTCAACGGACGGCCCCACCCACCAGTGTCCTTGCCAATGGACGGCCCCACCCACCTGTGTCCTTTCCAACGGACAGCCCCAGCCTAGACATGCTCCATTGACTTTCACATTAGGACTTTTATGCTAGTGGATGTTAGGTTGGATACTCAGCAATTCTGCACCCTAATGCGTCTGCCACTTTGATGCACCTTATATAAAAGAAATTAGTGGCTGCACAGTAGCAGAATATGGCTTCTTTTTACATTGTTTGGAGTTTGCTTGGTCTGCTTCAGTGAGAGGACTTCACAGTAGCCACACAGGAGCGGTGTGGTTGTGCTCATTTAGGGCTTTGGAGATGCATGGAAAGCGCAAGCACTAGGTATGCGGAGTCTCCCAGCTGTGACTTATTTTCACGGTGTTGCTTTCAAATTGAAGCCGGTCTACCCTTCACATTGTCTGGGACAGCGTGCGATCAAAGGATCAACTTTCTTGCCACCAGCTTGAATGGTACAGTACTCCTCACTCTGGGTTCAAGATTGAGCTCGCTGTGCCTGTTGGTATATTTGTTTATGTAGAGTACATTGTGCATTACACTAGAGCTGCTTTTTGTTATTTGTGTCTCTTTTTATGGTTGGTCTTCGCCCTCGAGGAAGAAGGGTGTATCGTAATGGCCACAGTAGACATGTATGGAGTTTTTTTTTTTTGGTAACAATTGCGTGCTCCATCGAAACGAGTGTCTCAAGTGTGGCTCATTTAACCGCTACCTAGTGGTTTGAAAGTTTAAAAATGCACGAGCTACTCACCATTGTTTTGGAGTCGCGCATGGCTCCTCAGGGGTCTTCCGTGACGTCTCTGGCTCTTCGCAGATTTGTGGCTGCTGAGGGACGCCCTGCTGCACAAACCCACCTGGAGCCACCCGGCGCACGTAACGCTACGTGCTTCCATCTTGTGGGAAGCAGCACTCGGGTATCGGACCTCTGGACCACCGACCACTGTCGGTGTGAGTGTATTTCATTTTCCTGCACGCAAGTTGTTTCTTCCAATGGGTAATGTACCCGTGCCTGATAGTTGATTTTAATTTTGGCTATCTGACAGTTCAGTAACACGCGTTTGTGGCCATTTGCGATGCCTGCTTTTATTTCCAGTGGCTTCTTGTGACAATTCCATGCCTACGCACAGCTGCTAGTGCTGACATTTCGCCTGACATTGTTTTGGACCATTGTGAATTGACACGGACTGGGTTGAGATTGGCTGTGCTGCCGCTTCCCAAGAAATGCATGGTGAATTTAAAGAACTTGCTTCATGTGACTGCATGTGTCTTTCTGCTACAATCCACCTCTCTTTAGGGTTTACCTTCAACTGATATTGGCCTAAGTCTGACTACAGATGCAGTGTGTTTTGTCAGAAGTATTCAGATTAACACTCATGTGTTGACACCATGCCTGTTCGCAAATGGTTATTAATATATGATTGTTTCTTTCTTCCTCTCGATTGGGATGCTCTAGACAAGAGTGTGCCTAAGGTAACACTACTCGGGTGAGAGGTCGCTCACCGGCGTGGGTTACAGTCTATATGTTCTACTGTTATAGGAATGGATTTTTGCATAGCTTATGATCTTTTTGTTTCTATGTTCATCTTAACATACTGTTTCGTGATGCCACAGCTTACGCTTCATTACATGATATCACAGTTTATGCTTCATTACACATGGTTGGATTTAGAATTTTGGTGGGTGGTAGTCACTTTGTACTCCCTTTCCTGGGGGATAGGTATGGTTTTAGGTTCCTCTTTTCTCTGCACTCCCTTATGCATGGGTGGTTCTTGTCTGTGGTTCTTACGCTCCGTTTCACTTTGTGTCATGTTTTATGTGTAAGTCGCCCTGCACTGCACGTCTTGCCGCTTGTGTGTAAGTCGCCCTGTGCCTCACTTGTTGTAGTCTTGTGTGTAAGTCGCCCTGGGCCTCACGTTTTGGTGTCTTGTGTGTAAGTCGCCCCGCGCATCACTGGTTAGTGTTGTGTGTGTAAGTCGCCCTGCGTATACGTGTTGTTCTGTGTAAGTCGCCCTGCGCTTCATGTGTTGTTGTTTTGTGTAAGTCGCCTCGCGTCTCACCGTGTGTACACTTTGTGTTGTTCACTTTGTGCTACACGTGTGCTTCGTCTCTCCCTACTCTGGGTTGGTCTTTTGGGTTCTGTCCCTTACGTGACAGTTACACCCTTTTTTATTTTTACCTGTTTTGGTTTTGGGTGTTTGTCTTGGGGTGTGACCCACACTTCACTACATTTTTTAAATTTTTTATTGGTGGATGGGGATATTGCCTGTCAATGTTTTATTCTTGCTTGCCAATATTTTCCTTTTCCTTCAGGTTACGAAGTGTTCTTATTCTTGAGAAGTTGTATTTAGTTTTGCTTCCCTGAGTTTGAACTTTTTTTTTCTCTTTCTGTATATTTGCTTGTTTTGTTTATAGTTATTCCCTTGTTCTTTCACACTTTCATTTTTCATTTAAAAGGAAGGGGATAATGTTATATCCTCATTGTGTTATTGTATGCTACCCAGCCTAGCTGTCTCCTAGCTGCTCAGCCAGAGTGAGAGATGGTATTGGAATGTTGGTGTGACTGTGATGAATGGAATGCTTGGGTGCCTGTGTGGATGAGAGGTGACAGTTGGAGATGGGCTGAGCAGCTAGGCAGGCTGCTCCTGGTGGGGCTGGAGTATGAGCTGGCACAATGGATACACCTGGCTTAAGGACTGTTGTATGTATTTACTACCTGCTACCTGGAACAAATTACGAAACCTACAAAACTCTACATGGCTACGTGTCATAGGATACAACAGATTTTATTAACAAAATCTATTAATCCAGGTCAGTAATTAAGTATTCAAATTTTAACATCATTATTACAGATAAAAATGGTCCAGAAGTCAATATAAGGTAAAATAGAACATAAACCAGAGTTACAAATACAATACAGAATATGCAACAAATATGTTCCATAAAGGAAACTCCTAGTGTAAATTAAGAAGGATAAGTCAAGAAAGGGCATTTGGGTAGGCAAATAAGATAAGGTGTCAGCTTACAAAACCCAAACCAAATAAATGTCTCTGATGAGAGAAGATGAATGCTTAGGCATTAACCTATTGCACTCGGGAATTGGAGATCAGCAGAGGTGAGATGGATCTTCTCAGTTTAAAGTCAGCAAGCATCTCCTCCTCTAGTGTAAGGAACATGCACTGTTATTATTAAACAAAAACACTATTTGAAAATTCCAGCTTCTTCTTTCTCCTAGGAACCTAGAACAGGTAAACTCCCCTCTTTCTCAGGGCAAAACAATGGTCCAAGCATGGCTATGTCCTTGAGTTGTTATAGTGGACAGATTGTTGGGTACAATCAGCTTGTGAGGATTTGAGTGTACTATATGATAGGGCTGTAGGGCCGTATTGTGCAGTACACTCACAAAGACTGCCTTGGGTCCAGTAAGACTCATTTACTTAGCCTCAAGCTCCACCCTGTGGCTGTGAGTAGTAAGGCTTCGCAAATAAACTAGGTGTAACGCATATAACAGCACCAAACAATGAAATAAGTAAGTCACAACACACAAAAGAAAGAGGATACCAATTTATAAAAATAGATGATATCTTTATGAGTTTTTAGAGACATTGATAAGCATAATCCACCATAGGGTTCCAGAGGTACAGATTTTAGACGATAATATAACTGGTAAATAAAACTGCAAAATATAATTGGTCAATAAAAACTTTAAAAACTTTTGAAAAGTTTGAAACATTTAGTTTGGCAACTATTGTGTTTGCTTTGTTCGACCTAAGTTGGCAGGGTATACCCAGACGTGGGTCCCTTGCTCACTTTGATACTGGATTCAAGCTAGCATGGCTGATGAGGGGTGTTACCCCGAAATCAGTCCCAAGATGCTTGTTTCTGGTCCAGGGAAGACCTGGCTTGGCAGTTCAGGCTGAACTGTTCCCATGAGACACAGGGTCAAGACGGATTTGTATATGGATGGGTCTGAACTGGTGGGGGGAAGTGAGCTAAAGAATGATGATGGATTTAACCCAGATATGTGACTGGGGTGAGTGTCTGAAAAGTTTCAGCTCTCCGTCTATCATTTCCTTGTGCTTGCTTTGTTCACCCTAAGTTGGCAGGGTATGCCCAGACGTGGGTCCCTTGATCACTTTGCCACTGGATTCAAGCTAGCCTGGCTGACGAGGGGTGTTACCCCGAAACCGGTCCCAGGATGCTTGTTTCTGGTCCAGGGAAGACCTGGCTTGGCAGTTCAGGCTGGACTGTTCCCATGAGGCAAGGGTCATGACTGATTTGCATATGGCTGGGTCTGAACTGGGGTGGCGAAGTGAGCTAAAGAACAATGATGGATTTAGCCCAGATCTGTGACTGGGGGTGAGTGTCTGAAAAGTTTCAGCAGTCCATCCATCATCTCCTTGTGTTTGCTTTGTTCACCCTAAGTTGGCAGGGTATGCCCAGACGTGGGTCCCTTGCTCACTTTGCCACTGGATTCAAGCTAGCCTGGCTGATGAGTGGTGCTACCCGGAACTGGTACCTGGATGCTTGTTTCTGGTACAGGGAAGACCTGGCTTGGCAGTTCAGGCTGGACTGTTCCCATGAGGCACAGGGTTATGACTGATTTGCATATGGCTGGGTCTGAACTGGGGTGGCGAAATGAGCTAAAGAACAATGATGGATTTAACCAAGATCTGTGACTGGGGGTGAGTGTCTGAAAAGCTTCAGCTGTCCGTCCATCATCTCCTTGTGTTTACTTTGTTCACGCTAAGTTGGCAGGGTATGCACAGACGTGGGTCCCTTGCTCACTTTGCCACTGGATTCAAGCTAGCCTGGCTGATGAGCGGTGTTACCCAGAAACTGGTCCCTGGATGCGTGTTTCCGGTACAGGGAAGACCTGGCTTGGCAGTTCAGGCTGGACTGTTCCCATGAGGCACAGGGTCATGACTGATTTGCATATGGCTGGGTCTCAACTGGGGTGGCGAAGTGAGCTAAAGAACAATGATGGATTTAACCCAAATCTGTGACTGGGGGTGAGTCTGAAACGTTTCAGCTGTCCGCCCATCATCTCCTTGTGTTTGTTTTGTTTCCGCTAAGTTGGCATGCACAGACATGGGTCGCTTGCTCACTTTGCCACTGGATTCAAGCTAGCCTGGCTGATGAGCGGTGTTACCCAGAAACTGGTCCCTGGATGCGTGCTTCCGGTACAGGGAAGACCTGGCTTGGCAGTTCAGGCTGGACTGTTCCCATGAGGCACAGGGTCATTACTGATTTGCATATGGATGGGTCTGAACTGGGGTGGCGGAAGAGAGCTAAAGAACGATTATGGATTTAACCCAGATCAGTGATGTGTGGTGAGTGTCTGAAAAGCATCAGCTCTCCGTCCATCATCTCCTTTTGTTTGCTTTGTTCACTCTAATTTGGCAGGGTATGCCCAGACGTGGGTCCCTTGCTCACTTTGCCACTGGATTCAAGCTAGCCTGGCTGATGAGCGGTGTTACCCCGAAACCAGTCCCAAGATGCTTGTTTCCGGTCCAGGGAAGACCTGGCGTGGCAGTTTGGGCTGGACTGTTCCCATGAGGCACAGGGCCAGGACTGATTTGCATATGGCTGGGTCTGAACTGGGGTGGCGAAGTGAGCTAAAGAACAATGATGGATTTAACCCAGATCTGTGACTGGGGGTGAGGGTCTGAAAAGTTTCAGCTGTCTGTCCATCATCTTCTTGTGTTTGCTTTGTTTGCCCTTAGTTGACAGGGTATGCCCAGACGTGGGTCCCTTGCTCATTTTGCCACTGGATTCAAGCTAGCCTGGCTGATGAGCGGTGTTACCCCAAAACTTGTCCCTGGATGCTTGTTTCCGGTACAGGGAAGACCTCGCTTGGCAGTTTGGGCTGGACTGTTCCCATGAGATACAGGGTCAAGACTGGTTTGCATATGGCTGGGTCTGAACTGGGGTGGCGAAGTAAGCTAAAGAACAATGATGGATTTAGCCCAGATCTGTTACTGGCGGTGAGTGTCTGAAAAGTTTCAGCTGTCCGTCCATCATCTCCTTTTGTTTGCTTTGTTCGCCCTAAGCTGGCAGGGTATGCCCAGACGTGGGTACCTTGCTCACTTTGCCACTGAGTTCAAGCTAGACTGCCTGATATGGGGTGTTACCGCGAAACAGGTCCCAGGATGCTTGTTTCCAGTCCAGGGAAGACCTGGCTTGGCAGTTTGGGCTGGACTGTTCCCATGAGGCACAGGGCCAGGACTGATTTGAATATGGCTGGGTCTGAACTGGGGTGGCGAAGTGAGCTAAAAAACGATGATGGATTTAACCTAGATCTGAGACTGGGGGTGAGTGTCTAAAATGTTTCAGCTCTCTGTCCATCATCTCCTTGTGTTTTCTTTGTTCGCTCTAAGTTTACAGGGTACCCCCAGAAGTGGGTCCCTTGCTCACTTTGCCATTGGATTCAAGCTAGCCTGGCTGATGAGGGGTGTTACCCCAAAACCAGTCCCAGGATGCTTGTTTCCGGTCCAGGGAAGACCTGGTATGGCAGTTCGGGCTGAACTGTTCCCATGAGGGACAGGGTCGACTGATTTGCATATGGTTGGGCCTGAACTGGGGTGGTGAAGTGAGCTAAAGAACAATGATGGATATAACCCAGATCTGTGACTGGGGGTGAGTGTCTGAAAATCTTCAGCTCTCCGTCCATCATCTCCTTGTGTTTGTCTTGTTTGCTCTAAGTTGGCAGGGTATGCCCAGACATGGGTCCTTTGCTCACTTTGCCACTGGATTCAAGCTAGCCTGGCTGATGAGGTGTGTTACTCTGAATCCGGTCCCAGGATGCTTGTTTCCGGTCCATGGAAAACCTGGCTTGGCAGTTCAGGCTGGGCTGTTCCCATGAGGCACAGGGCCAGGACTTATTTGAATATGGCTGGGTCTGAACTGCGGTGGCGAAGTGAGCTAATAAACAATGATGGATTTAACCTATATCTGAGACTGGGGGTGAGTGTCTAAAATGTTTCAGCTCTCCATCCATCATCTCCTTGTGTTTTCTTTGTTCGCTCTAAGTTTACAGGGTACCCCCAGAAGTGGGTCCCTCGCTCACTTTGCCATTGGATACAAGCTAGCCTGGCTGATGAGGGGTGTTACCCCAAAACCAGTCCCAGGCTGCTTTTTTCCGGTCCAGAGAAGACCTAGCTTGGCAGTTCGGGCTGAACTGTTCCCATGAGGCACAGGGTCAAGACTGATTTGCATATGGCTGAGTCTGACCTGGAGTGGCAAAATGACTTAAAGGACGATGATGGATTTAACCCAGATCTGTGACTGGGGTGAGTGTCTGAAAAGATTCAGCTCTCAGTCCATCATCTCCTTGTGTTTGCTTGGTTCACCCTAAGTTGTCAGGGTATGCCCAGATGTGGGTCCCTTGCTCACTTTGCCACTGGATTCAAGCTAGCCTGGCTGATGACTGGTTTTACCCCAAAACCGGTCCCAGGATGTTTGTTTCTGGTCCAAGGATGACTTGACTTGGCAGTTCGGGCTGGACTGTTCCCATGAGGCACAGTGTCATGGCTGGTTTGCATATCGGAGGGTCTGAATTGGGGTGGCGAAGAGAGCTAAAGAACGATGATGAATTTAACCCAGATCTGTGACTGGGGGTGAGTGTCTGAAAATCTTCAGCTCTCCTTCCATCATCTCCTTGTGTTTGTCTTGTTTGCTCTAAGTTTGCAGGATATGCCCAGACATGGGTCCCTTGATCATGTTGCCACTGGATTCAAGCTAGCCTGGCTGATAAGGAGTGTTAACCCAAAACCAGTCCCAGGATGCTTGTTTCCGGTCCATGGAAGACCTGGCTTGGCAGTTCAGGCTGGGCTGTTCCCATGAGGCACAGGGTCATGACTGATTTGCATATGGCTGTGTCTGAATTAGAATGTTGAAGCGAGCTAAAGAACGATGATGGATTTAACCCAGATCTGTGACTCGGGTTGAGTGTCTGAAAATCTTCAGATCTCCGTCCATCATCTCCTTGTGTTTGTTTTGTTTGCTCTAAGTTTGCAGGGTATGCCGAGACGTGGGTCCCTTGCTCACTTTGTCACTGGATTCAAGCTACACTGGCTGATGAGGGGTGTTACCCCGAAACCAGTCCCAAGATGCTTGTTTCCGGTCCAGGGAAGATCTGGCGTGGCAGTTTGGGCTGGACTGTTCCCATGAGGCACAGGGTCAAGACTGATTTGCATACAGCTGTGTCTGAACTGGTATGGCGAAGTGAGCTAAAGAATGATGATGGATTTAACGTAGATCTGTGACTGGGGGTGAGTGTCTGACAAGTTTCAGCTCTCCGTCCATCATCTCCTTGTGTTTGCTTTGTTTGCCCTAAGTTGGCAGGGTATGCCCAGACCTGGGTCCTTTGCTCACTTTGCCACTGGATTCAAGCTAGCCTGGCTGATGAGGTGTGTTACCCCAAAACCAGTCCCAGGATGCTTGTTTCCGGTCCAGGGAAGACCTGGTATGGCAGTTCGGGCTGAACTGTTCCCATGAGGGACAGGGTCGACTGATTTGCATATGGTTGGGCCTGAACTGGGGTGGTGAAGTGAGCTAAAGAACAATGATGGATATAACCCAGATCTGTGACTGGGGGTGAGTGTCTGAAAATCTTCAGCTCTCCGTCCATCATCTCCTTGTGTTTGTCTTGTTTGCTCTCAGTTGGCAGGGTATGCCCAGACGTGGGTCCTTTGCTCACTTTGCCACTGGATTCAAGCTAGCCTGGCTGATGAGGTGTGTTACTCTGAAACCGGTCCCAGGATGCTTGTTTCCGGTCCATGGAATACCTGGCTTGGCAGTTCAGGCTGGGCTGTTCCCATGAGGCACAGGGCCAGGACTTATTTGAATATGGCTGGGTCTGAACTGCGGTGGCGAAGTGAGCTAATAAACAATGATGGATTTAACCTAGATCTGTGACTGGGGTGAGTGTCTGACAAGTTTCAGCTCTCCGTCCATCATCTCCTTGTGTTTGCTTTGTTTGCCCTAAGTTGGCTGGGTATGCCCAGACCTGGGTCCTTTGCTCACTTTGCCACTGGATTCAAGCTAGCCTGGCTGATGAGGTGTGTTACCCCAAAACCAGTCCCAGGATGCTTGTTTCCGGTCCAGGGAAGACCTGATATGGCAGTTCGGGCTGAACTGTTCCCATGAGGACAGGGTCGACTGATTTGCATATGGTTGGGCCTGAACTGGGGTGGTGAAGTGAGCTAAAGAACAATGATGGATATAACCCAGATCTGTGACTGGGGGTGAGTGTCTGAAAATCTTCAGCTCTCCGTCCATCATCTCCTTGTGTTTTCTTTGTTCGCTCTAAGTTTACAGGGTACCCCCAGAAGTGGGTCCCTCGCTCACTTTGCTATTGGATACAAGCTAGCCTGGCTGATGAGGGGTGTTACCCCAAAACCAGTCCCAGGATGCTTTTTTCCGGTCCAGAGAAGACCTGGCTTGGCAGTTCGGGCTGAACTGTTCCCATGAGGCACAGGGTCAAGACTGATTTGCATATGGCTGAGTTTGACCTGGGTTGGCAAAATGACTTAAAGGACGATGATGGATTTAACCCAGATCTGTGACTGGGGTGAGTGTCTGAAAAGATTCAGCTCTCAGTCCATCATCTCCTTGTGTTTGCTTGGTTCATCCTAAGTTGTCAGGGTATGCCCAGATGTGGGTCCCTTGCTCACTTTGCCACTGGATTCAAGCTAGCCTGGCTAATGACTGGTTTTACCTCAAAACCGGTCCCAGGATGTTTGTTTCTGGTCCAAGGATGACTTGACTTGGCAGTTCGGGCTGGACTGTTCCCATGAGGCACAGTGTCATGGCTGGTTTGCATATCGGAGGGTCTGAATTGGGGTGGCGAAGAGAGCTAAAGAACGATGATGAATTTACCCCAGATCTGTGACTGGGGGTGAGTGTCTGAAAATCTTCAGCTCTCCTTCCATCATCTCCTTGTGTTTGTCTTGTTTGCTCTAAGTTTGCAGGATATGCCCAGACATGGGTCCCTTGATCATGTTGCCACTGGATTCAAGCTAGCCTGGCTGATAAGGAGTGTTAACCCAAAACAAGTCCCAGGATGCTTGTTTCCGGTCCATGGAAGACCTGGCTTGGCAGTTCAGGCTGGGCTGTTCCCATGAGGCACAGGGTCATGACTGATTTGCATATGGCTGTGTCTGAATTGGAATGGTGAAGCGAGCTAAAGAACGATGATGGATTTAACCCAGATCTGTGACTCTGGTTGAGTGTCTGAAAATCTTCAGATCTCCGTCCATCATCTCCTTGTGTTTGTTTTGTTTGCTCTAAGTTTGCAGGGTATGCCGAGACGTGGGTCGCTTGCTCACTTTGTCACTGGATTCAAGCTACACTGGCTGATGAGGGGTGTTACCCCGAAACCAGTCCCAAGATGCTTGTTTCCGGTCCAGGGAAGACCTGGCGTGGCAGTTTGGGCTGGACTGTTCCCATGAGGCACAGGGTCAAGACTGATTTGCATACAGCTGTGTCTGAACTGGTATGGCGAAGTGAGCTAAAGAATGATGATGGATTTAACGTAGATCTGTGACTGGGGGTGAGTGTCTGACAAGTTTCAGCTCTCCGTCCATCATCTCCTTGTGTTTGCTTTGTTTGCCCTAAGTTGGCAGGGTATGCCCAGACCTGGGTCCTTTGCTCACTTTGCCACTGGATTCAAGCTAGCCTGGCTGATGAGGTATGTTACACCAAAACCAGTCCCAGGATGCTTGTTTCCGGTCCAGGGAAGACCTGGTATGGCAGTTCGGGCTGAACTGTTCCCATGAGGGACAGGGACGACTGATTTGCATATGGTTGGGCCTGAACTGGGGTGGTGAAGTGAGCTAAAGAACAATGATGGATATAACCCAGATCTGTGACTGGGGGTGAGTGTCTGAAAATCTTCAGCTCTCCGTCCATCATCTCCTTGTGTTTGTCTTGTTTGCTCTCAGTTGGCAGGGTATGCCCAGACGTGGGTCCTTTGCTCACTTTGCCACTGGATTCAAGCTAGCCTGGCTGATGAGGTGTGTTACTCTGAAACCGGTCCCAGGATGCTTGTTTCCGGTCCATGGAATACCTGGCTTGGCAGTTCAGGCTGGGCTGTTCCCATGAGGCACAGGGCCAGGACTTATTTGAATATGGCTGGGTCTGAACTGCGGTGGCGAAGTGAGCTAATAAACAATGATGGATTTAACCTAGATCTGTGACTGGGGGTGAGTGTCTGACAAGTTTCAGCTCTCCGTCCATCATCTCCTTGTGTTTGCTTTGTTTGCCCTAAGTTGGCTGGGTATGCCCAGACCTGGGTCCTTTGCTCACTTTGCCACTGGATTCAAGCTAGCCTGGCTGATGAGGTGTGTTACCCCAAAACCAGTCCCAGGATGCTTGTTTCCGGTCCAGGGAAGACCTGATATGGCAGTTCGGGCTGAACTGTTCCCATGAGGGACAGGGTCGACTGATTTGCATATGGTTGGGCCTGAACTGGGGTGGTGAAGTGAGCTAAAGAACAATGATGGATATAACCCAGATCTGTGACTGGGGGTGAGTGTCTGAAAATCTTCAGCTCTCCGTCCATCATCTCCTTGTGTTTTCTTTGTTCGCTCTAAGTTTACAGGGTACCCCCAGAAGTGGGTCCCTCGCTCACTTTGCCATTGGATACAAGCTAGCCTGGCTGATGAGGGGTGTTACCCCAAAACCAGTCCCAGGATGCTTGTTTCCGGTCCAGGGAAGACCTGATATGGCAGTTCGGGCTGAACTGTTCCCATGAGGCACAGGGTCAAGACTGATTTGCATATGGCTGAGTTTGACCTGGGTTGGCAAAATGACTTAAAGGATGATGATGGATTTAACCCAGATCTGTGACTGGGGTGAGTGTCTGAAAAGATTCAGCTCTCAGTCCATCATCTCCTTGTGTTTGCTTGGTTCATCCTAAGTTGTCAGGGTATGCCCAGATGTGGGTCCCTTGCTCACTTTGCCACTGGATTCAAGCTAGCCTGGCTAATGACTGGTTTTACCTCAAAACCGGTCCCAGGATGTTTGTTTCTGGTCCAAGGATGACTTGACTTGGCAGTTCGGGCTGGACTGTTCCCATGAGGCACAGTATCATGGCTGGTTTGCATATCGGAGGGTCTGAATTGGGGTGGCGAAGAGAGCTAAAGAACGATGATGAATTTACCCCAGATCTGTGACTGGGGGTGAGTGTCTGAAAATCTTCAGCTCTCCTTCCATCATCTCCTTGTGTTTGTCTTGTTTGCAGGATATGCCCAGACATGGGTCCCTTGATCATGTTGCCACTGGATTCAAGCTAGCCTGGCTGATAAGGAGTGTTAACCCAAAACAAGTCCCAGGATGCTTGTTTCCGGTCCATGGAAGACCTGGCTTGGCAGTTCAGGCTGGGCTGTTCCCATGAGGCACAGGGTCATGACTGATTTGCATATGGCTGGGTCTGAACTGGGGTGGCGAAATGAGCTAAAGAACAATGATGGATTTAACCAAGATCTGTGACTGGGGGTGAGTGTCTGAAAAGCTTCAGCTGTCCGTCCATCATCTCCTTGTGTTTACTTTGTTCGCGCTAAGTTGGCAGGGTATGCACAGACGTGGGTCCCTTGCTCACTTTGCCACTGGATTCAAGCTAGCCTGGCTGATGAGCGGTGTTACCCAGAAACTGGTCCCTGGATGCGTGTTTCCGGTACAGGGAAGACCTGGCTTGGCAGTTCAGGCTGGACTGTTCCCATGAGGCACAGGGTCATGACTGATTTGCATATGGCTGGTTCTCAACTGGGGTGGCGAAGTGAGCTAAAGAACAATGATGGATTTAACCCAGATCTGTGACTGGGGGTGAGTCTGAAACGTTTCAGCTGTCCGCCCATCATCTCCTTGTGTTTGTTTTGTTTCCGCTAAGTTGGCATGCACAGACATGGGTCGCTTGCTCACTTTGCCACTGGATTCAAGCTAGCCTGGCTGATGAGCGGTGTTACCCAGAAACTGGTCCCTGGATGCGTGCTTCCGGTACAGGGAAGACCTGGCTTGGCAGTTCAGGCTGGACTGTTCCCATGAGGCACAGGGTCATTACTGATTTGCATATGGATGGGTCTGAACTGGGGTGGCGGAAGAGAGCTAAAGAACGATTATGGATTTAACCCAGATCAGTGACGTGTGGTGAGTGTCTGAAAAGCATCAGCTCTCCGTCCATCATCTCCTTTTGTTTGCTTTGTTCACCCTAATTTGGCAGGGTATGCCCAGACGTGGGTCCCTTGCTCACTTTGCCACTGGATTCAAGCTAGCCTGGCTGATGAGCGGTGTTACCCCGAAACCAGTCCCAAGATGCTTGTTTCCGGTCCAGGGAAGACCTGGCGTGGCAGTTTGGGCTGGACTGTTCCCATGAGGCACAGGGCCAGGACTGATTTGCATATGGCTGGGTCTGAACTGGGGTGGCGAAGTGAGCTAAAGAACAATGATGGATTTAACCCAGATCTGTGACTGGGGGTGAGGGTCTGAAAAGTTTCAGCTGTCTGTCCATCATCTTCTTGTGTTTGCTTTGTTTGCCCTTAGTTGACAGGGTATGCCCAGACGTGGGTCCCTTGCTCATTTTGCCACTGGATTCAAGCTAGCCTGGCTGATGAGCGGTGTTACCCCAAAACTTGTCCCTGGATGCTTGTTTCCGGTACAGGGAAGACCTCGCTTGGCAGTTTGGGCTGGACTGTTCCCATGAGATACAGGGTCAAGACTGGTTTGCATATGGCTGGGTCTGAACTGGGGTGGCGGAGTAAGCTAAAGAACAATGATGGATTTAGCCCAGATCTGTTACTGGCGGTGAGTGTCTGAAAAGTTTCAGCTGTCCGTCCATCATCTCCTTTTGTTTGCTTTGTTCGCCCTAAGCTGGCAGGGTATGCCCAGACGTGGGTACCTTGCTCACTTTGCCACTGAGTTCAAGCTAGACTGCCTGATATGGGGTGTTACCCCGAAACAGGTCCCAGGATGCTTGTTTCCAGTCCAGGGAAGACCTGGCTTGGCAGTTTGGGCTGGACTGTTCCCATGAGGCACAGGGCCAGGACTGATTTGAATATGGCTGGGTCTGAACTGGGGTGGCGAAGTGAGCTAAAAAACGATGATGGATTTAACCTAGATCTGAGACTGGGGGTGAGTGTCTAAAATGTTTCAGCTCTCTGTCCATCATCTCCTTGTGTTTTCTTTGTTCGCTCTAAGTTTACAGGGTACCCCCAGAAGTGGGTCCCTTGCTCACTTTGCCATTGGATTCAAGCTAGCCTGGCAGATGAGGGGTGTTACCCCAAAACCAGTCCCAGGATGCTTGTTTCCGGTCCAGGGAAGTCCTGGTATGGGAGTTCGGGCTGAACTGTTCCCATGAGGGACAGGGTCGACTGATTTGCATATGGTTGGGCCTGAACTGGGGTGGTGAAGTGAGCTAAAGAACAATGATGGATATAACCCAGATCTGTGACTGGGGGTGAGTGTCTGAAAATCTTCAGCTCTCCGTCCATCATCTCCTTGTGTTTGTCTTGTTTGCTCTAAGTTGGCAGGGTATGCCCAGACGTGGGTCCTTTGCTCACTTTGCCACTGGATTCAAGCTAGCCTGGCTGATGAGGTGTGTTACTCTGAATCCGGTCCCAGGATGCTTGTTTCCGGTCCATGGAATACCTGGCTTGGCAGTTCAGGCTGGGCTGTTCCCATGAGGCACAGGGCCAGGACTTATTTGAATATGGCTGGGTCTGAACTGCGGTGGCGAAGTGAGCTAATAAACAATGATGGATTTAACCTATATCTGAGACTAGGGGTGAGTGTCTAAAATGTTTCAGCTCCCCATCCATCATCTCCTTGTGTTTTCTTTGTTCGCTCTAAGTTTACAGGGTACCCCCAGAAGTGGGTCCCTCGCTCACTTTGCCATTGGATACAAGCTAGCCTGGCTGATATGGGGTGTTACCCCAAAACCAGTCCCAGGCTGCTTTTTTCCGGTCCAGAGAAGACCTAGCTTGGCAGTTCGGGCTGAACTGTTCCCATGAGGCACAGGGTCAAGACTGATTTGCATATGGCTGAGTCTGACCTGGAGTGGCAAAATGACTTAAAGGACGATGATGGATTTAACCCAGATCTGTGACTGGGGTGAGTGTCTGAAAAGATTCAGCTCTCAGTCCATCATCTCCTTGTGTTTGCTTGGTTCACCCTAAGTTGTCAGGGTATGCCCAGATGTGGGTCCCTTGCTCACTTTGCCACTGGATTCAAGCTAGCCTGGCTGATGACTGGTTTTACCCCAAAACCGGTCCCAGGATGTTTGTTTCTGGTCCAAGGATGACTTGACTTGGCAGTTCGGGCTGGACTGTTCCCATGAGGCACAGTGTCATGGCTGGTTTGCATATCGGAGGGTCTGAATTGGGGTGGCGAAGAGAGCTAAAGAACGATGATGAATTTAACCCAGATCTGTGACTGGGGGTGAGTGTCTGAAAATCTTCAGCTCTCCTTCCATCATCTCCTTGTGTTTGTCTTGTTTGCTCTAAGTTTGCAGGATATGCCCAGACATGGGTCCCTTGATCATGTTGCCACTGGATTCAAGCTAGCCTGGCTGATAAGGAGTGTTAACCCAAAACAAGTCCCAGGATGCTTGTTTCCGGTCCATGGAAGACCTGGCTTGGCAGTTCAGGCTGGGCTGTTCCCATGAGGCACAGGGTCATGACTGATTTGCATATGGCTGTGTCTGAATTGGAATGGTGAAGCGAGCTAAAGAACGATGATGGATTTAACTCAGATCTGTGACTCTGGTTGAGTGTCTGAAAATCTTCAGATCTCCGTCCATCATCTCCTTGTGTTTGTTTTGTTTGCTCTAAGTTTGCAGGGTATGCCGAGACGTGGGTCGCTTGCTCACTTTGTCACTGGATTCAAGCTACACTGGCTGATGAGGGGTGTTACCCGAAACCAGTCCCAAGATGCTTGTTTCCGGTCCAGGGAAGACCTGGCGTGGCAGTTTGGGCTGGACTGTTCCCATGAGGCACAGGGTCAAGACTGATTTGCATACAGCTGTGTCTGAACTGGTATGGCGAAGTGAGCTAAAGAATGATGATGGATTTAACGTAGATCTGTGACTGGGGGTGAGTGTCTGACAAGTTTCAGCTCTCCGTCCATCATCTCCTTGTGTTTGCTTTGTTTGCCCTAAGTTGGCAGGGTATGCCCAGACCTGGGTCCTTTGCTCACTTTGCCACTGGATTCAAGCTAGCCTGGCTGATGAGGTGTGTTACACCAAAACCAGTCCCAGGATGCTTGTTTCCGGTCCAGGGAAGACCTGGTATGGCAGTTCGGGCTGAACTGTTCCCATGAGGGACAGGGACGACTGATTTGCATATGGTTGGGCCTGAACTGGGGTGGTGAAGTGAGCTAAAGAACAATGATGGATATAACCCAGATCTGTGACTGGGGGTGAGTGTCTGAAAATCTTCAGCTCTCCGTCCATCATCTCCTTGTGTTTGTCTTGTTTGCTCTCAGTTGGCAGGGTATGCCCAGACGTGGGTCCTTTGCTCACTTTGCCACTGGATTGAAGCTAGCCTGGCTGATGAGGTGTGTTACTCTGAAACCGGTCCCAGGATGCTTGTTTCCGGTCCATGGAATACCTGGCTTGGCAGTTCAGGCTGGGCTGTTCCCATGAGGCACAGGGCCAGGACTTATTTGAATATGGCTGGGTCTGAACTGCGGTGGCGAAGTGAGCTAATATACAATGATGGATTTAACCTAGATCTGTGACTGGGGGTGAGTGTCTGACAAGTTTCAGCTCTCCGTCCATCATCTCCTTGTGTTTGCTTTGTTTGCCCTAAGTTGGCTGGGTATGCCCAGACCTGGGTCCTTTGCTCACTTTGCCACTGGATTCAAGCTAGCCTGGCTGATGAGGTGTGTTACCCCAAAACCAGTCCCAGGATGCTTGTTTCCGGTCCAGGGAAGACCTGATATGGCAGTTCGGGCTGAACTGTTCCCATGAGGGACAGGGTCGACTGATTTGCATATGGTTGGGCCTGAACTGGGGTTGTGAAGTGAGCTAAAGAACAATGATGGATATAACCCAGATCTGTGACTGGGGGTGAGTGTCTTAAAATCTTCAGCTCTCCGTCCATCATCTCCTTGTGTTTTCTTTGTTCGCTCTAAGTTTACAGGGTACCCCCAGAAGTGGGTCCCTCGCTCACTTTGCCATTGGATACAAGCTAGCCTGGCTGATGAGGGGTGTTACCCCAAAACCAGTCCCAGGATGCTTTTTTCCGGTCCAGAGAAGACCTGGCTTGGCAGTTCGGGCTGAACTGTTCCCATGAGGCACAGGGTCAAGACTGATTTGCATATGGCTGAGTTTGACCTGGGTTGGCAAAATGACTTAAAGGACGATGATGGATTTAACCCAGATCTGTGACTAGGGTGAGTGTCTGAAAAGATTCAGCTCTCAGTCCATCATCTCCTTGTGTTTGCTTGGTTCATCCTAAGTTGTCAGGGTATGCCCAGATGTGGGTCCCTTGCTCACTTTGCCACTGGATTCAAGCTAGCCTGGCTAATGACTGGTTTTACCTCAAAACCGGTCCCAGGATGTTTGTTTCTGGTCCAAGGATGACTTGACTTGGCAGTTCGGGCTGGACTGTTCCCATGAGGCACAGTATCATGGCTGGTTTGCATATCGGAGGGTCTGAATTGGGGTGGCGAAGAGAGCTAAGAACGATGATGAATTTACCCCAGATCTGTGACTGGGGGTGAGTGTCTGAAAATCTTCAGCTCTCCTTCCATCATCTCCTTGTGTTTGTCTTGTTTGCAGGATATGCCCAGACATGGGTCCCTTGATCATGTTGCCACTGGATTCAAGCTAGCCTGGCTGATAAGGAGTGTTAACCCAAAACAAGTCCCAGGATGCTTGTTTCCGGTCCATGGAAGACCTGGCTTGGCAGTTCAGGCTGGGCTGTTCCCATGAGGCACAGGGTCCTGACTGATTTGCATATGGCTGTGTCTGAATTGGAATGGTGAAGTGAGCTAAAGAACGATGATGGATTTAACCCAGATCTGTGACTCTGGTTGAGTGTCTGAAAATCTTCAGATCTCCGTCCATCATCTCCTTGTGTTTGTTTTGTTTGCTCTAAGTTTGCAGGGTATGCCGAGACGTGGGTCGCTTGCTCACTTTGTCACTGGATTCAAGCTACACTGGCTGATGAGGGTGTTACCCCGAAACCAGTCCCAAGATGCTTGTTTCCGGTCCAGGGAAGACCTGGCGTGGCAGTTTGGGCTGGACTGTTCCCATGAGGCACAGGGTCAAGACTGATTTGCATACAGCTGTGTCTGAACTGGTATGGCGAAGTGAGCTAAAGAATGATGATGGATTTAACGTAGATCTGTGACTGGGGGTGAGTGTCTGACAAGTTTCAGCTCTCCGTCCATCATCTCCTTGTGTTTGCTTTGTTTGCCCTAAGTTGGCAGGGTATGCCCAGACCTGGGTCCTTTGCTCACTTTGCCACTGGATTCAAGCTAGCCTGGCTGATGAGGTGTGTTACACCAAAACCAGTCCCAGGATGCTTGTTTCCGGTCCAGGGAAGACCTGGTATGGCAGTTCGGGCTGAACTGTTCCCATGAGGGACAGGGACGACTGATTTGCATATGGTTGGGCCTGAACTGGGGTGGTGAAGTGAGCTAAAGAACAATGATGGATATAACCCAGATCTGTGACTGGGGGTGAGTGTCTTAAAATCTTCAGCTCTCCGTCCATCATCTCTTTGTGTTTGTCTTGTTTGCTCTCAGTTGGCAGGGTATGCCCAGACGTGGGTCCTTTGCTCACTTTGCCACTGGATTCAAGCTAGCCTGGCTGATGAGGTGTGTTACTCTGAAACCGGTCCCAGGATGCTTGTTTCCGGTCCATGGAATACCTGGCTTGGCAGTTCAGGCTGGGCTGTTCCCATGAGGCACAGGGCCAGGACTTATTTGAATATGGCTGGGTCTGAACTGCGGTGGCGAAGTGAGCTAATAAACAATGATGGATTTAACCTAGATCTGTGACTGGGGGTGAGTGTCTGACAAGTTTCAGCTCTCCGTCCATCATCTCCTTGTGTTTGCTTTGTTTGCCCTAAGTTGGCAGGTTATGCCCAGACCTGGGTCCTTTGCTCACTTTGCCACTGGATTCAAGCTAGCCTGGCTGATGAGGTGTGTTACCCCAAAACCAGTCCCAGGATGCTTGTTTCCAGTCCAGGCAAGACCTGGTATGGCAGTTCGGGCTGAACTGTTCCCATGAGGGACAGGGTCGACTGATTTGCATATGGTTGGGCCTGAACTGGGGTGGTGAAGTGAGCTAAAGAACAATGATGGATATAACCCAGATCTGTGACTGGGGGTGAGTGTCTGAAAATCTTCAGCTCTCCGTCCATCATCTCCTTGTGTTTTCTTTGTTCGCTCTAAGTTTACAGGGTACCCCCAGAAGTGGGTCCCTCGCTCACTTTGCTATTGGATACAAGCTAGCCTGGCTGATGAGGGGTGTTACCCCAAAACCAGTCCCAGGATGCTTTTTTCCGGTCCAGAGAAGCATGACACTGTGCATTTCGGGCTGAACTGTTCCCATGAGGCACAGGGTCAAGACTGATTTGCATATGGCTGGGTCTGACCTGGGTTGGCGAAATGACTTAAAGGACGATGATGGATTTAACCCAGATCTGTGACTGGGGTGAGTGTCTGAAAAGATTCAGCTCTCAGTCCATCATCTCCTTGTGTTTGCTTGGTTCGCCCTAAGTTGTCAGGGTATGCCCAGATGTGGGTCCCTTGCTCACTTTGCCACTGGATTCAAGCTAGCCTGGCTGATGACTGGTTTTACCCCAAAACCGGTCCCAGGATGTTTGTTTCTGGTCCAAGGATGACTTGACTTGGCAGTTCGGGCTGGACTGTTCCCATGAGGCACAGTGTCATGGCTGGTTTGCATATCGGAGGGTCTGAATTGGGGTGGCGAAGAGAGCTAAAGAACGATGATGGATTTAACCCAGATCTGTGACTGGGGGTGAGTGTCTGAAAATCTTCAGCTCTCCTTCCATCATCTCCTTGTGTTTGTCTTGTTTGCTCTAAGTTTGCAGGGTATGCCCAGACATGGGTCCCTTGATCATGTTGCCACTGGATTCAAGCTAGCCTGGCTGATAAGGAGTGTTAAGCCAAAACCAGTCCCAGGATGCTTGTTTCCGGTCCATGGAAGACCTGGCTTGGCAGTTCAGGCTGGGCTGTTCCCATGAGGCACAGGGTCATGACTGATTTGCATATGGCTGTGTCTGAATTGGAATGGTCAAGTGAGCTAAAGAACGATGATGGATTTAACCCAGATCTGTGACTCGGGTTGAGTGTCTGAAAATCTTCAGATCTCCGTCCATCATCTCCTTGTGTTTGTTTTGTTTGCTCTAAGTTTGCAGGGTATGCAGAGACGTGGGTGCCTTGCTCACTTTGTCACTGGATTCAAGCTACACTGGCTGATGAGGGGTGTTACCCCGAAACCAGTCCCAAGATGCTTGTTTCCGGTTCAGGGAAGATCTGGCGTGGCAGTTTGGGCTGGACTGTTCCCATGAGGCACAGGGTCAAAACTGATTTGCATACAGCTGTGTCTGAACTGGTATGGCGAAGTGAGCTAAAGAATGATGATGGATTTAACGTAGATCTGTGACTGGGGGTGAGTGTCTGACAAGTTTCAGCTCTCCGTCCATCATCTCCTTGTGTTTGCTTTGTTTGCCCTAAGTTGGCAGAGTATGCCCAGACCTGGGTCCTTTGCTCACTTTGCCACTGGATTCAAGCTAGCCTGGCTGATGAGGTGTGTTACCTCGAAACCGGTCCTGGGATGCTTGTTTCCCATCAAGGGAAGACCTGGCTTGGCAGTTCGTGCTGGACTGTTCCCAAGAGGCACAGGATCAAGACTGATTTACATATGGCTGGGCCTGAACTGGGGTGGTGAAGTGAGCTAAAGAACAATGATGGATTTAACCCAGATCTGTGACTGAAAAGTTTCAGCTCTCCGTCCATCATCTCCTTGTGTTTAGTTTGATAACTCTGGCCCGGGTTGGTTGAACAATTCCGACAAGACAAAGGTCTAGGTGGCCAGAGAGGATATTTTGGAAAGTCACCTGCCCATTAGAGCTTTTTTAACGCAAGATTCAAATTTTTTAGAACAACTGCCATAGACTTCAATGGAGTGGTTCTAATGCCTGGGATGTAGGCAAAAGATGCTCAAAGGATGCTCCAGTTCTGATGCAGTAGATGGGGATGTCTTTGTGGTTGTTCCTCGGTCCACAGTCCACAGGTGAAGTGGGGCAAACCTGGCCACAGAGAACGGGGTCCCTCGAATCCTCTACATTGCGGTAGCAGAGCAGCTACTATTCAGTCTGCACCGTGGTTGGCGCAAAACTTTTAGGTGGGGGCTAGTGTCCCTTGGGTGCAATGAATCCATACTCGGGTAGCACTCCCGGGTCAGGCAGACTAAGGTGCAACTTTTAGCTATCCAGGATTTGTCCTCTTGGGGGCCCGATGACTAGTAGTGGCAAAACATCTGCAGTGGCTACCAACTTGGTCGGTTTGGGCTACTTTAACTCTTGTCTCCCTGGAGCTGGTTCCAGGAGATCAGCCAACTGATCCTTGGATTCACAGCTGTAGGTTGGGGCCAAAATCTACTTTTCCCCGAGCCATGAGGCACAGGCACAGTCCAAACTTTGGTAGCTCAGAGAGCAGCAGGTGCAGTCCTTCCAACGGTGCGGCCTCTCTATGTGCAGGTCCAAGGGCAGCTGGGCAGTCATTTTTCTGTCCTCTCTCTGTTTCCAGTTTGATCTGATAGTCAGAGTGCCAGGGGTGCCATATTTATCCCAGGAAAGTGCCCTGGGTCCCCTTCAACCTATTGCCTTAGTTTCTGTCATGTGTGGCATTTGGCTAGCCCAGAGTGCCACATTCTTGCCCCTTTCAAGATGGCACAACTCTTCCTTGGCCGTGAGGAGCTTGGTAGTCCACCCTGTAGATGTAGCTACCAGAGGGCTATAAGCCCAGGGTAAAACCAGTTTGGGGACGAGTTTTCCCTCCTTGACCCTGTCTGCACTTTGTCTGCAGGAGCAAACGGCATCCTGCTCAGGGGTGTTGATTCCACTTTCCTCACAAAGACAGCTTCATCTTTGAAGCTCACATTTTGGGCTAACACCCTGAGTGGCCATCCTAGGGGAGGAGGTGACACCTCAGTCTGAGGCAACTGTCTTTGTTCCTGTGTTGGGATTCATTCAAATGTCTCCCAAGGCTGTCAGAAAGCCGTCTGTGTGCCAGGCTTTTTGCGAGGCTGCTGGGCTAGATGGAAAAGATAGTGGCAACTTTCTAAGAGTTGATAAACTTTAATTGTGGGATTATATTTATCCTGGGCATCATGTCGTGTTTATTGTCATGATTAATCTGATGCCTTACATGAACCAGTTAGGTAGTACCGTTCACGAGTTAACCAAGTTGGAGTTCCAACCGGGGTACTTGTATTAGTCAATGGGGCTACTAATTTTATCCTAAAAAAAAAAAACAATTTCGAAGTGTTGCTGTTAAAACATATTACAAAATATGTCTTAGTTAACAAAATACAGCTCCCTGCAATAGGGCTCCCTAGGCCTTTTTTAGGGTAGAATTATATATATTGTTCTGGGATGTGGTGGCATTGACATTGGTGTGAATGGCAAAGCCAAACTTACAGTGCAAACATTGTCCTTCCAATCTGCAGTGGCAGGCTGGGAGCCATTTTGTACACACACAGGATGGCACAAACAGTGCTGCAGCCCTGGGTGGACACTGCCTTACATGCTCTGGGTACCATATGCTAGGGACTTATAAGTAAGTCAGTCCTCGCCAATTGGGTGTTTCCAATTCAACATGTAATTTGTTTATGGTCAGAACACTGGCACTGAGGTCTGGTTAGGAGGAATCAGTGCACTCTCAAAGTCGAAAAACCAGCAACATCAGTCCAAAAATGTGAGGGTGAGCATGTAAAAAGAGGCATTTCCTTAGACAGCTCTAACCACAAGTTGCTCTCCCATCCTGGCATGTTCTTCTGCTCAGATGAGAAATTCTCTATCCGTTGTCCAATACAAAACAAAAAACTAATCACTAGCTGGCAGAGGCATCTGGAAAAAACAGCATCTGCAATGAAAAAAAAAAAACACAACCTGTGAAACAATGGAAATGAATTGTGCAGGCCTCTTAGCCTTTAACGTTGGAATAACTACAGACAATATGGCAACAGAAATGCGGCTAACATTAAATTATACAGCATATGAACTCAGGTGCTCCACATAAGGGTTAAATGCAGCCACTTACAAAACAATATATGATTAATATGCACACGTTACTTAAAGTACATTTTTCTTCCAAATGCCTTTAATTATGCAAATGTAAAATTACGCTTTCCCTTCTCTACAGAGAAAAAGGTCAAAAGGCCTCCCAGTCAAAAAATAACTGTAGTGTGAGGCTATGGCATCTTATTGACTGATTACAATGTCAGTCCTGATATATGGCTTTTAGCTTGCTTACCAAAGATCTCCTTGATATAGGAGTAGTACCTATGCACAGTAGTACACAAGCACTGTGTGCAAAGGAATCTGGAGCCCCTCTACAAACAACATCAGACAGCAGATAAAGGTCCTTCATGAAGCTATGTGTGAGACTGTTTCAGGGGTGCCATCTTAGCCTTCTCTCTTTTTAAAACCTACGTGGAACCAAGGGAGATAAAGTGGGTGGTTTCTGTATCTTTATCCACTGATACATGACCTGTTTTTTCTATGTCCCACACTCCAGTCGACAGACGTCAATGTTTCCCATAAGGTACCTTGAGTCATGAGCTTCCGTGACCCTCCTTGGATAGCTGGAGAGGAACGACAAGGCAAACCACAGGGAAAATGTGTGAAGTGCTGTGTGTACCAGCACAATGAAATAACCATAAGGTTAAGGAATGAAGAACTTAAATATCCAAGCCAAGTTTAGCTAAATATACACATCTCTATTAAACACTATGGGGCATATTTGTCATCACTGACGCAATGCTGCACAATGCAGCATTGCATCAGAAACATTTGTGCAGTGTTGTGGCATTTCCCTGCCCCATGGATGCGCCGTATTTATGGCACCGCACACCATGGCGAAAGGACCAAAGATGCTTCAGGAATTTCTTAGCAACGGTGTCGGGAATGGCACAAATTGCCAAAGCGCAAGTACTCCCTACGTGACACAAAGATGATTTGCATGTCTTAAAGCATCTATATGTACCACAATCAATACAGCGATACTCCTCAACACAGAGAAGCATGGAAAGATCCTCAGTGAGCCAGGAGGGTAACAACCCCAACCCACAAGACCTGCCATCATCCCAGAGGAAAAGGAAGAGGAAGTCTAACTATCTCTACAGGCCTGCCATTGCAGCCTGTGTAAGCTGGTGCTAGCACCACTTACGAAAGATATAGGTTTCCCTATATCTAAGGTCACTGCACTTAAAACCTATAAGTCACCCCTAGAGTAGACCTTTTCAATCCTGAAGGCAGGGTGCTCGGTTCAAAGTGTGAGGGTGCCCCTGCATGAGCAGGACATGAGCAGGACACCCCTACAGCCTTCGGAGTCCATTCTCCCAGGTTGCAAGTGATACAGCCATATAACATATAGAGGTGCACCGCATCATTACGCAATGACCATCTCGAAACTGGCTGTAACGAACACTGTCGTGTTTGGTATCAAACATGTTGGAATCATACCCCCACACCATAAACGGTGTGGGAGGTATGATTCCAAGCACTGTAAAGGCCCTTCGTTAGGCCCTCAGTGCTCCCGGTACCAGTCTTCTAGACCCGGGCAGCACAACATGTCTGATGCCGACCAGAGACATGATTCTGCCCTCCTACTGCTGAGCCAAGGTCGAGCAGGGGGATGCAGAACAACAGGCATCCTGTCACAGGGAGGTGTGACCACCTCCCAGACAGGCTTTAGTGTATTGGGGCAGGGTGGGAGCGCTTGCCAGCACCACACAGTCTGCGTGCAGGGCACATTTGGTGCCCTCCATGCATAGTCCAGCTCAAACCAGTTCAGGGAGCTGTTGGCTCCTGCTCTGGCGCGAAACTAGACAAAGGACAGGGGAGTATCCTCCCCCTTGTCCAGCACCTCCTTAGGGAGGGACCCCTGTTTCATCCCAGCCCTATCCTTATGGTATTTAGGGCTTACCTGTGGGTGGGTCCCTAGATTCGTCGTGGGACACAATACAATTCAGGGTCCACTGGGAAGGGTCCTTCTTCCTTAAAATTGCAAACACTTCTTACACATTGATTTGTATGGAGAATGTGGTCATGCTCCTACACTGCACACGACCTCCGTGGGGCTCCTAGATACTCACCTTGGGTGGTTCCCCCACACTTCTACGTCCTCTGACTATTGTCTTGACTCGTGGTTCGCATACCACTGTTTTAGTATATGGTTTGGTCTCCCCCTGGGGACCACTGTGTATTCTGTGCTACTTACCTGTTTCTATTGAACAGTATTGTGTTCATTGTGTATATCTCCGGCTAGGAGATATCTGTATGTGTTAGTGAGTGTCTTATAATAAATACATATTATATAATATAATACATAGACTGTGTGGTTCTTTTTCACTTAATCTATACCTATAAGATTATGTTCTGGTACAACAAGCTGCTTTACACTCCTGGACTAAGCCTGAAGGCTGCTCTCCACAGCTACTACTTAGAGAGCTTTTTAAGGTTGTCTATGACCACTAGAATCACCATAAGGGTTGTCTGGATCAGTGCAAGGTGTCCAATTACATAAGTGCACATCATATACTGAGCCAGCCTCTCACATTGGTATGTAGTGGTTGGGATTCAAGCCTGCATTTTTTTACCTGATAATCTTGGTGTGGATTACTTGAAAAACCATCACTAATATTAGGCAAATATAATCCATGCTTAGAATAAGTAGATTCTACGGAATTTAGGGTTGGGTAGTTAAGGGTCTAGCACAATCCTTTCTCCAACCTCAGAGAGTTTAGTTCCTACTAGGTTAGGTAGGTGCAAAACTCACTACACCTAGTATGTCTTCTAAGGGAGATGCCAGTGGCTCTCTGCCTTCTAGATACAGTGACCTCACGTTCAAGGAACTGAGGGCCCTGTGTTCCTCTAGGAAGCTTAAGACAGGGAAAGGCCCTAATACTCAACGCCTCCTGGAGATCTTACTGTTGGATGACCTACAGAAAGCTAGTGGGTGAGATGAACAGGACAGAGTGGGTGGGCCAGAGACAGAAGATGGGTCAGGAGGGAACCCTCTTGTTGACCTTAATTCTGACCCTGATCTGGAGGAGTCTCATGACTCCCACCTGGAGAACTCAGATCCCCCAGAGAATAGTGCAGATGGCACAGAGGGTGCCCCCAGAAGTGGGTCTACCTTTGTTCCCCCTGGAAGGGTTCAGACTAGACCAAGGAGGTCTAGATCCTCCTCTAGAGAATCCAATGCTTCAGGACATTCTATAGGGACCTCTATATCTAGTAAGAGGAATAACTCTTTTGACAGGGAGTACCAACTGCAGGAACTTGAGAAAGCAAGACTTAGGCTCAGGCAAGATCAGTTGGCCCTTGACAAAGAGTCTCTACAAATCCAGAAAGCTAGGAAGAACCTGGGACTAGAGTACCGTGGTGGCAGCAACACTGTCCCTAGGGTTAGAGAAACTTCTTTTGACCATAGGAACCTGAACAAGATAGTCCCTCCTTACCAGGAGGGGGATGACATCCATAAATGGATCACTGCTTTGGAGAGCGTCTGTAAAGTTCAAAGGGTCCCTTAAGAGCAGTGGGCATCTATCATAACATAACATAACATAACATCTTGTGGCTCTCCTTTGCTAACAAAGGTAGAGATAAGCTCCTCACTGTTAGAGAAGAGGATGCTGACAATTACTCAATACTGAAGAGTGCTCTCATAGATGGGTTTGGCTTAACCACTGAACAGTGTAGGATTAAGTTCAGAGACACCCAGAAGGCACACACCCAGGACTGGGTAGATTTTGTAGACAGTGCTATTAAGGCTCTGGAAGGCTGGCTTCATGGAAGCAAGGTACAGGACTACCAAAGATTTTACAATTTGATTGTGAGGGAGCAGATCCTTAATAATTGTCAGAACCAGCTTTTACATCAGTACCTGGTGGACTCTGATCTGACCTCTTCCCAAGAATTGGGAAAGAAGGCAGACAAATGGGTTCGCTCCAGGGTCAAGCAGAAAAACCATGGTAATGGAGGTGACCAGAAGAAGCAAGATTCTTCTAAATCTCAGGATAAGGGTAGGGACAAAGCCAAAGATAAGAACGAGTCTTTTCAAGGGCCCTAAAAACCTGCAACTGGGGGTGAGTCCCAAAATTCCAAGAAAGGCAAAAAGAAACCTTGGTGTTACTTCTGTAAGGTGAAGACCCATTGGACAAAAGATGCTGATTGTCCAAAGGCCAAGGAAACTACTCTTACTACCACTGCCCCTAAGGCACCTGCTACCCATAGCACAAGTACAGGTGGTAGTACAGCAACCAAGGGATGAGTGGGGTTAACCTTGGGTAGAGAGATGGGTTCTGACTTAGTCAGAACACCAGCTCAGGGTGTGCTAGTCTGTGATGGTGGCATGGATCTTGCCACCTTCCTAGTCAGTCCCACTAACTTGGACAAGTACAGACAACAGCCTTAAATCAATGGAAAAGAGTCAATGGCTTATAGGGATACAGGGGCCAGTGTCACCATAGTGACAGAGAAACTTGTATCCCATGAACAGGTCATACTTGGAAAAGTGTACCAAGTCATCAATGCTAGCAATGTCAGGACTGGCCATTCCTTGGAAGTTGTGAATCTCAACTGGGTAGGGGTAACTGGACATAAGAGGGTTATGGTATCTCCAACCCTACCTGTAGATTGTTTGTTGGGCAATGATCTGGAAACTTCAGCCTGGTCTGAAGTGGAGTTCAGGACTCATGCGTAGATGATGGGCATCTCTGCCAGTGTGTTTGCTATCACCATGGCTCAAGCCAAACAGCTCACCACTGAAAAAGCACTGGATCCTGGAACAATGGACCAGGTGCTTCCCAAGTTGGTGCATGCACTGCGAGTAGTATTACTCAAAGAGCCGGGTGTACATGTGGTCCAATGGCTAGAGCGGTCGACCTCGAAGCTGGGGAACTGGGTTCGAGTCTCAGCAGGGATGCTCAACATCCTGTGATTCTGGACAGATCACTTAATCACCCTTGCCTAACAAAAAGATGAAAGCATATGTCTGTAACTCAACTGGTGCTCTTGCAAAGCACTATGATACCTTCAGGCCAAGTTTGCGCTATATAAAACAAAAAAAAAGAAAGAAAAGAAAAAAAATATATTTAATGCAGCTGACCTGATGTGCTAGGGGAGGTTGTTCCGGGTGAAGGCTGCCATGTATGAGAACTCCCTACCTCATGTCTTGCTCATATGGATATGGGGGTGTCAGTGAGTGCAAGTGATGCAGAGCAGAGATTCATGAATGGTCGGTGGAAGCGTAGATGGTGTGTGAACTAGGTGGGTCCCTGGAAGTGTAGTACCTTGTAGGTATGGCTGAGCATCGTGAGCTAGCAATGTGCCTGAATGGGGAGGCAATGTATTTTTCTGAGGTGACGTGTGGTGTGCGTGCATTAAGGTAGGCTGAGTAATAGTCTGGCAGTGGTATGTTGGATAGTTTGCCTCTTGTGTAGTATGTGCGCAGAGATGCTGTAGTAGAGGGAATTGGTGTGCCACAGTCTACATGTGATGAGGGCCTGGATAATGGTCAGTTATGTCAGGAGGGAGCCATATGAAGAAATCTGAACATGCAATTAATGGGAAAGCAGGTGGAGTTGATTGTAGCAATTTGAAATCTCATGGTGAGGTAGGTTTCCAGGATGATGAACAGGTGTGTGGGGTGGTTGGAAGGCAAGGGGCCTGGGCCTAGTCATGTGGGCAACCAGGGTGAGTACATGTTGCAGAATGTCAGGTTGAGTATGAGCTACTTATCTCACATACAGTTAGCCTTGTTGGTCAATGGCATAATGTAACAACTGTTGGTGGTGTTGGTGTCTCCTGAGAGTTATTGTATGATCTGGGTATCATCATTGTAAGACATGATGTAGAGTCCCTGGTTCTGAATAATGATTGCCAGAGGTGTCATGTACATCTCTTGGCTAGTGCTGGGCTGCACATTGATGACTAGAGCAAATGCAGGCGCCCTTGCTACATGGACAGCAGAAATGTACAGTAACATGTAAAATGTGGCCCGTTCCTGCACTCACTCTCTCTGGCAGAGCAGAGCAGCAAGCTGTGTAGCTGGGTTGCGTTGTGTGAAATTTACAAATTTGTAGAAACATACCTTCCACATAGCCCTCTGTACTGGAAAGTGACGAAAAATACTGTCTGAATGTTTCAGAAATCACTTATGTCATATTCAAACATGGAATCTTCATAACATATTTCTTTCCGGAGGGACAAACAATACCTCCTGGAGATCGCCTGTCTGTGATCCCCAACCTGTTGAGGACCCCATCTTGCCCCCCAAGGATGAGGACACCTTCCAACGGCTACTGGACACTTTTGAAATGTCTCCTCCAGTACTGGTACGATAATATTGTGTCTCCAGATGAACCAACACAGACTGGACATGGACCATCAACCTTTGACATCACCGCTGAGGACTCTGAGGTCCCCCAAGTTGCTTTTCAATGGTGAGTGGTAGGAGTCCAGCAGAAAATGCCTGACGAGGTCCAGTTGGGGATGGAGACCATAGCGGGCACTCCTGAAGGAGTCTGTAGGTGTCTTAGCCTTAATAAGTGGGTGACAAAGGCTATCACAGACACCTACTCTTGGCTTTATGAGATTGATGACTCCCTAGCTGACATCTCTGATGTCATAATGCACAAGGAACAACAACACCAGACATTTACATCCGACACCAGTGAAGTTGTCAGGCAGCTGGGGGCCATTAATGCGTCCATCCAATCTCTGGAGGCCAAGCTTGACTCCTTCATAACATCAACGAGTGCCCACAATAGCAATATCATTGCTTTGTTGGCTACCCAGCCAACTCTTGCCAGGGACTACCATGCTGCCTTACTGGCACCCACAAATGTTGTTGGGAATATGAAAGTTATATCTTCTTCCTCTGATGTGGGTGTGACTGAGGCTAGTGACATCACTCAGCTACCTTCCATTCAAACTCAAGAACTTTTAGGGGAGACAGTACATTCATCAGAGGAGGAAGATGTACAGTTTCCAAAGAAGAACTTCCCAATAAACATTTGTGGGTGCCCCCGACCAGTTTTTCTGACTGTCCTGTGTAGAATATCATGCCACCTTCTTTGGAACCCAGTACAGTACTTTTTGTTTGTGCAGTAGTTTATCTTGTCCACTTGTGGTCCAAAATAAAATGCTACACTTACTAACGGCAATTTGTTCCTCCTCACTAATCAGAATAATCACATGTAAACATGAACTCACATGTGTAAACAAATAAATTGTATAAGCACAATTCATCATTATTTTGGATTAATGTTGATAGCAATAACAAATCAACTACTCACATGTTTTAATGTGAAGTTCTGAACGTCTGGAATTTAAAAATATTTTCGTTAAAACCATTATGAGTTTTGCATGGTTGTTTCTTAAAAGTCAACATGATAATATGTAATTCTGAAACCCTAAACCACTGTTTTTGAAGCTGAAGAAGAATGAACTAAAGTCAATTGCAGATGCTGTCTTTGTATGTGCACCAACACCAATCACATCCATTGCAATGGTATGACAAGCAATGTGTTGTTTGCCAATCTAACTTCAAAGTGCATCAACAAGCTGCATTTTCTTGAGAGATGCACAGTGAGAGTTTTTGCAAAGGGCACAAAAACGTACCACCTACAAATGGGATGTGTGAGGCGTGTGAGGTCAAAACACTGTTCCACTCATCCACAGATATATAGTAGAGTAGAGTAAATATGACAACATCTTTACCAAATGTGAAAACCAGCTCACACAAAACATAATCAACAGTACATAAATCTGGGTGGTTATACCAAAACTAGCCAGAGACTCATGCTCATATTCATCATGGATCGGCATTGTCCTTGCAACACACAAAGATGCACAAGGGCAACCCAATACCTTGAATGACAGCAACCGGGACATGCAAGGGCACCATGCCTGGCCCGGTGTATACTGATAAATGTTGAGTAATGCAACACCAACAAAAACTGCCAAATTATGTAACTCTAGCCAAGAGAGGCCTTACGTGTGTTGAGTATGAGTGCATCCACACGTTATTTGTACACACTATTTTGCAAAAGTGACAGACCAGTTAACCTATAACAGTGCTACACCTCCCCAGGGGAGGGCAAAAGGGGAGATACATGGACAAAAGTATTTGTTGCTAGTTATCTTCCAAGTGAGCTGCATGATGTGCCACACTTAGGGGCATATTAACAATGCGGCGATAAAAAATTATCGCCGCTTTTGCGGCCGTTTTCGGCCGAAAAGCAGCGATAATTATATTGCCTTATCAGCAAAGACACGCTATCGCGTGTTTTGCTGATTTTGCTCCCGTTTCCAGCACGCCTAACTTTGCATCGCTAATGAGATGCAAAGTAGGCGTGTCTGTGGAAACAACATGGGTAAATATCGCGAAGGCAGCTTAGCTTCGCGATATTTACAATGCGGGGAAGCGATTATTTTAATCGCGTTAAGTATGCCTTAACGCAGGAATTTAACGTCTGTTAAATTCCTGACTAAGGCATACTTAACATGGGAGGTGGATTCATGTGATACGACCACAGGGTCGTATCATCAAGTATATCGTCGTTTTACATGGAACATCGCTGGAAAACCAGCGATGTTCCATGGAAAAGGGCGCTAATGCTGGAATATACATCGCCATGGCGCTAAGCGTTGTTAATACAACGCTAGCCTGGCAAAATATTCCAGCGATAGAAAAAAATGCGGTATACAAGGTCAGCGATAATTATCGCTGCCTGTTGTAAATATGCCCCTTAGTAAGTAGTAAATGCAAATGATGATGGATGTTGTCGAGGTAGGCGTGACTTCATGCACATGTATTAACCAGCCAACACAGACCCCCTTGCATAATGGTGGAAGGGTGTCTGCGTTAGTGTGAAGCAGCAGTTTGAATGCCAGCACAGCCAGGGAGCAGCAATCTTTAGTCAAATGTCAAATCCTACTCTTACCTGTCCTCTCCCTTTCACACATGGCCCTACAGTAAGAAGACTATCTGTGTTGTGCTGTGTGAAAAATCAAATACTGAGCCCCACGTACAATGTTTATACTATGGAAATGGTTCCATAAATAACTCAAATGTGAGGAAGCCATCCAGAGGACTCTGACAATGCAACATATTCCTACAATTTACTCATGACATTAAACATCATGTACTCACCTGACACAATAGTACCAACTCATGACAAATGAATATCATCCAACTAGAGAATACTGTATTTAAATACAAAACCTAAAATCTAAAAAAACGAACTAAGACTTAACTAACCTACACTAACTATCATTAACACTTGCCTATACTACCTAATCTAAAATTTAACCTATCTTAATCACTATTGATACAAGACAAGTTGAACATCAACTCCCCACCCCACTTAATACACATAGTTCAGTACAATACTAACATCAAATACATCCTAAACATATTTTAACTACTCATAGAGGCCTATACAAGTATATATTTTTTGTTATTTTTAAAAAAAACATTTTTAAAATTTTGGTTTTTCTTTTTTTGTTTCTTTTACACAAAACATTAACCCCCCACCCACTTAAAAAGCTACCATACTGAAAACGTACTAAACAAGCATTTGCAATGCAATAGGTCTCGCATTCACACGAGTTTGAGCTATTGGCTTTGTATATGACAATTCCTTTTGATTATGTTTTGAGGTTTAAAACATAAATAAAAGGCATTGTCATTTACAATACTAATAGCTTAAACTCTCGCAAATGCGAGACCTATAGCATTGCAATAAAGGGCCTTCTCGACCGCTTGTTAGATTGTCAATATCAGAGGAAGAGACCGGCCTGCGACGTCTTCAAAGTAGTGACAAATAATGCGATGAAGAAGATGTGTAAGTGTTGTAAATTACAGAGACACAAAGTGTGAAGTGAGAGATACATATGATCCGAGCTCTAAACACTAACAAAGTGCTCCAACACCTTCCGCTCTGTGATTACACTGTCGCGGCTCAGGAGGAAGAGCAGGAGGGGGGGCTAGTTCCTGCCCTCTCCCTTATTTGAGAATGCAGTGTGGCATTGCATAATGTCATTGGTATCTTTGGCATAATAAAAAACACTTCAGCTGTAGTAGGGCACTGGCTTCACCTCCTGGTGTAGGGCGGGCTGTGCTTCACGGCAGGCATGGAGGGAGGGACGGTCTCGGCTCCAGCTCCATCCTCGTACAGTTCCCCTGCTATTACTAGTGAGCGAGAGGTGCTGAGGTGGTGGTATTGATATTGGTGGTGGTGGTATTGGTGGTGGTAGTATTGGTGGTGCTTGTATTGGTGGTATTGGTGGTGGTGGTGGCATTGGTGGTATTGGTGGTGGCAGTATTGGTATTGGTGGTGGTGGTATTGATATTGGTGGTGGTGGTACTCGTATTGGTGGTGGTACTGGTATTGGTGGAGGTACTGGTATTGGTGGTGGTGGTATTGGTGGTGTTGGTACTGGTATTGGTGGTGGTGGTACTGGTATTGGTGGTGGTGGTACTGGTGGTGGAATCGGTATTGATGGTGGTGGTATTGGTGATTGTATTGGTGGTATTGGTGGTGGTGGTATTGGTGGCAGGCTATTGGTGGTGGTATTGGTGGTGGTGGTATTGGTGGTGGTGGTATTGGTGGTGGCATTGGTGCTATTGGTGGTATTGGTGGTGGTGGTGGTATTGGTGGTGGTATTGGTGTGGTGGTATTGGTGTGGTGGTGTTGGTGATGGTGGTATTAGTGGTGATGGTATTGGTGGTGGTGGTGGTGGTATTGGTGGTGGTGGTATTGGTGTGGTGGTATTGGTGTGGTGGTATTGGTGGTGGTGTTGGAGGTGGTGGTGGTATTTGTGGTATTGGTGGTGGTATTGGTGGTGGTGGTATTGGTGGTGGTGGTGGTATTGGTGGTGGTGGTATTGGTGGTGGTGGTATTGGTGGAGGTAGTGGTCGTGGTATTGGTGGTGGTGGTATTGGTGGTGGTGATATTGGTGGTGGTGGTGGTATTGGTGGGTTTGGTGGTGGTACTGGTGGTGGTGGTGGTATTGGTGGTGGTATTAGTGATCGTATTGTGGTATTGGTGGTGGTATTGGTGGGCGGGCAGTGCTATTGGGGGTATTGGTGGTGGTGGTATTGGTGGTGGTATTGGTGGTGGTAGAGGTGGTATTGGTGGTGGTATTGGTGGTATTGGTGGTGGTGGTGGTGGTATTGGTGGTATTGGTATTGGTGGTGGTGGTATTGGTGGTGGTATTGGTATTGGTAGTGGTGGTAGTGGTATTGGATTGGTGGTGGTGTTATTGGTGGTGGTGGTATTGGTGGTGGTATTGGTGGTGGTGGTATTGGTGGTGGTGGTATTGGTGTTGGTGGTATTGGTGGTGGTATTAGTGGTATTGGTGGTGGTGGTATTGGTGGTGGTGGTGATATTGGTGGTGGTGGTATTGGTGGTGTTGGTATTGGTGATGGTGGTGGGGTTGGTGGGATTGGTGGTGGTGCTATTGGTGGCAGTATTGGTGATGGTATTGGTGGTGGTGGAGGTGGTGGTATAGATGGTGGTGGTGGTGGTAATGATGGTGATGGTATTGGTGGTGATGGTGGTGGTATTGGTGGTGGTATTGGTGGCAGTGGTGGTATTGGTGGTGGTGGTATTGGTGGTGGTAATATTGGTGGTCGTGGTATTGGTGCTGGTGGTATCGGAGGTGGTGGTGATATTGGTGGTGGTCGTATTGGTGGTGGTATTGGTGGTGGTGGTGGTATTGGTGGTAATGGTGGTGGTAGTGGTATTGGTGGTGGTGGTTGGTGGTATTGGTGGTGGTGGTATTGGTGGTGGTGGTATTGGTGGTATTGCTGGTGGTGGTATTGGTGGTGGTGGTATAGGTGGTGGTATTGGTGGTGGTGGTATAAGTGGTGGTGGTATTGGTGGTGGTGGTGGTATTGGTATTGGTGGTGGTGGTATTGGTGGTGGTGGTATTGGTGGTGGTATTGGCGGTGGTATTAGTGGTGGTGGTGGTATTAGTGGTGGTGGAATTTGGTGGTGGTACTGGTGGTGTTGGTATTGGTGGTGGTGGTATTGTTGGTGGTGGTATTGGTGGTGGTATTTGTGGTGTTGGTATTGGTGTTGGTATTGGTGGTGGTGGTATTGGTGGTGGTGGTATTGTTGGTGGTGGTGGTATTGGTGGTGGTGGTGGTGGTATTGGTGGTGGTGGTATTGGTGGTGGTGGTATTGTTGGTATTGGTGGTGGTATTGGTATTGGATTGGTGGTGGTGTTATTGGTGGTGGTGGTATTGGTGGTGGTATTGGTGGTGGTGGTATTGGTGGTGGTGGTATTGGTGGTGGTGGTATTGGTGGTGGTATTGGTGTTGGTGGTATTGGTGGTGGTGGGTGTGGTGGTATTGATGGTGGTGGTGGTATTGGTGGTGGTGGTGGTGGTGGCTTGGTGGTGGTGGTATTGGGGGTATTAGTGGTGGTGGTGGTATTGGTGGAAGTGGTATTGTTGGTGGTAGTATTGGTGGTGGTAGTATTGATGGTGGTGGTGTTGGTGTTGGTGGTGGTAGTGGTGGTATTGGTGGTGGTGGTATAAGTGGTGGTGGTATTGGTATTGGTGGTGGTATTGGTGATGGTGGTATTGGTGGTGGTACTGGTGGTATTGGTATTGGTGGTGGTGGTATTGTTGGTGGTGGTATTGGTGGTGGTATTTGTGGTGTTGGTATTGGTGTTGGTATTGGTGGGGGTGGTATTGGTGGTGGTGGTATTGGTGGTGGTGGTATTGGTGGTGGTGGTGGTATTGGTATTGGTGGTGGTATTGGTGGTGGTATTGGTATTGGTGGTGGTGGTATTGGTGGTGGTATTGGTGGTGTTGGTGGTGGTGGTGGTATTGGTGGTGGTGGGTGTCGTGGTATTGATGGTGGTGGTGGTATTGATGGTGGTGGTGGTATTGGTGGTGGTCGTATTGGCAGTGGTGGGGGTATTGGCAGTGGTGGTATTGGTGGTGTTATTGGTGGTGGTGGTATTGATGGTGGTGGTGGTATTGGTATTGGTGGTGGTCGTATTGGTGGTGGTATTTGTGGTGGTGGTATTGGTGATGGTGTTGGTGGTGGTGGTGGTATTGGTGGTGGTGGTATTGGTGGTGGTATTGGGGTGGTGGTGCAGGTGGTGGTATTGATGGTGGTATTGGTGGTGGTATTGGTGGTAGTGGTATTGGTGGTGGTGGTATTGGTGGTGGTGGTAGTGGTATTGGTGGTGGTATTGGTGGTGTTGATGGTGGTGGTAATGGTGGTGTTAGTGGCGGTTGTGGTATTGGTGTTGGTGGTATTGGCGGTGGTGGTCGTATTGGTGGTGGTATTGGTGGTGGTGGTATTGGTGGTGGTGTTATTGGTGGAGGTGGTATTGGTGGTGGTGGTATTGGTGGTGGTGTTGTCAGCTTCAGCCCATTAGCACAGGATTATGTGCTATCTGGAATTCACCTGACTTTCGCTAATCATTTCTAAATCCATTTTACTCGGGGGGTGAAATAGACATGCGATAATGCCAGGTTAAAGTGATTGAAAGTAGGTGCCCATGTTACGGGGGCGGCCGTGTAAATAACAGGTCCCGTGTAACAACCGAAGTAAAAGGGCCAGTCGCCATGGGAGGGTACAAATGAATTACACAAAGAGAAGGGGTGAGAGGCTAACCCCTCTACTCCTGCCCCCCTGTCCACAAACTCAAACATTACTCTTGTGGAAACTCGGTGAGTTTGAAGGTACTATTTTGACAGTTTGAATGAGTTGTGCTATGAGGGAACAATGTACATCTATCTGCGCATATACATTGATGAGGTGAATTTTCACCATTATGGTATATGTGGGTGTAGGTATGTTGACAAAAATGGAGTGGTGGTTAAGCACTGAGCGGTGAAGCATAATGTGCTAAACGACAAAAGGGGATGCATGAATAAAGCCCTTTTGTGTTTGTTGTTTCTTTTTCCCCTTTAGTAGTTCGGGAGAGTGTTACATAGGGGATCCCTCGGTGCGGGAACAAGTTGTTCCTGGCCAACCTTATTTCAGGTAATGAGGATATTTTAACAATTGGGATCAGAAAGGTCCTGATGAATGCCGGTGTGACCCTATATTTCGGGCACAATTACGAAGGCAGAAACATGTCGACATATTGGCAGTAAGGAGGGGTGTAAAAGTTAATCACTTTCTTCCTGTCACCACCATCCTTCACGTTTTTAATCCTGGCCGGAGGGTCCAAGAATAAACTTACACACAGAGACACCTCCGAGCTAGTTTTAATCTTCACTGCACTTTTTCTTTCGGTGATCCCAATATATTTTGACTTATTATTCCTGTATATTTTATATGTTATGTCTTGTCTTTCCCACCCTTTTGCTCCACCCCAGGCGTTGGTCTGAGCAGGGGTGTACTGAAGCAGCACTATGATGAAGCATGTCACAATTTTGTGAGTGAGGGCAGTATTTTCACACCAAGCACGTGCCACCACTAATTTTTCACCACTCTCTACTCCTCTTTGTGTGTTTGAGGGTACAAATGAAGACAATGTCGTACTAAGGAGGGACAAAAAGCCTATTAACAAATCCGAAGGCAGCATTTATGAAAGACAATGACACAAGCCAATGGAAAATATGGGAGGAGAGTGGACGCGGCTTCGCTCCCATACTCTACTACAGCAGTCTCACAGAGCGAGCAGTGCATGCGCGCTGCCGCTAGGCTCAACCTAAAAACCACTACATAAAAACTACTTACTTATCTAAAACTAACCTGAATAATTCCTAAACCTATGCTATATATATAATTATGTCCACCAAAGTAACTATATAAAATGAAGAATAAACAAGCATTGGCAAAGCCAATAGGTTTCGCCTACACAAGATCTATTGTCTCTGTCAATTGTTTTAGATATGTTGCACAGCATCACGAGAAGCTGTGCAACATCGCTTAAGGGAAAGAAAAAAAAGTGCTGTGATGATGCCAGAGCTGGCTGCTTGATATCATTCTTATTTTCTTTACTTTCAGCCGTGCTGCTGTACAAAATGGCTCAAAAACATTGACAATGCCAATAGATCCTAGACGAGACCTATTGACTTTGACAAAAAAAATTTATGACAGATAAGTGAAGGGAGAAAACAAAACTGTGAAAAGGACAGACACAGCTTTCAGAAATCCAATTCAGAATTGCATATATTATAATAAAACAGAGCCATTCAAGTCTCCAATATTATATTTTTTTAGATAGTGCAACTCTTACTGTAAAGATATTAAAGGATTTACTTGGATTCTAGAACACTCGACTTATGTGTGGGGACAAATCTAACGATAAAATGTAGACTGTGATGCGTACCTACTGGTGCCTGTTACCCCAATAAAAATACGTTAGCTGGAGTCGTACAATCAAATCCCAGCTGCCTGCACACAGCCGGTCATCGTGAGCAAATGTACAAACGTACAGTAATATGCGTTTGGTGAACCAAATGTACAACAGCTATGTTTCCACCATAAATAATTAGCTGTAGCTGTAAATTAAAATATTTTCAAGGCTTCTTTTGTTTGTGTAGAAAGGGACGTAATTTGCTCACAGCAAGAATCCAAGAAGGATCGTACTCCACCCTTACTACTTTTCACATCTGAGCAGAGAAGCAATGTACCAACAAAGTCCCATCTATTAACCTCTTATTTAGAAAAGGTAGGAATGGCAAAACTTTGCTATAATACACGAGAAAAAAATACTTAGTATCAATAAAACACTCACAGTGACATGAACATACAGGAGCATGTTACCCCCATAAAACACATTCCCTGAAGCTATACATTCAAATTGAATGTTGAACCTTTTTTTTAACAGTGCTCTGAAGAACTGCAGTTATTTCCTAAGCCCACATGGGCAATTTCCAGGCACAAGACTTGATTCTCTTGCTTGCAAATCAAATTAAGCGGCCATTTGTCTTCACAAAAAAATGCATGGCCTGGCTCAGCTGCAACTTTCCTCTTTATACTTGAAAGGGTGAGATGTTTTAAAAACAGTACAAGAGGCGGAAACAAATATGTAGGTGCATGAAATTATCCTCTATCAGCTCATCTCTTGCTATGACTCTGCTTCAACAGAAATGAAATAATTAATGTCTCGGAAAAGGTACATATTATATTTAATAGTTCAACAACTTCAGAAGCTGCATACTTATCCAGTGGTTTTAACATACCTAGTGTAGCAGCTCACAAAAGGCTTTTCTGATGAAAAGAAAAATAGCAGCAGAACATTAGGATGGAAACCTTTCAGGTGCGGGGAGGGTGTGAGCGGAACGGGGCAAACCACGGAGCAGGGAGTGGGCAAGAAGTTACCAGATGGAGGTGGTGTGAGAGATGGGGCAAACAACAAGAATTGTCTTTACACTTGGAAATAAAACAGAGTGCTGTGCCTTAATATATTGAGTGCTGAACTTTAAAATAAAACAATGGGGGAAGGGGCAGGCAAGCAATGAAGGATAAAGCAGTGGCAGGGGCCGGAGGATGGAGAAAGCAATGGGTGGGAAAGCAACAAAGGAATACGGGAGTGGTGGGAGGGGGTTTGTATTAAGAACTGGGAGCAGGACCGTGCAATTTTGACCTGCTGTGACATTTCTTAAAGATGAGGGCTGTGAGATGGCACCTCCTGGCTAGAGGTAGCATGCACAGTCCGCATTGTTTGCATGGATCTGTTCCCTGGCCTGCGCTGGGAGGCTAATCCCGATTTAATCCTCCCAAGTTAAAAAGGCACCTGGTTAAGGAAGCTTTAAAGCCCGTAATTAAAAAAAAAAAGTAATGACACATTAGCTGGTTGTGCTGAATAAGCATGTAGCAGGAATCAAAAAGCCCAGTTCTCTCAGTGTTAGAGGGAAGATTACAGCTTCTGTGTGGGAACAATGGAGGCGACGGAAGAATGCTTCAATCTCCACTGAGGCACATGGGAGAGAGGCGAACCACAGCAACTGCACCTTTTCACAAAGACGGCTGATTAATGTAAAATAAGCAGCCATGCAGACCCCCGGCCTGCATATGCCCTCGTATGGAGTGGTAGCTAGCAAAATAAAAAAAGTACCTCCAGAAGTGAGGAGCCAGTGGAAGGACACTGGCCAGTAGCAAGGAAACAGTGACCGGAAGCTGAACTTGGGCCAAGCTCCACACAATGGCATGGACAGGCAAGCAAAGCAGAACGTGAGAAGTGATGGCGTGCTGAACAATCAGATGCATTGAAATCAGAGTGACATTGGAATAAACCAATGGTAAGTTCAGGTAAGTAAGGTGCAGGGTTCTAAGCCCCTTTTAAGATTTTTCTTGTATTACAAAAGACTTTGCAAGCACAGCACAAAACCTAAAAAGTAAGGGGATGGGAGAGGTTATATATGTTCTGCAATGTGCTCCAGTGTCTGATGGCACTTCTTCAGAAGTTCCCTGCCTCTTCTGCTCCTTCTCCAAATTCCCAATCCTCCTGTCCATTCTTTGCATCCTCCTTACCAGCAAGAGGTTGAATCTGTCCCATACAGAACCTCCAACTTGGCCTTGACAAGTCGCTTGCTGCTGCTGTGCTCCTGAGAGTCCAAGGGTGGGGTGGGAAGTGCCTGGCTACTGAGTACCACAATGTGTAGCTGTAGCAGAGGTGGTCGTTGGTGCCTGTGAGGATGAGGGCGGCTTCAAATACCAGTAGACTTTCACTTGCTATAAGTGCAGCCCATGTTGCGGAAGGCATGACCAATCTTCCTCAGGCAGGAACAGAGTGCCCGTCTCAAGGCAATAGATCTTGCCATTTCATGTTAGCTAGGGAGAAAATAGTGCCTCATATTAGGGAAAGTATAAAATGTTCATCACATATCACAAAATATAACTAACATTGTTGTGCAATCATATTGTTGTGCAATGATTGTGCAATCATTCTGCAACTCACTCATCCTGTGAATATCTGTGCATAGACATCATCAGCAAACATAGACCCTTATGCAACCTGCACATCTTTTACCATCCTCCTGGAGACAACCTTCCTCTGATCGAACAAACTATGGAAACCATCTCGTCCAACCTGGGTCTCCACTGCCCCCAGATCTTCCTTGGTGACTTCAATCTTCACTGGAATGACTCGAATGATCAGGCGGTGAACAGTCTCAAAAACTTCCTAGCTGACCTCGACCTGACTCAATTCTGTGACAGCCCAACGCCCAACTTAGGCTCGACCCTCGATCTAATCATCTCCAATTCCAACTCCATTCAGCTTGAATCTATTGACCCCTCTGACTGGTCAGATCATCACTATATCACCTTCTGAATCCTAGAAAGATGGAACACCAAAAGATTTCAACCATTAAAACAAAATCATTGGAAAAGAACGCTGCAAAACACAATTGTAAAGGATCTCATATCTCATTGCAATCTGTCCCTACCACCGCCCGCATGCATGTCCGACGTTCACGAACTCACTGAACAGTACAACAACTCCATGTTGACAGCCCTGAATGCAATTGCCCCCCTACAACTAAAAAGAAAGCCCAGCAAAGACTCCAAACCATGGTTCAATGACAGCTTAAACGCAGACAGACGCAACCTGAGACTAGCAAAACGCTCTTGGAGATCCTCTCCATCTATTGATCCCCTTAAGATTTTAATATTGAAAAGGAGTAGGTACAACAAACTCATCAGATTGGTAAAAGTGACCTTCTTCAAATCCCAACTGGACAAAGCTAAAAATCGCCCCAAAAGGCTGTTTGAGCTGATTAAGCTACAATCCAATAACACTCCTATCCAATCACCTCTCATCTCCTGCCCTCAGTCAAACTGCGATGACTTTGCCGACTTCTTCCTTGAAAAGGTGAGCAAGATTGAATCTGATCTAAGGTTTGCCCTGATCCATCTATCACTCTCTCCGGGCTCCTCCTTACCCTCGCAGCCTCCTATTGTGCCCTGTCTCTCCCCTAAAAACAATGCCTCTTTGCGTCAATTCACATCCCTCAACAACACATCCATCTTCAACATTCTTTCGACCCTGAAACCTTCAAATCACTTCAATGATCCCCTCCCCCCCAATTTCTTTAAAGAAATGGTAAGATCACTAGTCCCGCTCTAGACCAAGATTATCAATGCTTCTCTTCAAGGTGAGATCCCTGACTGCCTGAAGTTGGGGCTGGTTCTGCCTATTCTCAAAAAAACCCACGGCCAACCCAGAAGATCTGAATAATTTTCAACCAATCACAAACATCCCTACTCTGGCAAAACTCCTTGAGAAATGTGTTCATGAACAACTGTGTAACCACATTGAGGAATTCTAACTTCTTGATCAATTCCAATCGGGCTTCTGTCACAGTCACAGCACCGAAACAGCCATCACTCATATAGTTGACGACGCTCTCACAATGCTTGACCAGAATGAATCTTACCTACTAATCCTACTCGACCTCTCATCTGCTTTTGACACTGTCAAACATGACAATCTACTGAGCCTTCTGGAACATAGGATGGGGCTCTCAGGCACTGTACTAAAATGGTTTGCCTCTTTTCTCAATAACAGAACACAGAGAGTCAAATCCAATCAAACTCTATACAATTCCAGTCCCTGCACTCTGGGGGTGCCCCAAGGGTCCTCTCTCTCCCCCACACTTTTCAACCTATTCATTGAACCTCTTACTGTAATCCTCAAAGCATCTAACATGCAATATCACATGTATGCAGATGACATCCAATTGTACATGAAAATCTCTTCCCCTGAAGATATCAAGATACTCAACGGAACCCTGCACAAAACCCAAAATTGGTTAACCTCCAACCACCTCAAACTAAACGCCCTCAAAACAGAATTCCTCCTTATCTCACCGACCAAGCAAACCCCCATTGTGGAGAAATATTTGAAAAACCTCTCCGCTCTCAACTGCACACCTCATATCATAGACTACGAAATCACTGGGAATAGTGCTGGATAAGAACTTAAACATGCAGGATCACATCAGCACATCAACCAAAGGAGCGAATTTCCAACTGAGCGTCCTAAGGAAACTTAAACCCTACCTTCTCCAGGATGACTTCAAATCTGCTGTGTAAGCGTTAGTCATCTAACAGCTGGAATCGGGCAGTGCTACACTCTGTGGTCTACCGAGATACAGATTACCCCCCCCTCAGGGCATCTCTGAATGCGGCGGCTAGGCTCATCACTGGCTCCAAGAAAACCAACCACATTTCACCTGACCTGAAATCGCTTAACTCACTACCGTTTGAGGCAAGGATTCAATTAAAACTTGCATGTTTGACTCATAAAGCACTGCATTTCAACACTCCTCTGTACCTGGCAAATAAGCTCGAACTGTCGGGTGGTTCCCGTTCCTCAAGGAGCTCCAGTACCTTGCTGCTCAAGCCGAAGAAATTTAAAACAATGAAAACCTACAATCGTAAATTCTCAGGTATTGCCCCGAGAATCTGGAACTCCCTTCCTGGGGAAACGAGATTGATTCCTTCAACACTTGCCTTCAAAAGGGAAGTGACAGCTTTACTGATGAGCACGGCGCTGAGTTAGAAGCTTTTGTCTTTTTGTCTCCTATCATGTACCGCTGATTAATTTGCTACTTGGCAATTGTATGGCCCCAATGCCTGCCTCTATTATGCCATTTTGTACTTGCTGTTATTTCTATATATCATTGCTTTTCTCCCAGATTTATCTACCTATGTGTTCCGCAACTCGTATGTAAAGCACTCTGATACCCTCTAGGGTCATGTTCGCGCTATATAAAACTTTTAAAATAAAATAAATAAATAAATAAGTGCCTGACCATACCTACACCTTTGCTGGATATATAGAAATGTACAATATACCTTCAGTACAATGACTACTCCAACTACAATATGTTAAAGTAGCCCAAGTAAGGTTAGTGTAGATGTATAAAACATTTATTTAGCACAGTATAGAACGATGACTTTCACTCATACCAGTGATCCCCACTCATTCCGAGATATCAATGGTAAATAACACCCATGGGCCAGATATGTACACTTTTGCTGTTGGTCTTGCATCATGCAAAGGGGTCAAGTTCAAGGCAAATCTTAAGTGAGATGTGTAAAGGTAAGCAATGGCAGCTTTTGTGGCTCTGCATGGCTTAAGTAATCTTGAGTTACATAAGGCACCTCACAATGCTGAGTTGCTTTACTCTGCAGCAGGGAGCCATTGGAAAGATGGAGGGTGGGTGTCTCACTGCATCAACACCCTGATTTTGAAAGCTTTACATATTTAGCATCACTGTTATACCTAGAAATGTGTTATGATGCATCAAGTCTACAGCGAAACCTAAACCAGGTGAAACAATCAGATTTTACGTTTCTGTTACCTCATTCTCCCTGTGCTGGAACCTGCAGCACACAAATAAATAGCAAAAAAGTCTCTCACGAGTGTGTTTATGCAAGCAGCTCTCCTTACCTGCCCAAGAACTATTTTGCCTACAATGCACGCCCCTTGCCCCATGATGCAAGGCTGCATGTGTTGGTGAAAGGCAGGCAAAAGTGTAACAGGAGTAGGAAAGGACAGGTATGCACTGTATCATTAAACCACTGTGCATTCATGCCCTTTCCCTTTCATGAAGTGCAGCAAGGTGTCTTGCCATGTTGCTCTGCATGACAGCTGGACATAAATGCCACATAGGTTAGATAATGCCCAGGAGGCTGGCACTGATATGCCAATATATGTTAAATCTAGAGCATAATCCTGCTGTCTAAAGTTAGCCCAATGACTATGTAAACAAGCAGTGAGGCCTACTGGGGTTGCATAGGTATTACAACAATGCTATTGCCAATCTGTGGTCAACAGATACATAAATTACTGAGAGATCCAGGCTGCCATCCACGGTACAGCTCCTACGTCACAGTGCAAGACCCTGCCATGTGTACATCTGCCCTCACAATGTGCATTAGATAAGTGGAGAGTTATTGTGATGAAGAAAACCTTGGATTGATAAATGTGCAGCCCTAAATCTATGCAGCCTCCAGGGCATAAGTGTAATGGGGCCCCTGCCACTCCATTCTACTTAGGCCTGACATGGTCACCCCCTTAGACAGGATAACAACAGCTATACCTCAGGTAAGTGGTAATACTGAGGGAATGTTTAGATGTCATACAAATGACTCACCCCCTTGTGGCAACACTTGTTGAGATGTCAATTGTATCTTTTCATGGGGTGTTCCAGGATACAACCAAAGTTGGGATGTTACTGGCACATTTCCGGCGTCTGTTGTGCAATGATTGCAATGTGATGGCTAACCTTGTTTATGTTTATGTTTAAGGAATTTATAGCATGCACAGCTACTCAAAGACGCGAACGTGGTGGTAGGAAGGCAGAAAGAAACTATTTAGATAAAGAGAGAAACCTTGAGCCTTTTTCTGAAGAGCATGGGATCCTGGGCGCTACGTTGGTCAAAGGGGAGACGGTTCCAGGCCGAAGCTGCCCTGAGGCGAGAGAGCTCCCTCCAACTCTCTTAAGGCGAAATCTCGGAATGTGGGCGAGAAGTTGCGTGGCTGAACGCAGCCGCCTGGTAGGGACATAAAACCTGAAGTGAATTCTCAGGTAAGCAGGGCCGTGTCTATAAAGGGCAGAATGTGCCAGGACAAGGGATTTAAACTTTACCCTTTCAATTACAGGTAGCCAATGTAGATCTCTCAAGTGTTGTCTTACGCTGGTCTTTATGGGAATGTGTAGGAGAGTTCTGGCAGAGGCATTCTGTACCACCTGTAGTTTGTTCAAAAGATAGCTGGGTAGGCCTATATACAAGGCGTTAGCGTAGTCGAGGCGTGATGACACCAGCACACGGGTAACAGTTTCCCTAGCCGACCCAGGGAGGAAAGGGAGGAACGTTTTTAGGGATTTAAGTGTGCCAAAGCACTGCCCTGTAAGCTTCTTGATCTGAGTAGAGAAGTTCAGCTTCTCGTCAAACCAAATTCCTACATTTTTCGTGGGCTAGCCCTTTGAGGACGGCATGGGAGATTCGTCTGGCCAAAGCGCTTTCCGGAACTGAGGGGGGAAGTTCCCGAAAAGAAGGATTTCCATTTTTTCCTCGTTGCATTTCAGCTGAGCGGTGGAGAGCCATTAGAAGATGACTGACAAACAGGATTTAGCTAGGGAGGTAGAGGAGTCATTTTTCTTCCATGTGAAGAGGAGTTGAGTATCGTCAGCATAAGCGATGATCTTGGCGGTGAGCTCTTCCGCCATCTGTATCAGGGGAGTGACATAGATGTTAAAGAGAAGAGGGCTCAAAGTAGACCCCTGTGGCACTCCCGAGGTCACAGCCTGGTGGGAGGAAGAGAAAGGGGGATCCAGACTTGTTGCGTTCTGTCCTCAAGAAAGGATTTCAGCCATCTCCAAGCACACCCCGAAACTCAATTTCCAGGAGACGGTCAAGGAGCAGGGAGAGTGGCACAGTGTAGAAAGCCGCTGATGGGTCCAACAGAATCAGGGCTGCTCTACCTCCTGAGTCCAAAGTTTCCCGAATTGCTTCAGCAACTTCAACCAGAGCTGTCTCAGTGCTGTATGTGGCTCTGAAGCTAGATTGAGCCGGGTGAAGCAGGCCATTGAGTTCGACATAGTCTGACAGTTGCCTATTAACCAATTTTTCACAAAAGTTCGCCGCAGCAGGAAAGAGGGAAATAGGGTGATAGCTGGAGGGGATGGTGGGGTCAAGGGTAGGTTTTTTCAACAGTGGGATAATTTTGGCCTCTTTCAAGGTTGTGGGCACCGTGACTGTAGAAAGAGAGAGATTGATCAATCGATTTAACACAGGGTTGATCGTCTCTGCAACCATAGACATCAGTCTAGCCGGGCAGGGGTCTGTAGGTGAGCTAGATTTAAGAGAATTGAGGACCACCAAAGAGTCTGGCTGAGCGATGGCAGTGAAGGTCACCAATGTAGATGGTAAAGTAGGAGACTTTGAACAATACTAAAAATTTCCTTAGCATTGTTTTTAGAAAGAGCAATGTGTTCAGCGTAATGGAGACTTTTTGCTTGAATGATCGATGCATAATAGGCCTTTTGCGCCTTTATAAGGGCCAGCCTCGCAATCGAGCAGTACTCCTGTCTCCATTTACGTTCAAGTGTTTTATACAATTGCTTCTGCGTTTTAAGAGCGGTTCAAAACCATGGTTTAGAAGGCGAATCCCTGGTGCGCCTGCGACAAGTCGCAGGGGACAATTGCTCTACTGCCTGAGAGATCCAGTTGGTAAAACTGTCAAGGGTTCCAGTAAGGTCATTGGAGAGAGCTGGGCACGACTCTGCCAGAGCCAGATTGAAAGCAGAAGGGTCAATTTTGCCAGAGGTTTTCCCCTGGGGCTCTTGACAGGGCGGACCCATTATGTGTTTGCTATGGTTTTTGCCAGGAAAAAGAGATCAGAAAATGGTCAGACCAGGGCACAGGAAGAGGATCCTTAACTGAGATAGGGAAGTTGGACCAGATAGGATCAAGGAGGTGACCACCCTGATGAGTGGGGGAGCTGCCCCATTGTTGGAGCTGGACAAGAGTTAAAGAGTTGAGAAACTCCTGGGTGTCCCCAGCTTCCCCACAGTCCAAGTGGATGTTAAAATCCCTGAGCAGTATAAAGTGGGAAAAGCGTAGAGCTCGAGGGATGATTATCTCATCAAGGGCTCTAAGAAAAGGGCCTACTGGACCAGGGGGGTCTATAAACCAAAGTACCTCCCAGAGAGAAGTGAGGGGAGATGGTAACACAGAAATCAAGGGCCTCTCCCTCCCCAATCCCCAAGGACTCGCCCGGGTGGAAGATCCACTTTTCTTTAGTGGAGAGGTGTGGTGCAGCGGCCAGGGCAGCTGACTTCGTAGCACAGGGCTCACGGTTCGATCCCCGGCTCCGGCGGCAGCTCAGCTCAGCACCATGTGACACTGGGCAATAGCTCACTTAATTTCCACTACGGCCCCCAGTGCCTTGAGACCCGTAAGGGTGAGTAGTTCGCGCTTTACAAATACGGATTTACTTTTTTTTTTTTTTTTTTTGTTAAATACAATTGATACTCCTCCTCCCCTCCCGCATTTACGATCAGCTTCTAAGATTTTATACCTCCCAGGGATGGCCAGCTCATTCACTGGGTTGGAATGCTCAGTAAACCAGGTCTCAGTGATGAAAAGCAGATCTAGAGGCTCATCCGAGAGTAAGTCAAAGATATCTTGCGGGTGTTGCGAGACCGAGCGTGCATTGATCACAGCCGCTCTAATTGAATGCTCTATCAGACTTTTACATGGGCGAGAGGTGAGAGGGGAGAGGTCGGCCGACCCTGGGGATAAACGGAACTTACAATGGCTGCAGATGGTGGCCTGGTAACTAAAACCTCCCATCTACCCATTCCGTTACATAACTGTGGGCGGAGTGAGAGCAACTCATCCAGGCTGTAAGGCCGGTAAACGGACTTACTGTGAGGGCTCAGACGGGCAGCGTGGCTGGCGCTGGCTTCTTCTGGGATGCTGATGGGCGCAGACAGGCTTGCCTTAGGCGTGCCTTTGGCGCGCCAGCTGTGCGTCCGCGCAGCGTGCATCTTTAAATGCCCTCCCTAGACGACTAGAGCACGCACTGCCAAAATGGCGTCTCTGATAATGGATGTTTATGCAAAGTGTTGTTAGGCATGACACACAGGTATTGTCACAGGTATACCATCCCGTACCTATGTTGACACTACATTCACATGAACATGCCTGCATGCTTTTCTTAACACCTGTTGACACATGATGTTGCATTTGCTCAATATTACTGAGTGATTTGTTGGCAGGGGATGTAGTATACCTCCCTATACACATCACACTGTTTCAGCTATCATTGATCACATACACACATCACAGAGCTACAACTATGTAGTTTTGACACTTACTTGCCACACCAGTATCCTCAAAACTGTCAGTTTTGACATGGGTGAATGGGCGATGTCCACCTGCAAAACAGCAAAGGAAACATTGCATTAAATGTAGAGCACCTGCACACACTTCAAATCTTAACTAAGCACTATGACATTCCAGTGTCATGACACATTTAAACACACTTACATGCATATGCATACTTTGTCAAACCATGGAATGGAGCTCGTCTCCTTGAAGGACTGCTCCGACAAGACGTGAAAGGTCAGAAATGTCTTACATCATATGTCAAAATCATGCCCCATGCATTTGATGTTGTAAGAACTGCTGGCTAGCTTTATCACAGGCCCCTTGCACTCAGTTGCAGCCGGCATGACAAGCGGATGGGGGGTGCGGGGTTGCACGGGGTGGTTAATTAAAAATAAAAATAAAAAGTTAACTTACCTTCGCCGGCCCGGTCCCGCGTCGTCTCTGCTCCTCTCCTGCTCTTCTGCCTCTGGCAGGCAGCCTCCCTCCCCTCCCCTAAGCCAATCACAATGCTGCAATGGCACACCGACCAGCCAGGCACCTATGGGGAGGCCATTTTCTCCATGTAGGCTGCTCGCAGCCTACATGGAGAAAAGCTAGAGTGCACATGACTGGTTTGGTCGGCCCCAGTTTATATCACATGATTGAGGAAAAACAGCAATAAATGTTTAATACTAATTAATTTACAAGCCCAACACTTCTTCAGTATTGGATATTGCTAAACGGTAACCCTCAGTTGGACAAAGGGCTGCTTAGCATTACTTATTGTCAAGAGTGGTAGCTCCCTGTAAGGCAACAGGGCATTTATGCTAGATGTGATGCTTTGTGTGACAGTTTGATACATCTGCCAACTGGAGTCACTCTAATTTGCCTTGTACTTCACATGGCATCTACACATCGCACATAAATGTTGACCTTGATATGGACATTGCCACATGCAGATCGTACATTACTACATACTTATGGGCCCTCCGATCTCCAATCCCAGATGGTCCACAACACCTGCTTCCCAGGCCTTAACGTCCTCCCAACGATGTTTGATTAGGGAGATGCTGCACTCCTCATTGGCCAACTTGGTCAGGTACCCACACAACCATTCATGTCGATTTTTCTGATGCATTTATACACAAATATACATTGCGTAGTGCACTGCTTAGTTGCACTGATGTGGTAATGCTAAAGGCCATGCAGTGTCAGCGATGCTCCAGTTTCGACCTGCACAACAGAGGTGATGTGCCTGTTCCAACCTATGCAACAGAGGTGATGCACTAGTTCTAACCCACGCAACAATGGTGATGCACCGGTTTGACAGAAGATGCATGGATTCTGCTGGAGCAAACACCTTAGGCCCACTTCCCTGAGTCCAGCATTGGGGTGGCACCACTTGACAGGCCAGACTGGCAGATGGCAGAATCCAGGTGCAGAAGTAGGCTGGTTGGAAGTCTTTTATATCCCTGAGACTTCATAACAGGAGGCCTGTCAGATTGCCCTTGGAACCACTCTGGGATCAAGGGATGCATGTGTAGTACTTATCATCACCCAGCCAAGGGAACAATAGGCAGCAAGGCAGGACTCCAGAGCTGATTGCTCCCTCATCAAGATTCATGTGCGTTACCAGGGTACAAACCTGGATGTCAGCCACAGTCATATTAGCAATAAAAGGTTGATCCAGGATCGAGAGAAAGCATTCGACTCCTGAGATGGGACTTCCTAATGCATGTCATGCAGAAGATGGGACTAGGAGACGGATGGCTTCGGTGGGTATGGTTGCTCTACACTTGTCCCATTGCTAGAGTCAGGAATGGAGGAGTTGTCTCAGCCTCCTACGATATCCATAGAGGGACTAGGCAGGGTTGCCCATTATCCCCTCTATTGTTTGCCTTGGCTATCGAACCATTGCCAGAATGGGTCAGGCAGGAGGGGGCGCAACACGGGCTGATACTTGAGGGGAAGGAACATATCATTTCCCTATATGCAGATGACCTATTGCTATATCTAAGAGAGGATGCTCAAGGGATAACCCATGCCATGAAAATACTGGAGGAATTTGCAAACCTGACGGGACTCTGAATTAATACATCCAAAATGCATATTTTCCCGATTACACCTTCATTGCCCCGGCCGGTAACACTCCAGACGGGTATTAACTGGGCCCCTTGCGCCTTCAAATATCTGGGCATACAAGTGTTCCATGAACAGATGGACTTCATGGAGAGTAATCTTGGTCAAGCGATGCGCTCCCTTAAAATATGCATATCGTTTTGGCGCTCCCTCAAATTAACAGTAATGGCCAGAGTGGCACTGTCTGAAATGGCTGACTTCCAAGTCTACTATATTATTTTGTTAACCTTCAGGTGGTGATCCCGCAGAAGTGGTTTGAAGATCTGGACTCGATGCTAAGAGTTCTGATTTGGGATGGGGGGGGCAATAGAGTTTCGCTGGCAGTGTTGTGGAGGTCCCCAGAGATGGGTGGTCTAGGTGCCCCAGACTTCCAAGCATACTATTTGGGAGAACAACTTCAGTGGCTCGCTCAGTTGTTAGATGGGAGGGGACTGGAGACACTGGGCACTCAGGCGTGAGCGGACTCCAGAGGGAGGTTCCTCGCAAAACTAGTAAACCCAGAGATTCAGATACAAGCTCCTGGTCTCTATTGCAGGTTGCGTTGAAATGCTGGAATAGATGCCTCCAATGCACAGTGGGGGCTCCCATCTATGCGCCTGACCTTCCCCTGGTGGGCCTGCCGTGGGGTGACGCCTCCTTCCTTTTCACGGCAGGTCAACTGCAAGAGTGGACGGCAGCGGGCATATTGACGGTCCGCGACTGTTACCAGGAGGGAACGTTGTTCCCCCTAGTTGATTCCCACGCAATATGATTTGCCCGCAGGCCAGTTCTTAAACTACCATGCAATGCTGGGGACTTTGCGTGCGACATGGAGAGGAGGCAGACAAGAACCTGACCCACACTCAATACTACAGGTGGCGGTGAAACTTGGTAAAATGGCTATATAGAGCACTCCTGGAGATGACCGTCCCGCCCCTGAAACACTTACAGGAGAAATGGGGAGACTTGGTGGACAGGGAGATGACTGATGTAGAATGGGGTACAGTCCTGAGCAGCCCATAGAGATTCTCTAGGAATTCCAATTTTAAGTTTGCACAATTCAATTTTTTGCACATGACCTATATCACCCTCACAAACTTAATATCACGTATGGGACCACGGGACAGCAGTGCCCTAGGTCGGGACCCTGGACGTAAGATTTGCACATATGGTTTGGGATTGTCCAGGCCTGCAAGATTGTTGGCACTGGATTGTAGAGATTCTAAACGAACTGTTGCCAAGCTTGTTGCCTTGTATGGCAGAGGTCTTTCTCCTAGGTCTGTTCCCATGACCTAAAGCCAAGAAAGTGGGCACTAAATTTGCTGATCTAGCACTGGTACTGGGAACAAGGCGTATAGCTCTTTGCCTAAAGTGATAGATTGGGAAAATGATGTTGCTGCCTGGGCCAGAGCAGAAGAAAGGGCGTTAATAAAGGAGGATAATCAAGGCATGAGGCATCAACCAATCGCAGGGCTGTGGCCTGAGGTGATGCGGGCCTGGTACAGCAAAGGGGGAAGCAGTGGGGAGAGTTCTCCTAGTAATACTCAGAATAGGGATTTACAAGTGGGAACCCAAAGCCTCCTTCAAGCAAACCCAGCGATATGATGCAGACAGCCCAGTCAAATTCTAAACCATTCCCCCAGCTTGATGAGAGCACTAGAGATCCCCATTTGCCAGAGAGCTTCAGTTGACACATAATTGCGGAACCTATAACATCTAATTTGACCACTGACCCCAGAATGCCTTATTTGTTGGATTTTTCAATATGTTATATGTTATATTACGTTTTACTCCGATGCAATGAGATATCTATTATGTGGCAATATTCATGACCCCCCTGAGGAATAATGCAATAAATAGGCATTGACTGTAACACCCTGAAGATATAGCTAATGGGAGCTGTTTATCACCATAGGGCTTTTAGCCTAGACATTTGCAACTACCCTCTGAGCTACATACCCAATTGTTTTGTATTTCTTCTACATATTGCATTATTGTACATGCAAAGGTTTTTTTGAATGGAAACGCCAACATTTTTTTTATTTTTTTTAAAAAAAGGTTGATCCTGAGGCCTCTGCCCCACTCTTTTTGATTTCCTATTCAGCCCAATCTCTCTCTTACTGAGATGTGTTCGGGCCCCTTCCTTGTGATCTATCACTGATTCTCACCCAGCTTGCACCTTTGCTGGACTATCAATGTTGGCTTAGTGGGATTCCTCTGCTTCTCATTTTTTCTCCAGGCAGCCATGACTTCACCGACAAAGGAACCCAAAGTTCTCCACATTATGTAGCAGTGCAGGTACTTCTGCAATCAGTGTACAGTCACAGTACATTCATGCCAGATTCACAAACGGGCTCCGCAGTCGCAGCAGAGGCCTCGCAGTCGCAAATGGGGTCCCACACTCGTAGCGGGACCTCCGTACAGCAGTTTCCCATTGCAGAAGTCCTGCCATGAGTACGGGACCTCCACCGTGACTGAAAGTCCTCCGCCGTGACTGCAGAGGCCATTTGTGAATCAGGCCCTCATTGCCTAGTACTGTAAGCCACATGTATTATGACACTACAAGCATACTGTCATGCAGCACAAACACTCAGTCTGCGCACACTGTTCAGAACTACAACCCCTTGGTACTGTACTAGAGTGTGTCACTTTAAACACACACTACCAGACACACACAGTAACCATGTGCACACTGTTCCAAATTTCACCCTATGTGCAGTGTATGTCTTGCACGGGCACATGCATTCAGCACCTGATCTTATCATGCACTCACTTCCAGATCAACCTGATGTTGGGCACGGGTGAGTTGAACACACAGCAGCAGAATTTTAGAAGAGGTGAGTGAGCCAGTAGGCCTCACTCCTGTGTCCCAGGGTTGAATGGTCACGTTTACTACTACTGATCGCTACACAGTATGCTGCCACCTACACACTTGCTCTGTTTTATTCCTAGTGCAGGCAGTTATGAACCACAACTATGAGGGTAGGTCTTTGGGTGGCCCTCCTGGTCCAACAAGACCGCAATTCATGATACAGGGTATGTCACGGCACAAGGAGATTCAATGTTGCCCTTTGGAAATATACCAGCATTAGTGATCTAGACAACAATACAGTTGTGCACTCAGGGCAGGGGTACACAACTCTTACTCTGCAGGGAAAATGTACTACCCAACAGTTGCATTACACCATATTTAAAATATTTGTGTATGTCCACAACCTTGCTTGCATTCTGACAAACATGCTTCACATATCACAAATCTCTGTATTCATGAAGTAATGTGATGGCTGGCAAACATCTCCCTTGTCTTACTTTTCAGATAAATGCCACGCATTGATACTTCAGCAGTTTAGTATGTTTTGGTACAGGCCTTTGAGCATCCATGCATTGCTCTGTAAAGTATGGAAAATGTGTATTGTGTCAAGCATTGGCAAATGCAGACTTCACATCAAGCAGCCCTGGAAAGGTGTTATATGTGTACTATTTTTAGGTTCCCCACACATGCATGAATTCAATCTTTACAAATGACATTTTGACATCTACACCTAAGGCTGTGCCTTTGGCCATGACAGATGTCTCCCATGATCTTTGATTGTATCTGCCGCAACTATTTCATACCAGCAACGTGCTGCCACTCTGCATACTAATCCATATGTGAAACACACACACCAATTTGAAGATTGCTTCAGGGTCTGACTTATTGGGAGGATTGTAAATCATAATACTATGAGTGCTAAATTTGACACACTGTGATGCAGCAGAGCACAGCAAAACAGCTTGCTGTGCTGCACTAAACTGCTTCAGAGAAGGAGGACAGGAATGCCCCATATCTGTTTAGATATCGGGCAATCCTGGCCTCGCCCTTTCATGCAGGGCACTGCATCACATTGGCTTGCTGCATTGATTTGTTCTTAGTTGGTGATATGCCCCCATGTTTGTCAACAGCTCAATCAATCAATCAGTCAGGATTTGTAGAAAGCAGCTGCTTCACCCGTGAGGGTCTCGAGGCGCTGTTGGATCATGCTGCCTGTTCTCCTATTGGTTGAACATCTAGGTCTTGAGGTCCTTCCTGATTTGCTGGAGTGATGGTGAGGCTCTGAGGTGCAGGGGGAGGTTGTTCCAGATTTTGGCCTCCAGATTGAAGAAGGAGCGACCTCTGCTGTTTGTCTGGGGAATGCGAAGAGTGGCAGCTAGGGTGAGGGATCTGGATCTGGATCTGAGTTTCCTGGTGGGCTGTTGAAAGGTCACGCATTGGTTGAGGCACGCTGGTTCTTCATTGTGTAGTGCTTTGTATGGGTATGTGAGTAGCTTGTACTGGCATATCTTCATTACTGGTAGCCAGTGGAGTTTCCTGAGGTGAGGGGTTATGTGCTTCTATCTGGGGAGGTCAAGGATGAGTCTGGCTGCTGTGTTCCAGATTGTCTGGAGTTTCTTCATTAGTTGGGCTGTTATTCCTCTGTAGAGGGAGTTGCCGTAGTCGAGTCTGCTGGTGATGAGAGCCTGCATGGCAGTTCATCTGGTGTTGGTCGGAAACGATCTGAAAACAATCCTGAGCATTCAGAGCATGAGGAAACAGGCAGTGGTACAGTGCAGATTTGTTTCTTCATGGATAGCTTGCTGTTGAGGATGATGCTAAGGTTTCGGGCATGTTCAGTGGGTATCAGGGTTGGGTCCAGCTCTGGGGTCCACCATTCGCTGATCCAGTGTGTACCCTTGCCTTTCCCAAAGAAGAGTACTTCTGTCTTGTCGGTGTTGAGTTTGAGACAGTTGTTGTTCATCCAGCTGGCAACATCTTTCATGCATCTTTGGAACATGTCTTTGATGGTTCTTGGATTGTTAGAGACAGGATGAGTTGGGTGTCGTCGGCATAGGAGATGATGTTAAGTCTGTGGCTTTTGACAATGTTGGCCGGGGCGGTCATGTATGTATTGAAGAGGTTTGGGCTGAGGGATGAGGTTTGAGATACACCGCAGGTGATGTTTTTTAAGTTGGGAAGGACAATGATTTTCTGCGTTCTTCCTGCGAGGTATTATGTGAGCCACTTGAGGGCTGCTCCTTGGATCCTGATGTGTGATGGGATACGGTGTTGAAAGCTGCTGAGAGTTCAAGGAGGATGAGGGCCACTATTTCTCCCTGGTCTAGCAGGATTCGGATGCCATCTGTGGCTGCGACTGGAGCTGTCTCTGTGCTGTGGTTTGTTCTGTAGCCGGATTGGGAGGGGTCTAAGAGGTCGTGGTTCTCCAGATGTCTGGTGAGCTGGATGTTGATAGCCTTCTTGATGACCTTGGCTGGGAAGGGGAGCAAAGAGATGGGTCAGTAGTTCTTCACTTCTCCTGGATCTGCGGATGGCTTCTTCAGCACAGGTTCAACATCAGCGTGTTTCCAAATCTGGGGGAAGTGGGCTGTGGTGATCGAGGAGTTTAGGACCTTGGTCAGTTCTTTGCTGATGAGTTGATTGCCGAGGTTGAAAGCATGGTGGGGTGGGGGTCTGCAGGGGTTCTAGAGTAGATGGATGTCATGACGCTTGCTGTTTCCTTCTCGGTGAGGGGGTAACATGGGGGTAAGCTGATGTGGGAGGGTGTCAGTTTGCGTGAGGAAGTTTATGCTGTTTGCAGCAGGGGGTTGGGGTGCAAAGTCTTGCTAGATGGTGTTAATTTTATTGTGGAAAAAGTATGCAAGGGCATCACAGAGATCTTGGGAGGGTGTGAAGTTGGTTTCTGTTGCTAAAGGCGTTTTGAATTCCTTGACTATGTTGAATAGTTCCTTGTAGTTGTTGGAGCTGTAATCAATGTGGGTAGCTAGGGAGGTCTTCTTGGTGTTCTTCAGGAGGTGGTAGCGGTTGAGGGCAGCTTTGAAGCGTATTTGATCCTCAAGGATCTTACTGGCACACCATCTTCTTTCTGTTTGTCTGCAGTTGTGTTTCTGGGTTTTTAGTTCTTCCGTGAACCAGTTGGGGTGTCATATTAATTTCTTGGGGTTGGTAGGTTTCCTCAGGGCGACTTCATCTGTGCTTGCTGTAATCCAGTTAGTGAAGTTGTCCACTGCTTGTTTGGTGTCCTCAGTGGTGGTGGGTAGGTGGGAGTTGAGGGCGTTGGGCCAACATTGTTATCATACCTTGGACCAGCTGCACCATTTTCCGCTGACGGTGGAGGTGGAGACACCTCAGAAATCATAAAATTATGCATGTTGAGGCCTACATCCAGTTAAGAAGATGTGCGCGACTATGTAAGTACCTTGTCATTGACACAGACACCACACAGTGGACGAATCCAGAACAAATATTTATTGGATGATAGGTTAACATAATTTCTGTCATTATTGACATCCTCTTCATTTTATTAAGAAATAAAAAGTGCAAAGATTTGGTCCCGTCTCCACCAACCGGCCATTGTGTGCACTATGCATCATTTTCATCATCCTCTTCCAGTTCATGTGGGATTTCAGTCTCATTGTCCTATGGCACATTGGTTTTTAGACAGATGCTATGCAATATTGCCAATACTTAGATGATCTTGCAGACCACAGGAGGTGAGTACAGTAGTCTTCTCCCTGATTTATCCAGGCAGCGGAAACGCGACGTTAGGACAACAAACATTCGCTCAATGACATTCCTTAATCTGGTTAAAGCAGAGTTGTACTTTTTTGTCCCTCTGTCTGTGGATTTTGGAATGGTGTCATGAGCCATGGACCATATTCTTGGACACCTAAAAAGTGGAAAATACAAACAGTCAATGATTTGGTACATTGTTACTTAGACATAACTACGTGTGTTATGTATACAGGCAAACTCATACACATTTCTTTAACTTTTTACAGATATGTCTTAGGTACTGTTGACCATTGCTTTACAGATGACTGTTCAACTTATATGTGTCACCGCACATATTGTCCATGGTGTGAAACATACAACACATCAACATGCTAACTTTCATGTTTAGTCAGACGATTACTATGATAAGCACTTAAAAATGACTTTAACAGCTGTATGAGATTTCCACTCAATAGCGATGCAAAGTGTCAAACTTATGATCAGATTATATTGCATACATTTAGCCCTATGTAGGTAGTGACAGTGCCAACATGGTTGACACTCACACATACATTTGTCCTTTTATCACCTATGATGTCCTTGCTTTCCTACATGGCATTTTCACACAGCCTTTGATTTGTTTACTTATTTGCTTAGTAAATGTAGAAATTTTCAACATTTGATATGGTTATTTCAATTGTATTTATTAATACATCAGGTAATGCTTTTTGTGGGGCAGTCTGTCTTGCTGAACTTAGATTGACACATAGGTATGGCAATGTAGCCCTTTTTCGTATGAGCCAACATGATGTAGCCTCGTAAATGTTTCTGTACTTATATGCGTTGATTCTCATATTGTTAATTTAGCATGAACTGGTTCAGATTTGGATCATAAGTACACTGTGATACCTTACCTTGGTTGCATTTCACCTAGGTTATTTCATAGTGTATGACATCTTTCATAGCCTATTTATACACTGTGTCAGTTTTACATTGATGGGCTGAGATGCAGGAATTGTAGGCAACCTGAGCCACTAAATTGTTTATCTATCACAATGATGAGGTATGTCAATGTGGCTTATTATCTATGTGTATGTTTGGACCTAGAATGTTGGAATGTCTGAAAAATAGGTGAACTTTGTACTTTTGGTATAACATATGTACCTAGAGTTGACATTTACACAAGATTTGATGCTACACTTTCAGTGCATGATATACCAGGAATTCAGAAGTTCTTTTTCCATTTGTACACCTGATACAGTGGTCAGCCTACAGATTTGCTGCCATGTGTGACACACATGCTTTGGAACACATGATTTATTCAACAACGATTATTTTAGTGGAACTTAAATAAATAATCCAGAATTGAAACATCATTGCACAAACACACATCTCAAGCTTAGCTAAGATGTATCCTGTCTACTCATATTGAATGTAATTGTGGACCACCTGATTTGTGGGTTGATTTGTTCAACATTGCATACAATGTGGTTGTGTCTATCATACTGTGTGAGATGACACAATACATCTCACTGCAGGATTTCTCCTACCTCCATTGCAGGATCAGTGAGGAACTCACACAATGGGACATCATTGACCACATGTTATTCCCACTATGTGCACATGACACAAGATCAATACACAAATACAGAGATGGCTATTTTTTCATAAGTGGCAACTTCTTAGTTGGTAAAATGTATCTTTCTACTTTCCTTATCAATGAAGAGGCAATTTCCATATCTGCCATTCTGAAACTGCTCATTGATGGCATTGTTGTGGAAGATGTACATATCATGTGCATTTCCAGGAAACTTTGACAGAACATAGATGAACTTTCCCTGATGGTCCACTCTCTTCTGGACATAGATGGAGTAGGTCTGTCTACGGTTTCTGTACCGGTGCAATGTTGATGCAGTGGGCACACATTAGTCGTGTGTGCATTCTATGGTGCCAAGCACATATGGAAATCCAGCAATGGTGTAGAAGCCTTGCTTAGTATCCAGTTGTTGGCTAGTTTTAAAAAAAATAAGGTAAAGGGTGTGATTTATATGATGGCATCCAACACAGATGGGAGAAAAGCTGAAAATGCTCCCTGTGAAGTGCCTGCCAATCTAGCCACTATGGTTTGGAAGGATCCTGAGGCCAACATGTGCAGCACAGGCATCAATTTGACATGTGATGGTATGGCATTGGTACTTCCAGTTGCTGGCTGGAGAGTTGGTGCTATCTTCTGCAGCAAGTCCATGATGGACTCCCTCTTCAGTCTGTAGAACTGTATGCCCTCCTCCTTGAGGTCAATGAGGAATATGCGCTGACGAAAAACACACTCTTCCTCCTTCGCTGCCTAGGTGGGTGTCTCCTAGCTACTCCCAGTTGCAGTATAACGACTTCCATGGCGTAGTTGAGCTTGCCAGACTGTACACTAATGATGAAGAATTTGTACTGCAGCCACTGTGTCATTGCCTACACCTGAGTTGCTGATGTGCAGCAATTCTGATGCATTTCTAGCATTGTGGTGCAATAATATACAATGGGTGATGCAGTGCTAAACTGATAAATACCACTGCATTACAGTTGCGTTGAATTTTACGCAGGAATGCCTAGATTGCATATATTTATTCCTGCGTAGAGCAGCAGGATTTGGCACCTCTTTTGCACTATGCAATCCTTAAACAACTACGCATTTTTGAGGATGTGTTGTTTTTTAAATATGACTTACTGCTTGCACCAGCCTTGCATCACACTATGTGACGCAAGACCAATGCAACCCCTTGATACATATGGCCCTATGTTTAAGCAACATTAACAATGCCAATTTTTCTGGCTTTAAAAGAATGAATGTTGTTTGATACTGTGAAACATTACAAGTAAATAGCATGGGAATTAATGTATTTGTATGGAAGCAAAGAACTGTATTTTAATATTTGTGTAAATAAAAAAGGTAGGTGACAGTTGCACTGTGTTATTAAACCTAAACATCCATGTAGGTTCACAACTGCCCTTCTCCCATCTGTGCTGCTGTTAGAGAAAGGCAAACACAATAAATATTTTTGTTATCTAAGACACTTTTACAGCACTGCAATGTTATGTGTGTGTCCCTGAAAGTTCAACCTCAGCCAGCTGTATAAATAAAATGATCACAGCTGCAGTGGAGTACAAACACTTTTTTGTGTAAGCACACAACTTCTACCCAAACAAAACATGTGCTTCTGGCTCTCAACATGTGGGCGGCACTAAGGTCACGAAATTATGAATCGAAGAATGTATGAAAAATAATGTTAATTATTGTATGAAAAATAACGTTGATTAACAAATATGAGTAAAATCAGAAATGTGAAAAAGTGAAATAAAACAATGGTTCATTATGCTAATCATCCACTGGGGGGAGGATGTGCACCGAAATTATTTATTGTAATGGAAGCAGCCACCCACAGTAATGCTTTAACTGGTCAAGACAGGCGGGAGAACAACCATTTACCATGGTTTGATGCACTCTCTTCGTCTGGTGAGGGCAATGTAGAAGTTTCTTTTAATTTGCATCATTCTCAATTGTCATGGCAAAATCATTGCCACGCACCATAGCCACAATCAAACAGCTGTGCTCTGTGCTTCCCAGAGCCAGTAAGATAGGCAGACAATGTTTTACCACAGCTGAACTCATTTTGGCTTCACAGCATCCTTCAGATTTAAAAAACATTGGTTTTCAGAACTAAAAATTTAGGACCCAGCCTGCTTAATTTAGGACTTCAGGTGGCCATCATTACCCAATTAACTCAATACGTTTGCAGTTTTAAAACACATAGGGCCAGATGTATTACCCTTTTTTGCGGTCGCAAGCGGAAGATCGGCCCATTTGCGACCGCAAAAAAAGGGTGCAGGCATGTACAAATGCTATTTTGCGAGTCACTGACTCACAAAATAGAGTTTGCAACTCTCGCTATTAGGAAGGGGCGTCCCTTCTTAATAGCGAGTCTCAATGCCATGTACTATTGTTTTGCGACCGCATTTGTGGTTGCAAAACATTAGCAGTTTACCACCTACTTCAAGTAGGTGGTAAACCATTTGCAAACAAGAAGGGGTCCCAGGGGACCCCTTCCCCTTTGTGAGCGTGTGCAATTTTTTTTTTTAAGAGCAGGCAGGGGTCACAGGGACCACTGCCTGCCCTTAAAAAATGAAACTGAAAAGTTTCAATTTTCCTTTTTTAAATGCATCCTGTTTTCCTTTAAGGAAAACGGGCTGCATTTAAAAAAAAAAAAACTGCTTTATTTAAAAAGCAGTAACAGACATGGTGGTCTGCTGACCCAGCAGGCCACCATCCCTGTGAGTGTTAGCCATTCCCAAAGTGAATTGTTTTCTTGCAATAGATATGAAGGCACTGTTTTCTTCTTTCATTTTCCAGGCATTAATCCAAGTACCAATGCGCTAAACTGAGGTTCCTAAAATTGACTCATGGATGCCACAGGAAGCTAACCCATTCACATCTGCAAATAGTTACCACACACTCCACAGCCCTTTTTCTTCACAGTGGCAGTGACTAGGCGGTTTGTGCAATGGCACTATGATTTTCTAAGAATTCTTTTTCATCTGATGGCTTTTAATAATTTAATAATTATTTGCATACGGTTGTCCCCTACCTGTAGTCACAAAGCGATCAAGAAATGATTGTCTAAAACGTGGCCATGAGTACTTACCAGTAACTGAGATTCACACATTCATTCCACCTATGACTTTTTTTTTTTTTTTGTCTTAAGTGCAACAGGTAAGCTAAGATGCAGGATTTATGCATGCAGTGCCTTAGGCCATATTTATGGCAAATTGATGCAGCTCAGGGCAGCAAGTCAACCTACTGCACTGCGCTGCATCACAGGGAAAGGGTAGGAATGCGCCAAATTTATCCCTATACAGCGCATTCCTGTCCTTTCCCCAGCGCTGGCACACAATGGGCTGCTTAGCGCCCACGCAGGGACCCTTGTGCCATGGTGCAAGGGTGTCTCTGTTGCATGCAGGATTGTTTTTGAGCAGGAAGGGGCACCTTCCTGCACAAAAACAATCCCCTGAGGCATATTCCTCTTTCTATGCGTGCTGCAGAAAGGAAAAATAAAGATATTCCTCCTCATTACACCTCCTCTAGGAAGGCGTAGCATTTTGGCATATTCCAAGGTTTACCAGTTCTGATGAATGTGGGAATTTGTCAAAATCCATGGGAGTTGCGTGGGAACACCCACGCAACGCCCATGGAACTTCGTCCAAGGGCAGAGTAACACAATGCAGTGATTTGTGCTGCTTTGCTGTGATGATGTGTAAGGGCAGAGTGTGAAATATCATGGAATGCAACAATGTCACTCTGCTGCATTCGAAGAGTGTCAGTTATTCCTGTGCCCCCATTGTGATGGACGTGTAATGCTTTCACAAAATAAACTTCAACTTACACAATAACTATCATGTGGAGAACTTCACTACAAAATTGGTGGCGAGCGGAAAAGACTCACTGCATAAGAAAGATGGCAGCTGCGGGGCCAGAGTAACCATTACCTTCCTGAAGCAGCGCGCAGTATTTCGACAAGTTTGGATTTATTTAAAAATCGGTGCCAGAGATGAGAAACACTGCTAAATTAAATGTACTGAACCTGGAGTTCGGAGTTTCATTGTTTAAAAAAGCACATCGGAAGACTTTGTTTTGTTACAAGCTGCGTTCCTAAGTGTCAACGGCTTCACACTGGGCCTAGACGTTTCATGCCGGCACTCTGTGTAATTTAATAGCGCGTGGATAGCCTGGCCGCCACGTGTACATTTCTATCGGCGCGCGTACTACTCTTTGTTTACACGAGTGCGCCTGTTGCCTAGCTACGTCGCAGGCTGTGTCAGCGGCGTTACAGAGGATCGCAGCCCTTTGAAACTGTGTTTTCCTTACTGCTGTAATCAGCTCACTTCTTGAGATCACATCGCCATGGCGCTCCAGGCTCAGTGAACTTCAGTTCCAGTCTGAACTGGCCTGAAGTAGTGGAAAGAAATGAAGGACTTACGACAATTGCATTTGGTGGCCATTTTGCTTTTGGAAACATCCATTTCAGCAATTTACATGCTTTATTTGTGTAAACGTGAAGCAATAGTGTGCTAGTGAATGTGCAAAAGCTAATTTCAGCGATTTGCACGCTATTATTTCATGCAGATTCAACCTCAGCACATTTTCATAAGCGGTTGCCACACTATTGTTTGGTGCAAATCCAGTCTCTACAGATTTCAACAATTTGCACACTTCTGCATGTTATGAGCAGCTTTATTTACAAATTACATATCAGTGCATTGTTCTACATTTACCGTTTTATTTTCAGTAAATACAGTATTCAGAATGTATCTCCACCTGTACCATTTCTGCAAGAACCAGGTGAACCACAATTGGAATGGAAATTGTGGTTAAGAACATTTAAGGCCTATTTAGGGGCGATTGATGTACAAAAGTTTAAACCAGAAAGAAAAAATGACTAATGTACTACTATTTAGGGGTGGAAGGCCAGAATGTCTTTGACCATATGCCTGGGTATGAGCCTACAGATGAGGAGGAACTTGATGAATTTGATACAGCTGTGGCTCAAGTAGATAAATATTTTACAAAAACAAAGAATGTAGTAGTCCATAGGTATACGTTTTTTTACTAGAGTACAAAATCCTTGCGAAAGTATAGATGACTATGTCACCGCATTGAATGTCCTTGCGGCTAAGTGTGAATTTGATGATTTCCCTTCACAGTTAATTAGAGATCAGCTAGTGGTAAGATGTACTTCAAAGTAAATACAAGAGCGGTTAATTACATCTAATAATCCATCTTTGGATAAGGCTAGAGATATAGCTAAGAGTATAGAGGGATCTTGTGAAGATGTGAAACTTTTAGAAGAAACTTTCAACAAAGTGTCAATGTCAGGAGCTGTAGTGCACACCTGGATGATTACGTCAGAACACAGGAAAATCAGGGATCTGAGTGAACGTAGTGTACCAGTGTTTCAACCACGGAAGGTTAGTTGTTACAGATGCGGCTCTCCAAATCGCATTTCTACTTTCAAGTATTGTCCTGCACATGGTCAACAGTGGAAGAAGTGCGGTAAAGTAATACATTTCGTCAAAGTTTGCAGAGGTGGCAAGAGTAGTACTGTGCACTGTGTATTTCATGAATAGTACAAGGCTTCTGGAGATGACAGACATGAGAAGTTTAAGGAATTAGTCTTAGATATGAATTGTGAGAACCAGGAGGGAACTTCTCATGTTCCTGACCCTGAAATTGTAGTTGTCATTGAAGGAAAGACAGTAAAACTCCTAGTAGATACTGGAGCTTGCATCACTATTATTGCACAAGAAAAATTTGATCAGTTTTGGTCTAAAAATCTTTATTATCTCTAGACATATTGATGGTGGCTTTTGAAGTCAGTAGAGTGGACTTGATGGGTTATTTCTGGGTTATCATTGAGACATTAGGGGAATCGATCAAAGGGAAAGTGTATGTAGCACGCAAAGGCATCAATGCACTAGGGCTAGTTCATCAGGCAGAATTTAAAATGACTATAAGACCTGGGTCAGATCTGCCTGTTACTATTGAGAAAAACGACATAAAATTAGTCACCAAGGTGGAGAATTTGTGAGAGGGAACATTTGAAAAAGTATTTCAGGAGAAGTTAGGAAAGATTACGGATTTTGCCTACACTGTTAAAGTCAAGCAAGAGGTTATGCAAGTGAAACACAAGCTACGTAATATACCTTTGAGTGTAAGAAAAGAGCTATCAGAGATGTTGAGAGATATGTTTGAGCAGGGTATTATTGAGACAGTGGAGGGAACCTTATAGTTTTCTCCCATTGTCTTAGCAAAGGAAAAGTCAGGGGAACTCAAGATGTGTGTGGACTTAAGAAGGGTTGATGGGACCATCTGGGTTGACAATTTACCACTGCCAAGAGTTGGAGACTTGATCACTAAAATTGGCCTCTGTAGCTGGTTTACCAAACTGGATTTAAGAGCAGCCTATCATCAGGTGGAACTGGATAAGAATTCATGTCATCTGACTGCTTTTGTCACTCCAGATGGTACTTTTTAATTATGCAGAATGCTGTTTGGCATAGCTTCTGTGGTCGCAGTCTTTCAGACACTAATGTCTTCCATGTTGAAAGAGTTCTCAAAATTAGCAGTATTCCAGGATGACATTTTGGTGTTCTCAACAGTGAATCAGAACATGAGCAAGTGCTAAACAAAGTCTTGAGTGTACTTGAGAGCAGAGTAACAATATTACGGAAAGACAAATGTGTTTAAAACAAGAGAAATTGAGTATTTAGGTCATGTCTTTTCTAGCCAGGGATTGAAACCTAAACCCTGGCATGTAAAAAGCATAGTGGATGCCCCTGGTACTAAAAATAAGGAACAGTTACTTTTTTTCTTAGGGCTCTGTGAGTTTTATACCAAATTCTTGAGAAACTTTGCAAATCTAACTGAATGCTTTAGAATGCTTTTGAAGAAAGGTGCAGAATTTGTGTGGTCCAATGTATTCAAGCAAACTTTCAAAATTATAAAAGAAGAAATTGTTAATGCACCAGCTTTGCTGCTACTTGTAAAAGTAAGAAGAACAGATGTTACTGTGGATGCTTGTGAGTATGGACTAGAAGCAGTTTTTCCCAAATGGAGGGTAATCATGAGAACACTGTAGGATTCACATCCAGGATGTTACATCAGCAGAGTGTAAATATTCTGTAATTGAGAAAGAGCTATTGACGTGTGGGTGGAGTGTAGAAAAATATAAAGCTTATCTGTGGTGAAGACCATTTGTACTGAAGACCAATCATTGTCCCTTAGTAAACATTATTTCTGGGAAGAAAATTAAATGCACCACAACCAGAATCGCTAGATTAACAACAAAATTGTTGGATTATTCATTCACAGTAAAGTATATCCGGGGAGGGAAGAATTCCAGGGCAGACTATTTGCCCTTACTTCCCATTGAAGACTCTGATGATCTGGAATGGGAGTCAGAAGTCGAGGAGTGTTTTATTGCTCATGTAGGGGATGTCAGCGTGTGTGGTAAAAATGAAGACTGGGTTGATGCGATTGAGAGGAATTTAATTTTGAAAGAGGTTGTTCCATTAGTGAAGTCTGGGTGGCCAAAAGAAAAGAACTTATCCTATCTTTTGCAAATGTTTTTTAAAGTTTCTGAAGAATTATCCTTGGAAGGCAGAGTGCTGGTGCATGGGGACAACTTGATCCCAACTTCCTGCTATTGCCAACGCATGAATTGGCACATTTGGGTCATCTAGGCTCTACAGTAACAAAACGAAAAGTTAGGGAAAATGTTTGGTGGCCAGGAATGGATGGTGAGTTTGAAGACTTTGTGAAAAACTGTGAGCAATGCAAAGTGATAAAGTCTTGGTAACAGAAGGTTCTAGTGAATTAGTGACTTTATGTCCAGGGAAAGCTTGGCAACGTGTGGGTGTGGAATTTTTAGGGCAATATCACATTTTACCCAGCTACATGAGATATTTTGTAGTAATGATTGACCACTTGTCTAGCTGGGTTCAAAGTGGAACCGGTTTGCGAACCTACTGCTAGAAAAGTCATTGACTGTTTTCAAAGTATTTTTGCTAGTGAAGGGATCCCAGGAGAAATCTTAGCGGATAATGGAGTACAATTTACTACTGTAGAAATTACTTCATTTTAGACAGATGCGCCATAAAACACTTGAGAACACCTTTTTACTGCCCCCAAAGCAATGGGAAAATGGAACGATTTAAAAAAGTGTTAGTGGAATGTATACAATCTACAATCAGAAGTAATATGAATGTGGCAGAAGCAATCAAGGAATTAGTCTAGTCATACCGCACTACACCTCACACTGTAACTGAGAAAACTCCAGTTGAATTAATGACAGATAGGAAGACTGTAACTGAACTAGGTCCTTTTCGGATGGTCCAGTTAATGCCAAAGGAAGGAAGTGTTGGTGAATAGGGGAGACATGCTGAAGATAAATCTAATCTGAATAGTGTGGCAAAAATGGGGAAAATAGGAGCTGGAAAGAAAACATACATGTGCAAATTGAAAATAGGAGATTGGGTGCATGTGAAAAATCTGATTATGGTTGGGTAAGGATTATCTAAGTTTAAAGAACCTGTTCAGGTGTGTGAATTGAGGAAGAATTCAGTAAAGTTGTCAAATGGGAATTGGTAGAGCACCACTCAAGTAGCATTGATTCCTGGCAATCACGATAATGTTACCAAAGTTACCAAAGAAAATGTGAAACATGGTACAAGGGATGTTGAATTGAATGATCCTGCAAGAAGGAGTACTCACACCAGGGTTGCACCAAAGAAATAACAGGAGTTTGTTACAAACTGATGAAATTTGTGTATATATATATTTTTTGTTTTGTTTTGACATTGTTTCATGTTTTCTGTTTCTTCTAGAAATTGCTCTAAAATGGGGGGTAGGCTAAGGCCAGTGATAAAGGGAAAGAAAGAGTTGTATGTGTTTATTAAAAGGGAGATGCGTGATGATGTTTAAGGGCAGAGTGTGACACATCATGGAATGCGACGACAATGTCACTCTTCTACATTCAAAGAGTGTCAGTTACTCCTATGCCGCCGTTGTGATAGACGTGTAATGCTTTCATGAAATAAACTTCAACTTACACAATACCTATCATGTGGAGAACTTCACTACAGTTGCGTTACTCCAGATTTTGAAGCCACTCAGGGCCACGCAAAGTGGCCTTGCGTGGCTTCATAAATCTCGTTTTTGAGTTGCGTTGTGAATCCACCACATTGCGTAGTGCAAATGCGACACAACTGGCCCCATAAATATGGCCCTTAGTACAGAATCTGTACTTCACTGATTTAGGCCATCAAGGCCCAAACTGGCCTGGGGTTAGTTTTGCTCCAATTGAGACTGAATGCAGCCTGGCGGCTCAGTTTGGATTGTTCCTACTGGTGCAGGACCAAAACTGGTTTGAATAACATTGAACTAGGTCTGTTTCGGCACAGTAATAAAGAAGATGATGGACTAGAATGTGACTATAAGTAATTAGCAGTGGTTGGGATTAATTCAGACATTCATCATAACCTTTTGATCTCATGTACAGAGCGCTTCTGCTACATCCAAGCCCACCTAATCACAACCACAATTGCCAGTTTCTTGCAGTGGCGGCTCGCCGAGGGAGTGCTGTGGGGCGGTGGGGCGGGTTGGGGTGGGGGAGGGCCACGTGGGGGGGTAGTGAACTCGGACATACGACGGACAGAACTCAGAGGGAGTTCTGTCCATCGTAAGTCCGAGTCCACTACCCCCCATGCTGCCCCTCCCCCGCCCTACCGCCCCGCAGCACTCCCTCGGCGAGCCGCCACTGGTTCCTTGTCATATGGAGCATAGGTCGATCTCTAAACAATACCTGAGGATGTCTTGTTGAGCAGAGGATTTGTTGAATCAGAGATCTTCCTCATGAAAACCAGGGGCCAGACTTACTAAGATTTTACGTTGCGAGTGCATCATTTATGTAGCGCAGCCCCTATGCAAAATCATTTTAGAGATTTGTTAAGCTACGCAAAGCTACTTTGTGTAGCTTTGCATGGTTTAGTGAATACAATGTAAAACAACACAGCACTGCATTATTTTATGTCAGGGAGGCATTCCATGGGTGCAGTATGGGTGTTTGCTTACACCCACCCATGGATTTTGGCGCATTCCAAGATTTCCAAAGCTAGTAAACCTGGGAATGCGTCAAAATGCTACGCCTCCCTCAATAAGGCATTACTAGGAGAAATATCTTTATTTCTCCTTGTTAGATCCTCTTTCTATGCCTGCTGCATAAAAGAAGAAAATGCTGTTAAGGATTGTTTTTTAGCAGGAAGGTGACCCTTCCTGCACAAAAACAATCCTGTGTGTAACACATGCACCCTTTACCCTTCATTGTGGGTTAGACAACACACAGTATGCTAGCAATAGGAAATAAAAGAAATGCACCATATCTTAGTTGAAATAGCGCATTTCTGCTGCTCCCATTTCACCCAAACGCAGCGCAGCAATTTGGCTTGCTTACCTACGTTGCGTGAAAAATTTGTAAATAAGCCCCCAAGTGGGAATTGCCCTATGCACATACAGGCAGCATTCCCATATCTCTCCCTCCTTACTAAATCCTAAATGTTAGAGGTTTCATATTGATAATTTTCATAATTCTTTGGTGTTGATCAGCTCCCTTGTCAGTCAGAACTAGAGAGTGTCACATCAAATATTTTAATAATGTGATAACAAATACAGTAGTTTCATATTGTGCAGGATAGCTTATTCTTTCTAACAGAAACACACTATTGTATATTGATGGTACCTACCCTAACCGTATACAGTTAAATAGTCATAGATATTGGATAATAAATCGATTTAATTTGAGACTCTGTAGATCTAAGTAGAAAAAGTTGTCTTGCTCTGTTTATTTTGGCATACAGATGTTAATAATTCAAATAGATTAAATGTTTCCTTGTGATGTTTAGTCATTGAAACTAGCACTATATGCGTCTTTAAAACAGTTTCTTATTTTGACAGGTGACTACATCAGTACTGGTTAAATTTGCCCATGTTTGGAATCCTGATAACTGGTTTCCTGCAATATTAGCAATCACAGGATTTCTTCTGTTGTTATGCCTCTATGCGCTGGCATGGGGACTCCTAAAAGAGTAAGTTCTACTTTCAGTTAAAATAAAATTGTAAAACAAAAATGTGTTATTAAATTTTCTAAATATTTCATGTGCAGTACCATATTCGTCAATGTTCTGCTTTGTCTGAATGTTTTATTTAACTGTAAATTAATGCAATTGTTGATATCTTAAACTACCTTTTGTACGTGACACACGTGCTTTATTATTCTGATTTTTTTAGATAAATGTAAAATGAATGTAAAAGATCAAAGAAAGCAGGTAAATTTCAGCATTTGTGTTTCTATTTATTGTTCTAAAGCACAATCAAATGGCCAGAAGGATTCAAGGTACTGTCAAAACAAAGCTGACTATTATTTAGGCTAATTTTCAAAACTATCTCTCTGCAATCAATGTCTGGATGTACAATAATTATCTCAAATTACACAGAGACAAAATTGTAACATGGACTTTGGCCTCGAACTGAGGAACATGTTCTGTGTCCCACATTGTAGGATTCTCATGCAGCTAAGGGATGACACAGGACGCAGGAATGCGAAAGGTTTCAAGGTTTATTCCAAAGGAGGGAAAGACCCATCCAAGCCACAGCCAGTCTGGGTAACAGCTCCAGGTAACTGCCCTAAGCATTTGAACAAACACATTCTAACACCTAGGAAACTAAGTACAGAACAGAACAACAATATCATGGAACCATGGGTATCCATGGCACCATGACATCAGAGACTAGCAAGTCTCAGATGCCACACACCTTCCCCGTTAACACAGAGGAGGAAGATGTATAGAAGTAACAAATCCAATAAATACTAATAATAATATAATATGATGATTAAGAAACATAATCTTTCAAATAGTATGGCTTCTTAACAACCCTAGAAGACACACGTGGAGAAGCATAAGAGTCAGTAGTGGAATCTTCTCTCGAGATCGACTTTTCACACAAAATGGGACCAGAACACACAGAAATTCTATTTAAATTCCAAATTCTGTGGTCTTGAGTCCTTACAGCATTTTTGAACACTTTCACCACACGAATAGGCTTAGAGAACTTAACCTTAGAACCCGGGAGTTTGATAACTACCCAATCACCTACTTTAACCACCGTATCTCTCGTGGACTTCCTGGCGTCAAAATTCAATTTCCTAGCTATACATTTGGCCTCTTCCTTTTTCTGCCAGATGATACTATTCTTTTGAGGAGCGGATCCAGAGACAGACTCCTCAAGGCGTCTTACCCATGAGGGTTCAACTTGAGTACATGGAGCTCTTCCTTTAAGTAGAACAAAGGGAGACTGACCGGTAGAACTGTGAGGAGTTACTCTATAATTCTCAACCATTCTTAGAACCTGTTCCTTCCAGTTGAGCCCAGAGTTTTTGGCCCAGGAGATGGTTTCCTTCAACACCCTATTGAACCTTTCTACCATCCCATTGGTTTCTGGGTGGTAAAGGGAACATTTCTTGTGTTTTATGCCACGGTTTTTCAAAAAGGTCTCCATTTCTTTCGAGACTAACTGCACCCCATTATCCGTAAGAATGGATTCAGGGTACCCTTCTCTGCCTATGAGAGTCTCTAAAAATTTAATTATTTGAACAGTCTCTATACTAGAGGTAAAGTGGATCTCGGGCCATCTGGAAAATAAATCTAGGAGAACCAAAATGAAGATTTGTTGACCATTTGAATGGACAGGACCAACAATGTCTAGAGCTAATTCTCTCCAAGGCCCACGAGGAAGCTCCCTGATAACCATAGGTTGGACTCTCACAAGATTGGATTTCTCACTCGTAGCACACACCATGCAATCCCTTATAATCCTTTCAACCTGTATATCCATTCCTGGCCACCAGTAAGAGGACCGGAGCCTCTCCTTGGTCCTAGACATGGCAGAGTGAGACTCATGAGCCAAATCCACCAACCCTTTGCGAAGCTCAAGTGGGGGTATTAACCGTGTGCCTCGCATAAGCATCTCACTGCATACTGCCAATTCATCTTTAACCCCCCAGAACTTGGAAGTCTCTTCAGATCCCTGTTTCTTAGTGTGCCAACCATTGCGAATAAGACCTATTACTTCAGACAACACAGGATCCAAGGATAACTTAAGGCGCCACTGACATTCATCAATGATGCCTTCACCCACCATACACACATGATAATCATTTTCGCTCCAATCATCATCAATGCTATCATTAAGAGGTCCATCAACAACCAATCTCGAAAGAGTATCAGCAACAGTGTTCTCAACACCAGGAATGTATCGGATCTCAAAGTCATATTCTTGAAGAGCTATGACCCATTTGGTTATTCTGCCCGATACTTGGTCTATCCCTTTTTAGAGAAAATCTCACACAAGGGCTTGTGATCGGTTTTAACTAAAAATTTAGTTCCCCAAAGAAATTTCTTGAGTTTTTTGATAGCCCAGAATACCGCGAGAGCTTCGCGCTCAATCACAGAGTAACGTGACTCAGGATCCTTAAACCCACGAGAGATGAACGTGATGGTTTCCATCACATTCTCACCTTCTTGCTGGAGTACAGCACCCACCCCTTTGAGGCTGGCATCAGTGGTAACAATGGAGATTTTGGAGGGATTAAAACTCTTGAGATTAGGGGCATCACTGAGTTTCCTTTTAAGAGAAATAAATTCACGATTGCAATCCTCACTCCACTTAAACTCTATACCTTTCTTTAGGAGTCCCCTCATACAGGTGCAATGCTCTGCAAAACCCTCAACAAACTTATTGTAGTATTCGACCATACCAAAGAACTTCATAAGTTCTTCTCTACAAGATGGGGCTGGCATGAGAGATATAGTGTCAACTAGATCAGATTTGGGAGCAATACCCTCTCCTGAGACAGTGTGCCCTAAGTAGTGAATCGAAGAAGTCGCAAACCTACACTTCTCCAGCTTTATGGTGAGATTAGCTGCTTCAAGCCTACCCAGGACAACATCGAGGCGATTCTCATGCTCTTCACAATCTTTACCGAACACAAGAATGTCGTCTTGGTAGACGCAGACACCATTACAATCTTTGAGAACCCTCTCCATTGCACGTTGAAAAACGGATGCCGCCGACACCAGACCAAACGGCATCCGAACAAACCTAAAAGTCCCAAACGGGGTAATGAAAGAGGTAAGATCCCTTGAAGATTCTGCCAGTTCAATCTGGTGGTAAGCTGAAGTTAAGTCGATGGTGCTGAAGACTTTGGCACCTGCCAACAACATTAGCAATTCAGAAATGTTAGGAAGTGGATATCTATCCACGACCACGCATTGTTGAGTTGCCTCAAGTCCACACATAAGCGGAGTGACCCATTGGCCTTGCGTGCAGCCACCACCGGAGCAAGCCAATCTGTACTAGCAACTTCCTCAATTATTCCCCCTTTCATGAGTTTCTCCAATTCCATCTTCATCTCTTCTCTCACAGCTAAAGGTACACTTCTAACTTTGCAGCAAGACGGATTTGAATTGGGTCGTAAAGGAATGTCTAATTTGAAATCTTTGAGACAACCAATTCCTTCTCTAAAAACTTTGGGAAATTTCTCTCTAATGCGTGTTTCAACACTGACATCAGAACTCACATGAATGGCTTGAACAACTTGTTTAAGAATGATGGGAGAGGAACTACTTGGGTCTAGCATGACACCTAAGTCTCCCTGGTGAAACCAGCTAATGATGCTGTCACCTTTTTGAGAAACATAAACTTTACCAGAAACATATCGCCCCTCATACTCAATGAGACCCAGGAAATAACCACAAAGTGGTATGGGCTCGCCACCATAGGCCAAAGGGCGAATGTCAGGTTTTAGAAGAGAAATCTTGCAGGCAAGCTTAGTTTGATAGAAGGTTTTAGAGATTATGGTGATTTTAGCCCCTGAGTCAAAAAGGACTATGGTAGATTCACCTTCGACCTGAATTGTATCAACAGGACAAGATTTTTGTTCAGGAAGGGATTTTTGTTCCAATGCAGAATCAATTTGAACAACAATTTGTCCACATACAAAGTCTTCCTCTTCTATACACTTAACATTAGATGTAGACAACTTGTTCTTACACACAACAGAAAGATGACCCTTCTTCTTGCATTTGGAACAGATCACATTCAAAGCAGGACATTTTATATCATTAGCGAAATGTCCAAGTTTGTCGCATCTAAAACACTTAGGAACAAACGGTTTCTTCTTAGACTTGACAGCGTTGTCACCTTTTAGTACAGTCTTGGCTTCTTCCCTGACAACTTGAACAGAAACTTGTTTGTCCTTCTTCAAAGTATCAACACACTTTAAAGAATGTTCAACTCTTTTCGCTACTTGTAAGACCTCATCTAGAGAAGGTTCGTCCCTCAACCAGAGTTCATCTCGAACTTTTTCAATGTTGCATCCCAACATGAATTGGTCCCTGATTCTCTCGTCAAGCAACTCGCCAAATTTACAGGAAGAGGCAAGTTTCCTAAGTTGTGTAACATACACCTCAACAGATTCACCATCATTTTGTAGTCTCTTGACAAAAAGGTACCTTTCTAGTATGGTGCTTACTTTAGGCAAATAATGTTTGTCTAGCTTTTTCATGCAGATCTCAAATTCATTAAGATCTCTTCTTTCTGCATCACTAAGCTCTGGAAGATGATCGAAAACATCTTGCCCTTCAGAACCGAGGCAATGCAAAAGAAGAGAAGCTCTCCGCTCAGCACTGAGGCTTACGCCACAAACCCTGGCATAGCGCTCAAAAACTTTTTTCCACTTTTGCCATTTAATTCCAGGTTCACCCGGTGACATCAAAAAGAAGGGGGGGGCTGTTACATTTTGCATGACTGCTAGCAAATGTGGAAACACTATACAGACCTAAGATAAAAGAGCAATGAACAGAAAGTTGAATGACCAATACATTATAAAGGACCCAGATGAACCACACTACCGGTCAATGTGTGCGTGTCACAGAAACGCCACACAACAGAGTAATCTGGGATGTGTGCGTGTCACAGATGAATCAAGGTTTGCAGGAGTGCCACAAGAGTGCAACCTGAAGAGCTGGGTGTAAAAGGGGATAAAAAGATTAAAACCACTAAAACCACGTTGTTGGCAAAATTATGTTCAGCACAGCTGGAGAATGTTAGGAAACTGAGGCAGTCAAAAGTGTAAACACTCCGAAATGTGTGCACATCACAGTGAAGTGCAAGACTCGTGGTTGGCTTCAAAGGAAATCTTCATGAAGGACGCGTTGCTAGGAAACGACCTAGAAAACCCACGGAAGACCAACCACAAGATGGCGGCTGAGGGAGGAGATCAGCGTAATGACGAAGCTCTGCGTAATGTCGAAGCCTCAGTTCCAGACAGAGATGTGACGAATCCACCAGGCAACAGGAGAATGGCAAACAAACCCAATGAAGAAAATGCCAGGAGGATAGAGGGCAAGAGGGTAAGTGTGCGCGCGTGGGTGAGCGCGTATTCGAAAACGTTGCGTTGAGGCAAAAATGCAAGAAACACGGAATAGGTGTTCTCGCAGCAGTGTACAATCCAGGCCACTTCTAGCACTAGAGGTGTCAATAGGGACGAGCGGCGAAAGCTCCCAATCCCACCAAGACGTAAATAGCGCTAGCGCACCAGGGACGAGCCCGCGTCGGCTTTGAATCACGGAGAGACAAAGGTGAGACAAACGCGGCGAACAGCTCCCAGTCCCACATAAACATAGATAGAAACAGTACCTTAGGGTGGTAAGAATAGGATGTGTTCAATAGTTGAAAGTTGAGGCTGTTGGGTCTTCCTTCGCTCCAGCTGCCGACTACGCCAGTGTAGGATTCTCATGCAGCTAAGGGATGACACAGGACGCAGGAATGCGAAAGGTTTCAAGGTTTATTCCAAAGGAGGGAAAGACCCATCCAAGCCACAGCCAGTCTGGGTAACAGCTCCAGGTAACTGCCCTAAGCATTTGAACAAACACATTCTAACACCTAGGAAACTAAGTACAGAACAGAACAACAATATCATGGAACCATGGGTATCCATGGCACCATGACATCAGAGACTAGCAAGTCTCAGATGCCACACACATATTCCATGAAAAAGTGAAAATCAGTAACATTCTTCCGTTACAAGAGCACACCAGAACAGTTAATATCAATAAATCAAGCAGCATTTGTATAGTGCAGCACTGTAACCCCTAGGGGTATCTGGGTGCTGTGGGTGCGACGTCTCCGTCGAAGAGCCAGATCTTGAGTTTCTTCCTTAAGTCCGCCAGGGAGGGTACTGTTCGAAGATGGAGGGGTAGGTAATTTCAGGTATTGGCAGTGACGTAGGAGAAGGAGCGGCCCCGGCTGCAGCTGTAACAGATGCAGGGGGTGTGCACGGGCTAGTGAGGAGAAAGCGCAGGTGTTTTGCGGGAAGGTGAAAATTCAGTCATTGGTTGATGTAGGCCGGTCTTTGGTCATGGAGAGTTTTGTAGACGTGTGTGAGGATCTTGAACTGGCATCTCTTCAGGATGGAGAGCCTGTGGAGGTTTCTGTGGCGGGGGATGATGTGGGTCTGTTTGGGGAGATGCAGGATGAGTCTGGTTGTGACATTCTGTATGGTCTTGAGTCTTTTGAGGAGCTGGGTGGTGAGGCTCTGTGTAGAGAGCCTTGCCGTAGTCAAGGCAGCTGGTGATGAGGGCTTGAGTGATGGTCGTTCTGGTGTTGGCTAGGATCCATCTGAAGATTTTATGCGGTGTGCGAAGGGTGTGGAAGCAGGAGGAGGCGACTTTGTTGACTTGTCATTTCATGGTCAGTTCTCTGTCGAGGATGATGCCTAGGTTGCATGCATGGTCTGAATGTGTGGGTGTTTGTCCGAGTTCTGCTGACTACCAGCTGTGGTCCCATACAGATGAAAATAGCTCACGTTACATAAAATTAGCAAAAATGCCCATGTGTGGCTTTGGGTTGGCGAATCATCACACTAATAGTTTTTTTGCTCTTTTCACAATAGCAGCACGAGCAGGAACTTTCATTTGTGTCTTTCTTCACGCCCACTTTATGTAAGGTGGGCTATTTCAGTCTGTAGTAATTCTGGCAGATTGGTGCATTGAACTTTGGGATGCCACAATTAACAGTGGGCTAAATTTTTACTTTTTCAGGGTTCTGATTAATTCCCTTCAGATGAGGAGTCGGTTGGCCTTCATCAAATATATGATTAGTCCATCTGAGTACTCACCAAATGATTGATAATTCCAGCTGAGAGTGCATTTTCCACAGGGAAGAGATGATACTATCCCACACATTTCTAAATTGATTTTAATGTATTTGGGCATATTGTCCTTTTTTCAATAGGTTGCTTCCCTTCCACTTAGTCACCCAGTCCTGATGAAGACCCACTGTTTAGGCTTAGATTGGCCCTTCTCCCTTTCACCAGGTCAAAATATCGATACTCCATACAGCCTGGATTGCTTATTTGGTCCATAAAGAGGCAATTATGATTTAATCAATTACCCTGTATCAATGAGATCAGATGTATGCTGGGAAATAAATGTACCGCACAGGCTTCTCTATCTATTTTCTCCTTCATTTATCTGTTATAATTCCACCTATGGGCACTCTTTTTCAGCACTTTTTTTGTTGGTTTTCATATAAAAATAAATTAATGCTTTTTCTGTTGTGAGTTGATACAGTTGTATAGGCTCTTCCGGATCAATAGAAGAAATAGTTCACGCCCTTCCTCAGAGCAGAGGAGGTTTTTATGGAGAAATGAAAAATGGGATAAGTTAATTAGTTTGGGTTTTTCATTTTTTTGTGTTCTCTCCGTGTGGACCACTGTTGTTATGTACTGCAGATGGAAACGGCATTGAGCCGGAGGCATTGGAGTGGTTCCGGGTTGTTCGTGCTCTTCTGGGTGGACGTGATGAGGGATCCAGGGCTGGCTGGTGGCTGGGTGTTGCAGGAGAAGTGGCAATGGCGGCAGGTGAAAGGTCCTTTGGTTGATCATGGGGAGATATTGAGGCAAGGGTTGTTTCGGTGTTAGGGGTCCAGGGCCAAGAGCTCCTTGGAGGTGCAGCGGTGGGTGGCAAGAGGGCCAGGGGTCCTGGCCCTGGGTGCAGTCCAAGGGTAGATGGTCACAGACAGGCTTGTCTTTGGTGTGCCGGTGGTGTGGCTGCGCTGAGGCCTCCATTAAGTAAGTCGTGGGGGGAGGGTGGGGCACTGGGTGGTGGGTGGAGGAAAATGGAAGGAGGAGGGAAATGGCAGGAAGAGTGAAGAAATGAGCAGTAGAAGGCAAAGTAAAGGGCAGAAAATGAGCAGAAAGGCAAAGTAAAGGGCAGAAAATTAGCAGAAAAGCCAAAGTAAAGGGCTGAAAATGAGCAGAAAAGCTACAGAAAATGAACAGAAAAGGCAAAACAGAGGGCAGAGAAATGAGCAGAAAAGGCAGAACAGAGAGCAGAAAACGAGCAAATGAGGCACAAACAGAGGGCAGCAGGTACACAGACAGCAGAATGTAGTGCATTGCAGGCAAGCTGGACAGAAGACAGTCGCAGGGGGACCTGCTCAACATCCGTTACTATCATCTGCATGTACTGACAATGATCTTGCACTTATTCAGTTTTGCACTCAAGGTAATGATCACAAAAGTTTATCTTTCTTCCATAGTGGATTGCATTTCTGCTATCTACCTTGGATGTCTATGAAAGGCTTCGCATAAACAGCATATTAAGCAAAATGTGGCAGCCAAAATCGTATTAGAACTTACTCATTTGGCTCATATTTCACCAGCATTGAATGTACTGCCCAATAATAAAAGAGTGAAATTTAAGGTGCCTTGTAAATGAAAGTGTGCATTCAAGTATATATATGCTGCCGTTAAAACTAATCGGTTCAGTAGGGACCGACCTTATCATGAACATATCTTCCAACTAACATTCATGTCTTGTCCACAGTCCTTAGATGTCTGGCATTAGCTCATGCATACATAAATACATACAGAAAAAGGAAGGGACGTTTGGACTTCCGCTTTCAGTCATTAGCTACAGTGGTTCAGCTGGCTTTAGTCATGGGCTAATAGTGTTATCTATCAGCATTGGTATCAGCCCACAGCTTTTTGCAAACATGAACACCCTAACATAGTAGTCCAAACACTCATTTTGGCATTAATTCTTTTTAAAAATGTTTTTACTGCAAGTGCCCTACTCCCATGCTCACTCTATGTGATCACATCCTATCGCACATGATCATTTGTGGCTCTCTAATGCGCCCAACCTATCCCTGTCCCACTCCCTTTTTTTAATAAAAATTCTTTTATTTTTTTTGGAACCCAGGCAATTGGTATGTGCTACTGGACTAATGCTTTCCCTATTAGCACTTTTGTGCACTTTATTTTTTATTTTTAGTTTACCATTCTGAAATGGCCATCAGCCATGTAAGAATGGTACGTAAAAAAAATATAATTTGGTAGTCCTTGCTGTTTCTTTACCTTCAGAAATATCCTAGTTTCATCACCATACCCCCAAAAAATCAATATTACTTGAAAAGATATGCAAGTGTCATTTTTTAATCTTCGCCCACACAAAGAGGCATCAGGAGTGCAGGAGTGCAGGATGTGTTTTCTTCTATATATCCATCCTGCTCTCCTGTTACCGCTTGTGTGCGGGAGGACTAAAAAATTACAGACTAACAAGAAACACTTAGTTAATAAACTTAAGAAGAGAGACCATAAACATGTAATCTGGATGGTTTTAAGAGAAAAGGATCAAACGGATACGGTGTTGATTTTGAAAATCCAGGCTCAAATCATATGGCTTTTTGAATTCATGCCTTGGGAAAGAGGCTTTGCAACCAAAACATGTGCTGGCTGTCCTTTACAGAATTTTGCATAGATGAAACATTGAGATTCATAGGAATTTTTGCAATGAAGATTTTTGTTGAACATCAGAAGAGATTATTGTGGGACTGATTTTTTTCCAATTTAATTGCATTGTGCAAAACCTCCTACAAGATCAAATGAACATCAAGATCCTTGCCTACAAGACTTGTAACAAAATATGTCGCAAGCTTTTACACAGTGGAATAACAATGGACATTAACAATTGAAAATTAACATAAGCATTTTATAATTAATAAACAGGCATCTTTCTTTGTATGAACTTTTCATAATAAGAAGATCAGACCCATGGCATCTGACGTAATCAGTGAACCAGTCGGGCATATAGACCTATCAACATAACCACCTGAGACCTATTGCTTTGAACATAAGCTTTACCATAATCGACTATCAAGTATATCATAATAAAATTACAAATATATACAAAATGATAGTGTTAAAAAAAATCTCTCCTATGAGGGCCTAATACTCATAGTGCACATCTTCCCACCCTACTGTTTGTAAATTCCTAGTTGGTGAGGAAAGTCTATATCAACCTACACTCCACTCACATAGGGCCCGATACACAAAGGTAAACTTTTTGGTATTCACAAAGGTAATCTGAGACCAAAAGTCTAACTTTACTACTTTTTAGTATTCACAACGGTAAACTTAACCCAAAAGTCTAACTTTACAATTCACAAAGGTAAGTTACTACGAGTAAAGTTAGACTTTTGGTCTAAGTTCACCTTTGTGAATACTGAAAAGTACTAAAATTAGACTTTTGGACTAAGTTTACCTTTTTGAATACCGAACACTAGTAAAGTTAGACTTTTGGTCTAAGTTTAACTTTGTGAATACCGAAAAGTAGTAAACCTACAAACAAATGTAAGTTTACATTTATGAATGCGGCGCATGGACTATAACTCTGCTAGACTTTGATGTGAGTACTAACTGCTGAGGGTACAATTGACTGTTTTTGATTGTGTCCAATCATGAGATTAATAGGCCTCAATAAAATGAATATTTATCTATGAATTAAACACCAGCACACCCACTATTTTTCATGGGCCTTATTTATGAACAAATTGTAAATCCAGCACCTTAAATTTACATTTATGTACAGGTGCATATTTGCTACTTTTTGGGATTCACAAACCTTCCGAGTAGTAAGTCTGGAAAGTCATACTAGCATGTGGTCCATGTATGTGACATTCCCACCTACAAAGTTCTACATAGCAGAAAAGCCTTCATATTGGAAATGGAGCCCCTCGTCAAAATGCAGTTTTTTCTCCATGAAGAGAATATTTTTCACTGTGAGAAAGCCCTTCTCCTACACCCCAATATGGACCTGGAAGGGATGCCATATCAAACCTGTGGTGTAACAAGTCTAATTATTTCAAGGTTGGAAATGGGACTGAGATGAGTTTGGGAATACACAAAATGTTGTGTACATTTCAGACCTCAAAGGAAAATCATGTCTTTGAATACCTATTCCAAGCTACTTGAGTGGGATTTATGAGTGCATATATCCCTGCACTCTTCATGCAGATGTCCACCCATAAAAAGTGTTTTGCACCCTCCAGTAATCCGGCAGGCATTAAAAATTTAAATGTACGTTTATTGCCGAATAGGTCCTTTCTTAGACCTGGCATCCTTGGCATGGTTTCCCCCTAACTTTATGCCTTCAAACCTCCTGCTTTTGCTGACTTTGTTTTTGCTGGCCATAGGACTCTGCACACTTTAACATGCTAACCATTGCTAAAGTGATTGTGCTCTCTGCTCAAACATGGTAATATTTAACCATGGGCGGTGAACTTGTGGTATTTAAAAGTGAAACGTGCAAAATTTATGTAAACATGTACCTACAGTGACAACACCCTAAAAGACCCTAAAATCTATGTTCATAGTGGCAGACCTAGCTGTCCTATGCAGTAGAATACAGATTAAAATAATACTACTGTATCTCAGGCATGGGACCAGCTAGAAAAACATTAAAACAACTATATTTAATAATTATTAAAAATCCAATTTATTGGTGGGATCAGATTTTTATAAATATTGAGGACAAGTAACTTGTAAAAAGTAACCTTTTCCTGTCTGAAGTTCCTGGAGTTTATTTTGCATTAACTCTACAACTTCTCTCAGCCTGTACTTGGCCTGATTAAGGTGTGAAAGAGATGTGAACTTTCTCCCAAGAGCTACACAAAAGATCACTGTGATTGAAAGGTCGACCTGAATGGGCACGGACGACTCCTTTGAGCTTAGCATTACGATGGGGGCCTGCCATCCTGTTTGTAATCCTGCCTCACAGGTCTGTTTGAGCCACATGTAACAATTTGTCAGACATAAGAGGCAGGATACAGGATGCTAGGACAACTCTGTCTGGTTGCTGAAAGACCCTGTCTTGTTCCTCTCACAACTTTGTTGTGGGTACAGGGCCTACTTAAGACTAGATTTTAGTGTTAGTTATTGGTAAACTGGTTTCATTACCCACTACCCCACACACTCCCGGCCCTCAGAGCCCAAAGTTAGTGTGATCGAATACCTTTGCCTTCTTGAAAATGCCCTGACACTGGGTATTTTGAGCCTGTTTGCAGTGAACAGAATCAACTGGAAAGGTGGGAAGGGGTGCCCCAGGAACTGCATGTACCCCATTGGTTAGGTAATGCACAGGAGTGCCTCACACCCACTAGTTTGTGCTAAGTGTGGTCCCTAAGGCACATCCACAGAATGCTTTTGGGACATGCAGCAAAATAGATGAGGACTGGACCTGCTGTCTGTCACGTGAGAGGAGCCATTCAGAACTGAACCTGCTCCCCCTTGTACCTAGGTCAAAATAGTAGACTCCAAGGGTCAGTTGACTGACCTCCTGTGTGATTGCTGTGGCACAACAAGCTGCAAGAGGCCTTTTTTGGAAATTCCCATTTGACCGGTTTCAATTGGAACTTGGAGTGAACTTTACATGTGGTCTCTGCCTGACACTCTGAGAGTGTTTAAGCACCCCACTGAGGTCCTGCCAGCCATAAACGTATACTACAGTGGTTGTTAGGACATTAGAAGAAAGTTTGAAAGTTTTTGAAAACTTTTCTCCGGATCAGTGGAAACTTTTCCAAACTTTTTTGGCCTCCAGACTTTCACTGGGAGTAATCCATTAGGTTTATCCGACCTGGGCATCATTGCAACAGGGCTGAAATTGCAGCTTGGTCCCGGTCTATACAACCATTGACAATTATTTGTGCTTTCCTTTTCCTTGGCACTTTTTCCAGTTAAATCTGTAGAAACAATTGTTTTCAATTCGCCTTATTGGATTTTTGCCACTTAAGTGTAATTTTGCTTACTTGATTTTTTCTATTTTTATAAACTTAGAGTAGGATTTTTCTTGTGTTGTGTCAACCTTTAACTGTTTTGGGACTGCTATGCTTTACACATTCTTGTTAAGTTAAGCCTGCCTGCTCTATGCCATAGCTACCAGGGGTTCACCTCAGGTTTAAATTACTGAAACCTTTTACTGGACCTAACAAGTAGGCCGGGGCAGAGTTCGTGGAGTTCTGCGAAGTGATAAAAAAACTCCACCACGCTACTCTGTGTTCCGCAAGTGGTAGAGTGTGTTTGGTCATGCCATTCACGTTGATTTTCAGTGCCAGGTGTTTGCCCCACGCTGTAAAATCAGCCCAAATGGCAAGAGGGCGCTGCTTCGTTTCTTGCCACTCTAGTAGAATTTCTACCCGATCTGCATCTTTCTCAACGCAAATGGAAGGTTTCTCAACGCGAGACCATCTGCGACCGCCCGCGTTGGGGAATCTGACCGCCCGCATTGAGAAATGTCACTGGGAGGTGGATTTTCTTGACGATGGCGAGGGCGAGCGAGGAAAAAACTATGCTACGCAAACTCTGCGAACGGAGCAGAGTTCACCGCAGAGGCCAACTAACAAGAGAGTGACTTTATTACTTGTGTCTGAAACAATCAACTCCAATTAATAAATCACAAATAGGTAATCTAAAATTGGTATGTTACGAATACTATGAATGTTGTTATTGATATATCTTTATAATGGCATTACATATAACTGTTTTAACTCTACCAGAAAAGGTATAACATTTTATTATTGTGATTCGAAATTTATTATACATAAGCTCGTAAATCCTTGCACACTGTCAGAAGCCAACAAAGTCCATAAAATTTGTATGTGTGCGCAATGCAATAAAACCAACAAAGATTTGAAATTAGGGCTGTCAATGTTTCAAAGGTTTTCTGTTGCAATCTGTAGTTATTTCTCACAAAACAGACAAAGGTCACAGTATTCCCTTTGAGTTGGGATTTACATTGAAAATTAGGAGTGTTGCAAGTATTTATTTACTGTCTTTGATTTTTGTGAGTCACTCATGAGAAAATTCTAAGCAAGCTATGGATTTAAAAAAAATGCCAAGCAGTTTTTATGTGTCGGACGTGTGGAACTATGTTTACTGCTGGTAAGGCAGCCACCAAGAACTGTGTAAAACTAGACTCCAGACCCTTTCGTAAATCCACCCACAATGAATTAACACTTTATTTTGTAGTGGCCATGACAGGTCATAGGACACATATAGGTGGCTCAAATGAGATTGGAATTTGTAGTCATTGTAATATTCATATTTGATTGGTGCAAACAGTGGTACGCCCTCTGAACAGGAGATTAGGGGAGAAGTTACTCAAAACAATAAGCAGGCATGTAGATTCGCTTGATGAATCACTCAGCAGTAACATAGTTGGCAATAGATGCTAACTGTTATTTTCTCCCCTTTCTCATGTCGCCGGTGCTATCAAAGGTGGGGGATCTGAATACGAATTCTCATAGTCTTGATTTCACCACATGCCTCTTTAGTCCTCCACCAGACATTGTCTGCCCCAATATGTCACTAATGCAGGTTATTTTTTATCCCTGCGTTCTTCCTCCTTCTTTCCCCCTTTTGTGTTTATTCTCTCTCGTCCTCTTGATAAATGTTTTCTGAGGGAAAAATACATGCCGGTCCCCATCCATGAGTGCCGGTGGGCACCACATGCAGCCACCAGTGCAAACCAGGCACTGCCTGAATTTGAGACTCGACAATTGGTCCTAAGAATTCAAAACCAAGAAAATGACTTGCACTCTACCAGAGTACCATAGAACGGCACTGAACTCTACAGAGCTTCACTGCAAGGACCCCTTCATTTTAAAAACCATCAGCTTGGAAATATGTTCATTTAATTTCACTATTGGTTACGTCTTTGAAAGTATTGTTGCACCACTTCTTGGACTAATATCACTCGTCCCTAGATTTCTTGTTTAGTGGCTGGCTAAAATACTCCCCTAGCGGACATATATTTCGTGGTCTAGCTATACCCTGACTTATACTCAGTCGTAGTCCCCTAACAGCATCCTCACTCGGTTTTTTTCCATTCTCATATATCAGAGTTTTAATGTGGACATTTTAATGTTTTGTCATTTTTCTCAACTGTTGGCACCATATATTTCACACGAGTACTTTCTCCTTTGAAGTTGAACCATGATGGTCTGCAACCACATCCAGGGCCATAGTAGATCTATTTATGTTCTTCCCCTTCCCCTATTTACTATTGTTGTGCTGAGGTGTTTCTGTAATAAGACAATTATCTCTGATGTCCACGGCTTATCCAGACAACACGGTTGTGTTGACACTTGATGCCAAATGACCCAGCCCCCCGAGATCATTAAAAGAGGGTTTTTATCTTTTTTTCACATCAGTTATCATCTTTGCACAGCAAATCAAAGCATACCCTAATAAATGTACGAAGTCCATCTCTGCCAGATAGGTGCCATTCACATATATTTCTCTGGGCTTACATGAAAGTCAATTCACCAAATTGCCTGGGGTAGCGGAAGTGGCACAACGCTCCATTTAACTTTTACTTTCATTCACACACGCATGCGTACACATACACACGTTCGCTCGCACATAAACACACTCACTCACAAGCATGCACACAACATACATTTAAAAGCATGTTTTACTCACCTCAGCTGCTAGGGAGGGTCATACTCCAGCTAATTGTAATCCATTCTTTAGTACGCTAATAGTTAATAATAAAATGTTACACTAGTAGTGAATCATAAAATATGATTCACTATTAGTGTATTAAAAATTGACAGAAAACAAGGAAGGTAAAGCCCCAAGCGACGTCCATAAAGGGCGAGCCGCCCTTGTGTAACTGGCACTGATTCTGCCACCTCTGAGGCCAGGGGTCGCAAAGGCAGTGCTAGGGGCCACAAAGGGCAAGTCATAGGTCGCAAATGAGACCATTGGCAACCCCTAAATGACATCCATCAGGGCTTAATACTGAGAAGCTCATATATTTCAGTTTTATGAGGCAGCATAGGAAAGGCACTGTAATTTTACATCATTCATAGTCTGCCCAAAGGCGTGAAAAACAGGAAACACAATCTAAAGTTGAACGAAAACAGGAGTGCAAGAATGCCTGCGGTTATCCACATTTGCCCATGTCAGCAATCTTGAGATAGACAAAGGAGAGGGTAACATTTATCGAGACATCATACAAGCTTTGCAAAAAATGCTATTAATCAAGTACACATTTTTTAGCCTGTCTCTTGCTTCAGATTACTAAACTTAACAAGCATAGGCAAAGCTCATCGGTGTGGCTATTTTAAAGGCCAAGTGCTTATCGATTGATTTGTGAGTGTGTGTGTTGGGTGTGTGGCTGTGTGATTGGTTTAAAGTAAAAATAAGTTAGTGGTTGGAGAATAAGTAAGTGCATGGATGGATTGATGGATGATGAATTGAGTAACATGGTCATATGACTGCATGCATAAATGTTTGAGTAATGAGTGTACCGGTGTATGGGAGGATGGACGAAAGGTTAAGTGAGTATATAGATGGATGCAAAGAAATAACAGTAAACTGATAGGCTGAACATTCAGAGAGCATTAGTGAAGTGAGAGGATACACAGGCCCAACCTGAAACATTTCTGTCTCTGATCACATCATACAGTTACTCCACGTGTGAACCATAGACCTCACTGAACAGTGAATAGAATTAATCTTGTACAATGCTCATCACTGAACAGTGAGCACAAGTGTGCTAACACAATGGAGACCATTTACTGAAATAAAGTGCAACGCAGACCCATATTTACAAAACATGACCTGCTGCTGCTTTATTCACCTGCACTGCACACAAACCGGCTGCCAAGCACACAGCTTTGCACAGTGGTGCAGAGGTGTGTGCGGAGTCTAGCACAGGTTTTGTACTGGAAGTGTATTACCCCTAGACATTTTTTCAAACATTTCATACATTGTATGTGTGCTGTACACTGCAGCACGCATGCATTGTGTGAAATGTTTGGAGAAATAAATAAATATATTTCTCAAATTTACATCCGACTCAGTGAGGCTTTTATTTCTTTTTGTGAAAAGGCCGGTCACACAATTTAAGTAGATACGGCTCTGTGTCAAAAACATGGGTGTTTCCACTTGGATGCCAAAGTTCCTCTCAAGTGATGCCCCATTTATACAAAGTGGCACAAAGCACTACTAAGTGAGTAATCCAGCTCCAAGACGTTTTGCTCTGGAAATTAAAAGAGCATGTGCCCCCTACTTTAAAGTAATTGGCCCTGAGGGTGGGCACCCCAGGGTCTTTTGATTTTCGAGGAGTAGGGCCACGTGGCCCCCTCCCAATTTTCAGGAATTTCAGTCCCGGGGGCTGGGCTTCTTGGTGTCGCTTGAGGCTTGGGGAGAGGTGCAACATGGCCCCCCTGACCATATAAACAAATATCAGCCCCCAGGGGTGGGCTCACTGGGGCCCCTGGAGGATCAATGAGGGGGGCCCTGCGGCACTCCTCCCCATATAAACACATTTTGACCCCATGTGTGCTACCCGGGGCCTCTGGATGCTTGGTCAGGGGATCCTCCCCTTCATGAATACAGCCCCAGGGGTGGGCCCTCGATGGGGCATAAAAGTTTAATTTCTTTAATTTATATATATTCTGTAAGTGAGTGCCTCAGTGTATCAGTATATGCATCAGTGTGTGCCTGGGTGTGCCTGGGTATGTCAGCGTATGCATCAGTGTCTGCCTGTCTCTGTTAATGTATGGATGAGTGTGTGCCAGGCTGTATTAGTGTATGTATCAGTGTGTGTCTGGGTGAGTCAGTGTGTGCATCAGTGTCTGCCTGGGTGTGTCAGTATATGCATCAGTATGTGCCTGGGTGTGTTAGTGTATGCATGAATGCGTGTCTGGGTGTGTCAGTGTATGCATGATTGTGTGCCTGTGTGTGGCAGTGTATGCGTCAGTGTGTACCTTGGTGTTACTGTATGCGTGAGTTTATGCATGATTATCTCAGTGTACGCATCAGTGTCTGTGTGGATGTGTTAGGGTGCACACCAGTGTGTGCCTGGGTGTGTTAGTGTATGCATGAATGTGTTGCCTGGTTGTGTCACTGTATGCATTAGTGTCTGCATGGGTGTGTGAGCGTATGCATCAGTGTGTGCTTGGGTGCGTTAGTGTATGTATAAGTGTGTGCCTGCTTGTCTCAGTGTATGTATGAGTGTGTGCCTGAGTGTGTTAGTGTATGCATGGGTGTGTGTGTGGGTGTGTCAGTTTATGTGTTGGTGTGTACATGGCTGTGTCAGTGTGTCTGCGTAAGTGTGTGAGCATATGCATGAGTGTGTGCCTTGCTGTGTCTGAGTATGCATCAGTTTGTGACTGGCTCTGTCAGTTTATGCATCAATGTCTGCAGAAGTATGCAGAAGTAGGCATGAGCATGTGCCTGTCTGTGTTAGAGTATGCATGAGTGTGTGCCTGGGTGTCTCGTTGTTTGCATTAGTGAGTGCGTGGGTGTGTTAGTTTATGCATGAGTGTGTGCCTGGTTATCTCAGTGTATGCATCAGTGTCTGCCTTGATGAGCCAGTTTGTGCATCAGTGTGTGCCTGGGTGAATCAGTGTATGCATCAGTGTCTGCCCAGGTGTGTTAGTATATGCATCAGTGTCTGCCTGGCTCTGTTAGTGTATGGATGAGTGTGTGGCAGGCTGTATTAGTGTATGTATCAGTGTGTGCCTGGGTGAGTCAGTGTATGCATCAGTGTGTGCCTGGGTGAGTTAGTGTATGCATCAGTGTGTGTCTGGGTGCGTCAGTGTATGCATGAGTGTGATCCTGAGTGTTTCAGTGTATGCATTAGTGTGTGTCTGGGTGTCTTACTGTATGCATGAGTATAGTGTAAGCCTGGGTGTGTCAGTGTATACATGATTGTGTGCCTGGCTGTCTAAGTGTATGCATCACTGTGTGCCTGGGTGTGTTACTGTGTGCATCAGCGTGTGCCTGGGTGTGTTAGTGTATGCATGAACGTGCGCTGGGGCGTATTAGTGTATGCATCAGTGGGTGCCAGGGTGTGCTACTATATTAATTAAAGTGTGTCTTGGTGTGTTAGTGTATGCATCAGTGTATGTCTGGGCATATCACTGTATTCATCAGTGTGTGCATGTGTGTCTCTATATATGTATTAGTGTGAGCCTGGGTGTGTTAGTGCATGCATCAGTGTGTGCCTTGTTGTCTCACTGAATGGATCAGTGTGAGTCTGTGTGTGTTAGTGTTTGCATCTGTGTATGATTGGCTATCTCAGTGTATGGATCAGTGTGTGCCTGGGTGTGTCAGTGGCTGTATTAGTGTCAGAGAGTATGTTAGTGGATGTATATGTGAATAAATGGGTCTGTGAATACTTTTCTTAGTGTTTTAGAAAAACTAATATCAACAAAATTCGCTCACTGATTGGAAAGGAGGGGGGAGCATTGGAAAGGAGGGGGGAGGGAGGAGAGAAAGGAGAGGGACAGAGAAAGGAGGGGGAGGATGGAGGAGCCCGGGTAAACACAAGACAACGAAAGCAAAACCGGGCGCGGCGCTGATAGAGCTGAGCGTTGTGAACTCTGCCTGAACCTCGATGCATGCGGAAACATGATCTGTTACTACACAACTCCTTCAGATAAGAAATTCAGTCACGACAGCCAGCAAGCAGACAATCCAGTCCGGATGGGCCGGACGAAAAGGAGACAAGGTAGGTAACCAAGAAGCACCCTTTTCAATGGGAAGCCAGCGTTTAGCATAAACGTTGATGCGACCCAATGAAAATGATGGGCGGGGCTTCAAGTCCCCTTCTGAAATCTCCTGATCACAATAGCCCTCGCAGAGCGAGCAGCGCATGCACGCTTCAACGCTAGGCGAGACCTAAAAAGGGAAAACAATAAAGGGGCTAATACACATCCCTATCTAATACCCTTACCTATACTAAAATCAGGTGTGCATTTGCCTCGTGGACCGTAGCAGCCTTTGCGCGATAGATTCTCATAAAGGCGAGCCAAGAAACAAATAATCGCCATCGGAGCACCAAGGCTAATCAGGGTTGACCATAGGATAGAATGATTAACTAGGTCAAACGCACTGCTAAGATCTACAAAGCAGCAGTACAGAGACCCCGGCTTAGCCCTGGAATGTTTCCCTATTAACAGATCTAAATTGACGCATTGTTCCATTGTTCCGAGGCCCTCCTGAACCCATAAAATTAGTCATTAAGTACTTTTACGCCTGAAAGTATGCTTCTCTACATCTTTCTGTAACAGAGTTATTTCTGCATTAAAAATAGCTCTATATCTCTATGAGTGAATCACACAATGTCTGTCTGGCGATCTCAAAAACTATTTTACAACAGTAGTCACTATCTATCTATACTAGTATGCTGATATTAATCAGTTCTGTAATACTTAAATTTGGTGTATAACTACCTGCTACTGTTTCTCATTGTGTATAAAACAAGTACTATGCATTTATTTATTTAACCAGTTATGTTCATGTACTTTCAAAACACATTATCTTTTTAGCACCTTGATAAAATGATTTTTGACACTCTCTACAAATCTTTTCTCCTTGTTTGCCTGTCACTGTACTTGTCCCTATGATCTTCCTCTACCCTCCATTTTATATTCCCTTTTAACTTTCTATACATCATAGACAGTTTCATCCACCTTATGTACACTCATACCTTTTCAAATACGTTCTTTTAAACTTAATTCACATACCTGTTAAATGAGACTCTTGAACTGTAATTTTTTTCTCAGGATACCACTGATACAAAGCAACCATTAATTGTAACTTTTTCAACTTTGCTTTCAGGGTTACTCAGGCAGAAAACAAATCACAACCTTCCTTTCATATTTAACTTATGTTGTACCACTTTTGATCGGTCAGTATAGTTAACCCTTTATAACTCTCCTCTTAAGAAAGCCCAATTTGGTAGGGGTTTTAGGCGGTTTCACCGATCCACTGCATCGCTCAGAGCGGCCCGTGTAACTTTCTGGCAGATTTGCAAATCTATACAGGAGTCTGTTAAACCATTTAAGATTGTACTACTATCAGTTTGCATCTACATTTTCCTTTATTTCCTAAATCAGTACTTTATAAGATAGTACTGATTTAGAAAATAACTCCTCCATAATAAGGAAGGTGTCTAAAGCACTCTCCTTCTATGTTTGAAAGTATAGTCTCCTCAGAATCCTTCCTCCCTCACTGTTTTTGCTCAGTTTCCATAGCAACTCCTTTTGGAACACTCTCTTGTACCAGAAGGTCAAAAATTCACAACACTTTCTGTGAGCAGCATAATAGCTTCAGGTTCAACTGTAGCAGGTGTGGTTGACTGGAAATATAAGCATATCCAAAATAGCATAACATTTTTCCAGAAACAATCACATATCTACTTACTTTCTGCTGAAAATGTCTACTTAATTTCATCTACCAGCATATTTACACCAGCCAATTAAATATCTTCTTTTTTTAAATTAGATGCTGCACACCGTTTCAACTGTCTTTCATTTTGAAAACTGTCTTATTCAGTGCCAGACTTCACCTGTGTGATACTCCTCCTTGTCTTCAAAACGGTTAGAGTGTGGATTGTGGGTCATAGCTTTGTGGTTTGGGCCAGAGCGTGTGCTAGAAACAGTGGCATTGAAAGGGACTTGGGTCTAATTAATGTGGACATTACTTGGGTTGGAAAGTGAGGATTAAAGTGGCATCAATTGCTGCCTTTGGTTAAAAGCATTGCAGATTCCCAACATCTAGACCTCATGATTGTGGACTGTCATGGCAATAACCTAGGTACACTGACTGTGGTAGGACTTGAAATTCTAATGAAGAATACCTTTGATCAATCAATGGCACTTTACCCTCACACTGCCTTGGTGTTCTCTAACATTTCCCAAAGGCAGAAGTGGAAGATGTTGCAAAGTCATCCTGTGCCCTGGGCACCCCCCAACTTTTTGCTGACTGATACTGGTGGTAACTGACTTTGACTGACCCTGGGCTCTGCCTAACCAGGCCCAGGGCCAGTGCTATGCTGAAAGAGACACATTAGAATACAGTTAAAACACCTACATACACTAGGGTACACAATGGTATGGTGGGGTACCCCTGTGATTGGCATGACCTACCCTATAAGCCCCTAGTATATAATAGGGCAGGGGGATTGAAACTACCTAAAAGTGCCTAGTAGCCTAGGGCATGGTAGTTTAGAGGCCAGCAGCTCTTTTTGCACTTGCATGTGTGCACTGCTGAAGCCTGAGGTCAGTTTAAAAGCAGCCCTGGGTGCCAGGACTGCATTTAAAAAGTAAATTGTGCCCAAACTCAACTTTGGTGTTTGGGGCACTTAAAAATGAATAACCTACAATGTTATGGCATATTATGGACCCCCAGGGTCTCCCCTAGGTGTCGCAGGGGTGGGGGGTCAGGTATCTATAAGGTAGACCCTTATAAAATGAGTTCTATATGCCCTGGGTTAAGTGAAATTTTACATTTCACTCCCCACATTATGATAAAGTGCTGCCCAAATTCGACTTTGATGCTAGGAGCACTGTGAAGTGAGGATCTGCAATACTTTTACAGATTCAGAACCCCTAAAGTCTCCCCTAGTTGTCCTATGGGGTGGGGGTCCTGTAGATATAAGCAAAATACTTATAAAATATGTTTTTGTAAGTCCTGGTGCTGGAAAAATGGCCCAAGTCATTTTTCCCATTGCAAATCCCCTGTTACATAGGTTAACATGGTAGAAAGTTATTAACTAATACCTCTTGATATTAGGAGAGGGCTAGAAGTGCCATTCAAAGACTTCCCTGAATGGTATTAATAAATTCAACAATATAATATTGTTGAATTTCCCCTAAAGTGTACATACAAGAAGTTATAAGACTTTCTTGTTTGTAAGTCCAGATTCAGCCTTCCAGTGGTCTGCCCTGATTGGTCAGAGTTAAGTGAATTAGCCAGGCTGCCTTGAAGAGGTGATAAAGAGCCCCTGGGGTCAACCAGCTCTGCTGGCAGGGCAGTGTGCTGTTCCATAGGAATGCCAGGCCAGGGGGAGGAGTCGTAAACTATGTTCATCAAAGAGGAGAGCAGAGAACAGTGTCATTTACAACTCTGAACTTCCCACCTTAGGCAGATGGTAGGATTAAGGAAAGTATGAGCAGATGCAGGGGGGAGAGTCTAAGTAAATTAGCCATCCCAGGGGTTTGTTTAGCCAGCTCTTACCTCCTTGCTGTAAAATCTGCCATTATGGATTTGGAAGATTTGATGCACTCTGGGACAAAATAATGCCACACTCTACAGGATGTGGTCATATTTTTGAGGAGTTACCCTGCTCCCATTGGTCAGGAGTGACCTTCTGTCTGACCCAGGGAAGTTGGAATAAGTATCTGAGAGGGGCAGAGCCCTCCAGATCTGCTGCTTGAAACTTACTGAAGCAAGACATTGCCAAGCTGAGAAGTTTTGCTGTGCAAAGATTTCTAAGGCCTGACCTCTGAAGACTGCGCCATCTGAAACTACAGCCCTGTGGATTATCTTGCTGAAAAGGAACTAAAGAGTGGACTCCCTGAAAGCTACAGGTTAAAAGAGCTCATCTGGAACATCACCAACTAAATCTGCACCTTGGAGAACTACCAGTGGATTTGTAAGGGTGACGTCCAAGTGGATTGTGGGAACTGAAGTCCTCAACTTTCAAGGACCATCTTGGAGCTTCCAGACTCTTGGAGTGAGTTTGAGACACTTTGGGACCCTTTGAGGAACTTCAGGAAGAAGTTCAAAAAGTTTGGGGAACTTTGGAGGAACTTTGAAAAAAATCTCCATAGAGGTACCGACTCAACCTGGTCAGCCACGCCGCCTGCCTTCAACCGCGAGCCGGCCAAGCCACCCAGGTTTGTCCCGCTAAAAGCTCCGTCGGTCCAACTTCCAGAGTTTGACCGGGACTAGAAGAAATCTGAAGCCGGCGAACCCTCACCGGATCCGGCTACATGAAGAGACCCCGCGAGAAAAAGCTCCAGAAAAGTTTCCAAGTCCTCTCGTAGAAAAGGTGACCGGGAGCAACCGCGAGAGCCAAGCCGCCTGCCTTCCATAGCGTGTAGGCCTGGGCTCCTGGGTTGCCCCGCTGAAGCGCTAAAGAAAAAGTTTGTAAGTCCGCTCCTGGGAAGTTGACCGGGAGCTCTTCGAAAGGCAATCCGGCGAACCCTCACCGAATCCGGACTGGCTGGGAGCTTCGAGGGACCTCGGGGAGAAAAGCTCCAGAAAAGTTTCTAAGTGTGAAGGTAGAAACTGAGACCGGGACCTGCCGCAAGCTGTAGCCGGTCAGGGCTCCATCACGGTCGGCCTGAAACTTTGACTTTGACCCGGTCTATCGCGAGCAGGTAACCCAATATTGTACTATAATCTTCTAAGTGCTATATTTTGCTAAATCTTTGAAAATTCATATCTGCGGTTCCCTACATTGGCTTTTTGTTGTTTTGGTGTCATTTTAAAGATAAAAATATTTCCTATTTTTATAAATTGGTGTTGGATTTTTATTATGTGTTGTGTCTTAATTATTTACTAAATTGGTGTTTTTAAATGCTTTACAAACCTGTCTTTGAAGTTAAGCCTGCCTGCTCGCAGCCAAGCTACCAAGGGTTGAGCATAGGAATAATGTTCTAAGACCTATGCTGAGTCCTACCATGTGTTAGTGGCCTTATTGCCCGTGGCAGATCTACATTTGCCCCTACCAATAATCCACTTTCCAACATTTGGTGCTCAGCGGTGTGGATGAGGACTTGTGTTTAAAAGTACACCTTTCAGTAAAGTGAATTAAGATGATAAAAATCCTCTAAATTGCCTTAGAACAAAACTTTTGAGTTTGATTTTTGGAATTTGGACTAAACTGTTTTTAATCCATTGTTTTGATATTTCCAAATTGTTTTAAGTCTGTTGTGCCTAGTTTTTGTGACCCAAAACAAGGGAACCATGGAGTTGGACCTGGCTAAACTGTCCCAGTTTAAGATAGCTGATTTTAGGGTACAGTGTAGGCTTAGGGGGCTGCCTGCTTCCAACAGGATTAGGAAGGCAGGGTTACTTAAGTCCCTGCAGGCCTGGGCTGCGGTAGCTGAGGAGATTCAAGGGGGTTGGAGGGTGTTCCCCCCAATCTCACCCAAGAGGAGGGTGAGGATGGTGCCTCTTCCATTATCTCTAATGGTAGCCCTATGATTCCAGATGGTGGGAGTGGGGAAGGGTCCCTTACTCAGGGACCACCACCGTCCCTTGCAGAGAGACAGCTTAAGGCTCAATTAGCTTTGATAGCTTTGGAGCAGAGGAAACTGGAATTGGCTGAGAAGAGATGGGAGAGGGAGGAGGCGTTGAAAAGAAATGGTGGCAGTGAAAATGATGAAGATTTTGAAATGTCCAGGGGTGGTGCATTTGATCCCAAACTTCCCAAGGGTATAGTACCCAAGTACACTGAGGGGGATGACATTGACAAATGGCTAGCAGCTTTTGAGAGGGCCCTTAGAATGAGTAGGGTCCACTCTAAGTATTGGGGTGCACTCCTGTGGGAGTTGATTCCAGTAGCTGGGAGGGATAGGCTCCTGACCCTGAAGGGAGAGGATGCAGAATCATACCAGCAGATGAAGGCATGCTTAGTCAAGAGATCTGGTCTGACTCCAGAGCAGTACAGGGTGAAGTTTAGAGGCACCCAGAAATTGAGTTCAAAGTCTTGGGTAGACTTTGTGAACATTTCAGTAAAGGCACTGGAAGGCTGGATTGTTGGTAACAAAGTTGACACATATGAGGGATTGTATAATTTGTTTTTGAAAGAAAATATTTTGACGCATTGTGCAGAAGAGAAGTTACACCAGTATCTAGTGGACTCTAAGCTGACCGACCCCAGAGAGCTGGGGGAAGCAGCTGATGAGTGGGTGAGAACCCGGGTTTCCATACAGCACCTGGGGGGGTGACCAGAAGAAAAGAGGACAAGTCCCTCCCCAGGGAAAAGCCCAGGGAAAGGAAGGCCAAAACCAGAATGAGTCCTCCAAAGTCCCACAAAAACCTGCACAAGGAGGGGGGGCCAACCCAAATCCAAAGGGAGGTGGAATCAGGGAAAGAAAGGTAGGTTCTTTGATCCCTCAAAAGTGGGTAAGTGCTTTGACTGTAACCAGCCAGGGCACAAACAAGGAGATGCTGTCTGTGCCAAGAAGCTCCCCCCCTATGGGGCCATCCACAGGGATTACCAGTGTAGGGGTGGAGAGTGGTGCCCCAGCGAGGGGTAGTCAGGTGGTGGAAGCAACCTTAGTGTCCCTGGGTGGGGTGAATATTGCAACCCTTGCTGCCTTACCTCCAAACATGGACAAGTACAGGCAGAGGCTTAAAGTGAATGGGACTGAGGTTGAGGCTATCAGAGACACTGGGGCTAGTGTAACTATGGTCCTGGATGAGCTGGTGCCTCCAGAGAGGTTGTTACCTGGTGAGTTTCACCAGGTGACTTATGCAGACAGCACTACCAAACTCCATCCTATGGCTGTGGTGGATTTGGAATGGGGAGGTGTGACAGGCCCTATGAAGGTAGCTGTGTCAAAGGTGCTCCCAGTCCAGTGTTTACTGGGCAATGATCTTGAAGCCTCTGTGTGGTCAGAGGTGGAGAGAGGACTCCATATGAAAATATTGGAGCTCCCTGAGTGGGTATGTGCTGTGACTAGGTCACAGACTAGCCAGAAGGGAGGGGCTGGACACTTGGACCCTGGAACAAAGGGCCAAGCATCCAAGGACAAGGGCACTGGGCCTGGTGAGCCAGCCCAGGGAACTCCAGAGGTGCCGGAAGAATCTAACCCCGATGGGGAGGATCTGGCCTCTGAGGGAGGGACTCCATCCCTGCTAGAGCTGTCAGATTTGGCAGAACTGACAGGAGCAGGTGGACCCTTCAGAGAGGAGTTCAGTAAGGGACAGCGTGACTGTCCCACCCTTGAGAGCTTGAGGCGGATTGCTTCTAAGCAAGAGGAAGGGGATGACAGTGGGTTTCACAAAATCTACTGGGAAGATGGACTGCTTTATACTGAGGCCAGAAACCTCAAGGAGGGGGCCACCAGGAGGTTGGTGGTGCCCCAGAAGTACAGAGAGTTCATCCTGACTTTGGGTCATGATATCCCCTTGGCAGGACATTTGGGACAGACAAAGACATGGAACCAATTGGTGAACCATTTCTACTGGCCCTATATGTCTGAAAAGGTGAAGGAGTTTTGCAGCTCCTGTGTCACCTGTCAGGCAAGTGGCAAGGCAGGGGGCAAGACAAAGGCTCCCCTAATGCCACTGCCAGTGGTGGGGGTTCCTTTTGAAAGGGTGGGGATGGACATTGTTGGTCCCCTGGACCCACCTACTGCATCAGGGAATAGGTATATCTTAGTGGTAGTTGACCATGCCACAAGGTACCCTGAAGCCATACCTCTTAGAACCATTGATGCTCCTGCGGTGGCTAGAGCACTGCTTGGTGTGTTCACCAGAGTGGGTTTTCCAAAAGAGGTGGTGTCAGATAGGGGCACGAACTTCCTGTCCAGCTATCTGACTGCTATGTGGGATGAGTGTGGTGTCAACTACAAGTTCACCACCCCCTATCACCCACAAGCAAATGGTCTTGTTGAGAGATTCAACAAAACCCTGAAGGGCATGATACATGGGTTGTCAGAGAAACTCAGGAGGAGATGGGATGTTCTCCTCCCATGCTTACTGTTTGCCTACAGGGAGGTGCCACAGAAAGTGGTTGGTTTCAGTCCCTTTGAGTTGTTGTTTGGACACCCTGTGAGAGGGCCATTGAGCCTGCTAAGAGAGTCTTTAGAGAAGCCTCTTAAAGAAGCTAAGGACAATGTGCTTGACTATGTGCTAGGCCTGAGATCTAGGATGGCAGAGTACATGTACAAGGCAAACAGGAAACTGGAGGCCAGCCAGGAGCTCATGAAGCACTGGTATGATCAAAAGGCTACTATGCCTGAGTATACTCCAGGACAATTGTTGTGGGAGTTAGAGCCTGTGGCTCCCAGGGCCCTCCATGATAAGTGGAGTGGGCCCTATCCAATCTTAGAAAAGAAGGGTGAGGTTACCTATTTGGTTGACCTTGGCACCCCCAGGAACCCTCATAGGGTCCTGCATGTGAATAGATTGAAACCCCACCATGACAGGGCAGACATGACCATGTTACTGGTCACTGATGAGGGTGTGGAGGACGAAACTGAGCCTGTGCCCGACCTCCTCTCCACTAATGTGCAAGATGGGTCAGTGGAGGGAGTGGTGCTCTCTCCCAAGTTGACAGACCAGCAGCACAGAGACTGTAAGCAAGTGCTGGAGCAGTTTGCTAGCCTGTTCTCTTTGACCCCAGGCATAACTGAGTGGTGTGTGCACCACATTGACACTGGTGACAGCCTACCTGTCAAAAATAAACTGTACCGGTTGTCTGACCATGTCAGAGCCAGCATTAAAGCTGAGGTTGCTAAGATGCTGGTATTGGGGGTAATTGAACCATCTGAGAGTCCATGGGCAAGTCCAGTGGTGCTGGTGCCTAAACCTAATCCTCAGGGGGGACCCAAGGAGTTAAGGTTCTGTGTGGACTACAGAGGATTGAATGCAGTCACAAAGACTGACGCTCACCCTATACCTAGAGCTGATGAGCTCATTGACAGGTTAGGGTCTGCTAAGTACCTGAGTACTTTTGATTTGACTTCAGGTTACGGGCAGATTGCCCTCACTGATGGAGCAAAGGAGAGGTCAGAATTCTCCACACCAGAGGGACATTATCAGTTCAAGGTAATGCCCTTTGGCTTAAAGAATGCACCTGCCACCTTCCAAATGTTGGTGAACAGGGTCTTGTCTGGGTTGGAGCAGTTCAGTGCAGCTTACCTGGATGATATAGCTGTATACAGTTCTACCTGGGGGATCACTTAAGCCACCTAAGGGAAGTGCTTCAGGCCATGCAGCAGGCAGGCCTGACTATTAAGGCAAGCAAGTGCCAAATAGGGCAGAGTTCTGTGGTGTACCTGGGCCACCTGGTAGGTGGGGGCCATGTACAGCCTCTCCAAGCTAAAATTCAAACTATTTTGGATTGGACAGCTCCTGTTACCCAGACTCAGGTCAGGGCATTCCTTGGACTGACAGGGTACTATAGAAGGTTTATTCAAAATTATGGGACCATTGTGGGGCCCCTAACAGAACTCACTTCTAAAAAGAGGCCCAAGAAGGTGGCTTGGACCCCAGAGTGTCAGAAGGCCGTTGACACTCTGAAAGCTGCTATGTGTTCAGCACCAGTGCTACTGGCCCCTGACTACACAAAATAATTTGTGGTTCAGACAGATGCTTCAGAGCAAGGGATTGGGGCAGTGTTGTCACAGCTAAATGAAGAGGGCCTTGATCAGCCAGTTGCCTTTTTAGCAGGAGGCTTCTTCCCAGAGAGCAGAGGTGGAGTGCCATTGAGAGAGAGGCTTTTGCTGTGGTTTGGTCCCTGAAAAAGTTGAGACCATATTTGTTTGGGACTCACTTCCGTGTTCAAACTGACCACAGGCCTCTCAGATGGCTCATGCAGATGAGAGGGGAGAATCCAAAGCTGATAAGGTGGTCCATTTCCCTACAGGGAATGGTCTTTACAGTGGAACAGAGACCTGGGGTTGCCATGCAAATGCAGATGGACTTTCCAGGTTTTTCCACTTAGCTGATGAGGACTACCAGGGTGTAGGTTAGTAACCCATCACCTTTCGTTTGGGGGGGGGGGGCTATGTTGCAAAGTCATCCTGTGCCCTGGGCACCCCCCAACATTTTGCTGACTGATACTGGTGGTAACTGACTTTGACTGACCCTGGGCTCTGCCTAACCAGGGCCAGTGCTATGCTGAAAGAGACACATTAGAATACAGTTAAAACACCTACATACACTAGGGTACACAATGGTATGGTGGGGTACCCCTGTGATTGGCATGACCTACCCTATAAGCCCCTAGTATATAATAGGGCAGGGGGATTGAAACTACCTAAAAGTCCCTAGTACCCTTGGGGATGGCAGTTTAGAGGCCAGCAGCTCTTTTTGCACTTGCATGTGTGCACTGCTGAAGCCTGAGGTCAGTTTAAAAGCAGCCCTGGGTGCCAGGACTGCTTTTAAAAAGTAAATTGTGCCCAAACTCGACTTTGGTGTTTGGGGCACTTAAAAATGGATAACCTACAAAGTTATGGCATATTAGGGACCCCCAGGGTCTCCCCTAGGTGTCCCAGGGGTGGGGGGTCAGGTATCTATAAGGTAGACCCTTATAAAATGAGTTCTATATGCCCTGGGTTAAGTGAAATTTTACATTTCACTCCCCACATTGTGATAAAGTGCTGCCCAAATTCGACTTTGATGCTAGGAGCACTGTGAAGTGAGGATCTGCAATATTTTTACAGATTCAGAACCCCTAAAGTCTCCCCTAGTTGTCCTATGGGGTGGGGGTCCTGTAGATATAAGCAGAATACTTATAAAATATATTTTTGTAAGTCCTGGTGCTGGAAAAATGGCCCAAGTAATTTTTCCCATCGCAAATCCCCTGTTACATAGGTTAACATGGAAGAAAGTTATTAACTAATAACTCTTGATAGGAGAGGGCTAGAAGTGCCATTCAAAGACTTCCCTGAATGGTATTAATAAATTCAACAATATGATATTGTTGAATTTCTCCTAAACTGTACACACAAGAAGTTATAAGACTTTCTTGTTTGTAAGTCCAGATTCAGCCTTCCAGTGGTCTGCCCTGATTGGTCAGGCTGCCTTGAAGAGGTGATAAAGAGCCCCTGGGGTCAACCAGCTCTGCTGGCAGGGCAGTGTGATGTTCCATAGGAATGCCAGGCCAGGGGGAGGAGTCGTAAACTATGTTCATCAAAGAGGAGAGCAGAGAACAGTGTCATTTACAACTCTGAAGTTCCCACCTTAGGCAGATGGTAGGATTAAGGAAGGTATGAGCAGATGCAGGGGGGAGAGTCTAAGTAAATTAGCCATCCTAGGGGTGTGTTTAGCCAGCTCTTACCTCCTTGCTGGAAAATCTGCCATTATGGATTTGGAACATTTGATGCACTCTGGGACAAAATAATTCCACACTCTACAGGATGTGGTCATATTTTTGAGGAGTTACCCTGCTCCCATTAGTCAGGAGTGACCTCCTGTCTGACCCAGGGAACATGGAATAAGTATCTGAGAGGGGCAGAGCCCTCCAGATCTGCTGCTTGAAACTTATTGAAGCAAGACATTGCCAAGCTGAGAAGTTTTGCTGTGCAAAGATTTCTAAGGCCTGACCTCTGAATACTGCGCCATCTGAAACTACAGCCCTGTGGATTATCTTGCTGAAAAGGAACTAAAGAGTGGACTCCCTGAAAGCTACAGGTTAAAAGAGCTCATCTGGAACATCACCAACTAAATCTGCACCTTGGAGAACTACCAGTGGATTTGTAAGGGTGACGTCCAAGTGGATTGTGGGAACTGAAGTCCTCAACTTTCAAGGACCATCTTGGAGCTTCCAGACCCTTGGAGTGAGTTTGAGACACTTTGGGACCCTTTGAGGAATTTCAGGAAGACGTTCAAGAAGTTTGGAGAACTTTGGAGGAACTTTGAAAAAAGCTCCATAGAGGGACCGACTCAACCTGGTCAGCCAAGCCACCTGCCTTCAAACGCGAGCCGGCCAAGCCACCCAGGTTTGTCCCGCTAAAAGCTCCGTTGGTCCAACTTCCAGAGTTTGACCGGGACTAGAAGAAATCTGAAGCCGGCGAACCCTCACCGGATCCGGCTACATGAAGAGCATCGAGAGACACCGCGAGAAAAAGCTCCAGAGTTTCTAAGTCCGCTCGTAGAAAAGGTGACCGGGTGCAACCGCGAGAGCCAAGCCGCCTGCCTTCCATCGCGTGTCGGCCTGGGCTCCTGGGTTGCCCCGCTGAAGCGCCGAAGAAAAAGTTTCTAAGTCCGCTCCAGGGAAGTTGACCGGGAGCTCGTCTAAAGGCAATCCAGCGAACCCTCACCGAATCCGAACTGGCTGGGAGCTTCGAGGGACCTCGGGGAGAAAAGCTCCAGAAAAGTTTCTAAGTGTGAAGGTAGAAACTGAGACCGGGACCTGCCGCGAGCTGTAGCCGCCCAGGGCTCCATCGAGGTCGGCCTGAAACTTTGACTTTGACCCAGTCTATCGCGAGCAGGTATCCCAATATGGTGCTATAATCTTCTAAGTGCTATATTTTGCTAAATCTTTGAAAATTCATATCTCCGGTTCCCTACATTGGATTTTTGTCGTTTTGGTGTCATTTTAAAGATAAAAATATTTAATATTTCCTATTTGTATAAATTGGTGTTGGATTTTTATTATGTGTTGTGTCTTAATTATTTACTGAATTGGTGTTTTTAAATGCTTTACATACCTGTCTTTGAAGTTAAGCCTGCCTGCTCGCAGCCAAGCTACCAAGGGTTGAGCATAGGAATAATGTTCTAAGACCTATGCTGAGTCCTACCATTTGTTAGTGGCCTTTTTGCCAGTGGCAGACCTACATTTGCCCCTACCAATAATCCACTTTCCAACAGAAGAGGTCAATTGAATTCTGTCCACAGATATCCAAACCCAAGAAACATTTTAATAAAACAGTTTCTGCATTCGTCAGAGACCACAACATTGACGCCATATACCACAATAATTTACACTTTGACATGGATGGTATATATTGAACTGATAAAATGATGAGACAAGAGGTGTTTGGCAAACAGGAACAGTTAATTTAATTAAACATAGCTGCCGGGAGAACAGTTACAGGCACAGGCTCTGAGGACTGTCTCAATTTACAATCGGTCTTTGTAAGGTCATCGTAGGTGATAAAAGTTTCCGGTTTGGAGTCAAAATGTATTGTCTAATGGTAAATACAGGTGGGCCTCAACCTTTTTGGACACAATGTGGCCAGTGGGTAACATGTCCAGATGTCCGGCATGGAGAGTGTGTAATCGCTGCATGTGCTGTGTTATCCTATATGTTCCTACCTCATGTGACTTTATGGTGTTATTGGAGTGTCAATAACCCATCTGGACCTGTGTGCTTCAATGGGGCCAATCTCACTTGACCATTGAAATGTCGCTGCGCCTATCTGTGGGACTGATCTAAGGTTTCTTGTTCATGCGTTTGTCTGCCGGCTACGCCCCATCCCACCTGTGGCCTATCAATCAGTAACCCCAGGTCTAGGTCTCAGAGCTTGCCTGACTATGTATTTGAGAGTCGGGGTTGATGTGGAGTTCACAACAAGTGATTTCTTTAATAAAGACTCAATTTCATTCTCATAAATGAATGTATCATTTTCCATATTAGCATTGACTTTTTCCATTTTAACATTTCCCCCTCTAGTTGATTCTTGATCTACATTATCTAACTCATACCTTTTGACAGTTACTTTATTTGGGGCCTGTTGTTCTTTATGCTCACTTTTGACAACCACTACCTTCATAGTTACTTGCATTTTCCCAGGTAGATGACTGCATTTTTACAGCAGGTGATCCCCAATTGTACAGACCCGCATAGAAATAGAAACACAATGAAAACTGGCAGCAGAGATTTGCACAAACCAGAGTTCCACCATGGGAGCCAGGAGAATCAATTAAAAAACCCCTCCTACTCAGGGGCACCTCCCTCCTCATGCATGTCTCTTTGTAAATGGTGCAATGCTTGGATGGCAAGTGTTAATGTTCCATTGTCCATGTCGTTCCTGGGTTGAATGTGCAGCAAGCCGCAGTGATTTTGGCGCACCCCTCTCTCTCCATCGCAGTCATTAAATCTAACACATATTGGTGCTGCATCACCATGAAGTGGATCGCTTGCAGGTCTTTCTTGATAGAATTGAGGCTGAACTTAGTGCTGTTTATCATTTAAGCATCTCCCACCTGGTGATTTGGAGCCAGCGAGCATTAGCTTTGTGTACAGGGTAAAGAAGGGTATACACCCTCGCACTGATACTTGTGCATCTCTGAACAGTCTGAATTCTTCTGGAATATCTGTGAACTGAGGCCAGCCAAAATAGTCCATGGCTCTTTGCTTGATGCAACAAAGTTGTTTTCTTCCTTAAAGGGTGCTGGTACAAGTCAGCTAGCTCTTCTCCAGGAATGATCAGTGTCAGAGTGTGTATGGTTACCAGGGAACAGAGTCCGTGCCATCCGGGAATGAGCTGAGTATAGGCAAACTCGCCGCATTGTCAATAGTAATCCATCAGCATGGAGGGGCCAAATTGCATATCCAAAATGTGCAATATTTCTCCACAGTTAGCATTCGTGCCCATTGGAAGCATTCTCCTACCTCTGAAACATAAGTAATACAGTGTTATTTTCTGTACAATCAGGGGTTGCCCCTTCCCTTCTAGCAAAGTGTATCCACCCGCCTCGGTGTCCCAGATTTCCTGACATGGGCTGGACATACTTTCATTCAACCCTCCCTAAAGTGTCACGTACCCCTTTGTATCCTTGAGCTGGATGGCCCTACACAGGAATTCCATGTTGGGGGACCGCTTGTTGTTAAAGAAGACCACCCCAGATATGCTAATGCCCACCCTCGGTCCACTGATGGATGCAGGGAAGGACGTTTTTGTGCATTGAGGTGGGGGTTTTTGCTACCTCCAAAAATCTTTTCTCTGGGAAGTCTCGGGGCCAAACAGTATCCTCCCCTATGGTGCCCTTTCTATGCATCCTGTCCAGCTCACCTTGGATATCATTAGGTTCAGTAAAGAGGTATAACGTAGTTGGGTTTGTTTCAGATCATGTCAAATGTACTGCTACCCTGTGTGGTTCTACCTTGTTGGGTTGGATCTTGGCCCTTATTCTGCATAGATAGAGGTGAATGAGACATTTTGCTTTCTAGGGTGCTACCACTTGGGACAAGTAAAGTCTGTCTGGTCCTACTGCATGCGTAATCAACGAACAGACGTAACATGACCTGGCTGATGTTCGGGAGCCAATTGTGGTCATTTGCTGGCACCATGTGTTGTGCAAAAGGGTGCTGTGTAGTGCATGTGGGATGCTAGTTTTCTGCTTAGTGTAATTGTGGTTGAGATGGGAGAGATCCCTACGCAAGCGCTGTGGTAACTTTTGAATAGACTCCTTTTTGCTCTGCAGTTCCTCTGCATTGAATAAGTGTGGTATCACCCATAGTAGACAGAGGTTATAAAACAATGCAATCATACATAACTTTTCATTTGACATTGCAGGTCTTGGTATGGATCCCCAGGGTGGTGTCTGTGGTCCTCTGATGGCTTTTGCTTTCCTTATCAGTTCAAACAAAAAAGTTTGCTGTGTTAGTTCAAAGTTTTGAATGTACATTTGTTAGTCGCTCTGCTTTACATGGGGGTGAGCGCATCAGGTGCCTCATCTGTAATGCAGGGGAGGGGGTTGGAGGATACTCCGTAGCTCCCTTTTACTCCTATCGATGCCATCTTGGGGTTCTGAGGTAAGGGCCAACTGCTTTCCCTGGATGGTGCATGCAAGGTTTGGAGCTTTTGTTAGTCACTATGCTTAATAAGGGGGTGAGCGCATCCGGTGCCCTACCTTTGTCTGGAGCTGCAGTGGGCATTTGGGATCCCTCTTGCCAGTCACACCCCTCTACTTCGGACTACACCCTGTTTCCTATAGCACACTGGTGGGCTTGCTGTCCCTAGCTTGTGGCTAGGATCTCTACGGTCAGGCCTTGCCTAATGAACTGGTACACCTCTTGTCGCTATCTTGGAAGGGTATGACACGATGGCTGTACTTTGGAAAAAACAGGATAGTTCATAAAGCATAGAAGAAGGATGCTAAGTCAGTATTTGCCTTGTAACCTCAAAAATGTAGAACCCAGGACTTTTGATGAAAAAATTGCAAAGGTCTGCTGGGTGACGATGAAAAAAAAACAGGGACTTCCTCCACAAGTCAGTGATGCCTGACTATCCTGGTGAACCCGAGAACTGGAGGAGTCCTGACATTATGCTGAGGTCCCGCAGCTTATTGGCTCTTGTGCACACTGTGGAGTTTTTAGGGTTTTTACCATCCCAGGCGCATGGGAATTTTGGTTCCCGCCCATGAGGACAGCTTAGTTTTAGAACTGAAAGGGGGCCTCCTTTGGGCTGAGGCTTCTAAATTTTGGAGGCACTGTTGGGACTACATGCCATGATGGAAACATTGGCCCCGGACATGGTGCCCATGATTGGGGATTTTTTGACTTGGCTATTGGAATGCGTCCCTTTTGACTTTGTCCGCAGGACCTGGGTGTCTGCTTTTTAAATATGTTCTCTGGGTGCCACCTGCCCCCTCGTCAGACTGCCAACCCCCTGGGGTGTGTCCAGCCAACCCTCCCTGGGAGATCAGCAGCAGAGTGGGGCCTTAGCTCCCAAAGGTGCCCTAGGTAACCTGGTTATTCCATGCTCCCGTGTGGTCGGAATTGATGTTGAACTTTAGTGAGGATATCAGGTTGACACAGCTCTCAGTTACTCTGAAATTCGGGACGCAAGTAAAAATGTGAATTCCTACTCTTGTCTCATTTGTACTTTCTTTTTGTTTGGTACAGTTTTTTGGGGAAAGAGGGTTAGTGGGTGCTAGTTATTAACCACTAGGTTTTAAATTGTTGGGGTAGTCCTACTCATGCTGGGGGTTTATCTTACTGCACATTTTGGCTCTGTGATTGTGTGAAGGGCTGCCTCCCCATACAATTACTCCTCCCTGCCGGGGTTGTGGTCCCGGTCCCTGTTGGGTTGAGTTCCCTTTCTGTGGTTGCTGCTGCTACATGTTTGTCCAATTACCTGATCCCTGCTTTGAGGGTGCTGTGATGGTGGACCTCCTTGAGGCTGAGTGTAGGTTGCATTCTGATTCCCTTGTGCTTGGTCTTGCAGAAGGACATTCATGGGGTTTTGTGGTGGCTGGCCCTTGTTCATTGATATCTGCTCATGGTATGCCTTTAACTGGCATCTATTTGCCAGGTGGCCCAGCCTGTGGCAAGAGTAGCACTCCCTAGGGTCTGGCTGCCTCCAACCTCCCTGACCTCTACCACCATAGCTGGGCTGGAACCCTCTGGGGTTTCACAGTGGAGCTCCCTTTGAGACTGGTGCAATTTGCAAGGTTGTTGCCATCGCGGCGCCCTCGAGGGCAGTATTTTTCAATTTGTGTTGAACCAATTTAGTGGGGTCTCTTTGGGCTTGCTCTTGTTTTTCTCTATCCCTTTCTTGCTTCTTTTTGTGGTAATGTAATATATGGGCTTCTATCTCCTGCCAGGGTTTGGTATCTCACCCAACTACGCTGTCTAGCCCGCTCTGTATCATGGTGGGTAACCCTTTTTTAAGAATATTGTAGAAGAATGCAACTTGTATTGGTATCGTATCAGTCCACAGATGGCCTGTCTCTTGTCCCCATCATTTCTTCATTCTATTCAAGAAATCGGTTATGCTTTGCCCTGGCTTCACAGTCTCTGCCATTACCTCTCCTACAACTGGGTGGTCAGGGAAGATATCTCTCAGGACTGTCTATATCCGGCATCTGTACGAATTAAATGCAGCCCGTCATGCTCAGTATCTGTTAGATTAATTGCTGGAATGTGAGCTTGGGTGAACACCCCGTTGGTCTGCTCCCAAATAAGGCCATTTAACAGGCTCTTAATGTCACCTATCACTAGGTCGAATCCTGCGGTGTTCTTCTCGAAGCATAAAATCCATTTCTCTGCTCCTTAACCCCTCTTTGTCCGTGTGAGGCTCATGGCATGTAAATAATCCCGCCCTGCCCCTAGTAACAGGTACATTCTTATTTCAGTTGACTCTATGGGTTTCTCCCTAACATGGAGTTCCCATATTTTTCGGCATTCCATCATGTAGGTAAAATTCCACTCTCCTCCTCCATGTTGGATGCAATCCTCTGCTATAGATATGTACTCCGGCTCAAATGATCCTTCCTTCAGCCAAGGTCTATCCTATTGGTCCCTTTCCTCAGTACAGTAGGCTAATAGGTGGCAGAACGAGCGTGCAAAGATCTCACCTTCCTCTCTGGCTTTTATCTCCCACTGGGCTACTTTATCTTTGTTGCGCGCTTGTATGGAGCAGCGCGCATCCTCGTCGCTACTACCCTTGTGTGCACGCAAAGGCGACATCTTATTGTTCCTCCATCTCGTGTGGGTTAGTACAAGGCTACCTTGGTCTTTTATTTCCTGGTCACCCCTCTCCTTTGTTGATCTAGCAGTGAGGCTCTGATCCCTGCTAAAATCCATTTATTTATTTCTGCCTCCAATTCTTCCCAGATCGGTGCTCAGTACCTACCCCCACTTCCCTCATATGAAGAGCGCACTGCCCTGTGTTCTTGCTGTACTTCCTGACTGCTTCTCTCTCTAACCTCAGCTCACACCCTTCTTCCTCACCCAATCTGGTTTGCATCCTTGGCTCTGAACTACACGCTGCTCTTTTTGGCCGGGCTTTGCCTTCAAGCTTGCTCTCTGTTGTCTCCTCAGCTACCTGGGCAACCTCTGTAGCCCCACTCTCGTCATCGGTTCCCGGAGTACTGGAGTTCCCTTCCTCAACCTCACTTACTGAATCGCTATTGAGAACCACTACAAATTTCCCTGTCACTTGTGAATGTTTGCCCGAACCAGTGGGAGTGTGTGTTTTGTTTGCGGTCCTAAGTGTTGGACATGCTAGACAGGCGGGTTGAGCTTTTTTGGATCTTTCCAAGGAGTTTGGCCTGAGCTGGAAGTGTCTGGGCTTGCTGGCCCTTTTGATTCTCGTGCTTGGGCCTAACTGTTCATCTTTCGGTGGGGGGCCCGTCTGCTTCTACTATTAGTGGATTGGAATATCCTAATGCGCTGGGAGCTGGCGTGAACACCTCCATTCCTGCATATGGTGGCGGAGGTGCTGATACCTTGCTTGCTGCCGGCATTGTAGGGCAATTACCCTTGGCCCCTTTGGAGATGGCCCATAATTCTAGTAATGCCTCTCTCTTGTCTCTCTTCTGATCTGTATATTTAGTGTCTATGTGTGTTTTAGTGTGCTCAATTATGTAAGGGTTAGATGTTCCCTCCTTAGGTCCGGGAAATGTGTTTGCCTTCATGTGTGCGTGCCATGCTTGGCAAACATTATTACGTTTCTTTACCCATGTGTGGTACCTGGTTGCCATGTGTTTTAATGGGGAATCCATGACACATGACAATTTTAGTGGTTTTGTGGGAAAAATATGACTCAAACAGTTCGACTTGGCAGCTTTTGGCGTGTTTCCCCAGTCTTTTTTCTTTCTGACCTCCTGGTTTTGACACTGTTTTTGCTGGTTTAGTGTCTCTGCGCACATTCTCACTGCTGTTGGGTGTTAAAGTGCAAGTGCTCCTGTTGTAAATTGTTATTATGGATTGGTGTTTCCATGATTGGCATATTTGATTTACTATTAAGTCCCTAGTAAAGTGCACTGAGTGTGCCAGGGCCTGTAAATCAAATGCTACTAGTGGACCTGCAGCACTGATTGTGCCACCCACATGAGTAACCCTGAAAAGGTTACTCAGATCTGCCACTGCAGTATCTGTGCGCAGTTTAGTACTGCTATGTCGACTTGGCAAGTGCACCCACTTCCCAGGCCCTACCCTTCTCTTACACATTAGTCACCCCTAAGGTAGGCCCAAGGTACCCCTGTGGGCTAGGTGCAGTGTATGTGAAAGGTACGACATGCCCTGGTGTGTGTGGCATGTCCTGATAGTGAAATACTGCCAGGTTCGTTTTTCACTATTGCAAGGCTACCTGTTCCCATAGGATAGAATTGGAAGTTTGCTTATAACATCTTATAAACATAACTACCCCTGTGAACAAGGTAGGAAAATAAAGTTTAGTATGCCTGAACTCAGAAAGTTAAAATGCATCTTTTAGTGAGGGTGATTTTTACATTCTGTGTTTGAAAATACCACTTTTAGAAAGTAGGTATTTTCTTGCTTAGCCATCCAGTGTGGCTCTGCTGGGATGTGTATTGACTGTCTGGCTTTGGGGTGACAGGGGCTGTGGAGGAGCAGTGGCTCTAGAGAGCCTGGATGGGTCAGGGCTGGGCTGAATAGACCTGGGCTGCATTTAGAGTAGGGGGAGGAGATTTCCTTTCACCTGAATGGGCCTAGTCTGCCTCTGACAATGCTGTCTCCACCTCCTGCCAGGAAGCTGCACCAGAGAGGACAGAACTGGTTCTGGCTGGGCAAAGACACTCTCTGCCTCCAGACAACAAAGGATTTTGTAGTGTAAATATTGGGGCCAAGACCCCAGAACTTTAGAACTCTTTTGGACCAAGAAGACTGCCAAGAAGAAGAGCTGGAGAAGCTGTGAGGAGGAACTACCACTTTGCTGTGTGCTTTGCTGTGTTGGCCTGCAGTGGCTGCTTCTGTCTTGGGCAGTGAAAGGACTGGACTGAACTTTCTGCAACTTCTTTATTGAGTATCTCCAAGGGCCTGAAATAGAGCTTGCCTCCTGTCCTGAAGTCTCAGGGACTGCAAAGACTTCACCAACCTCTGGGTACCGCTTTTGGAACCGCTGTTTCAGCTGCCACAGAGAAGGGAAATTCAACCGACTCCGTCGCTGGCTCTGTGTCCTGACGGCACCACAGACCGCACCGTCCGCATCTCGCACCGCAACCCTGGTTTCACTGATGATGACGACTGACGCCGCCGCCACCGAGCCACTGATTGCATCGTGACCTGTGGGCACCGCACTCCGCACCGCCTCGCTTCACTTTGCCATCCTGGTCTCACAGACGCCATCGCTGCTGCTGACTTCCACACCTGTGACTGCATCGTGGCTGGGGGCACCGCTCGTAAGTTTCACAATGCACCGCCTCGTCCCACACAGCCGTCTGGGCCGACCAACACCAGCTCCTGCTAACCGGCTCTGTCGCCTGCACCGCAACCTGCTAGCACTGCATCGAGCACCGTCTCGCCCTGCACCGTAATCCTTGGTCTCACCGACGCCGTCTGGACGATCGTCACCGAGCCGCTGCCTGCACCACGTCGAGAGGACACCGCACCCTGCACCGCTTCCATTTTGCAACGCAATTGCGACAGTTGCCACGACCGACTCACACCACTGTGTCAGCCACAATGAGAAAGGTACTGTTACCGAGTCTGTCCACACTTTCGCTGGCCCGTACCGACGCGGTCGGCTGGAACTGTTAGACTCTGTTGTTTTCAGCATCGTAGTAGCCCTGGACGGAGCTACCGACTCGTACGAACTGTGTTTTTCAAGTATTCTTGCAAAGTATGCCTTTTTAAGTACTGTATTGTGGATTTTTATCGTTTTGGTCTTGTTTTAAGTATATAAAATATTGGTTATTTTTCTCAAACTGGTGTGGTGTCCTATTGTAGGGTTTTCACTGTATTACTGTTGGTTATGTGCAAATGCTTTACACACTGCCTCTAAGATAAGACTGACTGCTTCTGCCAAGCTATCAAGGGGGTGAGCAGTGGCTATTTTAGGAGAGTAACTCCCTTATCCTGTCTAGAAGAAGGGTCCCTACTTGGACAAAGGTGCAAACCATTGCCAACTAGAGACCCCCATTTCTAACACAAACCTTTTGGGAGTTTTTGTTTGCTTTAATTGTGGGAACAAATGTACATGGTGCTCAGCGCTATTCACAGATGCATCAAACAATTCAACTTGAACCTTTCAATAAACACAGGATAACAATACATATGAAATATTGAAACATAGGCGAAGAAAATACAATATTAGGACAATATTTGCATGATATCAACTTTTGCACAAAATACAGTTTGCAATAAATAACAGCACCATAACATCACATACACACTACACTACACCAACTCAACAAAGGTTGACAGAAGAAAAAAAGTGTTTGCTTTGTCAAAAGATTCTTAGCCTGCTTGTAGCCTATACTATCTTATAAACAGGAGAAGCTCTGCACGATACAGTGTACTAATTGAGCCTTATAGTCTGCCAATATCGGCTCTGGGACAAAGGTAGTAGTAATAGATGCCGAAAAAGGAATAACTCAGTAACCACAAGCCCCTCTTGGCCACACAGAAGTTACACCTAGTTTCTGAGGCCCAAATCTTTTTCCCTAAAGTTCAAATCACACTCTGTGTCACACCTAGGGGTCAGGCATACCATCTCTGTCACTCCTTGTGGTCCAAGCGACCAACATCTCTCACTCCTTTCAGATACCAATGATGTTAAGAAACCAGTAGCACTGAGAAAACATTTTTGACTAAAAAACTATGAAATTGAAGAGCCAACTCCACCCAAACAGGATAGCTTTATCCACAAACAGCGCCCTGGGAGTTATCAAGGGCTAAACAATAAATATTCACCTTTCCTAGCGTGTTGACTATTGAAAAAAGGTGACTTTGTGCAGGAATGCTTCCAAGGCCACCTTATGACTACTCAGCTAGGTCATATAAAATAGGAAATATGCCAGATTCTGTCAGTGGCAGGGCGCTCAGGTTATCTTTTTCACTTCTCTCTAGTTTTCCATACTACAAATGCTTTAAATTAGGTTCTGATGTAGTCTCTTACCAACTGTGACGGCTTCTTCAGGACAGACCTCCACCCCGCGGAGTCAGCAGAACTTCCAATCAATTGTGGTGTCTGCTCACCTTCCTTGTTGCGCAAATATGAATCCATCTGGATGGGGTGTTCTTCCTTTGGCTGCAGTCGGGTTCAAGGTACCAATAAACTCTGAAAGTGGCTCACCAAAATGTTACTTAAGCTCAAAATACCTTGAAAAAAACAAGAGACAAGAGGAGTTTGGCAAAACAGGAACAGTTTGTTTAATTAAACATAGCTGCCAGGAGAACAGTTACAGGCACAGGGTCTGAGGACTGTCTCACAATCGGTCTGTGGCCTTCTTTTAAACAGTTCATCATAGGTGATAAAGGTTTTTGGTGATCCATATATGATGAAGAATGTAGGTTGCTGCCTTTGGAGTCATAAATTAACTGTCCAATGGTAAAGGCAAGTGGGCCTTGACCTTGCGTTGACACAACGTGGCCAGTGGGTAACGTGTCCAGATGGCCAGCATGGGGAGCGCGTGATCACTGTGTGTGCTGTTTTCTGATTGGCTATATGTTCCTAACTCATGTGGCATCTGACTTTATGGTGTTTTGGGAGTGTGCGTACCCCCCGGACATGTGTGCTTTATTGCGGTCAATCTCCCTTGACCATTGAATTGTCGCTGTGCCTATCTGTGGGACTGATCTAAGGTTTCCTGTTTGTCCATTTGTCTGCCGGCTACGCGCCATCCCACCTGTGACCTATCTATCAGTAACCCTGGGCCTAGGTCTCAGAGCTTGCCTGAGTACATATTTGAGAGCTGGGGTTGATGTGAAGTTCACAACTGGCGATTTCATTAATAAAAATGCAATTTCGTTCTCATAAATGAATGTATTGTTTTCCATATTAGCATTGGCTTTTTCCATATTAACAATGGATATTAATTCACAGAGAAAGGCAGCAGGGTGTTCCTCAACAACTTGAAAGACTGCATCCTGTTTTATGTGTAGTTATCATATACACAAAATAAACACAAATGTTCTTTTTAGAGCTACCCTTTTTCCCAAACACTGCTTCTTCTTCATTTTAAAAATGTTTCTTTTTAATTTCTCGACGCTGCTGATCCGTCACAAACCAAAAGCACAAACTCAATACAAGCCAGCACATTCAGGATTCACTTGTATGGGTTTGTAAGTGATTATATGACTGTTTGTGTGGGTCTGTGAGTGGGTGTGTGAGTTTTGTGTGGGTTTGTGAGTGGGAGTGTCTCTGTGGGTCTATGATTGGGTGTGTGGGTGTGTGGCTGGGTTTGTGAGTGTCTCTGTGGGTCTGTGAGTGGCTGTGTGGGTATGTGAGTGGGCATGAGAGTGTCTGTGTGATCTGTGAGTGAGTGTGAGAGTTTCTGTGTGGGCCTGTGAGTGGGTGGGTGAGTGTCTCAGTGGGTCTGTGTGTGGCTGTGGGAGTTGCTGTGTGGGTGTGTGACTGGGTGTCTCTGTCGGTCTGTCAGTGGGTGTTTTCTGAATATCTCTCTGGGCCGGTGAGTGGGTGTGAGAGTCTCTGAGTGAGTCTGTGAGTGGGTGTTTGAGTGTTTGTATATATATATATATATATATTCACTGAAAAAACCATAGGTTTCAGGTACGTTATAGTTAGAAATTAGCATTTAAAAAACCTTAGAAATTCACTGAAAAAACCATAGGTTTCAGGGACGTTATAGTTAGTTGGACATTTCACTCGTACAAAACCAGAGAAATTCCGCCGTTATAGTTAGTTCAGCTAACTATAACTCGCGCCCCCGCAATGTACTGCTGATGACGTCACATATTACCTCATTCATGACATGTTCAGTGACATCACTGATGACATCACTGATGACATTCAAACTAATCACGATGGATGTGATTGCATTATATACCAATATTGACAATGGAATTGGACTCTGTGCATGTGAGTATTTTTTAAAGAAAATAAACATTCAATTTTCTCGTTACAATGAAATGTTGCTTGAAATGATAGATGTGCCTAACACAGAATGTATTTCTATTCGAAAGTGAACTTTACAAACAAGTGAAGGGGATGGCTATGGGTTTCTCATTTAGCCCAAGTTACACATGTCTAACCATGAGATGGTAAGAACAACAAATGGCATGGATACCAGAAAATGATAAATATGTTAACAAAACCATTATGTGGCTATGATACATAGATGATCTATTCATTAACTGGGATGGAATTGAAGAGGAATTCTCACAATACTTCAAAATACTCAACACTACCAGAGTGAACTTGAAATTTACATATGATATAAGGAACTCAAAAGTAACTTTCTTGGATACAGAAATATATATTATGGACAATAAAATTCAAACCACTCTTCATAGAAACTGGGATATATATATATATCCAATAACCAACAGGAAAGAAAGGATACGGACTCCACTTGAGTGCAATAGTTTCCGTTTATTCACAACCGCTCCAGCTTGCCATGACACATTTCGGTCACCGCCGTGACCTTGATATATATATATATTGTTTTTTGTTTTTTTTTATGTAATTTTTTTATTTGTAGCGAGATTCGTCGATCCGGCATGGAGTTACACGGGCGGGCTTCGCTGACCGCTGCAGGGGCTTTGTGGATCTCGCATGTGGGAAAAAAGTATGTTTTTAAGCTACTTCTTACCCAACATAACTACTTTTGCTACATCTGTTACAGAAATACGGGATCAGGGTACCTCTATCCTGACCCTTTCATCTGTTTTACACACTACGTTTCAGCCCCATGGACTATTTCCCTACACATAAAATGGAAGCTGCAACTTTTTTCTTAGTCTGTGGCTAGCCAACCAGGGCCTTGCTGAGGTGTTTGGAGCTGCATATTCACTGCGGGTGGATCCAGGGAGGGTCCACATCCTTAGATATCTATTTTTCTTTTTCCTTTAATATCTAAAAACAACTGAACTGATTTACACCAAATAACAAAAAGATCGTTTTCTGAATCAAGACCTACTTTTCTGTCAATCTTGGTGTAATTCCATCCAGTGGTTCGTGCTGTAGTTGAGTTCAAAATCCCTATGGGGAAAAAGCATTTTTGGGACTCCCCTTTTTCTGAGCCCCGGCTCAGCGAATCAACCCGAAACGCTCAACACAGCAGAAGAACTGAGCATCATACTAATTTTCAAAATTTCATGAATATTTGTCAAACGGCACCAAAGTTATTGGCAAAACAAAAAATGATTTTCTTATGGAAACTAGGTTCTTACTATAACTAACTACTGGCAGCCATCAGTAGGTAATATATGTCTATATATCAATATATATATCTATTGTTATATCTATATATATATCTATATATACATATAGATATATATATATACACACACAAACCCTACTGGCAGTCGCCAGTAGGTAGTTACAGTTAGGACATAGTTTCCATGGGAAAACCATTTTTTGTTTTGCTACTAACTTTGATGCCATTTGACAAATCTTAACAAAATGTTCAAAACTGGTTTGCCAGTCACTTCAGCTGTTGTCTCTAAAGTTTCAGGGGTATTAATCAAATGGGGACTGAGAAAAAGGATAGGTCCCAAAACGCGTTTTCCCCATGACATTTCTCAAAGGGATTTTAGACACTCTAACAGCTGAATGAAATTTCACCAAGTTTTGCAGAAAGTTACATCTTGATCCAAAAAGGGTGCTTTTTGCAATTTGCACAAATCTGTTCAGAAGTTTTGCAGTTATTATAGAAAAAAAAATTATGTATACCTAGAGACATGGATCCACCGCGGATCCACCATAGTGGATCTGCGGATCTATGCACAAACTAGGTGTGTGCGGAGCTAGCAGAGTTTTACTCCATGGAATTCCACAGAGTTACATAAAAACCCTCAGAAATTATTAAGGGGGATATATAAATAGCTAAGTAGACATATTCGGTTTTTAACATTGACGCAGAGGTTAACTGTGCAAATCGCTTTCCTTCATTTTTACCACAAGATGGAAGTGCAAGCATATGGTATGTCAGCCAAGTCTTCTCCATCAAGCATGCGTTCTTATAATAAAATAACTCCTTCAGTTGCCGCTAGGCAGTGTACTGAAGTGCCGCTCACAAATGATGCGAAGCGCAGGCTTATGGGACGTTTGTCAGTTTGTGTAAAATGCTTCATTTTTTCCTTTGCGAACCTTTCAAAACATTCCTTCAAAATCAGTTTCCCCTAAATCCAAACCTCACGCTCTCATCCTTCCTTCTGAACTGCAAATTATTCTCTGGCCTCCCTTTGATGGTAGATGCAGCTGACAGTGAACTGCGTCAGTTAACAATAGTCGGGTGAAAGAAGTAAACAGTTGAAGCTGTAGTTAATTGCACCGCATAGCGCATCTTTCACCAAAATATGCAAATTCACAGAAAAATAACAAAATGTATTTGGAAGGCTTTTCTTAATGCTGCCACTTTATACGGTATTCGTCTGTGATGTCCAAAACACTTTTTAAAGCCTTAAGATATATTTACACCTCTGCAATGTAAAGCATTAGCAGTGGCAGGCTTGTGCTTCAATTTGTTGATGCAGTTTTACATTTGTGTTGCCACCACTCCATTAAATCTTGAATTTACTTGAGCTTTTGTCTTTTGGAGTACTTTTATTGGAATGCGTCTACCTCTGTTGGAAAGCATTTAGGGGCTGAATACGAGTTTGGCAGTGTGACTGCCCCACCGCTGCACTGCCAAACCCGTGTGAGAACCGCCTGCCGTATTATGACTTTTATAGTCACTGGCGGGCAGATTTTTGATGTTCCCAAGGTGGTGCCTATAAAATAGGCACCGCAATGGAAACGTCAAAGGAAGTTCCAGCACGGCATGGACTGTAAAGTCCATGCTGTACCAGAACTGGTGGTGCATGCACACAGGGGGGCCATGTTATGCCCCCCTGTGTACATCCACCTGAAGTGAGGCACAAGGTGTCCATGTAGGGCTCCCTTTCTTTCCTCACGCCACTGAGGAAAGACCTCCATGAAATCAGCAGCAGTGAGGAAAGTCGTAATGTGCTTGGTGGGACAAGCATATTACGGCCTCAAGACTGCTGCACCACTGATAGGGAAGGGTGATTCTCTGGTGGCAGTCCCAGGGCGGCACGACTGCCAGGGTCACAATGTGGCGGTCGGAAGACCGCCACCGCCACCCCACCATGAGGCAGACTTGTAATTAGGCCCTTAGTGTCTCCTGGCAGGTTTGTCTTTTAAAATAAACAAAAGAAAGGGGCACAACATCGCAGACATTTCAAAGAAGATGGAGTATAAGACTTCACCAGTACAAAGGTCCAAACAGTTCATAGCTTTGCTATAGGGAATAAGTCACAGCTGTAGCACACCCTTCGTCTGGCGTGACCACTCACACTTAAGCCTTGTTCCTACCAACTTGGTTATCGAATCGATCTTGATTACTGCAGAAAATCCCTCCAAACTGCTACCTTGTGGTGTTGTAGTCCACGAGCGACCACTAAGCTACAACTTTGTTGCTTTCCTTCTTGAACTCCTTCACTCCTTGTCCCAATGTTAATTTTGAGATTCGCTCTCTTGTATCAGCCAATCAGCACCCCCCATTAAGAATGTGACCTGCTGCAACAAGAAGAGAAAGGTGACCAATCAACGCTGGTTTGGCCAGTAAAGGAGAAAATCGGAGCATGGAACATAAAAAAGGACTAAGGCCTCCGCATATCAAGGCTACCACAATGCTAGTCAACATAATACATTGCAAATTGGCAGAGTGGCCATTACAGAAAGGGGAAGAACGCATTGGTTCTGCTTATAACTGGTAAGAAATTATACAGTGTTGATTAATTCCGCTGATGGAGCAAAGGAGCGGAATTTATTAGTAATTCCATGTTACAAGAGTAACACGGCATTCCTAAATTCCTCCAATTGTGCCAGAGGAAATAAAAATTCCACCCACCCCTAGCAGCAACAGCAATGCTGTGAGAGAAATGTTGCAGCCGAAATAAAGTGTATATAGAATATATGGGTTTAGGATAGAGCTATCCTGACCCCATGGGACTGATGGAGGGGTCTGTGAGGGATCCCTAATGAACATGAATGTTGCAGGGATTCTGCTCAGGAACAGAACTATGCCTGGGACCATAGAACATTAGTAGATGGGGACTGAGTCACCATACCACCTCAGTACCATTAGGCCGAGTCCGACTAGCTATAGTGTCTCTCTTACACCCTACTCAAATCCAGAGAGACAAGTAAATTGACACCCCAGAACATAACACTCCCGAACCTCAGGGATCATGGTGACAGGACACTCCCTTCCAAAAACACACTCGAACACACTAAAATATGACAGAGAAATGAAGGAAGTTAAATGTTTAATGAAACTATCGTGCTGTAGAATGCAGTATATGTGCCACAATCAGAAAACAACTGCCCAGCAAGAAAACCATCAGCATTGTCAATAAACCGTATATTATGAAAAGCCTTGTCATATTAGAAGACAGACTAGCCTAACCTGCCTCCCCTTCTACAGAAGCAAACTGATTATACTGTAAAGATCTCTGGTTTTAGTAGTGGACACCGTACCTTAGCATACACAGATGGACATTCTACATCTCAGATACAGCCCTGATCTTCCCTCAGGAGAAATCTGTCCCTGTCTCTCTCTGTTACATTGCTGTGCATACCTGTATGACAAGGTTCACATGTTCATAAACAACAGCTGCATTTCTGTGTTGTGTCCAGGTGCGAGTGCCAGACCCGAAATAAAATATACACGGGACATTGTTGTTTGACCTTGTCTGCTGTTCAGACTAAATCCCAGGAAAGGACAGAACGAGAAAGCAACTGCAGGTTCTGTGTGAAAATATAATGTGGTACAGAAGCAAATGTATTTATATAGTAACGTGTGCAAAGTTAATGCGTCCCGTATCATGTACAGTTAGGCTAACATAGGGAAAACCACAATAGGTCCTGTATAGAACACATGACACCCACCCCTTGGTCAGGAAGGAAGCACATAAGTAATAGATCTGAAGGTAAACAAATGCAAAGGCAATACTAATAATGTGCCACTAAGGGACTCATCAGCAGTTCAAGATCGAGGGCAGTGGGCATCTGCAGAGCCAGGCATATATCTAGTGCCCATTGAAAGAGGCACCAGATGCAGTGAAATATAGGTTGAATACAGGTGAAGTAAGCACAGTGGAAGGTTAAACATCAATCCACATCCAACGCCTGCAAAGGACTCATGCCAAAGAGCTGAAGCATTCGCTCACGGTAGTGCTGGCGCAATGCCAGGTCCGGGGCTGCTGCAGAAGGAACATGCATTACAAAACAGCATAAATAGGATCAGAATGCCACAAATGGGGAACAGCAGCACCAGGAACCCACCAAACACCCTGGAAAAAATAGAGTGTACAAAAGTCAGAATTACTCCAAAGATAATTTGAAAAGAAGTGACAAGACCAGAGCCTACAAGTTAAAAAAAATGGGCAACACCCGCAGTATCAGAAGCGTTAAATATTTGATGTATCAATTCAACGAAATGCAGAGGAAGAGTTGTATTTAATAATAACTGTATTTCAACAGTAGTTCTAGCCACCTGCAATTTGAAGGTCTTGCGGGCAGAGGTGACAGCCACTTCTTGTTGAAACAATAATGCTTTGAGTCTGCTTAGCTTGTTGAAATCTGCTTTCAAAGTTGGAATGAAAGGCCACAGTGAGCTTTCTACAACTCCATGTGGAGGGGGGAAAAGGACGTTGGTGCATCAAGTGACTATCTGGGAAAAAGATACAATATACAGGACTCTCACCCACATACCGCAACAGTCCTGGTTATTAAGCATCAGATAGCTTCCATTTGAAAGTACAATAATGAATGTAAGAACTGCGGGAACTGGAGTTCCTTTTAAATAACAAGCCAAATTAGGTGCCGAAACATTACAAGATCCTTGGATTTTAACGTGTTGACAAACAAGTGAATGACTGGCAGTGGAGTCGCACTCCTCTCCTGTAAATAAAACTTCTCCATCAGCATGTTCACAGCGATAGGTAAACGACAGGGGCCATAACTCATGGATGTAGCTGCTCTCAAGGAGTTCATATCTACCTGACGGAAAATGTTTCATGCACATTGTAAACTGAAATGTTGATATGGGCAATGAGATAACCCCGTGTATCAACCATACCGCTGAAGGCGTTTCGGCTACAGTGAATGGGATTTTTTCTAATTTCTCTAAATGTAGCATGGTATATGTTGCATATTTCACAACCATTGATTGTTGTTTGTGTGTTAAATTGAAAGACAGAAACAAAGCAGTACAGTTCAGGTAATGCCAAGGAATGCGTCCATTTTTGACTGGGTGAAGTGTCCTACTAAACTGCAAATTGGATCTGAGCTGACTCTGACCATGATACCATTGACATATCATTCTGTACAATTCCAATAACAGATGACACAATGCTGTTCAAATTGTAAATACAAGATGATAACATATTAAGACTGTTGTCCACTACAGCCAGTACTTTATCCAACTTATCTTGATCAATTTGTTTCAAACGCATAGCAGCTTCACTTTGTGAAACTTCCAAATTTCAATGTAAGCCACATATAGAAATCTTTTAGAACGAGGAGACTTGGGACCGAACAAAAAAATCTGATAAATTCATGTTCTCAGATAGAAGAGAAAGATGTTGTTTTACTGCAGAGTGTGGAATGTTCTAACTATTGCGGACATAGTTTACCCACTGAATAGGTGGTAACAGTTTTCGATTGGGTTGACTGTGAGTACAATGGATCTAGTCTACTTGATTTGAAACTGGAGATGAAATTGAGTAAATGAGCATGACAACTGTTTATGTCTACTGGTCACAATTACCACCCACCAGGAGTTGCTGATGACAGGTTAAATGTACCATTTTGTATCATACTATTTAACTGGTCTTCTGAGTAATTTGTGTAAGACCGACAATTATCAAACCAGACAATTGAAGGAATTGTCAGGGCATTTAGTTATTTAATGTTAGCCAATCCCAGATAAGTATTTTGTTAGATTGTTTAATTTAAAAAGATATTTTGGCTGGGAATCAGGCAGGCTCGAAATTAAGTTTCAGTGCCCTGGACCTGCCAGGACTTCGTACCCCAAATTGATTTCAGGTCAATATTGTCTATCTAATAATCATAACCCTTAAGGGCCAGTTGTTCGACAAATGAAGCAGCATATATAATCTTTGTCTGACTAAGCATATACTTTTTCAACTGGGTGGGAACCAATTTACAATAGTATGAGGTTGGGTCTGAAAGGTCATAACATGGAAAATATGTATACTTGTCTGTCTGCGTTTTTGAACTTCCTTGTGGTGGAGTTGGAGAATATTCCCACTGTGGATAATTATAATGGGGACGCTGTCCACTTGCCCTATGCACAAAATTATGTCCATAATGGTGATAGCAGAACATCTCAGTGTAATTTGCAGACTTACGATATAAATCTTCAGATTCAAACACAGTATAATATTCTAATTTGGAAAGCATTGAATTCACAGTATCAACATCCCAATCTTCTGATTGTAACCCCTGTACTATTACATAACCCTTAGAAACTTTGAACACTTAAGGAATCTTCAGGGTCTCTGTAGGACCGATTATATCGAAAGGAACTTTATCCCAAACGATTCCATCAGTCACTGGAATGGCTGAAAATATAAGTGCGTTTAAACCAAGAAATAAAAACACAAATCCGTGCTGCAGACGGAACCGAAGACACTAAAGAACTGTCAGAAGAGAAATTATCTGGATCCATATAGTACCCTGAGGAAAATGGAAAAGAGGTGGTTGCGTGTCAGCAGTTGGATTCGAAATGTAACTCCGAAGTTGTTTCCAATGGAGGATCAGTATAAAGGAAATCCATTGTAACAATGGAGAAGTAGAAGCAGGTACCAAATTGCAGAGGTCTTGACTTCCTCCCCTGGCAGCTGGGTAGACGCAGCAACAGTGGTAGTCACGGGCTTCAAATAAAAGTCTTCTGAAGGACCAATACGGGCCTTACTTTTGAGTATTTCCATATGGTGTAGCTTGACATGTTCAATGGAGACGAAGCGATTTTCTTTATGTCCTGGAAGTGGTGGCAAAATCACAGTTTGTGTACACTGGATACCAAAGACTGGAACAGGAGCACGGTACATTGGGCCGAATTCCTTCTTGGGGGTCTCTTTTTCTCAAACAAATCCTCCAACTTTGGAAAGTCAACCAGATACAGGAATGTGAGTGTCTGGAGTCAAAGAGAGAGATGCAGGCAAATGTGTGCGAGCCAGGGCATCACAGCAATTTTGTAGATCCTGTAATGCAGTACAATGGTTTTCTACGTTCAAGGTTGCGGCTGCTGCCACAACGTCTGGACCATCAAGGTCTGGAACATACATCTTGATGCCAAAGAGCATTTCATATGGGGACCTCCCACCCAGAGATCCTTTAGGGAGATTATTTAACACCTGCTGAACCCCATAGAGATGTTTCAACCAACCACGCCCTGTACCTAATACTCTAGCCGTTAAGGATTGTTTTAAGCCACAGCTCATTCTCTCAATAACTGAATTGCTTTCAAGCCTATACAGAGAAGAAAAATGCACTTGCACATTCATGGACTTCGGCGAATCATGGTACGCCTTTGAGGCGAAAGCCGGACCTTGGACTGAGTGGAATGCGCTACAGGCATAAGTCCTGACAAAGACTTGCAAATCTTTAATAACAGCTTGAGCATTAGCCCAGTGCTGTGCTAAAACACAGAAGAACCTGGAGCAAGAATCAACTGCGCCAAAATAAACTTGAAAGCAGTATCTGAAATCAAAGGACCACAATGATCAAGATAAACTCAGCCAAAATGCTGATTCGAAATAAACAAAGGCGTCTGTGGTGGATGAGACAAATGTCGCAACATAAAACATATTTTTGGGTTTGCTGATATAAACCTTTCCACCAATAGCGTTGTTGTAAAAGGGAAATAGTGGCAGCCATTCCCGCATGTCCGGAAGCGACACCTTCATGCGCAGCAACAATTAAAGAGTGTCTGCGGTCAAGGTTGGGTATCATGCGATCACCAACCCCAGGGATAGTTAAAAAATAAACATTTTGTTCGTTCATAAAATAAGAATATTTTGTAGGAAAACCTTTAGGTAAAGTGGTACTGGCCTGAGAAGCATGGACGGCAGGCAAGATGTCATTATCAACACGTGTTTTAGAATGCATATCTGCTGCTATTTTACCTATGGCTACTGCTGATTTGGCTGCTTCATCAGCCATAGAATTCCCTACTGCATGTGCTCCCTACCATTAACTCGTAGCTACTTATCTTTAAAATCTGCAGCCTTAACCCAAAGCATTTTATGCTTGATTGTGCTACCTTTGGAATCCTTAGTCATTTTTTTGTCAAAAATGCAAATTATCATTAAATGATTGTACACAGTAAAACGAATCACACTCTATACGTGTGGGGAACTCAGGATCCGTATTTTCAAGTGTGAGAAGCAAAGCTTTCAGTTCAGCCAACTGCGCAGTACAGTCTCCTAGAAACCGAGTATGAGTAACAGTCAGTTGAAAAATGCTGTCTGAAATAGTGGCTAAAACAACTGCACATGTTGCGGAGTATTGCTGTTCAGAGCCGATGGCCGGTTGTGCTGAACTTTCAGTGTAGATAATACATTTGTATTCATCAAGGGAAAGAAGAGAAGAAGAGACAGGAGAATGGTTCTCACCGTTTGGGGTATACTTAGCTGTTAAGGCTGCAACTTTCTATTTATGGAAAGAGGGCTTATAAGGAGGTGGTTGATCCTCGTCTTGTTTTTCTCATCAAAAGAGCATTGTGTATTCCGTTTATGTTGCTCGTGTTCTCCTTGTCTACGGTCAGATTGCCCTCCTCTCTCGTACTGTTAATCAGATGAGTTCTGAAAGGAACGAGGAGAACAGGGATCAGGAACCTGAAAGCAATCAGGAGTTTTAATTTTGGAATGATCACGAAAACCGTAACGTTGTGCAGAGTATTCCGGGGGCGGTATACCACCACGAGATCTCCCCTTTTGTTGTGGTTGTTTATATTTATCCCATGGTTTCTTAGGTAAATCCAGGGCGAGCATCTTTGTCAGAAGCTTGTTTTATAAGTGTGGAGATGAAAGGTATGGTTCCCAAACTTTTACATCCTAAGGACGTATACACCTGTGAAATGATAACAGACAACTTGCGTTCACGGTCAGCAAGAGCCACCGCAGTAAGTCACTGGCAAATAGCCAAAGAAGCTGCTTCACCTTTAACATTAGAAAGAATCATTTTGGAGACAACAGGAACATTCCTAACAAGTTTCGTCCCCAAATCTAGGGCAGGACCTGCCCCGTTTTCCTTCTGTATTTGATTGAGCACATTCAGAAGAACGCCCATCGAGGGAGTGTCATAACAAAGAGTATACACCATGATAAACATGGCCCCCCAGGTTTTGCAGTCGGCTAAAGTGGGAAGCAGACCATTAGGCAAACACATAGTTAAAATTCTGTGTGTTCCTGGTGGTCCCGTAAGGGGAAACACGGCATCAAGGTGATCAATTTTCTGGGTGATTCAAAAGGGAATTTCCTCATGATTAAGTGGGCATTTGCCCATAACTGAATGTACAACAACTGGACTAATTACAAGTCCTACAGCATGTTGTGCCTGAACAGGCACACCAGCTCTAGCAGGGCCAGTAAGAAAGGCTTGGGAAACAAATTGCATTAAGCATTAATACAAAAGAGCAATCTGGTTATATAACACACGCGTCTCCGCTAAATTCAGACCAGCTAAATTAGGAAAAGGATATGAAGCCTGCAAGAGTAGGCCAGGTGGCCCATCAATACTTAAGAGGACCATACGAACAATGCTGTGGACATTGGGAAGGGTACCATTAAACCAAGTCTGGTGTTTCCAGACCGTAAGAGGAATCTCAAGAAGTGCATACGAACGATACACATTTGGTGCTGTAGCAGCAGTATAAGTATGAAACAAATTATCATTAGCATCGACAGCTGGTAAGGTGACCCAGGAATAAAAAACTTCAAAGTGTTAGGCAGCATCTTCTTCAGTCACAAAAATTATAGGAGCACCACATTATGGAACCCATGCTGAAGCAGGTGTTGAGTAACTGCTGGCTGCAATTTGCCAAAATGTCTACGGCCATAATTTATAAGCAAAGGGTTAAAAAAGGCAGCAGAAAAGCGGGTATAAACCTTTTATTATTCAACCTTGAAAAACCAACAGAACGTAGTGGTCCCTAAAAGCTGTGGAGGATAAAATCCCAAACACCATGGATGTCTCCGCAAGACGGTGCAAGGGTATTGTGGACAAGCACAAGCGCTACTTAGGGTTCCCGGATATAAGTACCAGACCAAACATTGATGGCGAACAAATGAGAATTTGAAAAGAAAATATATCCAATTATTGCATGTCGAAAGAATCCAGTATGTAAGCAACCATTGTAGAGGCAAAGGGCTCCATGATGGGGTCTGATTCCATGCAGATGAACAAGTCTGTGGCCCAGTTCATAAGTTCCAATGAACAGACATGATCATCAACTCCAACAGATGATGATACTGTCACTGGACAACCTGCGTTGACTTCAACGAAACTCTGATCTAGCAATTGCTGTGCCGATGCATAGGAACTCCAGTTGGCCATTTGCTCCAGACTCGGATTTTGTAGAGGTTGCAAACCCAAGGAACATTCCTGATAATAGGCCACTAAGGGACTCATCAGCAGTTCGAGATCCACAGCAGCGGGTGTCTGCAGAGCCAGGCATATGTCTAGTGCCCATTGAAAGGAGCACCAGATGCAGTGAAATACAGGTTGCACACAGGTGAAGTAAGCTCGGCAGAAGGTTAAGCACCAATTTACATCCAATGCCTGAAAAGGAATCATGACAAAGAGCTGAAGCATGTGCTCACAGTAGTGCTGGAGCGATGTCAGGTCCGTGGCTGCCGCAGAAGAAACATCCATTACGGAACAGCAGAAACAGAATGAGAATGCCGCAAATGAGGAACAGCAGCACCGGGAACCCACCGAACACGCTAGAGAAAATAGAGTGTATAAAAGCCGGAATTGCTCCAAAGATAGTTTGGAAAGAAGTGACGAGGCCAGAGCCTACACGTTTTTTAAAAAATTGACAAAACCTGCTGAATCAGAAGCATTAAATATTTGATGTATCGATTCACTGAAATGCAGGGGAAGATTTGTATTTAATAATAGCTGTATTTCAACAGTATTTCAACCACAATGGACCCTGTATAGAACACATGACAAGAATTTGGCCCAAAAATGTTTTTTCGGGCATGTGAGGATCTACTGATCCATCTCAGCACTCAGCACTCACACACCCACTTGCACACCCACACAACCAGTCACACACCTGCCCACACATCTATGCAGCCACTCACATACTCATTTAGAGACCCAGAGAATCACTCACACAGCCACTCACAGACCCACACAGGCACTCACTCACTCACCCACTCACACACCCATGTACACACCCATGCAACCACTCGCACACCCACTCACATACCAGTGCAGCCACTTACACACCCATAAACCATTCACACACCCACTCACAGACCCACACTAGCAGTCACACATTCACTCACACCCCCATTCATTCACTCATGACAAACTTTCTTCGATTCACATAGTGTATCATAAAAGCATACATAATAAAGTACAATACAGTAAAATTAGTAAAAATAGATTAGAAAACAAGGACATAAAAATACAGATACAATTTAAGATAATGCAGCAATAATCTGCTCACCCAATAAAGACTTCCTTCAAAAAGTAACAGCCCATAGAAATCTTGCTAAAACCACACATTTATACAGATTTGGAAGTAATTGTAAGTGTAAAAAAACCAGTCTACATTGCTTACAATTTAGAAATTTCAATAATGGTTTGATAAAATATTTTCTCAAATCCGCATAAAATTTACAAAAGAACAATATATGCATGGTCGATTGTTTTGACATTTTGTCACAGGGCCAATGCATTAAATCACGTGACCCGTGATTGGGAAAGCTTGTCAATCAGTGAAAAATATCAAGCCTAAAGCGTGTCAGAACAAATTTGTGCTGGGCATTGAGAAATTTCCTTGAAAAATTGGACAGGGCCATGATTGATTTAACGAATTGGAGTCTTCAAGAATTTATAGCTGTTAGAAATGGGATTTCTGGTTGGCTAAGGCTTGCACCAAAGCCAGGCAGAAACCACAACTCTAGTCAGGGCAAGGGAGTTACACGCTGAAGATAACCCCTGCTCACCCCCTTGGTAGCTTGGCACGAGCAGTCAGGCTTATCCCAGAGGCAATGTGTAAAGCGTTTGCGCAACACACACACAGCAGCAACACACAAAAGGAACTCCACACAAGGTTATATAAAAAATAGCCTTTGTATTATCATAAACACATTAGAAACATAATCACACATTTACACTGTGCCAACTGGCACTAGGTCACAATTTAGAGGGGATTATATACAGGACCAGGCCAATCGGGCCACGGTCAGAACCATCAGAACAGGTAAGTAAATGTAAAACACAACCAGTAACTACTGGTACCATAATGACCTAAGCATTATCACATTAGCATTAGACACCATCCTAAGATATCATAGCATGACATTAGGCATATCCACATTAGGCCCAAACCTCATTAGCATAAACACATTACGCACTAGGCCTCACCAGCATAAACACATTAAGCATAAACATCCTAAGCATAAACACATTATGTCATAGGCATCACAAGCATAAATAAAACACATTATGCATCCCATTAGGCAGGACATATCTTAGGCATAAAAGCAGAAGTGCACCATAGTAGCACTGGCAAGGGCCTTGCGCCCTAACAACACCCTAAAATGACCCCAGGCCAACTAGCCTTCCGCTGGCCTCAAATGCCCTATGTCCCGCAAAGTCAGGGCTGGCTGCCAATGCAGCAGAATCACAAGTGAGCTGGGTCCCCACTGGGACTCCTAACAAATGCTTTGGCCTAAACGTTGCAACTGCCGCTAATTGCGGTGCAGCTGTGCAGAGATTGGGGCCACTGGCACTCACTGTGCCTCTCCGGTCCCACTTAGGGACTCTACAACAATATGCCCCCAATCGGCACCTGTAGTGCCCAGCACCAACAGGGCCACGTGAGCCCAAGCAATGCCTGTAATGCGAGGGGAGGGGGAGTGGATGCCACTCACCCTTGACTCTGACTCCTTCCTTGGCGACTGTGCCCGAAGTTGCAGCTGCCCGTGAGCCTGCGGCGCAGCTGTGACCAGACTCAGGAGGGAAAGAAGAAACAAGCAGCAGGGCACGGAGCGAAGCCTCCGTCGGCCCCGCCCGTAACCAGGCGACGGCCGCCTGACTTCCGCCGCCTCCGCTTGGCTCTCTGTGAGGTGGGGGCTGGATCCGGAATGAAGTCTCCTGAGGCCCTTTTCCCCCGAGGCGATCTTCCCGGAAACAGCTTCAGACGCCACGCGGGGCTCTCTTCCTCAAAGGGGAGCTCCGCCTACAGTCAGGCAACAGTTGCCTGGCTTCCGGCTCGGGGATCGCGGCGGTGATCTTTTCTCCTCGGGCAAATGCGGGGTGGGCTCCCGCTTTCAATGAAAGTAATTGCGGGGTGGACATCCGCTCGCTACTATATCAGAAATGCGGGGTGGGCACCCGCCATCAGATAAAAACAAAAAGCGGGATGGGCACCCGCTCGCAAATAAATCACGGAAGCGGGGTGGGCATCCGCTATCATTAACAGCATAAAGCGGGGTGGGTACCCGCTGTTATTACCACAAAGAGCGGGGTGGGCTCCCACTTGGTTTCAGGGCAGGGTGGGGGAATCCCCATGCCGGGATTCCCTCGAGTCGAAGAGCAGCTCAGCGCTGCAGGGCCCACAAGCTCCTCTTCCCTGGAGCAGCAGAAAAACGGTGCAGCACTCACGAGGCGCTTGAATTCCCCAGGTTTCAGGGCAAGGACTGGACAAGGAATCCAGCAATAAAACAATCCAGCGCTCACAAGGCGCTAAGTCCAAGGCAAAGTTCAGGGGGCACAAGGCTGGGCCCAGGCAGGCTAGCACACAGGGCCCTCCAGCAGGGAGGCAGTCCGTCGTGGCGGTTCCGCCTGGAGCCCAGCAGCAGCAGCCCCCCCCCAGCGTCAGAACAAGCACAGGAACATCACCCCATACATGGGGTCACATCCCCTATATTTATATTGCACATTGGCTTTGTCTGCCCTGGCACAGGGCTTGGGGGAACCAGCAAAAACTGGTTCAGGGGGGAATTGGAGCACTCTGTTTACAAGGCTCCTCTTCCCCTTTGTCAGGTGGGGGCTCGTCATCAGACACCCCACAGGGGGGCGGAGCCAGCATTGTACAGGATAGGCACAGACCTATTCAGGGACCAGGGACTTCTCCTCCCACTACTCCAAATGCAGATGTCCCATTCAGCCTAGTGCTGACTCACCCTGCCCCTCCTGGAGCCACACACACCCCACCAGCCCCTGTCACTCAAAAGCTAGACATGCAATTCACATCAGGCAGGCAGACACATAGCACACAGAAATGCCAACTTCTAAAAGTGGCATTTCTAAAATAGTTATAATAAATCTGCGCACACCATTGCGCAGCATTTATTATCACTATTCCAAATATACCAAACTTGACCACGCTGCGCCTCTCATATCAGGTATTACCACTGAAACACTTATCAGGGAATCCTCATTGCATTCCTATGGGAGGGCAGCCCCACAGTAGTGAGAACCAAAATGGCTGCCTGTCACTACCAGGACATGTCACACACTTAAGGTACATGTCCTATCTTTTACCTACAATGCACCCTGCCCATAGGGCTAGCTAGGGCCTACCTTAGGGGTGACTGACATATAGTAAAAGGGGGGGTCACAGACATGGCACACACTTTAGGTGCCACGTCACAGCGGCAGTAACACTGCGCGCACAGGCCCTGCAATGGCAGAGGCCTGAGATAGGTTTGAAAGGCTACTTTGGTGGGTGGCGCAATCAGCGCTGCAAGCCCACCAGTAGCATTTAATTTACCAGCCCTGGGTATAGAAAATACCACTTTACAAGGGACTGACAGGTAAATTAAATAGGCCAAACAGGTGTAGACCAATCTTACCACATGTAACACAGAGAGCACACACACTTTACACTGGACAGCAGTGCTAAAGTGCCCAGAGGCCTAGAACCACCAACACCATGTCATAAAAAAGGCTAGGAGAAAGTCAAAAAGTTTAGGGATGACCCTGCAACAAGGGCCAAGTCCAACACAGCCCCCTTCCAGCCAAAACGCAGGGTAGACCAATCACCACCTTGATGGGCTTCCCTGCCTTGGGCGATAGAACACGGACGCGGGCCCGCAACTGCAGGGACACCCTCCAGTTCTACTCCACTCTGAACCCACGTGGTTCCCTCTATCAAAAGCTCTCAGGACCAACTAGGCTACCCCACGGGTACTCCCTAGCTGTCCACGGCCAGTACCAGGCCCTAGGCCACCCAGATGTCACTGGTCCTTGCCAATCCACAGAGTGGGGGGCAGTAACCCCTGGCACATAGTAACCATTCTCCACTCTTCCTCTCATCAGTGCAGTTCCAAACTGCCACTGATCCTCCAACCTAGGGTCCGCACCCTCAGGCTGACCAGAAGTCACGGGCAAGGCTCTCCTCCCCCTACCTCTCCTTCTAGGGTTCTGCACTCTCCTCCTTTGAGAGGCACCCTCAGAACACAACTCTCCCACCAGTTCAGGACCTCTCTCCAGCAACTGGTCTCCCAACCTAGGGTCTAAACCCTCAGGTTGCACCGGGGTCAGAGGTGAGGACTCCCTCCCTCTGCACCCCCTTCCAGAGTGCTGCACCCTCCCAACTGGAGTGGTACCCCTGGAAGCCAAACCGGTCAGGACACTGGTTACAGATGTCCCTCCCTCCAGGTCAGGCAGAACCTGAACCTGGCCTCCCAACCCAGGGACTAAACCCTGCGGTTGAACACTTGCCTGGCACACCAGGACTTCTGGGGACTCACACAGTATCCCCCCGAGGGTAACACATGACTCATGTGTCGTGTGACAGTCTGCCTGGCGCAGATCTCCCGACCCCTGTCCATCTGACAGTGCGTGAAGATCCCCCTGGACAGAAGTGGTGTCACCATGGTCACTCCAAGGAGATTCAGCCCATCTGGCTGGTCCCTGACCCACTGGCTCTTCCACTGGGGAACGCATCCCCCTCTCACCCCTCAATCTGGACTTCTGCACCCTCCCAACTGGAGCAGCACCGCCAGACACCAGAACCACTGGAGCTCCATTTACAGACGCTCCAGGTTCTCCTGACACTAGGAGACCCCCCTCAAATGGCCTACTAGTACAGCCTAGACCCCAACCTGGTGTTCCCTTAGGGAACCCTCTAGGCCCTGAGACTGGGTTTCGGGCACCTTGGGACACACAGTCCCACACTCACTCCTTCTCCACTGAGACAGGACCTGAGCCCCTACACCCCTCCCACTACACTGGGACCTAGCTGGGCTACTCTGAACCGCTTCCCCCACACAGGTCTGGAAGATACCTGAGCCACTTCTTTTGGGATCACTTCCCAATGCCTCTTCAGACCCTCCGGCACACAGCCAGAGGTCTGCCTCCCGTGCAAGCTCCCTGGGATCAGAGAACTCACACTCCAACAGGTGTTGGCGTAACCCCGGAAAACAATTACTGAACATGTGCTCTCTGACAACCAGATTGAACAGCCCTTCAAAATCATTTGCCATGCTACTCATCACCCAACCTTCCAGTGCATCACAACATTCATCCACAAACTCCCCCCAAGACTGGTGAGACAGTTTCTTACTGCCCCTGAACTTCAACCAACACCCTTCAGGTGTGACACCCTCTTCCTGGGAACTAGGTACCATGCTCTGGGATATGGAAGTGGGACTTCCTGCACTGGACTCCATATTGCTGCCACCACTGGACCCCACCCTCACTGGTGAATCCAGACAACTAAAACTACTCTCATGGGACAATCTACCCTCCAGAGCTAGTTTCTCTCTGGCGAAGGCCCTCTCTGCCTCCGCAATCCTCTCCTGAGCTAGGACCCTCTCAGTCTCTAGCTTTTTCTCTTCAAGGCTCACTGCCCTGAGACTCAACTCCTGGTCCAACAAGGCCTTTTTCTCCTCCACACCCAGCTGCGCTATCTCCTTGGCATACTCTAACTTGAACTTCTCCAAAGCTAGCTGATGCTCCCTTTCTTCCCTCCTATCCACCCACTCCTCTGGGTACAGGAAAAGGGATGGGGCACTGCCCCCGACACTGGACCCAGCAAGGGACTCCCTATCTATGGGGTCCTCACTATCTACTGGCGTCCCCGCGCTGTCATTTTCTCTCTTCTGCCACCAAAATAAAAGCGCAGAAAACTAACCCTGGGCGAAGTGCTACGCTACGCTCGCGTAGTTTGCGAAGTTTGCGCTACTTCGCACAACGCGAATTGCACGTAGCACAGTGCAAACACGCGTAGCGTAGCGTAGTGCCGCGGTCATTTTTTGCTTGCTCGCGGTCCTCAACATCAAGTTGGCGACCGCGAGCAAGCAAAATGACATCCCGGCGAGACTTTTTCCTCGTTCGCGATCAGCAACATCAAGATGCCGATCGCGGCGTGGAAAATAAACCTCCCGGCGAGATTCTCAACGCGGGAGGTCATGTTTCTCATTGCGAGTGGTCGCGTATGCTCGCGACCGCTCGCGATGAGAAACTACCAGTCCGCGTTGAAAAAGCTGCCGCTCGAGTAAAAATCTACTCGAGCGGCAGTAAAAGACAGCTCGCACTGTGCAAGTTGCCGTTTTCAATGATTGCACAGTGCGGACAAGCATCCGGCACTGTGCAATCATTGCGAACAGTGCGCTACGCAGTTCGCGTAGTGCTACGCGAAGCTTGCGTAGTGCGAACTGCACTTTGCGTAGCTTCGCGAAGCATTACTTCGCGAACTACGCCCAGGCTTACAGAAAACACCATTTAAAAATGACACTCTTGAGGAGAAAAATAATCAGTAGAAATAATCCCCAAACATGTGATTCTCTAAATGCAGAGTTTGTAGTGCAACCAGTTGTTGCTGTGGTACTGCGCAAATGCAAGTCCTATCCTCACCGCTGACAACCAAAGTTAGAAATGGGATTTCTGGTTGGCTAAGGCTTGCGCCAAAGCTAGGCAGAAACCACCACTCTAGTCAGGGCAAGGGAGTTACATGCAGAAGATAACCCCTGCTCACCCCCTTGGTAGCTTGGCACGAGCAGTCAAGCTTATCCCAGAGGCAATGTGTAAAGCATTTGCGCAACACACACACAGCAGCAACACACTAGGCACACCACAAAAGGAACTCCACACAAGGTTATATAAAAAATAGCCTTTGTATTGTCATAAACACATTAGAAACATAATCACACATTTACACTGTGCCAACTGGCACTAGGTCACAATTTACAGGGGATTATATACAGGATCAGGCCAATCGGGCCACGGTCAGAACCATCAGAACAGGTAAGTAAATGTAAAACACAACCAGTAACTACTGGTACCATAATGACCTAAGCATTATCACATTAGCATTAGACACCATCCTAAGATATCATAGCATGACATTAGGCATATCCACATTAGGCCCAAACCTCATTAGCATAAACACATTACGCACTAGGCCTCACCAGCATAAACACATTACGCATAAACATCCTAAGCATAAACACATTATGTCATAGGCATCACAAGCATAAATAAAACACATTATACATCCCATTAGGCAGGACATATCTTAGGCATAAAAGCAGCAGTGCACCATAGTAGCACTGGCAAGGGCCTTGCGCCCTAACAACACCGTAAAAGGACCCCAGGCCAACTGGCCTTCCCCTGGGCTCAAATGCCCTATGTCCCGCAAAGTCAGGGCTGGCTGCCAATGCAGCAGAATCACAAGCGCGCAAGTGCGCTGGCACCACTGTGCCTCCTGGGTCCCCACTGGGACTCCTAACAAATGCTTTGGCCTAAACGTTGCAGCTGCCGCAAATTGTGGTGCAGCTGTGCAGAGACTGGGGCCACTGGCACTCACTGTGCCTCTCCGGTCCCACTTAGGGATTCTACAACAATATGCCCCCAATCGGCACCCGTAGTGCCCAGCACCAACAGGGCCACGTGAGCCCAAGCAATGCCCGTAATGCGAGGGGAGGGGGCGGGATGCCACTCACCCTTGACTCTGACTCCTTCCTTGGCGACTGTCCCCGAAGTTGCAGCTGCCCGCGAGCCTGCGGCGCAGCTGTGACCAGACTCAGGAGGGAAAGAAGAAACAAGCAGCAGGGCACGGAGCGAAGCCTCCATCGGCCCCGCCCGTAACCAGGCGATGGCCGCCTGACTTCTGCCGCCTCCGCTTGGCTCTCTGTGAGGCGGGGGCTGGATCCGGAGCGAAGTCTCCGGCGGCCCTTTTCCCCCCGAGGCGATCTTCCCGGAAACAGCTTCAGATGCCACGCGGGGCTCTCTTCCTCAAAGGGGAGCTCCGCCTACAGTCAGGCAACAGTTGCCTGGCTTCCGGCTCGGGGATCGCGGCGGTGATCTTTTCTCCTCGGGCAAATGCGGGGTGGGCTCCCGCTTTCAATGAAAGTAATTGCGGGGTGGGCACCCGCTCGCTACTATATCAGAAATGTGGGGTGGGCACCCGCCATCAAATAAAAACAAAAAGCGGGATGGGCACCCGCTCGCAAATAAATCACGGAAGCGGGGTGGGCACCCGCTGTCATTAACAGCATAAAGCGGGGTGGGTACCCGCTGTTATTAGCACAACCAGCGGGGTGGGCTCCCACTCGGTTTCACGGCAGGGTGGGGGAATTCCCACGCCGGGATTCCCTCGAGTCAAAGAGCAGCTCAGCGCTGCAGGGCCCACACGCTCCTCTTCCCTGGAGCAGGAGAAAAACGGTGCAGCACTCACGAGGCGCTTAAATCCCCCAGGTTTCAGGGCAAGGGCTGGACAAGGAATCCAGCAATAAAACAATCCAGCGCTCACAAGGCGCTAAGTCCAAGGCAAAGTTCAGGGGGCACAAGGCTGGGCCCAGGCAGGCCAGCACACAGGGCCCTCCAGCAGGGAGGCAGTCCCTTGTGGCGGTTCCTCCTGGAGCCCAGCAGCAGCAGCCCCCAGCGTCAGAACAATCACAGGAACAGCACCCCATACATGGGGTCACAGCCCCTATATTTATATTGCACATTGGCTTTGTCTCTGCCCTGGCACAGGGCTTGGGGGAACCAGCAAAAACTGGTTCAGGGGGGAATTGGAGCACTCTGTTTACCAGGCTCCTCTTCCCCTTTGTCAGGTGGGGGCTCGTCATCAGACACACCACAGGGGGCGGAGCCAGCATTGTACAGGCTAGGCACAGACCTATTCAGGGACCAGGGACTTCTCCTCCCACTACTCCAAATGCAGTTGTCCCATTCAGCCTAGTGCTGACTCACCCTGCCCCTCCTGGAGCCACACACACCCCACCAGCCCCTGTCACTCAAAAGCTAGACATGCAATTCACATCAGGCAGGCAGACACATAGCACACAGAAATGCCAACTTCTAAAAGTGGCATTTCTAAAATAGTTATAATAAATCTGAGCACACCATTGCGCAGCATTTATTATCACTATTCCAAATATACCAAACTTGACCACGCTGCGCCTCTCATATCAGGAATTACCACTGAAACACTTATCAGGGAATCCCCAATGCATTCCTATGGGAGGGCAGCCCCACAGTAGTGAGAAACCAAAATGGGTGTTTGTCACTACCAGGACATGTCACACACTTAAGGTACATGTCCTAACTTTTACCTACAATGCACCCTGCCCATAGGGCTAGCTAGGGCCTACCTTAGGGGTGACTGACATGTAGGAAAAGGGGGGTCACAGACATGGCACACACTTTAGGTGTCACTTCACAGAGGCAGTAACACTGCACGCACAGGCCCTGCAATGGCAGAGGCCTGAGATAGGTTTGAAAGGCTACTTTGGTGGGTGGCGCAATCAGCACTGCAAGCCCACCAGTAGCATTTAATTTACCAGCCCTGGGTATATGAGATACCACTTTACAAGGGACTGACAGGTAAATTAAATAGGCCAAACAGGTGTAGACCAATCTTACCATATGTAACACAGAGAGCACACGCACTTTACACTGGACAGCAGTGCTAAAGTGCCCAGAGGCCTAAAACCACCAACACCATGTCAGCAAAAAGGCTAGGAGAAAGGCAAAAAGTTTAGGGATGACCCTCCAAAAAGGGCCAAGTCCAACAATAGCACTTCTCCAATTCCCCTCACAAACAAATACGATCCCTAGGTATGAGAAAGAGGGTGTTTGCGGTATGATGGCTTTCACAATTTGAATGTTATGGCATTTTGTTGTTCTTTGACCTGCTTTCATAACAAAGGCTTTGCTTGTATTAATTTGTAACCCCAGATTCTGCATGTAGTGTACAAATTCATTAAGGAGGCGCTAGAGGGCCAGAGAATCACTCACACACCCACTCACAGACCCACACAGGCAGTCACACATTCACTCAGACACCCACTCACACACCCACTCAGAGATCCTGATAAAAACTCACACACCCTCTTGCAGACCCACATTGAGACTCACACACCCACTCACACACCCATATAGACACTCACATACCCACTTACATACCTACACAACCACTCACATACCCACTCACACATCTAGGTTACAGGAACGTTATAGTTAGGAAATAGCATTAAAAAACATAGAAATTCACTGAAAAAAACAAAGGTTACTGAGAAATTATAGCTGGGAAATAACATTAAAAATCTGTAGAAATTCACTGAAAAAAACAAAGAATACAGGGACATTATTGTTAGGAAATATATATTTTTTTAAAAACCTTAGAAAATCAAAACAAAAAGGTTACACAGACGTTATAATTAGGTTCAGATTTTACACACACAAAACCATAGAAAATCAGCAGTTATAGTTATCGCAAGTAACTATTGTGCCCTAAGGTAACTATAACTTGGGCGCTCGCCATGCACCGTTAATTACCCAACAAATTACATCACTCATGACATCATCTATAACATCAGTGATAATATCACTGCAACATTTGCAGTGAAATAATTGATGAGAAAACTGCGCATGGTGGGGACGTGAGTTATATTAAAGAAAATCAAAATTTGTATATCTAGGAACGTGGATCCTCCGAGGATCTGACAGTCCCCATGCTGAAATCTGATTGGCAGCCATCTTGGGACTCTGCTTCAGTCGAGTCCCCCCAAAAAAATAAAATGGGACAGGGTCGGAATACCCTGACCCCGACCTCCTAGCTCTGGTCATGGGGCCCTTCAGGGTCCCCGCCAGGGCAAAAAGCACTTTTTATTTTTGCTGCAAAATCGTGATGGAGTCACAAATCCTGTGCAAAAATAGATTTAAAAAACAAGCGCGGTCTCCTGTGCTTGTTTACATTATAGCCACAGAGTGAGCCAGGTGCCGGGGGAAGATTTATTTGTGAAAACACAAGGAGGAGGGTACACAGGGCTCCCCTCCTGGTGCTGTATTTAGCCCCGGGGACCACCACCTCCCGGGGCTTTATTTAAATATTAGAGGAGGCCGTGCGGACACCCTCCATTGAGCTGATGGAAGCCATCATCTCCCTGGGGCTTTTTCAAAAAATGGAGGGAGGCTGCATTGGCCCCCCTACTGATGCTTTGATATGCCCCTTGGAACACTACCTCCCCGGGGAAACATTGAGTAATATGCCGGGGGGACATGCAGACCGCCTGGAGCCCAGGAACCATCACCTCCATGGGGAAATACACATTTAAAAACTGGGATGGCAACTGTGCTGCCCCCTCCAGGGCCATTATTGGCCCTGAGGACCGGCCCGTGCAAAACAAAGGAGGTAGGCTCTGCGGCCCACCTCCTGGAACCAATTATAGCCCTGCAGACCGCTACGCCTCAGGGCCAGCTCCTGCTATGTTCTGGGATGCCAACCCGTGGGACATAGCAGTTTGCTTTCGCTTGGTGGGAGCTGACAGCTTCACAAACCCGATCAGCAATTGCAGATCATATTCTGACCCCACAGGTAGTTGTGGAAGTGCTTGTGGAAGTTCTTGTTGCACATACTGAAAAAGAATAACACAGGGCATGGTTCAATTTCTTAAAATGCTGGAGCACCAATTCATCTGTTATTTTTATGTCTGGCAGGGTGGTATGTTAGTAGGGCATTCCATTAAAATGCCATGGGGATTCAGTCTGGTTTTTCTGTCCGGGGGGTTTCTCATACTCTTGAGGTTTAATAGCAATGCATCCACCAAAGATAAATCAGTGGCATTGTGCAGTTTAGCGAATTTGTTATTCAACAACCTATTCCTTCTCCCCACTGCACCCAAAACCTGTTAGTGGTAGGCACAGCAGAATCTTGGCACCACCTCTAACACTTTGAAGATCCATTTTATTATAGTGGGCAAAACATGTGTGCTATTATCTGAAGAGTGTGGTAGACACTCCAAAACAAGGTATTATTCCATATGCAAGCATTTGACAACCGTTAATGCATCACAATTCTTTGTCGAGTATGCTTCAACCCATTTGGAAACACACAGACAACAAATAATACATATCTGTACTTGTTTCTCAGGGGTATTTCAATGAGGTATATTTGAAACATATCAAATGTTACTTGTTGGGTAGTAATTGTCCCTTTTCAGTTGATGTAACCTTTGCAAAATTATAGAGTCTATAAACGACAAACGTCTTGCAAAAACATTCAGCTTCTTCCCTAAATTTTATCTCATAGCAATATTGTGAAAGTAATTGCATTATGCCATCTCTTCCCACAGGCGCGGGTCCATGATATCAATGAGACATTGTTTTTTGTCGGTGCAGTTAAAGACATAAAAATATACAGTACACAACATCAAAATCATAAATATCACAAGGATTATAAGCAATAATAGGGTTTCAGTGCAAAGACGTAGATGCGTAGTGCATAAACATCTCATGCACAAACCTTTCACCTGCTACTTTAGCCCTGAGAGGGAATTATTCTCTTCAGCAACCAGAAAATGGCCCCATTACTCATTGAATTGTTTTGATCAACCCGCCCTTTCCCCATACAACCTCTCCCTGCCCCTTACACTCTTCATTTTCCTGAGCCAATCCATGAAGGATGGGACTATTTTAGACCTCCCATTTTGCAGAAGTATTGATCTAGGCACTAACATTGAGATAAAATAACCTTCTGATGCCCTTTTGCTACCAATGGCATATGGCATTAGCGTAAAAGCCCGAGTAGGGGTTCTGAGGTATCTCAAGCTGCATTTCATCTTCCAAAAATCTAAATAGGCTAATCCAAAAATTACCTAGTTTAGTACAATTCCATATCGTATGAAACTGTTAGACCTGGCATCTTTGGCATTTTTTATCCCTGTCCTTTTTTTGTTTCTAACTTTTTGACTGTGTGCTGCATTTCATTTGCCTGTAGTTCAGATGCTACTATTGGGCCTGCAGCACTGAGTGTGCCACCCACATTAGTAGCCCTGAAAGCATGTCTCAGGCTTGCCACTGCAGTGTCTGTCAGTGCAGTTTTAAACTGCGATGTTGACCTGGCAAGTGCACCCTCTTGCCAGGGCTAAACCTTACCTTTCCCTACATGTAAGGCACCCCTAAGGTAGGCCCAAGGTATCCCATAGGCAGAGTGCAGTGTATTTGAAAGTTTGGACATGTACTGGTGTGTTTTACATGTCCTGATAATGAAATACTGCTGATTTCGTTTTTCACTATTGCAAGGACTATATCTCCCATAGGTTATCATTGGAGCTGCCTTGTAATCTCTTACAAGTACAACTTCCAATTTAGAAGAGATAAAGATTTTGAGTATGAGGTTTCTGAACTCACAATTTAAAAATACATATTTTAGTGAAGTTGGTTTTTGAATTGCATGTTTGAAAATGCCACTTTAAGAAAGCGGGCATTTTCTTGCTTTACCAATCTGTGCCTCTGCCTGCCTGTGGAATCCATGCCTGAGGGAGAGTGACAGTTGTGATGTTGGCAGTCACTCTAGACAGTCACACAAAGGGAGCTGAGGTGTGCCTTGCATATCCTGATGGCCCATCACCAGGATTGGTGGGAGGAGTTGTCACTGACAACTGAATAGAGCTGTGCCTGTTCTCACACAAAGCTTTCTCCACCCCCCCTGTAGTGTATCTGGAGGGCAGGGAAAGGCAGGGTTTTGTGCACTACAAGCACTTTGCTTTGAAGTATGCCTACTTCAAAGGCAGAAACCGGTATAAGTACTGGAGCTGTGACACCATAACTTCAGAACACTTCTGGACTAAGAGGACATTCTGCCAAGAAGAAGATCTGGAGAAGCTGACAGGAGGGACTACCACTTTGCTGGGCTCTTTGCTTCATTGGTCTACTGCTTGCTGCTTCTGTATTGAGAGGTGAAAGGACTGGACTTTGCTTTTGTCATCCTGCTTGCCAAGGTTCTCCAAGGGCTTGTGTGTGCTTGCCTCCTATTAAGAAGTCTCAGGGGAATCAAATACTTCATCTGCTACTCCTCTGCTGGGAGGTCTGACCTGCCAAGTGGTCCCAACTCCAGGGCTGGGCAATTGGAGGTGGTGTGGCTGCTAATAAAGCAAGAAAATCCATGCATCGACTTGCAGCGCCTGTTTTTTCCTGATGCAGCACCAGCGTGCAGTTGAAAAACTGAAGTATAGCTGTGGTGTAGTCAAAGAATTGGCGTAGCACGTGCCATGCAGCTGAAAGATCGCCGCAACCCAAGTCCCGAGCACCGTGTCACCGACATCCGGGGTGCACACTCTGACTCCGATGCGGCCTCTGCTGTGCGGTTGAAGAAATCAATGCATCACCTGCTTTGCAGCTGGGAAATTGATGCAGCACATGTTCTGCCACTGCCGCATCAACCCAGCACATCTGGATTTTCGACGCATCATCCCTGGGTGCCAGGTTCCTCATTGACATAGCCCAGCAGTAAGGAAGCGAGGCTGTGTGTCCGGAGATCGATGCATCACCTCAACTCGCAGTAAGGAATCGATGAATCATCTCCCCTCGCAGCAAGGAATCACTGCATCACCTCCCCTGATAGTAAGGAATCAACGCATTACCTCCCCTGCACTGCAGTAAGGAACCAAAGCATCACCTCCCCTGACAATGAGGAATCGACGCATCACCTCCCATGAGAGTAAGGAATCAATGGATCACCTCCCTTGGGAGTAGGAAATTGATGCACCGCTTTCCTTTTCTGGCACTTCACCTCCCCAGAGCCTGTTTTCATCTTTGAATTTGAAGCATCCCAGGTATTTTGTGATAAAAGTGACGCATCCATAGTTTCCTGTGAACTGAACTATTTTGAACCTTTTAAAAGTGATATATTTGCTTGTGTATTTTGGATTTGTGTTCTTTTGGTCTTGTTTTATTCAGATAAATATTGCTTATTTTTCGAAATTGGTGTGGTGTTATTTTGTAGTGTTTTCACTGTGTTACTGTGTGTTTGCACAAATACTTTACACATTGCCTCTGAGATAAGCCTGACTGCTCGTGCCAAGCTACCAAGGGGGTGAGCAGGGGTTATCTTGGGTGTGTAATTCCCTTGCCCTGACTAGAATAAGGGTCCCTACTTGGACAGGGTGCAAGCCACTGCCAACTAGAGACCCCCATTTCTAACAGAAACCAATTTCCATTGTCTATCGCATCACGTCTAAAGCATTGATTCAAATGATCCTTATATATTTTGAGTAAGAATTGAGGAGTCTGATAAATTTGTCATTTTGAAAAAAACTGCATTTTGTCAAAACTTATACCCCTCAGTGTTCTAAAATTCAATTCATTAATTGCACGCCAGATGTCACGTATCAATAATTTTACTCCTCAAGCCATTTTGCAGAGATCCGGCTATATATGCCCACTTTGTCACATGATAGCAGATAACTATACCATACCCTACCTTGCTCTTTTGGGAATACTAATTAGATTTCCTGCTAACTCCTTCTTGGAATTGAGTTTGAGGTGGCCAGGTTAGAATGCTACACTATGCAGCAGCAAAATGATTTCTGCAAGGACTTTCAAGTTTCTACAAAGGGCTTTACCAGGAAGGTACAGCTGAAGAAAGCTTTGAGGGACTGGGAGTAGACCCAGGATGCAGAGGATGACATCTTCGAGGAAGAGCAGGAGATTACTTAGGAGTAGGGTCACCTGATTCTGGAGTCTGAAATGGGTCTGAAACTGTATGTGGAAGGGGCACACAACTTGCCAGGAGCAGTAGTTGTTACCAGGGCAGAGATCAGTGTCTCCTCAAAGAGCCTGACCCAGAGGAGCAGGCAGACAGGAGTGAGGAGCAAAAGCTTAAACTGGAGCTTGCCAAGTTAGAGCAGGAAGAAAAGCTTGCCAAACTAAAACTGGAGAAAGAACAGGCTCTGGAGGAAAGGAGGTTGATTCTGAAGGAGAGGAAGATGTCCCATAAGCGAAACCCCAGAGAGCTGGATATAAAAGCCCTACAAGTGGGGCCCAGCAACAGCAATGGAGGCAGTATATCTCCTTGTGTTTGCTTTGTTCGCCCTAAGTTGGCAGGGTATGCCCAGACGTGGGTCCCTTGCTCACTTTGCCACTGGATTCAAGCTAGCCTGGCTGATGAGGGCTGTTAGCCCGAAACCGGTCCCAGGATGCTTGATTCCGGTCCAGGGAAAACATGGCTTGGCAGTTCGGTCTGGACTGTTCCCATGAGGCACAGGGTCAAGACTGATTTGCATATATCTATGTCTGAATGGGGGTGGCAGAGTGAGCTAAAGAATGATGATGGATTCAACCCAGATGTGTGACTGGGGGTGAGTGTTTGAAAAGTTTCAGCACTCCGGCCATTATCTCCTTGTGTTTGCTTAACTCCTTCTTCTCGACAGGAACTTGGGATCAATGTGCTTCAGATAGCCACTAATAGCCCTATACGACCATTGGAGCCAGATTTTATTATTGGTAATTGAAGGTTTTATTACCTCCCAAGTTTTCAATTTAGGGCATACCAGGAAATTGTCTAATTTAGCAAATCCATAAGCTTGCCAGTTTCTAACAGTGGCTGCTTCCATTGTTGTCCCATTACCCCAATCAATAATCCCTACAATAGACTTGGACAATCATAGGGGGTCAAAAATTAGGTTCTCTGGAATTATTATATCCATTAGATCATGGTGCAGATGTTTATACAACAGACAAGATTTTCTAGATCTGAAAGCAAACTGTGCAAAATGTGAAAAATAATATGATCTCAGGTTAGGAAGGGCAAGCCCCCGTTCCCCCATGTTCCCATACAAAATTTCTAAGTATACTCTCGTACTAACTTTGGTCCATAAAATGGCGAAATCATAGAATCAGTCTTTTAAAAAAACGAAAGTACGGAATACAGGGAGGCAAACAAGAAATTAATTAAAGGGAGAACTGACATCGCTATAAGAGCTAACCATCCTAGAAGCATAAGAGGTAGTGGCATTCACTTATTTAATAATGCTTTTACTTTATTTAAAAGGGACTTATAATTTATGTGTTACAACCTACCTATATCTTCTGTAACAAACTCGCCCAGGTAGCGATCGGTTGGGTATGTACACAAGCCCTAAACTCAGACAGCAGTTTCTCCACTGGGCAACTAGAGAATAACCTCGGTCTTAGCCTTATTAACTTTCTAACCCCTAAAACATTGAAGGCTGTAAAGATCTCAAGCACCCTTTCTCGCACTGAGGTCTCAGGTGCCAATAATAACATTACATTATACACGTATAATTTAATTTTGGACAGTTGAGACAAAGGTGCCTTAATGCCTACAACTTGTCTAATAGTCTGGGCTAGGGGCTTAATAAAGTGATAAACAACACAGGAGGGAGGGGCAACCCTGCTTAGTTCCTCATAGAACTTTAAATAAACCTGCTTCAGATGCATTCAAAATTAAGTTCGCCTCAGCATTGACATACATTCTCTTTATAAATCTTTTGGTCTGAGAAGAAAAATCAAAGTTCTTCAGAATCCGAAAGATTGTTTCCCAGACCACAAGTTCAAATGCCTTTTCAGCATCTAAAAGAAAAATTTCTGTCAGGGCCTGTTTTGTGACACACACATCAATAGCCTCAATTAGATAATTAGTGTTGGCATAAAGCTGATGCCCTGCAACAAACCCATTCTGTCCTTAATGTATAAGCTAAAGTGGCAGTTTGTTCAGCCTATTTGCAAATATCTTCATAATTACTTTGTATTCTGCATTAAGTAGTGTAATAGGATGATAAGAATTAGGATCTGAAGCATATTTACCTATTTTTTTAAAATACACCACATCGCCCCTGTTGAAATTGAGGGGTGATCCACCTTTCAATATAAAGTTGGCCACTTCCAATAACAAAGGATTTAAAAGATCCCTAAATACCTTGTAAACTTTGGATGGAAATCTGTCTGGCCCACCCACCAGGCATGCGCTTTACAACTTCTACCCTACCAGTTCTTAGAGGGGGAATACATTCTCCTGAAAAGCTCAATCATCCTCAGATAACATTTGAATTAAAATATCCTTTAAAATATAATCCAACTCCATTGGATCTACATCAATAGAAATGCTATAGATATTTTTAAAGTGCTCCAAAAAAATCTGCCTGATCCCGCCATCAGAGGTGATAGTAGTGCCTGTCTTGGGGCAATTGATTGAATTACTTGCTCTATTACTACAGCACTCCCGGGTTTGCCATGCCAATAACCTCCCTGCATAATTACTGAAGCACTGATTTTGCCTCATTCAAAGTTTTTCTGTTTTCTTGGGACCCCACTCTAAGAAATATTTGTTATTCATTATTAATTCAATTTTCCAGACATGTTTTCTGTGCTTTTCAAGATCTCAGTCAAAATATACACCTGGTATTCAGAGAAGCTCGTATAGAAGCTTTTAGATCACCCCAAACCATGGTCACAGAAGCAGTGCCTTTATTTTGCTACAAAAAATTCTCAATCTTAACTCTGCAAGTACCCAACCACTTCTTGCCCTCTCAATAAGCCTTATTAAAGACCCACGTTTCAATCAATCAATCAATCAGGGGAATTATAAGCGCGCTACTCACCCGTGAGGGTCTCAAGGCGCTGAAAGGTGGGGGGGAGGTACGCAGATCTGTTTGAGATTTAGACTTTCATTCACCCCCCCCAACCTTCGAACTCTAGTGCTGAATGGTCTGAAAAAACATTTGGAACTATAGTCAGAAGTTTGAACTTGATTGCAGGGGAGATCAGAAAAAAATCAACATGTGATGCAGTTTTATATTGATTTGAAAAACAAGAGAACTTCCTTTTATCGGAGAAAGCTGCTCTCCCTGGATCAGTTAGTTATACATGCTAGAGTAACGTTAAAAATATTTGCGATTTGAGGTTTATGTTAAATTAAAGCTATTAAGACAAAATGGAGAAAAGCTACAATTTGTTTGCCTTCCGGATCTTGCGGTCTTTTCAAATAGGCGTATTGTCCAAGCCTGAGAGAGATTAGGGGGGTACTGATGACTGTGCCAAACCCACTGGTTTGGTACCCGAGTGCAAGCCTGGCAAATCTACATTAGTAGTTGCCAATATATTGGCTTCCTACACACTGCCCACCACGTCTTCCTCCATAACACCATTCTGATGATGGGCATGCTCAGCAGGGGAAGTTTTGCTCCTTCCTCCAGGATAACCAGTTGTTCCTTAGGTCTAGGGCAGTCCTGATTAAATTTTTCAGCCTGGATCGCCTGAGCGGCGACAATTTGTCATTGCTGATTTAATGAAGGGTCCTTTACCCCTCCTTTTCCAGCCCTAAGAAAAATCGGATATTGAGTATCACTCTGTGAAACAGCCTGCCCACCTTTGTAGTACTCCTTAAAAGAGAGCAATGAAAGGTCATTCCTATTGTCATACACAGCTTGGTTTTCTTCCTCTTCTTTCATCAGGTAAGTCCCCCTTCTCCATTGCCTAGGAACTATGTTCTGAGTTCCTTGTGCCCCCAGCGAGAGGCTAAGAGGCCATAACTTCCATTTGTGCCATTTGTCGATCGTCGGCCTTTGCTGTTGAAGTTTGCCTCTTTCTTTCCCTGCCTCCAGCTGGATTCCTATTGTCAGTCTCCATCCCCTAAGAATGTTGCAATTTATTATCTCCTGCTAGCCCTAAAGACTGTCTGACTGGCTTAACTCCAGTAGAATTTGGGCTTTTACTCTGGAGAGGGAGCTGACTTGATATGGCTTAGATATTTTCATACAGGGCTTCATCTTCAACATATCTACCAGCTGAGGCAAATGGAGCAGGCACAAAAAATATACACAAAAAGAAAGGGAGGGGCCAAAGAAAGCTCGATTGAACCTCAAAAGAGTGCTAGAGTCTTAACATTCAACAGTGGTGGCAAACCAAATATCCAATCCTTAGGATAAAAAAGGGGGAATTTCTTCTCGTTTGGCCAGGCACGTAAATCTTTTTAACAGTTCTGGAGGCCATCACATGTGAGGATGTACCATTTAACTGTTTTGTCTTTAAGTTACTGCTAGACTCACACTTGTCTCACTGCTCCAACCACGATGATAGGCAGAGCTATGGTTGACGCCTCACCGCACTCACCATGCCTGGCTCCAGCATACTCCTCCTCCAAATCAGTCCAACCCTTCCGTGCTGCTGGTCACCTCCACCATGTATTGCTCCTCCGACCACCAACTACACTAGAAGCACCAGAAATGCAGTGATGCTGCGCAGTGCTGACACCACTACAGTGCCACTACCAATACCTTCTGACTCCCACTAGGAGGCCAGACACTGTAGATCGCCAGCTGCACGGAGAAAGGCTGAAGCCACCATGACAGGAGCCACAGGTGCCCAGCCTGTCAGGATCTCGCTCTCCTGTCATCCAGCCATAAATGAGACATTGGTGATAAAAAAGCAATCCAGAAATATTTTTACTGTAGGAGCAATCCATCCCCCTGTTCATGCAGTCCATTTTGCTTCTTCATTTCTGTATCATTTCTCCTTCTCCAATCTTAAGTTCTCACCACTGTAATATTTTCTTGTAAGTGTGGCAGATCAGGTAGCAAGAACTCAGTATGTTTGTGTGTTTCCAGTACTGGTATTTTAATTAGGTCGCCTCATTTTGTTTTGTGAGAGCAGTTCACTTCATTACGGCCTCCCTCTCTGGCAATATTAGAGTTTTCAGGAGGTCCTTCTCTGTACACCAATTATTTCTTTACCACCTATCATTAAAAATCATTGCTGTGCCCTTAGCTGATTAAATTCTATGAACTACTTCAAAGGCGTATAAACTGTCAGTAAATATATTTACACTTTAACCTTATGCAATACAAAAGGTTCTCATTAAGGCTCTTAGTTTGAGTGGACACCTTCTATTACTCTATTCATTGGGCATACTCTTTTCAGTATATGTTACATATCTCTCTGACATGATCTCTCAATAAACAAATCTCTGTCACCAAATGTGTATCTTGAAGATCAGCTCATGGCTTCATACATTTTTCTAGAACTTGTACACAAGTTTATACCATGTATAGCCAGTGATTCTTATGATTCCTGAAATGTAGCAATGTGGTAGGATTAGGGTACTAAACCCCTGTAGTATGATATTGGGAGCAGGCAGCAATACTAATTCATATATTGTCAATCTATCGCTTAAGATGTTGTGTTTTTATTTTAGTTAATACCTTATTAACTGTATGAGACACTAACAAGGTCAGGGGATGCCCAGGAACAAAATTGTCAGATTGTTCCACCGCCACTATCTCTGCTGAGACAGCCCATAGGCAGGTGGTCAGGGATGTCATAACAGGGTCCAATACTGAAGGATAATGGGCAACTGAACAGTGGTATTGGTCATGGTATTAGAATTATATGCGCTTGTTTGCAATTGAAACATAAAAGCTATGAAGTGTAGAACTGTTTTTAAGGCCTAATGTTAATGACTCCATCTTTATAAACATGGTTGCTGACTTTAAAATATGTCTCGTGTGTTTATATGTCTCAATGACTCCACAAGCAGCAAATAGTGCACTGTTTGTTTTGTAATGACATGTAATGACAAGGCTCTTACTGCAAGCACACTGTACTGCAGTCATTCCTGACTCTTTTTAGTGTCTATGTAACTAGTTTGTTCTGACACCTCCGGATGACATAAGGTCAGAAGGGGCGAATCAATAGAGGGATAGTGTTAGGATATTAGATTTATATGATGTTTTATAATGCTTAAATGTTATTTGTTTATACATTGTTACTTTTGCTTGCACCATACTGACATTGCAGTTTCCATTTTTCCTATGATGAAATTGGCCATTTAAACCCTCAAATATGGCACAGAGGTAGATTTTTTGGGGTCTCTACTATGCATGCTGCCTGATTCTCTATCAATTTTTTGCACATTTAGGACTAAGTCAATTTTTTTAATTTTGCTTACCGCTGCAATTGAATTAACTCTGAAAGCCTTCACGGCCATTGATTTCTATGTCAAATGGCTCAATTGTTGAGATTTCTGCTATATTTCTTTATTCTTTTTGTATTGCATGTCAATGTTTTAACAAACCTTCATGTTTTTCTAAATTTCTGATCTTGAACTCTTTGAGTCAGTATTTATTATTGAGTGTATTTTGAAATGCTGTTTTGAATCTTGTCTCCAGGGTCAGATTGCCTCATCTATTCTTGAGGACACCGTCCCTGACCCCACACATAAGTGCTATATTTATCATGCAGATTATCTAAGCGTTAGTGACCACAGATGTGTAAAATGAAATAATTCTTCCTTATAATCTGGTAGTCCCAAAGCAAACATTATTTATGGAGCTTGTTCTTAACAGTCCTGACTGTTTTTAAATCCCAAACTGCCAAGTCCCATTCATTAAATGCATCCCACTGGGGTGGCCTTATCATTTTCACCTTTATTGCTTGTGTATTTTGTAAATATAACCAGGACATGTCCAAAGTCTCGTCCAAAGAAGAAATGCATACACACACACCCATATATATATATATATATCTCACACACATATATATCTGATCTCCACCGTCCATAAGGAAAATGCCGATCATGTCCACCTTATGCGTGGGTGCCCATCCACGGGTTTGTCGGACCCGTGATAAGTCAAGCGCAGTTTGAGAAATAAATCCAGGGCACTCCTCACAGTGTGAAATCTTTAATACCACGATGCCAAGGCCAATGCATTTTAAAACTTTCTGAAGTGAACTGCCTATTTTCTTTCAAAAGTATATAACACCACCAATAACCACCACCAATCACCATTTTTTTTAAAAGGACATGGTAAACATAATGTGATCCACAAAATAAACTATTACATTGCATAAAATGAAATAAACATACAAATGAGAATCACATAAAGATTACAATGCATTGCTTGTAAATGTGAAAGTGAACTTAAATGTGAGGCAACCTGCATGCACGTACCACAGTAGATTTCAGTTGTAGCTCACGCTGTATCAAATAGGCGGAACAAATGTTTTGCCAACAAAGTATCCAGTTAAGTGCAGTGTGATGCAAGCATATGGTAAGGTGACAACATATACACCATTCAGAGTGAGCTGCCGTGGAGCCGATACAACGGCCCCCACTCACGTTATATTTTCTGTCTTTTGATAATCACTATTTCACATTGAATATTGCGCACTGCTCAGAGAACCACTTATACCCACGGAACAGCATGAATGAAATAGACAAGACTCGTTCCCTGGAGGCACGAGCATTATTTGATGAAGGAAGCTTGGAGGGACGGAGTCAGAACCACAATACAACAGCCAGTACAGGCTAAATATCAACAAAACAGAAATTGGCACTTCTGTATAAGCTATCAAAACGGGAGATCAATAAATGGTGAAAGATCTCCTCACTTCAGAACTACTCTGGTCAATAGAGTAACTCGAGGATTACGTCTTACTTCAGAACTACATTGTGGCCTTGGGAGTCAGGGTGTTTCTACCCAGTCCCCTCTTTTTATTTTATTTTTTACATTTTTTGTGGGATTCGGTTTAACCAAGTCCCAAAATGACTGCCATCACTTCCTGATTGAAGTGTTGGCAGTCAATCAAATTTCAATAGTGTTTCAGTAGGCTGTTGGGCTCCCCGATATCTATATTTTTTAAACCCAAATTTCTCTGAAACTACTGGACAGATTTACTCCAAATAATAAAAAGAACGCTTTTTGGATGGACATCTAGCTTTCTGCCAAATTTGGTGTAATTTGGTTCAGAAGTTCAGGCTGTAGTCATGTTCAAAAAATTACAATTCTCCATAGACATAACATGGAGAAACCGTGTTTTGGGAACCCAGTTTTTTCTCTGCCCCTGCTTGATGGATCACCCCGAAACTTTCAACAAAGCAGCTGTCCCAAAAGGGGATGTTTTTTGACAATTTCGTGAAGATTCGTCAAGCCGCGCCAAAGTTATTGGCAAAACTAAATACACTGGTCCTATGGAAACTTTGGTCCTAACTATAACTACCTCTATATATATATATATATATATATATATATATATATATATATATATATATATATATATATATATATATATATATATATATATATATATATATATATATCCCAGTAATGATCAACTGGGATATATATGTATGTCAACATATCTATATATATATATTTATATAGATCTATACATCATTTTTGGCGTCATCATATACCCTATGCCATTCCTGTAACCAGATACATGTGCTCATTCCAACCTTAATCATTATTTGATATGCTGATCCCTTAGGAGGTGCAGGCTAGGCCCTATTTAGTAATAAAAGGTTTCGGTAACCCATCAACATTTATTAACTTATCTTGCACTTACACTTAGTCTTACACGCTTGCAGACAGGGAAAATAATCAAGGGGCTTTAACCTATTATCAAGAGTTGATTCTACTGAGGGAGGTAAAATGGTACACAGGAAAAGGTGTAAAAGCAATTCTAATATAGATCCTGGGTTAGTATAATTTTCGATACCCATGGTGGGAGGAAGGAAAAAGTACATACACTTCTATCTGACTTATATGCGGCTTTTGGCTGCAGTCAGTCTTTATCCAGTGTGAATCGTGACCGGGCTAGGTTGGCTAGAAAGCTAAGCCTCTATCATCGACACACACACACTCAATACATATTAGTTGTCTATCCTTTCCCTAAATTACACTTTATCCTGCCCAAGCACAATCTCCATACCATTAAAGCAAGATAAACTTTACATTGATTCAAAGATCTCCTACATTAAGGCATGGTGCAACAACACTAACTTGTGAAAGCGTGGAGGAACCATGTCAGAAACCAGCATCTTTGGGGTCACAAGCAGTCTCTTACTGTGAAAATTATTTGTCTCCTGTGTTTGATGTGCTATCATTCGCCACCTGAGTTTTAATGGTTCTACTTGCACAAATTAAATGTACTTTGCTTTAAAAAATAATTTGAGTTGAGTGAACAGAAAATTGCCCAATCCACAATACGTTATGTTTTGTAAGTGGAAAATGAATAGCATACAAATTGGAAAATAATGGTTCATTTTAAACATGTTGTGGAATTCAAATGGATAATTCATTCTGCAGGGAATTCAGCAATGTAGTGACCACACATCAGCATTATGTAGAACAAGGGGCCTCATTTATGGGGAATTGGCATACGGCGGCGCTGCAAGTCTTCTTGCAGTGCTGCCCTACGCCAATGTAAAAGGGCAGAAATGCACCATATTTATGAAATACAGTGCATTTCTGTCCTTTCCCCCTGTGCTGGTGCACAAGTTGCTGCCTAGCACCCATGCAGTCACCCTTGCACCATGATGCAAGGGTGTCTGCATTGCATGCAGGATTGTTTTTGTGCAGGAAGGAGCACCTTCCTGCAAAAAAACAATCCTGAGAGGCATTTTCCACTTTTTTATGTGTGCTGCAGAATGTAGCACACATGGAAAGAGGAAATAATTAGGAGAAATACAAATATTTCTCCTTGTTACCCCTTCACTGAGGAGGAGTAAGGTTTTGGTGCTGCCCGAGGCTTACATGATTAAGTAAATCTGGGTCAAGCGTCAAAATCCATGGGTGTTGCGTGGGAAAACCCACTGCAGCGCCCACAAAATGCCTTCCTGGTGCGGAGTAAGGCAGCACAGTGACTTGCGCTACCTTGCCTCACTCCATATTCACGAGGCCATGCAAAGCCACTCAAAATGACTTTGTGTGGCCTCATAGATACGGTTGAGAGGTTTGCGCCGCTGGAGTGATAGAAAAAGTGACGCTCCTATGGCGCAAGCCTTCCATAAATAAGCCCCTCGGTTTGTCCACTTTTTATTTGAGAGCTCCTAATGCTTACATCATTGTTTGAAGCAGCCTATTGTTCTGAAGTTCTGAACATCCATCAATGCTTTTTTCTCCATTGAGATGGTCTGCTTGCCGGTGAGCTTACAAGATAGTCCTGGATGGATCAGCTAATGGTGGCTGATGAATCAGATGCAAAGCAATAATGTATATTGTGAATTTTATTCACAGTGGTGATGCTTATGATGTAGTTGCTGCAAATACATAGGCCTTAATGTATTCTATCAATATCACTCCATAGTGTCGTTCATGTAGTTAGAGATTTTCTATCTTGAATGAAATATACATATGCCAAATGATTATACAATTTTCTTTAAGGTTTTTAATGGTTGTTACATAAAAATAGTTTTATGATTGCTGACTCTTCACATACATCTTGTCACTTTTCTTCTTATAGTGTTCCAAAATATGCAAAGTTCTTTCCTCAATGTCATGGATCCAGAAAGAATCCACAGTCTGATACTTCTCAGAAGGCAAATACTGGAATGAAGTATGTTACATATCAATAAAGTGTGATCTTTGTATAGATGATTTCTTTAACATTATATTTAAAACTTCATGCTGCCTTAATTTTCAGCCATCTGTTCAGAAACAGATGGCCATTCATAAGAAAGATGACCCTTAGTTAGAACTTGCTATGATGGTCTCAATAGCCGGAAAACACACCCTTATAATTATGGAGAAAGGATTGAAGCTTCTGGATCAAATTATATTTCCACAGATAGTATGTTAAAGTATTTTGTATCATAGGCAGGAATTGGCAATTAACAGGTTCAGGTGATGCCTCGGTCATTATAGTCTTTCTGGGAACTGGTGTCGAACCTCAGTGTAAGAGAAAACAATTAACATTATTCTGGATGTAAGAACGCATAACATAGATTTATTTGCACTGTGAATATTGACCTAAAACATTAATTGCAAACACCAAACACATTATTTGTATTTTCTGTAACAAGCTGCACATGTCTTATTACAGATCAAGTCTGGACCTAACATCCTTTTGCATGTTTAACCTATTGCTCAAGGTAAATGTCAATACCACTGTTGAGTTGGCTAACACATAGGGAGAATTGACAGATTCATCAGAAAACAATAATTGGCTGGTTAAACTGCATTGTGTTTGCACCACCTCTCATATGTCAGTGCCAGAATACAACCACCCACCACCTTTTTCCAAATGTGAAGAGTAAAGCAAAGTTCAGTCTGACAGGCAGTTCTCATATTTAACTCAGGCAGTCAGGTGCTGTACTTGTGCTAAATGTGCAGGCGCTTGTCTGCCTGAGCTAGGTTTGCCAGTCTAATGATGTCCCAGCCATGTGGGCATGACCTCCTCAGCCCAGCAAAGCACCTCAAGGTCCTTCCCCTCATGATGAGGAGAAGCATCACTGATAGCCTCAGACCTGGGTGCTTCAATTTTAAGCCCAGAAGTTCCCAGGACCAAGCGTCTATCAGAGAAGCACATCATAGAGTGGGATAAGGTCAGCAGTCTCACTGACCCCCACCCACTCTGCGATGAGGTAGGGAATGCCGCCTCGTGTCATTGGCTGAAGGTCAGACAATGAGAGGAGGCAACAGTCTTAATCCTTAGAAGTTCCGAGGCTTCCCTCCTGTGTGGCCTATCTACCCACCTACCCTGCTGCCTGAATTACCAGTCATCACTGGGAGACAAGTATTAGAGGCCACTGATGATGACAGAAGTAGGAGTGCAATGGGCTATAAAAAGGAGAATGCACTACAGGGAGTAAGAGACGGTGGGGTATAAAAACAGAATGACTAAAAAAGATACATTGGAATTAAAGCATGTATACAATTTGAAAAGAAATCCTTTTAAAGTAAATCATTTTGAAAAATTTGAATAGAGATGTGATAGAGATGTATATGACTTTCATTACATCAAAATGCTAAGCATGTTGGCATATTTCGATTGATTTAAACAAAATATTTGAAAGTTGCAGGGCTTGGCATATCATGGTACCAGCTCCATAGGGTTCCAGAGTATCTCTCATTCTTGAGATGGCAGTAACACACTGATGTTGCAGGACTAATTGCTGGATTTTATGAGAAATGTACTTGTGTGGTTATTAGGTGAATTAACGAACAAAAGAAAAAGAGAAAAGCAGGTCACTTATAAGCCAGAAGTGCAGGCAGGAGAGCATGGAATGCTACTTCTAGTTGCATAATCAGTGAAGACTAGCAAGACAGGTAAAATCAAATTCAATTGTGAAAACCACTATAAGTGATGAATGTCATAGTTCAATAAAATAATCCCGGATCATCTAACAGAAGACAAAACATTAGTCCTTGGGTTGTATTTGCAATTCTTATGAAATCAAGAAAGGTGGAGAGGTGTGGTGCAGCGGCCAGGGCAGCTGACTTCGGAGCACAGGGTTCACGGTTCGATCTCCGGCAGCAGCTCAGCACCATGTGACTCTGGTAAATAGCTCACTTAATTTCCACTCCGGCCCCCAGCGCCTTGAGACCCATAAGGGTGAGTAGCTGCGCTATATAAAAACGGACTTACTTTACTAAGAAATACCTTTTCACATGCACAGTACCAGAAACAACTGGTTTGCCTTCCCAACATCAGTGAAGTTGAAAAAGAGGATTCATTGACACACAAGTGTTCAGAGAAAGGTGAATATAATCGCTAGAAGTATGCCATTAAACCTGTAAAATATCACAAACCTATTGTGAGAAATTAGGTTGTTGGTTGAGGGGATGCGAGTCCTTCTCAGGAAACAGCCAAAATCTTTTTCAGGCTGAACCACAAAAGTCACTAAATTAACCTATCTTTAACCCCATGGTTGCTTTGCACAAAAGAAGTTAGGCATTGTGTAAAGTACTTATGTGGAACAAAAACAGTAATAAAGTAAAAACACAACACACGAGAAATCCCACACAAATTTACAAAAATAGAGTAAAATCACATTATTTGACATCAAAACAACAAAAAAGCAATCAGTAAGCCTGGCTATGTGCGATTTTAAAGATATAAGGTAAGCATAGTGCCTAAAAGCACAAAGCACCACTAGCACCACTAGCACCACACATGGGTATCTGGTTGCACGAGACTGGATAAAAGTCACAAATTCAGGCATACCGTGGTGTAGCACAGGCCAAATAAAGGCACCAGGTTAGTCCCGCTGAACAAGTTACCTTCTAAAGTTTAGCGCGAAGAGTCCAGTTCACAGTGGAGGAGGCCGCGAGGAGCAGGGAGAGCATTGTGGATGCTCATCGCAGTAGCATGAAGAGCAGGCCGGGCGTCATGAATGGTCATCCCTGTAGTGCACAGATCCTGTGGAGAGTTGCAGACGGTTGTTGCTGGGGATTCATGTTGGCAGTCACCATGGGCTGTTGATGCTGTAGCATGAAGGGCAGATCTTGCATTGTCGGTCGTCGCTGGTGGTTGCTATAGTGCAAAGAGTCAGGTACACTAGAGCTTCACATTGGTGATTGGCGTGGGCGTCAAGATTTTGGCAGGAGCTGGCACTTTTGCAGTCGCAAAGAGGTAAAAACTTCAGGATTCCTCCTTTTCTTCAAGGAAGAGCACAACCGATGCAACACCAAGGGTTCAGGACTTAAGGGACACCTCATGTAGATCATGGAATTCACTATAGCAGAGGCCAGCATGGTTCAGGCACTTCCAGTTGCAGGTCCAGGCAGTAGGTCAGCTGAGCAGCTGGGCAGATGCAGGGAGTCCTTTGTAGTTTGTTATGTCCCATTAGCTCAGAACAGGAGGTCAGTATGCTGACCCTTGGAGTCACTTTAACCTGGGAGGAAGGGTGCAGGTCCAGTCTTCCTTCTCAGCCAGCAGGGCAGGCCTCAAGTAGCAGTGCAGCAGGGCGTCCTTCTTCCGTAGTACCCACAGGTTTAGGATTGCACTGAAGAGTGGGTCTAAGGGGCCATTTTTTTCCTCGTGCCCACTTTAAAGTGGGAGAAGCTTCTGGAGCTTCCTCCTGCAGAGGTGTCTAGAATTACTTGCCTCCCTGCCCTGGTACCAGTCTGTGTGGGGGTAAAATAGGCTACTTTAAAGTCCTTTGTGTGTATGTTGAGGCAACCCATTGCATTGCTTTCTTACTTTACACTCCCAAATAAAAGAAATTCAGCACTCCCAAGATGAGGCACTCGGTAAAGTAGGAAGAAACACTTGGAAAGGAGACTCAGCACTCACAAAACAAGGCAAATTAACATTCAAAAGGCAGTTTCACAATAAAGCGTGGGATTTTATTAATACATCACTCTCTAACAGAAAGACTTTCCCAGATGTCAAATAAAACAGGTAAAACAACGTGCAAATGTATATACGTTTATATATGTGCACAAGCAAGTAATAATAAAACACTCACAAGTAATCCAATAATAATGGAACACTCACAAGTCAAATGCAAGGGAATAAAACACATACAGATAATAATGGACGTCCAATGCAAGAAAAAAGCACTATCAAATGCCAGAAATAAACACTGTCAAATGAAAGAATCAAATATAGAGAGCAGACTGGGAAGCCCTTTTCAGTCATCCAGAAGTCTCAAACTGACAGCAAGAATTCTCCTGGGCTACGCGTCCGCACCCAGGAGAGCTTCTATCTGATTGCCAAACGTTCATGTCTTTAATACCTTTACTAACATGCTGAGAGGCTTCTAGAAATTACCCCTCCCTTCATCTGTTGCTAAACCAAGGCTGACCGCACCGGTCTGTGTCGAGGTCAAGACAGAAGCTAGCCAAACCTCTGTGGTTTGACTCCGAGACAGAGAAGTACATTCCTCTCTCACACTTTCAAATGCACATCTCACAGTTCTGTTCCAAGCAAGGATGTTTTGCTCTGTGCTGTGAAGAAATAAAAACATCCCTCTCTGAAGCTGCAAGAAGGCACAAAATGAAATCCTGCGAGAGCACATAATGATGTTGTAAATTCAAAATGACTCAATTAAAATACATGGAGTCAATGGTCACCACATGATCTCACAATGCATATAAATGCATATAGCACTACAATTGCAAGTGTGGTAAGTGACAGCTCTGCCCACCATCCTGCCAGTGATGGCCCATCCTGCCAACACCCAGACCTTCTATTATGTGGCTGATTAGGAATACACAAAGCCCAACTGCCAGCTACACCTAATCATGTGACCCAAGAAGGGCTGCAAGCACCAAATGGTTTGGGCAAGAAAATGCTAACTATCTAATAGTAAAGGACAGACAGATGATGGACGGAATTCAGAGCAAATTAAAACATTCACCACCCAAAAGATATGGGTTCTATCCATCATTCTTTTGCAGTCATCCAGAAGTCTCAAACTGACAGCAAGAATTCTCCTGGGCTACGCGTCCGCACCCAGGAGAGCTTCTATCTGATTGCCAAACGTTCATGTCTTTAATACCTTTACTAACATGCTGAGAGGCTTCTAGAAATTACCCCTCCCTTCATCTGTTGCTAAACCAAGGCTGACCGCACCGGTCTGTGTCGAGGTCAAGACAGAAGCTAGCCAAACCTCTGTGGTTTGACTCCGAGACAGAGAAGTACATTCCTCTCTCACACTTTCAAATGCACATCTCACAGTTCTGTTCCAAGCAAGGATGTTTTGCTCTGTGCTGTGAAGAAATAAAAACATCCCTCTCTGAAGCTGCAAGAAGGCACAAAATGAAATCCTGCGAGAGCACATAATGATGTTGTAAATTCAAAATGACTCAATTAAAATACATGGAGTCAATGGTCACCACATGATCTCACAATGCATATAAATGCATATAGCACTACAATTGCAAGTGTGGTAAGTGACAGCTCTGCCCACCATCCTGCCAGTGATGGCCCATCCTGCCAACACCCAGACCTTCTAATATGTGGCTGATTAGGAATACACAAAGCCCAACTGCCAGCTACACCTAATCATGTGACCCAAGAAGGGCTGCAAGCACCAAATGGTTTGGGCAAGAAAATGCTAACTATCTAATAGTAAAGGACAGACAGATGATGGACGGAATTCAGAGCAAATTAAAACATTCACCACCCAAAAGATATGGGTTCTATCCATCATTCTTTTGCTCACCATGCCACCCAAGTTTAGACCCAGCCATATGCAAATCAGTCTTGACATTTTGCCTCATGGGAACAGTCCAGCCCGAACTGCCGAGCCAGGTCCTCCCTGGACCGGAAACAAGCATCCTGGGACCGGTTTCGGGGCATCACCCCTCATCAGCCAGGCTAACTTGAATCCAGTGGCACAGTGAGCACGGGACCCACGTCTGGACATACCCGGCACAATTAGGGCGAGAAAGCAAAAGTCACACAGATGATGGACGGAATGCAGAGCAAATCAAACATTCACCCCAGTCAAAAGATCTGGGTTAAATCCATATACTCCACCTTTGGATAGGTTGGAATAGAGCAGCCAGGCTTTACTTAAAGGCAATGTGTAAAGTATGCAGCACTTCAAACAGTAATAAAGTAAAAACACAACTCAAGAAAAATCCCACACCTATTTAGAAAAATAGAGCACAATTTAGTAAATAAATCAAGACCAAAACAACAGAAATCCAATCAGTTGAACCCGGGACATGCAATTTTAAAGATTTAAGTGCACATAACGCCAAAAAGTCCAAAGCGCCACTCGTGGCTATCTCATCATGCGAGACTGGGAGAAAGTCACAATTACAGGCCGACCATGATGCAGCATGGGTCAGATACAGGGACCAGTTTAGTCCCTCTGTAAAGTTACCTTCTCATTCCAGCACTGTAACAAATGGGGTTCTTGGTTGACTGAGGTGGGAGCCCTGGTCAAGCAGTAACCACAATACTTCCCAGGGTGAAGCCCACAAGCCAATCTTAAATTAAACTGTGCTCAACCTCTTGGTAGCTTGGAACACAGCAGTCAGGCCTAACTTAGAGACAATGTGTAAAGTATTTGTGCAACCCTTCGAACAGTAAAAAAGTGGAAACACCACATAAAAAGGAGTTTAAAACTGCATACAGGCTGCAGTGGCAGGCCTGGCACATGTTTAAAGTGCAACTTAAGTGGGTGGCACAATCAGTGCTGCAGGCCCACTGGTACCATTTAATTTACAGGCACTGGGTATATGGTATACCCCTCTACCAGGGACTTATAAGTAAATTAAATATGCCAATTGGAAATTATCCAATTTAATCATGTTTAGGGAGTGAGCACAAGTGCTTTAGCACTGGTTAGAGTCCTAACGCAAAAAAACAAAGAAAACGAATTCAGCAAACGTGTAGGGAAAAAGGCAAAAGGTTTGGGGGTGATCCTGCAGAGAGGACCAGGTCCAGCAAGAACCAAGAGTCCTGTTTGTGGTGGAGGGGCCTTCGGGGAGCAGGGAAGCATCACAAACAGTCATCGTTGCAGTGCAAAGAGCAGGCCATGCGTAGCGGACGGTCATCGTTGTAGCGCAAAGATCCTGTGGCAGTCGGGCCGGAGCTTACCCATGGCACTCCCCGTGAGTGGTTTATGCTGTAGCGTGAAGGGTCGGGTTGATGGAACTGCGCATTGGTGGGCAGCGTGAGCGACAGGGTCTTGGATTCAACGGGCCAGTTTGCGGCCATGAAGAGCTCACAATCTTCAATTCAGCTCCACTGAGACCACACCAACTGTCTGGGACCTGAGGGGCATCACTTGGAGGTCAAGGGCTTTCTCCAGCTGGATCTGGGTGCTTGTTCAGGTGTTTGGGAGACTGTTTTGTCCCTATGGTTCTGAGCAGGTGACCAGCAGACTAGCCCTTAGAGTCACTCTGGGAGTCCTGGGTTCAGGTGCAGGTCCAATCCCTCTGACTCAGGCAGGAGGGCAGCAGGACAGCAGAGCAGCAATCCAGAAAAATAGCAGTCCAGCAAGACAGTAGGCAAGCAGGGCAGTAGTCAAGCATAGTCAGGAGTATGAAGCCCTTTGTGTGGAGGTAGGACACAGCCTATTCAAGTGTAAGTAAGGCTGTGCCCAGCTATGCCCTCCCATCCTACCAGTGAAGGCCTATCCAAGCACCACTAACCCTCTATTGTGCGTTGCTGTCTATGAGGAATACACAAAGCCCAACTGTCAGATACCCCATTCATGTGACCCAGTGACAGGCTGCAGGCATTAAGTGGCTAAGCCAGGAAAATGCTAGCTTTCTAAAAGTAGCCGGTTTGGAAGCAGAATAGCATGTTGGATTGATATTTCCCGCAGTATAGAGAAAGAATTACAGGAAACAGATACGATTTGGGAGCAGCTGCTGTTTAAAAGCGTCCGCATCAATTATGGCTTTTTTCGATTTTAAGGTAATGGACTGACACCACTGAGTTGTCCCACACGTCACATACATTTGAAACTTCGATCACAATATAAGATTTGAAGCAACGTTTCTGGACATCAGTTCCTGTGGAACAACTCCACACCACAATTAAGAGCCAAAATACCAAGTCCAAGTCCTGAAGAGAATCCCGTATTTGTTAGGGATTCGAAATGCGTTGGCTTTGAGTATGGGGGACTGTTGATGGGGTGTGTCATGAGGAATGTTAAATAATATTTCCCTCAGCAGCTTCTGACAACACCCACCAGTAGGTTAGGTATCCCCATCCTCTCACAGGCAGGACAGGAAACATGTGTTGCGAAAATGAGTAACTGTCCGTCTGGTGTTAATATGAATGTAGGACTGGTTTAATTTCAGGCTGGCACACATGAGCTATTGATGTTTTTCTTGTGATTATTGATTTGTTGTTATTATTTGTTTGCAAAAACGTTCCATATATTAGTATTTTTTCTCACAATTTTTTTTTGCACTATGTAAATTTTGTATATAGTTCTATTTCAAACGTTTTTGAATTGTGCGATTTACTAATGTGGTGTTTCTTTGAAAAGACATGCTCTATTGATTTATGAATGTCTTTGTTGAAATATCAAAAAATAAGCGAAATAAAGCTTGAAAACTTTGGAATTAATGGTCTAAGGTTTATCACAACTCTAATCAAAATACCCCCCCCCCAGACATCCTGTTTGCTTATTTCAGCTTTCTAAAAGTGGCATTATCAAATATGCAATTTAAAATCCAATTTTACAACAAGAGAGGATTGTTCAGTACAATTCCAAATACACTAAACATGAACTGGCTACCTGTTCCCATTTGGAAGTTACGGTTTATTAAATGCAATAAGGTAACTCCAATGTTATCCTATGGGAGAGGGAAGCCTTGCAGTAGTGAAAAACAAATTGACCACTACCAGGACATGTAAAACTTAAACGTTTAGGTCCTACTTTTTAAATGCACTGCACTCGGCCCTCTGGGCTGTCCAAGGCCTACCCTAGTGGTGACATATATGTATTAAAAAGGAAGGTTTGGGCCTGGCAAAAGGTGTATTTTGCAAGGTCAAAATGACAATTTAAAACTGCACACAAAGGCTGCAATGGCAGGCCTGAGACATGTTTTCTTTCTTTCAAAACACATTTTTATTAGGTCAGCAGGCAAAACTACTTCATTTTTTACAAAATAGTTCCAGGGTATAATAGCCAGGTATACAGCAGCAAGTCTGATGACTTTCAATATAATAAAACAGCATTTAAAATAACATAATGAAAACATAGCGAGCCTAAAAACATCGGCTCTGAACCGTATAACTTTCAGTGCCATGAACATACTAATAATCTAGCCATCGCTTTCATCAAGTCTACCTACACATGGTTTGGTCCATGTTACCATCCTCATTATACATTTCTCAATATCACAATGTTTCTGCGTCTATAGTTGGTGGTGGGGAGGGTTCCAAAATTAGGCCTCTATAATCTGCCCAGCATTTCCAGATTTTCGGGTGTTTCTGTGGGCAGCCCCGTGCCTTGAATATAGGTTGCTCTTGGCCCATACACCAATCCAGGCCTGCCTTCCATGCACCCAGCCCGGCAGAGACTGGGCCTTCCACGCCTTTGCTATGTCTCTCTTGGCCAGGGTAAGACCCACGAATAGCAGATGTCTTTTGTATCTGTTTCTATGTCTTCCGTGATATGTAGTAAAACAAGTTTTGGCGCGAGGGATATATCCCAGCCCAATACTTCAGACAGGCAGGTCATGACACCTTGCCAAAATCTAGTGAGTGCAGTGCATTGCCACACTGTGTGGATGAAGGTGCCATCGCCTTCGCCGCAACGAAGACACGTTGGGGAAGGTATCAGTCCCGCCCTCCATAGTCTGTGTCTGGTAAAATAGGCGTGATGTATATATTTAAATTGAATAAGTCGTAAGCATGAGGCTATTGCAACGCCCCGTGGGGATTCTAATGCTTCCGTCCAATCGTCGTTGTCGAGGGGACCCAGCTCTGTCTGCCATTTATCTCTGAGGGAGTCTAGCGTGGTGGGGAGATTCGTCACTAGAGATTGATAGATCTTTGATATCGTATGGTCTCCCAGGTCACCCATGAATACCTTCGCCACAATTGGGTTAAACTCCGGCAGGGAGTCCAAGTGCATAATGTACGGAGACAGAGTGTGGCGGAATTGTAAATATTTATAGAATTGTGTATGCAGCATATTAAATTCTTCTCTAAGTTCTTGGAAGGATTTCAGGGTTGTGCCTCGCATGACAACGCCTACAGTAGAGATGCAGATGGCGTCCCAACCTCGAAATCCCAACAAAGTGGACAGCTGGGGTAGAAGACTATTCTGCCATAGGGGCGTCTCTCTCGTTAATCGACCCCACCAACCCATCCTGCGCAGCGAGCCCTTCACACCTCAATAACCACTTGGCCCGCAGATGGGAAGCTTCGAAGTACCCGTGGTTTATGTAGGAGTGTTTGAGGCAGCACTTCCCCCATCAGCCACTGTTTAACACGATAGGCCGGGTCACTTCTGTTCCCATACCACCAATCATTCAAGACCAAAAGATGTGCCGCTGCATAGTACGACTGAATATCAGAGGTTGATATCCCCCTACAGTATGTGGACTGAAAGCACATTTTAAGCGCAACTCTAGCAGTTTGATCAGCCCAAAGGAAACAACTCAATCCCGAGTTAATTTGCCGGAACCACAGGGGTGGGATCCGAAAGGGGTAATTTTGCAGGTGATAAAGGAGGCGGGGGACCGACACCATCTTAAAAATTACCGACCTCCCGAGAATCGAGAGAGGCAGGCGTATCCATGACTTCATTTCAGCTTGTCATATGGGGAGGATATTCTTCTCCCATGAAATAGATGGACAGGAAGATAGATATACCCCAAGATATTTAAACCCGGTTGTGGCGAGCGTTACCTCCTCTGTCCAGGTTCCCATTTCAGATTCCCCTCGCAGGGGCCACAGTATAGATTTGCAGGTGTTCAGGTAAAGGCCAGAGGTTTCTCCAAATATTTGCATTATGCGGAGCAGCCGAGGTCCGACCGACGAGGTTCTAAGAGGAAGAAAAGAACGTCATCCACATATAAGGAAATGTGGTCTGAAATCCCTCCCGGCCACTCGAAACCCTTAATCTGTGCATCTATTCTGACCCAGGAGGCCAGGGGCTCTATGGCCAGTGCAAATAAATATGGGGATAGGGGGCATCCTTGACGAGTACCGCGTCCCATAGAGAAGGGGTCAGACACTGCACCCGCCACTTTAACCAAGGCAGTGAGATCTGTATACAATAGCTGGATGTATGAAAGAAACCGAGGCCCGATATTAGGTCACGACAGAAGGGCGAATAAATATGTCCAACTCAGCGAATCAAATGCTCTATCAATATCTGCCAGTAATAGCGCTGCCGGCCCTTCCAGATGGTCAATTGCTGCCACAGCATTATGAGCATGTCGAATGTTATGTTGAGTAGCTCGATGGGGCATTAAACCTGTCTTGTCTGGGTGTACCAAATCTGCCATATGTGGCAGGAGATGATTTGCGAGGGCTTTGGCCAGCAATTTTGCCTCAATATTTAAAAGAGAGATGGAGTGGTATGACGCATGCTGGAGGCCTGAGACATGTTTAAAGGGCTACTTAAGTAGGTGGCACAATAAGTGCTGCAGGCCAACTACTAGCATTTAATTTACTGGCCCTATGTAAATATAGTACCGCTTTACTAGGAACTTACAAGACAATTAAATGTGCTGATTGGGTTTAAGTCAATTCCAACATGTTTTAGGGAGGGAGTACAAGTATGTTGGCACAGGTTAGCAGTGGTAAAGTGTACTGAGCCCTAAGACCAGGAAAAAGATCAGCAAAGAAAATAGGATGAGTGAAGGCAAAAGGTTTGAGGGTGACCCAGCAGAGAGGACCAGGCACAGCAAAAGAGGGTTTTACATTACAGATCCTCAGGCACCAACATGACTTTCCCACCTGCACTCAACCAAGTTATCACTTAACACATGTAATAAGGTAACCCAACATTATCCTATGGGAGAGGTAGGCCTTGCAGTGGTGAAAAGTGAGTTCAGAGGTTTTTCACTGCAGGACAATATAAAACTTTTAAGTGCATGCCCAACTATTTATATACAATGCACCTGGCTCTAAGGACTGTTTAAGATCTAACTTAGGGACTTTTATGCGTTGAAAAAAAAGTATTGGGCCTGGCACAGGATTTCTTTTGACATGTAAAAATGGAAGTTTAAAACTTTACACACAGGCTGCAATGGCAGGCCTGAAACATGTTTAAAAAGGCTGCTTACGTGGGTGGCACAATAAGTGCTTCATGCTAACTAGTAGCATTTAATTTACTGGCCCTAGGTAAAGGTAGTACCACTTTACTAGGGACTTGCAAGTAAATAAAATGTGGCAATTGGGTGTACACCAATGTTACCATGTTTAAAGGAGAGAGCCCAAGCACTTTCCACTGGTTAGAAGTGGCAAAATGTGCAGGGTCCTAATGCCCTCAAAAATAGGTTCAGCAAAAAATAAGGAAGTGAAGGCACAGAACTGGGGGTAAACCATGCAAACGATGGTCATTTCCAACAACCAAGTATCATAAAGTTGCTTAATAATGGTAATAGAAATGACTATATGATGGGGGACAATAATTTCATTATGTTAGCTGGAGGAAGATTGACAGGAGAGCCTGACTAGCAGCTACAAAACAATTTTTCTTTCTAGTTCTTCTGAGCTGATTTGCTTAAACTGAAATAGCTTGTTAGGTTCAGTAGATTCTGAAGTTTCTGGTGGTGGTATTATAGGAGGTGCTTTGGATCCCTGAGTGATGTCAGCGGATGTAGCATTAATTTTCAAAAAATAAATTTTGTAGCAGCTTCCATAGGTCTTGTGAAGGAAGAATAGGGATTTGTAGTGCTAAAGGTGACTTTAATTCCCCTATTAATATGAAAAGCTCTTTGGATCGATGTGGGGCCGTACATATTCACGAATTGTGATATATCTTTTGTAAGACTTAATCTCTTGGATGTAATATGCAAGCTTAGTTGTATATTGTGTTTTGAGCTTAGAAGAATATTTCAGTCTCCATTTTCGTTCCATTCGGTCAACCTCTAATTTCCCACTGGCACATTCTGCGGAGAACCAACGGCTGAATATAGGTTGATCATTCAGTGGTCAACTGCAGAATTTGCTTCGTACAGAAGTGTGTAGCAGGCTAATTAGACATTCATTTAAAGCTAGAAGGAATTTGTGCCGTCACTTCCTTATTGTTTGCTTAAACTGTCTCTGTGGGCATTAGGACTCTATGTACTTTACTCCTGCTAACATGTGGTAAAGTGCTTGTGCTCGCCCTTCCAAACATGATAAAATTGGTATACATCTAAGGGGCATATTTAATTTACTTATAAATCCTAACTAAATGACACTACATGTACCTAGGGCCTGTAAAGTAGAACATGCCCCAGGCCTCCCACTGCAGCCTGTAGTACAGTTTTATACTACCTTTCCAACCTAGAAAAATATACCTTTTGCTAGTCCTAAACATTCTTTTTTAATAATTATAAGTCACCCCTAACTTAAACCCCATAGGGCATTGTGCATGCCATTTAAAAGTATGATATGTGTACTTAGGTTTTACATGTCGTAGCAGTGAAAGCCCCAAAGTCTTTTTTCACTGTAGCAAGGCTAGCTCTCTCCTAGACTGATATAGGGTTACCTTATTACACTTAAGTGCTAACTTCAATTTGGGAGCAGGTAGAGAAACACTTCTTTGACTCATGGGAATTATAATTTAAAATGCTCTTTAATGGTAAATTTGAATTTAAATTACTATTCTGAAAATGCCACTTTTAGAAAGTTGGCATTTTCTACCTAAACGAAATATGACTTTCTGCCAGTGCCCATATCACATGACTGCTAATGGCTCTCCTGTGGCGTGATGTGTATTTCTTCCAGACAGGGGACAAAAGGGCATTGGGCATGTGGAGGGTGTTCTCCACCTGAGCAGAGTGGCATGTGGGGTTGTACCCAGTCCTTCCTGAGCTTCTAAGCCAGAGGGCTGTACCTACCCCCTTCTTGGCTTCTGAAGATGCCTCCCCTATCACTGACAAAGGCAGCCCACACCTGGTCCTACCTGCCCTTTGTTACTCCAGGCAAATTGGAGCCAGACGCTGAGAAAGGGGAAGAACTGACCACAAGACACAGGTAGTGAACCCCACACAAATGTTAGCAGTCGTGATAAAAGCGGCTCCTTATGAACCTCACATCAGAACACTTCTGGACCTGTGGAGACTAATATGAAGGGCTGCCCTGCTATCTGAAGCATGTACCTGCTTGCCTTGAACCCAGGATCCCAAAAAAGACTCCAAGGATCAGTTGGCTGACCTCCTGTTTGAGCTACAGGGACACAGCAAGCTTCCACAGGTCTTTCCTGCAACTGCCCAGCTGACCAGCACCAACTAGACCTGCACGGACCTTGCTGCTGGCCTCTTCTGGAGTGAGTCCTGATCCCCAAGAGGTGCCCTCAGGTCTTGGACCTTTGGCTGGTGTCAGAGTGTACTCCTCTTCACATCGAAAAGGAACTTTCCCCAGTCACTTCATGAACGCGAGAGGACTTTCACTGCGCCCAATGGCTACATACTCCAGACTTCACCGCAAGGTGCTTTTCGTGTCAACAACGACCACCCCACATTTCCTCTCAATGGGAAGCTCCGACTGGTGACCATATGTTTATGTCAACAATGATCTCCTTGCTTTCACTCACCAAGCAAATTTCTGACTGAGGCACCTTTCATTGACTTGGACTAAGTTAGAAGGTAAACTTCCCAGCCAGAGGAACATGTTCCCTGTCTCTGACCTGCGCTCCATTATGGTCATCCTGAACTTTTGACTTAGATCTGGTCCAGTGTGACCAGACATGGTTCCCATGCACACTGTCACTGTAAACAAGCTATACCGGGATGATGAGCCCTAACTAGGGTGAAACTGGCCCTAAGTTGCTTGTGTTCCAGTTCAGGGAGGACCTGGATTGGCAGTTCTGGCTGGACTGTCCCCAATAGAAAAGGGTCAAGACTGATTTGCATATGGCTGGCGCCAAACTGAGGTGGCATAGTGTGCAAAATAACAATGGACTGGTATGCGGCCCAAGTAATTACCAGTGGCTAAGATTAATTTAATTCAAGCATTCCATCCATCAGTTTTGTATACTTTAATGTATATTTTAATACAATAATGGCTGGATTGTGTCAATACAATCTATCTTAGTCTAAAAAATAAAGTGATAGAAACAGCCGCGGCCTGTACAGGTAAAAGCGGTGGGCGGTGGGGCCGGGTGGGGGGGATTTCAACAGACGATGACGAGGGAAAATTAAATAAATAATACATTTTCCCTCATCATCTGTCGCAATTCCCCCCCACCCGGCCCCACCGCTCTTGCCTACACGGACCGTGGCTGGATACAAAGGTCCAGGATGCGACTCAAGGCTCATAGCCGGGTCAGGTGGCTTAGTGGACTAGTGCATGCACTGCAGGGTCCTGTGTTTGACCTTATGGTCACAGGTTCAAATGCCGGCGGGTCCACTCAGCCTTTCATCCATCTGAGGTTGATAAAATGAGTACCATTGAGTTAGGTAACAATAAACATCTGTTATTCAGTGCCAAGATACCCTGTTAGGGGTGAACATGTGCTTTACAAATACACATGTTATGTTATGTTATTATTGGTCACAGGAGAAGAGACCATATCAGCCCCTTTATTAATTCTTTAAATTGACTGCTTGTGAAAAATACCTTATTTCTTGTTAACATCAGCCTAACAGTTCATCATCCTCCTCTGTTTTCATGATAGCCAGATTTGAACTTTGTAAGACTCTTTGTGCTTTGTGAGTCAACAACCAATGAGAGCTGCAAATTTCTAAGTTTAAGTCTATAGCCTTTAACTAAAGGGATTTTCTGTGACCACTGCAACATTCTGAAATAACTTTCCATTAGAGTTAAGAGTTCTTTCAAACCTCCAGCTTTTTCCAAGGACACTAAAGACTGTGCTTCTTAATTGTTAATTGTTTCCTGGAATCTTGTATTTGATTTATTATGTCCCCTAGTTGTTGCGAATATAGCACTAAGAAACCACTGTGAATGTTGCTCTTCCCAAAACATATGTAATACAACATAACAAAACAAAGGACTGCTGAGTAACAGTGGTGGTTACTCCAACCTACATAGAGTGAGTTATCCCTTACTGATTTTCCCTTTCCATGTATTTGATGGGAGGCATGGCGCTCAAGCACAAAAAACAAAAAGAATTGCCCTGCTGCACCTAAAGAAATCTCCAGGAGTGCCAGAGCCATTGTTTCTTTGTTTGTTTTTGTCTATAACAAATTCCTATTTGTTTCAGAAAATAGAAATCTATGTTGAGCGGATCCAAGCAAAAGTGATCGCCTTAAGTGCATCCACCATACTGGCAGATGCACTGAAGGCATAGACATCCCTGCCAGGCAGACTATATATGGAGGGTGGCCCTCAACCACATGAGTGGAGGCCAGTGGCTCTACTGACCTGTCAGACTGGTGAGTCACATGTCAACAGATAAATAAGCATTGTCAAAGTCATTAGATCTGGCCTTAATGTACTATTTTAGGTAAAAAAGCACATAGACTATTTGTGGTGGGTCATTCTAAATCTCAAATTGACATGAAGAGAAATAAAGTTAAACCATTTGTGCAATTCTCCTTCCTAAACCGAGGTAGTAAACAGTAAACGGCCTGGGTGATTGAAATAGATGTAACGCCTGTTTATGGGTTTCTATGGAAGGACAGCTGTAACAAGGGTGCTTGTTATGTGCCTGTTTATTAGCACTCTGGAGTTCATGCTGGTTTATATTACATCACAGCAAATCAGAATACATTCCAGAACACAGAATAAGTTACTTGGGAACCCCTTTCCTTTTGCGAATATTTACCACGCCAACTTGAGAGTGGATACCTTTTGAATGGTTTACAACAATTTCAGCTCTAAACACTTGATACATATGGCTGTAAATTGCAATTGGGAAGGAACTCCTACTATGTGCCCCTTACAAATTGCAATAATTTATCTGTTTCTAAACCCATTTTAGGCATTCGTAAAAAGTTACTAACTCCTACAAAGAGTTTAGTACATGGTTAAAAGCAGTTTTTTGGTCATAAACTCTGAATTGGAGCGTTTGCGAAAAACTGCTTTGTACATCTAGCCCCTAATTTATTAACCACTTCTATCTTGATGTTCCTAAGAGGAGCACGTTTTTGTACCTAAAACTGTTATTTGAAAGCGTGGGAGCAAGCAGGACAAGACTGAATTAAATATTATTGATTTCATTTCAAATACTCCCCAATGGTGCATGCTTGACAGAGCATTCAGAAACCTTATTGAATATATTGTGACAGCGTGACAATAAATGGATCTTCAAATGTTTAATTAGCAGTTATGAAGTATTATTTTTTAAAGAACAAGAAATCAATTTGTATCAACATTATTTATCTATTTATTGGGACCATTGTTTCAGGAATGCAGCACCGAATGAGAGTCATCCGAAGATAAACGAAAAATTAGCGGACTTGCCTAACAATCCTTTTGTAAGTTTTAAAAATAAATGATTCCCATTTTTATGATGTGACTAAAATCTATCATTTCATGATCAATAGATATAGTATGACAAACAAGTGCCAAAGGTGACAAATCAGGGTACAGCCTTAAGTGGCACAACAGCAGAAAATTACCATTGCAGAATATAGCCAGATGTACGACCAAATCATCACAAAATACTGGTCGCAATTTGCGACCCTTATTTTTTCGACCATGTGGTGATTTGCAAAGCGACCTATGTACTAATAGGTCAGTTTGCAAATCACCAATTCCTAGTGGTCCGCAAATTGACATGCCTAATGAATATTAATGAGGCAGGGCGCATATTGTGACCCACTTGAATTCGCAGCCATCATAGGGATGGTGGCCTGCTGAGGTCTGCAGACCACCATGTCTCTGAATGCTTTTACATAAATATTTTTTTTTCTTTAAATGCAACCCAGTTTCCTTAAAGTAAAACGGAATGCATTTAAACAAAAAAAGTAATTAGACTGTCATTTTTATTTTTTAGGAGTAGGCAGTGAGTGGTCCATTGGCCCACTGCCTACTCCTAAAAATTTTTTTTTTCAATATCCCCAAAGAGGATGGGGTCCCTGGGGAACCACTTTCAGTTTGTGAACAGGTTGCCTCCTCATTTGAGTGGCAAAATGTAAATACATACTAATACCATTCGGTATTTGGAAGGGAAGCCCTAAACACGCCTCCTTCCAAATATGGGCAAAAACAAAATCGCAATTTGGGTTTGATACATCAAAAAATTACTCTTTGTATTTGCAAATGGCTTGAATCTCGCCCCCTTATTCCTACCTCCTTTGTGAACTCTGAAATACTAGGGGGCATATTCTCAAGCCCCCATCGCCACCACAACGTCACTTTCAGTGACATTGTGGTGGCGATGGGGGCTTAGCCCTATTCACAAGGCAGCGTTAAGTCACGTTAAGTGGCTTAACGCTGCCTTGTGAATAGGGTGTGAAGGGGGCGTGCAGTGGGTGTTGCGGTGGGCGTTCCACCGCAACACCCATTGAGTTTGACGCTACCTCCTATTCACAAGGGAGGTGTAAATAGGAGGTAGCGCCAAACTTAAGACCTGGAAAAATCTGGTCTTAAGGTGGCGAAACGAGGAGAAATGCTTTATTTCTCCTCGTTTCTGCTTTTCCATGTGTGCTGCCTTGTGCAGCACACATGGAAAAAGCAAAATGCCATGGTTTAGTTCATGTACAGGAAGGTGTCCCTTCCTGTACATGAACAAACCTTTTTGAAATGCAGTTTTGTAACTTACATGTGTGCTGCATGAAGCAGCACACATGTAAGTTGCAAACTGGCATTTTCGGTTTGTTTATGTACAGGAAGGGGCACCTTCCTGTACATAAACAAACCTCCTGCTTGCACACACCCTTGCACTCTGGTGCAAGGGTGCCTGCGTTGGTGCTAAGTTGTGAAACTTAGCGCCATCGCAGGGGGAAACGCGAGGCTGCACCATATCCTTGAGAATAGGGTGCAGCCTCGCGGTTCAGAAGTGGCGGAGAGAGTCGTTAAGCCAAGAAGGCTAACGCCTCTCTCCGCCACTTCCTTGAGAATATGGCCCTAGGATTTAAACTAAGTCAGTATCTGGCACCCCATACAAACTGTATCTTGACGACTCAAAGTTGAAAATGAGGAGACATCCCTCATGCCTAATAAACGGATTGAAAGGGATAGATCGGATTATTTCTTTTTAAACTATAAAAACATATTTTTAGAGTCATCGTAAAGAATAAAAATTAATTTCATGTATTTTTAGGTTGTCCATCATAGGTCAAAAGAAACATATAGTGTAAAAAATGTGTTATATTTAGAAATATTGAGGAATCGATGTATGTATGTCCTGTAAGAAAAAAAGTGGCAGATTTATTAACAACCTGAGATGAAATATTTTCAAGAATTTTGCACAATGCAAGTTATGTTATGCGTATCCTGGAGCGGTTATCGAAAGTGACCTTTCACTCATTTCATATGCATTCAAAAATTAAAATATTATCCATTTGAAACCCTTACACATACAATTGCCCATCATAACAATTGTAAAATAGGAAAACCCATGTACACAAGAATTGTAACGAGTAGAACATCCATTTAATTTGGCTCACTTTATCTTCCACCTTGGCAGCATCTAGGCCTCGGAAGAATTCAGTGCAGATTAGAACTGATAGCCTATAAATAGCGAAAAGATATTGTTTCAGTTAAAGGCAACGTTTTAAGAGGCTGCAATATCCCACGCTACTAGCTCAACTTCATTGATATTGCCCAGAAATAAAACATTAGAAAATACACGATGTTGGCCTGCTTGGTAGTCAAATTTCCTTCCAAATGGAGTACACTTCCTTAAAATTTAAAAAAATCAGTATATACGCAGACATTCATGAAAGTGGATAACATGGACTGAAATGGCAGAAAAGGGCTGATGTGCTCCTGTCTGATCACGCCTTCCACCGGCTTGTTATGCAACAAATGCATAAGCAGGTGATTTCCACATTTGTCAGTTAACCTATCATGATATGGGTGCTGAAATGACTGAAGTTTTGCATTTTCAGGTTAGCTAGTTGGCACTAATGCAAACATATGTGAATGCATTCTTTAGACCTTAGAATAGTAATTTTGCGGAGTAAATTCTCAACTTTGGTCCAAATACAGAAGGAGAAATTTGGCTAGATATGCCAGGCCCATTCCAGCATCGGATAGCAAGGTACCCTAGAAACAAACTGACCTATATTTTATCAGCCTTATTTTAAGAAGGCAGAGAGATATGCTAAAAGCTACCTCTGCTGCATTTGAACAATGAACTCTAAGAGGCCAATTTAGAGTTTCATGGATAGAGTTTACTCCATTAGGATGGCAGAGACCATTACCACTGCCATCCAGAGGGAGGGACATCCGCAGGTCAAATTTCGACCTGTCTGCCGGCAATATGGACATATCTTTACATTGACATTCCTTTCAATGTAGTAAAAGTTTGATGGATGGTACCTTCAGCCATGATGGCTGGAAATCATTTCAATACTTTTTTGTTTTTCAAAGCAGAATGAGTTTTGTTTTTGAAAAACAAAAATGAATGAGCCTCACGCCATGGAAGGTTTCTCCCAGGGCATGGGGATCATTTTGGGTTTTTTGATATCCCTTACTGCTAGGTTTTTCCTGGTGGTGATAGCCAGGAAAAAAGGCATTTTACCGTCCATCCTATATAGAGCACACCATGTTATTCCCTTACTCCGATGGTCACTACTCCATCGGGAGTTCGGAGGAAATATTAGGTGGACAGAGCCAACTGGGGCTCCCTTGACAGAATACTTAAGGCTCATCTGTCTCCAAATGAGAGTGGTGGACCAAGGGTTTGGCAGGCAAGTTACCCTGTCTGACAGCCTCTAAATCGTGCCCTGAGTGTTGACCCAAACATCTCTATCCCCCTTTTTTAATCTCTGTCGCAAATCCTTAACTGAAATGGAAATGTCCAGACACACACCTGTGTTCACTAAGCCCAGCAATTCAAGCATGAACACATCAGTTTCACGGCGCAATAATGATTCATTTACTTTTCTATTTATTTTTTCAGCCCTCTGCAGTTTTTGATGGCCGTGCTGTTGACCTAGGTATGTAGTTATATTATGATATATGATATACACCAATAATGAAAAAGAGTTGGCTTGTTTGGGGGACTGTCCTTCTTTTCCTGGGTTAGTGATGAATTTAGGGCATTCTTAAGTTTTACGTACAGGTCTGGAAGAATGCCCTTTACTGGGTAGCAGTTGTGCTATACACAATAACTGATTATTTTTTTCCTATGCATACTCAACTTAATAGGCAGATTACCTCACTCAGAATGTGTGGTTAAAAGGGAAATGAAATCTATATCTTAACTTGAATCTACCTGACTCATACTACTTAGGAGCCCGTGGCCATATTAGAGAAGTGATCTGGAGGCATAACGAGCATCAGTTCATATTCACTGTGTTCCAAGATCATGTCTATATTACAGAAGAAGTTGCAAATGCTTGTGCTATGCCTTTTTTTAAATAGATCACCCAGTCACACATTTTGCGCCTGTATCATCTGAAGGGGGCATTCCCTCATTTGCTTTGGCGCAGGTAATCCTCTACAGGTCTGAGCACTCACAAATATATATATTCACAGAAAAAAACAAAGGTTACAGGGACGTTATAGTTAGGAAATAGAATTTTAAAAAGCGTAGACATTCACTGAAATAACCAAGTTACAGGGACATTATAGTTAGGCTCACATGAACAAAACCATAGAAATTCAGCAGTTATAGTTACCTGAGCTGTACTGCTTATGACCTCACATTTTACATCACTCATGACATGGTCAGTGATATCACTCATGACATCACTAATGACATCTCAAATGACAGCACTGATGACATCATCCAGTGATTTCTAGTGTTTTCTAAAATTTACAGTGTTAAACATACATATTAAGGTAAGTAGGTGTGTAAGTGATATGTAGAAGAGTGAGTCAGTATGTGAGAGACTGTATGAATGAAAGTGTTTGTGTGAGTTTTTGTATGATGACTGAGTGAGTGTGTCAGTGGGTGTATGAGTAAGTGAGTGGCTATGTGAGTATCTGTACGGGTGAGTGAGTGGGTGTGTAAGTGGCTGTAATGGTGAATATGAGGGTAAATGAGTGGCTGTATGGCTGAGTGTGCAGGTGTCTCAGTGGTTGTAAATGGTGAATGAAAGGGTGCATGAGTGGCTGAATGGGTGACTGAGCAGGCTCATAACTATCTGTATGGGTGAGTGATAGGATATATGAGTGGCTGTATTGGTGCATGAATGGGCTTGTAAGTGGGTATATGGGTGAGTGAGTGGATGTGTGAGGGGCTATATGGGTTTGTGAATGTGTGTGTGAGTGGCTGTATGGGTAAGTGAGTGTGAGAGAGGTTGTATGGTAGAGTATGTGCTTGTCTCAGTGACTGCATAGGTGAGTGAGTACATGTGTTAGTATATGTATGAGTAACAGAGCGGGTGTGTGAGTAACTGTATGAGTTAGTGAGTGGCTGTGTGAGTGACTGAATGGGTAAGTGAGTAGGTGTGTGCGTAGCTGTATAGGTGACTGATTCAGTGTGTGAGTGGCCATTTGGGTATATGATTGGGTGTGTGTCTCCATGTCTGTATGAATGGATGTATGAGTGGCTGTATTGATACGTGAGGAGGTACATGAGTGGCTGTATATGTGAGTTTGTGGTTGCATTAGTGGCTATATGGGTGAGCTGATGTCTGAGTGGCTGTATGGATCAGTGAGTAGTGTGTGAGTATTTGTAGGGGTCTGTGAATTGGTATGTCAGTAGTTGTGTGGGAGTGGGTGTATGAGACATTGTATGGGATGTAAGCGTGTGTGTGAGTGGTTCTGTGGATGATCTCATCAGTGATGTCATTTGAGATGTCATCATTGACCATGCCATGAGAGATGTAATATGTGAGGTCATAAGCAGTGCATTTCGAGGGCATACGTTAGCGTTAGCTTACCTAACTAAACTGCTGAATTTCTATGGTTTTACATGAGTGAAATGTGAGCCTCACTATAACGTCCCTGTAACCTTTCGCTTTTTCAGTGAATTTCTAAAGTTTTATTTGACTCTATGTCCTAGCTATAATGTCTCTGTAACCTTTGTTTTTTTCAGCCAATTTCTAAGTTATTTTAAATTCTATTTCCTAACTAGTGGAGAAAGGGGGCAGGACCTCCCACAAGCTCTCACCAATCCCGTTATGTGGGGCTTACTGGAGGTAACAGGAGGGGTTTTTGGCCCCTAAGAACCCTCAGCATCCAAAGGGACTTCTTGCCCCAACAAGTAGTGCACCAGGAGACATGTTTGTAGAGTAGAGACAAAAGGGGACTGGCCTTCAATGAGCTCTCTGCAATCCTGCTGTGTGGGACTTACTTGAGGTAACATGAGAGGTTGGTGGCCCCCAAGGACCCTCTGCATCCATGGGGACTCAATTCCTCAACCAGTAGTGCATCAGTAGGTGTGTGTGCAGAGTGGTTGAGAAAGGGGATGGGGCCTCAGATGAGATCTTAGCAATCCCACTGTGTTTGGGACTTACTGGATGTAATGGGAGGGGTTCTTGGCCCCCAAGGACCCTCATCAGCAAAGGAAACTTCATCCCCCAACCAGTAATGTGCCAGGAGGTGCATTTGCAGAGTGGTGGAGAAAGGGGAGGGCATCCTATCTGCAATCCCCCTGTGTCCTGCCTTTTTTATAAATGTATTGTTATTAGGGAGAGGGGGCCAAGTGGCTCCTCTCCCTGGATCGGTTATGGCCCCGGGGAGCCCATTCCCCAGGGCCTAGACATTATACTATGGGGAGGGGTGCCCCCCTCCTCGGGCAGACTTAAGCACCAGAGACCCCATCCCCCGTAGCCCTGGCCTCTTTATTCTCTGTGCCCCTAGGGCACCAAGTGACCTGTGTTGGGGACTGCGGGGGGAGCCTCAAGGTCCAAGCTGTCCCTGCCAGCTCCCTGCCTCTTACGGGAGTCAGCATTTCTGTGACAGGCAGGGGGCTGCTAAAAGGCAGCACCCTGTCTGTCAGAGCAATGTTTTCATCTGTTTCTCTGCACGCATATTTGCATGCAGAGAAACATATTAAAACTCTGCCTTCCTCAAGCTGGAGCTGCTTGACAGCTCCGGCTTGCAGAAAGCAGAGTTATGTTTGATTTTGCTTAGTGGGAGCTTTCAGCTCCCACCAAGCAAAAGCAAGCAGCTACCTCCCAAGGGCGGGCACCTGGAGAGGTAGCAGGAGCAGGCTTTAGGGGGTGGCGGTCCCAAGGGTCATAAATGGCTCCACATTCAATTTAGCCCCAGAGAGTTGGTGGTCTATGGGGGTCCGCGACTGACCGCCTACATTAATTTATTTCAGCCTTGGGGATGTGGTAGTCCACAGGGCTGTGGGGGGGCCATGTGTGCCTCTGCATTAATTTTATCTTTTTTGCCCCGGGGAGGTGGTTGTCTTCGGGGTCGGCCGAGTGGACCCGCCTGTATACATTATAAGCAGTGCCCCGGGGAGGTGGCAGTCCCTGGGGCTCTGATAAGCCTTACGAAGTCGGCCCCTTGTGCCCCCTTCCTAGTTTTAAGGTATGCCCCAAGCACTTGGCCCGCCTGGGGATGGTAAATTAAAAACAAGTGTGTGTGTGTTTTTTAACTTTCCCGTGAATTCACAAATATTGTGATTTCGCAGCATTTTAAACAAAATACTTTATTGGCCTGTCGATGCCAGGCTCATTATTTTTTGCTATTTCATCGCAGCCACAAATATCACTAACTTTATTTTCTTATATTTCCCAACAACTACTGCACAGATTCACACCAAATAACTGAAAGTGTGATCTGCGTAACCAAATCTTCCTTTCTGCCAAACTTGATGTAATTCCCTCCAGTGCTTCGGAGTGCAGTTTTGACTAAAGGTCCTATGTGAGTTCACATGGAAAACATACAATTTTTTACCCCTCTTTTTCTCGCCGCCCCACTTGACGGATCACCCCAAAACTTTCCATGTGCAACAATAATCACTGGCACACTTTTTGGGAGAAAAGTTAATGAAGATTTGTCGAACGGGCCAAAGATATAAGCAAGTCAAAAAATGCTTTTCCTATGAAAACATGGTCCTAACTATATTTACCTACAGGTGACACCCAGTGGATGGACACACAATGACACAAACATATACATGCAAACACATATGACTCAGGGTATTTGCCCTTTCGGGTCTCCTGCCCTCGGGTGTCAGTGCACTTTATGAATCCATGATAAGACATTGAATTGAAATACTTTTGAGTATGTGGTAATTCACCAACAGCCTACCCTCTAAAGGCTTGCAACTAATGGTAAGATTTATTTCTAGAGTTTGTCCTGAGAAAGTTCGCGAGAGTGGCAAGTATGGCCAAAATTTGATTCCCTAGCGCCATGTACACAATAAAAAGCTAGAAGGGAAAAAGTAGAGTTGTCAAATAAGATAGGGATCATCATCCTGATGAATGTCATTGACCTTAATGGGTGATAAGAAGGCTGAAACTTGTTGATGAACACAGGTGACAGGGACAAAAAATACTAATAGTTTCATTGCACTCTGGCCAGTAATTCTTAATCTTACCAAGAGGGGCCCTGAATAAAATGAGGTGGGCACTCTGTTAGGTATTATAACTCTTTTTTGTGCTGTTATTAATTCCCTCTTCCTTTCTTGTGTGTGAGATATAATTCTTAGAGAGGAATAAAGGAATAGAGATACCTCTTGCCCCTCTTTAAGTGTGTGGTTATAGACATTGGTATATACCTGATTGGCATATCTAGATTACTTGTAAGTTCCCTGTAAAATGATACACCCTATACCCAGCACCTGTAACCTAAATGCTACTAGTGGGCCTGCAGCACTGATTGTGCCAGCCACACAAGTAGCCTTTCAAACCTGTCTTAGGCCTGCCATTGCAGGGCCTGTGTGTGCAGTTTACTGCCACTTCGACTTGGCATTTAAAACCACTTGCCAGGCCTTAAACTTCCCTTTTATTACACATAGATCACCCCTAAGGTAGGCCCTCTGCAGCCCTATGGGCCCTATGGGCAGGGTGCTGTGTACCTGAAAGGTAGGGCATGTACTTTTAAGTTTTACATGTCCTGGTAATGATAAAGAGCAAAATCCGTTTTCACTACTGTGAGGCCTACTTCTCTCATAGGCAAGCATTGGGAATTCTTTAAAACACTTTTAAGCTGTAATTCCTGATTAGAAAGGAGTAGCTAAATCATGTTTCATATCTTTAGAATGCTAATGATAAAACCTCTTTAGTGGTAAAGTTGGATTTGACATTACTATTTTAGAAATGCCACTTTTAGAAATTGGACATTTCTCTGCTTTTAACTTTGCTCTGTGTGCCTGCAGCCTTTCTCCAAAACACATCTGGGGTGGGTGACAGCTACACTCTGGGCATTCCCTCTAAACAGCCACAAACACAGGAAGGGTGGATGTGACAGAGGATTCATCTGCATTCTGATGGCCTTTCTGGGCAGGAAGTGGGGGAGGGAACTCACACTTACATTTGAATAGGCTATGTCCTGTCCTTACACATAGGGTTGATTACCCCCCAGAGATAGCCTGGCAGACAGGGCTGGGACAAACAGGGACCTGTGCACTTCAAGGAGCTGCTTTGAAGTCATCCCCCACTGCTGCCTGCTGATCTCTGCCCTGATGAGGACAAGGACTGGACCCCTCTCACTTGAACCCAGAGTGATTCCAAGGGCTTGCTGGCTTACCTCCTGTTTTCTGAAGTCTCAGGGACACAAAAGACTTCCTACAGTCCTGCTTGTGCTGCTGGACTCTGCGATCTGTGAGTCCTACCCTAGCCTAAGGTGCCCCCTCTAGTCCTGGGCTTCAGTAGTGGGCTCTGCAGCTGATTTTCTACAAAACTGACGTATCGTCACAACTGCGCCGGTCGGGGCCGACGCATCGCGGTTCGACGCCGACACAGAGGCTGTTTGATAACAGTGGTTCTACAGCCTGCGCAGTCTGACATTAACTCTGTGCGTGGCCCAATGACAGTGCATTGCTTATATTTGAACAGAGCTCGATGACAATGCAGTGACCCGACTGAGTGGAAAAGATCGACGCATTATGTCCTCAGCATCAACACTTTGCTCCCTCGAAGGTTCTGTTTCAGCGGGACCTGAATGAGTCTCGTAGCCGGCCTGCCCTCTATTGCGGTTGACTTGAACTTTGAATTTACCCCAATCTCTTGTGATCTCAAGTAACCATTTAGAGCTATTGACTTCTAAGCACTGTCTTTACATTTATTCTTTAAAAATTAATATCTCGACTTCTACTGATTGAATTTTTGTCGTTCTGGTCTTGTGTTACTCAGATAACTATCCTCTATTTTTCTAAACCCGTGTGGAGACCTTTTGTGGTGTTTTCATTGTATAACTGGGTGTGTGTGTGTTACACTAATACTTTACACATTGCCTCTTAAATTACACCTGCATGCTGTGTGCCAAGCTAACAGAGGGTGAGCCCAGGTTAATTTAAAGTGTGCATCTAGCTTACCCTGACTAGGATTTTGGTCCCTACTTGGACAGGGTGCAAACCTCTGCCAATTAGAGACCCCATTTCTAACATTGGTGATCAATGGTAAGGATAGGAGATGTGTTTGTGCAATGCCATATAGTAATTCAGTGTTCCCTACAACTCTATACTTAAAACCAATTCAAGCCTTTTTCAATTCACCCATTCTAGCCTTTTTGATTTTGTTGCTAAATTATGTATTTCTCTGGAGAAGCTGCACCTGCAGGAATTGAGTTTGAGGTGGCCAGGTTAGAATGCTACACTATGCATCAGCAAAATGATTTCTGCAAGGACTTTCAAGTTTCTACAAAGGGCTTTACCAGGAAGGTACAGCTTGAGGGACTGGGAGTAGACCCAGGATGCAGAGGATGACATCTTCGAGGAAGAGCAGGAGATTACTTAGGAGTAGGGTCACCTGATTCTGGAGTCTGAAATGGGTCTGAAACTGTATGTGGAAGGGGCACACAACTTGCCAGGAGCAGTAGTTGTTACCAGGGCAGAGATCAGTGTCTCCTCAAAGAGCCTGACCCAGAGGAGCAGGCAGACAGGAGTGAGGAGCAAAAGCTTAAACTGGAGCTTGCAAGTTAGAGCAGGAATAAAAGCTTGCAAAACTAAAACTGGAGAAAGAACAGGCTCTGGAGGAAAGGAGGTTGATTCTGAAGGAGAGGAAGATGTCCCATAAGCGAAACCCCAGAGAGCTGGATATAAAAGCCCTACAAGTGGGGCCCAGCAACAGCAATGGTGGCAGTATATCTCCTTGTGTTTGCTTTGTTCGCCCTAAGTTGGCAGGGTATGCCCAGACGTGGGTCCCTTGCTCACTTTGCCACTGGATTCAAGCTAGCCTGGCTGATGAGGGCTGTTAGCCCGAAACCGGTCCCAGGATGCTTGATTCCGGTCCAGGGAAGACATGGCTTGGCAGTTCGGTCTGGACTGTTCCCATGAGGCACAGGGTCAAGACTGATTTGCATATAGCTGTGTCTGAACTGGGGTGACAAAGTGAGCTAAAGAATGATGATGGATTCAACCCAGATCTGTGACTGGGGTGAGTGTTTGAAAAGTTTCAGCACTCCGTCCATCATCTCCTTGTGTTTGCTTAGTATACTGACAGTGGTCATTGGTGAGTCCAGTGCCAGGATCCCAAAGGATTTGGTGCCCAGTTATGTGGAGGGAGATGACATTGACAAATGGTTTGCAGTCTATGAAGTGGCTTTGAGAGTGCACAAGGTCCCAGAGGAGTTCTGGGGTAGTAGTTTGTGGAGGCATATGCCTACGGTGGTGAGGGACACCCTCCTTACACTAGAGGTAGAGGACCAGACATACTACACTGCAATGAAGGCCATCCTAGACAGTAAGTTTGCTCTAACCACTGAGAGGTATAGACTCAGAGTCAGGGGCAGCCACAAGATGTCTTCACAATCATGGGCGGATTTCTTGGATTATGCCAGCAAGGCACTGAAGGGCTGGGTGAGGGGCAGCAAGGTTGATGATTATTCAGGGCTGTAAAACTTGACTTTGAAGGAGCAAATGCTTAATATTTCTTTTCCAGAGCTGCACCAACAACTAGTTGATAGCAGGTTAACCAACCCCAGGAATCTTGCTGAGGAGGTGGACACATGGGCCAGCACCAGAGTGTCCAAGAAGGCATATGGGGGGGGACTGCCAAAAGGGCGGTCAGGGTTCCCAAAATAAGAAATAGTGGGGAGATAAGAAGACAGAGGGCCTGAATTAGATCTTGTCTGTCAGGTTACTCTGTCACAATGGTGACGGATATCCCCTCTGCCGAAATATGAATCCTATTGCATCCTATGGGATTTATTTTTCAGCAGATGTGATATCTGTCACCATTGTGACTAAGGAAAGTTGGAGCTTGCGGAGTTGCACTACGTGGAATTCCGCGGAGTTGCATAAAAACTCAGTGGAATTCCATGGAGTTCCGCTAGTCAATTGAGCCTACAGTTGCATTAACTTTCACTTAAATTAGTGATTTTGCAGGGTCTGGAAATTTAGCCATGCCTCTTGTGAGGTATACCAGGCCAATGAACATGATTTCACCCCAGTCGCGGAGTCCAGTCCACGCTCAACAGTATGAAAACACATCAGCTGCAGAGTGGGGGTACCAGACCAACCAGGTCCACTCCATGGTGTGCACTGCAGTTGTGTATTTGCACTTCGTTCCAGGGCAGTGCCCCAAAAATAATTTTCATTTCTGGGGGATGGTATTCCTCCTGTAAACCCACTCAGCACAGCGAAGACCCACCTGTGGACTCCCTCCCCCAGCACCCCCCGCATCGCCAATTCACTCTTGGGCAGTCGGTGGGTCAAAAGATCACATCGCTTCCCACCTTCAGTGTTGCAAGAAAGGCGTTTCAAAGATGCCCTGTAGTGCCCCCCCAGATGTAGTCCAGAGCATGTAACACTAACACAGACAACGAGTAGCAGGCACAGCCTCTAGGAGCGTCCTTCACCTGCAAGCCTGGGTAAGGAGGTCCTGAGCTTCTCAGCGTTGGAGACGACCGGGGACAGAATTGGGCGACCGTGGATTTTTGCTTCCTCCCAGCATTCTTGGAGTGAGCAGGCCCACACAGAGCACTAGCAGGGAGCACACCAGCACCTGCTGCAAGAAGGAAATAGCCATGGCAAATCTCGTGCAGGCTCAGGCTACAACTACAGCCCAGAGATAGGCACACTATTACGGCAATGACTGATGTGTTTTTGTGGGTGGAGCAGCGGCCAATTTGAGTGTAGGTAAACCTATTGATATTATTTGGAGCAAGAGCGTCTCTTTCCTTAAGCCACGCCCTCTTATCCTGGAACTGTTTGCCTAAATCTAACATGGAATCTAATCACAGCACAATCGGTAAGCGTTCTACTGTTTTTAAGGAGTTTGAGTGACGGCGATTCGCGAAAGTGTTGAGATCAGGAAGGTAGGGACATCGAGTTGGGCGTTGGCTTTATTATTTCATTTATTTGTAATGTGGTGGCTGCCGGTAAAACTCTGCTATGCGGCATAGTCGGAGTTTTTGTCAAACTCCGCCCTACAAGTGAGTGCAGAGTGACAAAAACTCTGTGAACTCCGCTGGCAGAGCAGAGTTTCACACCCAGACTTAGTTGTGACCGAGTAACCTGTCTGCCAAGATCTAAATCAGGCCCAGCGTTCTCTAAAGGCCCCCAAAACAACACACAGGGGAAAAGGGCCTAGTTCTCATTCCCAATGTGGCCACCAGAAGAAAAACTACCCTTACAAAGGTCAGCAGCCCAAGCCCATCAAGTGCTATGAGCACTATAAGAATGGACACTACAAGGGCCATCCCAGGTTTCAAAAAGAGCACCACCTCCCACAGGCGGAAAGAATCCAGGAGTGGCTAGTGTAGTGCTGTGGGAGGAGTATGTTGCAGTTAATGGGAGGGAGTTTAGTGGGGTTACCTTAGTGTCCCTGGGTGACAGTGAGATGGCTCCTAAGATGGCAATAGGCCACCATCAAAAGGAAAGGTGTTGAGGCTCTGAGGGAAGCAGAAGCAAGCATGACTATGGTAAGGAGTCGGCTGGTGTCACCAGAGCAGGTAGTTCCAAATGCATTCCACCAAGTTGTTGTGGCTAACAACAGAGAGGGTCCCTATCCAGTGACCCTTGTTCCTTTTGAGTGAGGGGTGTTACAGGTCTTCAGAAAGCTTGTGAGATCCCTGTCATGACTATTTGTTGGGTAATGACCTTGAGCTCACTGCCTGGAAAAAAGTGAAGCTCAAGGCTCATGTGGAGATGTCGAGGTTACCTGATTGGATCTGTGCAACGACAAGGTCCATGGCTATGCAGGATGGGAGTCAAAAAGCTCTGGAGCCCAGAACATTGGCCCAGCCAGAAAAGGGGAAAGGCAGAGGGTATGGTAAATTAGCCTCTGAGTATCTTCCTAGTGAGGTGGATGGGGCATATTCTGTGGCTGCCCCGGAGTCCACTGAGGAGGGCACTGCTTGACTTGGTGACCTGCCTACACTTGCTGGATAGCATATAGAAGGATGACACACCAAGGGGAGTTCTGTAGGGCACAGAGGGAGTGTCCCACCCTTGAGGCCGCGAGGAAACAGGCTCAAGCCCAAGCAGCAGATGATGTCTGTGGTAGTTATCACATTTACTAGGAGGACAACCTCCTGTACAGTGAGCCGAAGGCTCCTTTGCATGCGACAGCAAGGGCCCTGGTGGTCCCATAATGCTACAGTCCCTTCCTACTGGAGCTGGCTCACAGAATTTAACTGGCAGGACCTTTGCAAGGCTTGTCCCACATTTCTTTTGGCCCAAGGTCAGGACTTCCTCAGATGCATTATGCAGGACCTGTGTAACCTGCCAGGCTAGTGGGAAGACAGGACAAAGGCATAAGGCCCCCTCAACCCACTGCCAGTTGTTGCCATCAACATTTTTGGGACCATGGATCCCCAGACTGCTTCAAGCAAGAGGCTCATCCTGGTTCTGGTGGATCATGCCACTCAGTACCCAGAGGCAATTCCTTTGAGGACCATGACTGCACCTGCAGTGGCAAAGGCCCTGATGGGGATTTTGACCCGAGTGGGTTTCCCCAACAAAGTGGTGTCTAACAGGGGCACAAACTTCATGTCTGCTAATATGAAGTCAATGTGTAAATAACATGGAGTAACGTATTACAAGTTCCTCTCTTCTTACCATCTACAGACCAATGGGCTTGTTGAGAGATTCAACAACACCTTGAAAGGCATGATTAGAAGCCTGCCTGAGATCTTGAGGAATAAGTGGGACATCCTCTTACCATGCATGTTGTTTGCCTCCAGGAAGGTACCACAGAAGGGAGTGGGCTTCAGCCCCTTTGAGCTTCTGTACGGGTACCCAGTCAGGGGACCTATAAGTCTGGTGAAGGAAGGATGTAGTGAGCTACATGCTGGCCTTCAGAAGCCAGATGGCTAAGTTGTGGAAGCAAGCTTCTGCCAACTTGGAAGCCAGTCAGGCTGAGCTGAAGGAGTGGTATGACCAACATTGTACCACTGTGGAATTACAGCCCGGGAAGAAAGTGTGGGTTTTGGAACCTGTGGATACTGATTGAAAAGAAGGGTAAGGCTACCTACCTGGTGGACCTGAAGGCCCCAGGCAACCCCACAGGGTGCTTCATCTCAGACACCTCAAACCCCACTTTGAGAGGTCTGAGCTCACAATGCCTATAGTGACAGATGGAGAAGAGGAAGAGGAGAGTGAACCTCTCCCCGACCTCTTGAACTCCAAGGAATAGGATGGCTCTGTGGAAGGAGTAATCCTTTCCTCCATTCTAACACCTGAACAAGAGAGTGAATGCCACTAAGTGTTGGGGCAGTGCCCTTCTCTTTTCTCTCTTACTCCTGGGACTACCCACCTGTGTACCCATGGTCTAAACACAGGGGACAACCTTCCAGTTAAGAATCAATCTTCCAGGTTGTCGCATAAAGTGAGGGCCAGCATCAAGAGTGAAGTCTCAAAGATGTTGGAATTGGGGGTGATATAACCCTCCGGTAGCCCCTGGTTCACTGCTGTGGTTCTGGTACCAAAAGCTGCCCCAACGGGCATCACACCTGAAGTGAGGTACTGTGTGGATTATAGAGGGCTAAATTCTGTGACAAAGACTGATGCTTATCCCATCCCCAGGGCGGACAAGCTCATTGACAGGTTAGGGGCTGCCCAGTACTTAAGTACCTTTGATCTTACAACAGAGTACTGGCAGACCGCCCTAACAGAAGGTGTCAAGGAGAGGTCAGCCTTTTCCACTCCAGAGGGCCACTATGAGCTTAGAGTACTCAAAAATGCCCGTACCACCTTTCAGAGGTTGGTGAACCAGGTACTCACTGGTATAGAGGTCTTCTCAGCTGCCTATCTGGATGACATAGCTGTCTTCAGTAGCAGTTAGAAGGACCACCTTTTTCACCTCCAGGAAGTGCTTCAGGCTCTGCAACAGGCAGGCCTGACTATCAAGGTCAGTAAGTGCCAGATAGGTCAGGGGTCTGTGGTGTACTTGGAACACCTGGTGGGCAGGGGTAAGGTGCAATTCCTCCATGCGAAGATAGAGACTTACATTACCTGAGCGACCCCAAAACCCAGACTGAGGTCAAAGCATTCTGGGTGCTACAGAAGGTTTGTCAAGGATATGGCACCATTGTTGCTCCTTGGCAGAGCTGACTTCTAAGAAGCAGCCCAGAGATGCAATTTGGACAGAGGCATGCCAAACTGCATTTGACTCCCTGAAGAATTTCATGTGCACCACACCTGACTTCTCCCAGGAGTTTATCATTCAGACAAATGCCTTAGAACATGGCAAAGGGGTAGTGTCATCACAGCTTAACGAGGAGGGCCTGGACCAACCTCTAACCTTAATTTCCAGGAGGTTATGCCCCAGGGAAAAGAGGTGGAGTGCTATAGAGAGAGAAGCATTTGGCACTCACTTCCTGATTCAAACTGACCACAGGCCCCTCAGGTGGCTCATGCAAATGAGGGGTGAGAATCCAAAATTGTTGAAGTGGTCCATTTACCTACAGGGGATGGACTTCAGGGTAGAACACAGATAGCATTCATCTGCATTCTGATATCCTTCCTAGGCAGGAAGGGGGAGAGGAAGCTCACACTTACATGTGAATAGGGTGTGTCCTGTCCTCACACAAAGGACTGATCACCCCCCACAGATAGCCTGACAGACAGGGCTGGGATAAAAGGGGACCTTTGGACTTCAAGGAACTACTTTGAAGCCACCCCCCCTACTTCAAAGGCACATTTGGGTATAAGTACTGGGTCTCTGACCCTACCAAATCAGTACACTACTGTGCCTGGGAAGTACTCTGCTGGAGAAAAGAATGTTGTGCTGTAAGGATTGCCACTTAGACTTGACTGAGCTACCCTGCTGCCTGCTGAACTCTGCCCTGCTGAGGACAGTGACTGGACCCATCTCCAGAGTGACTCCAAGAGCTTGCTTGCTTGCCTCCTGTTTTCTGAAAATCTCAAGGACACAAAAGACTTCCTACAATCCTGTTGGTGCTGCTGGTGTCTGCCACCGGTGAGTTCTAACCTTGCCTGAGGTGCCTCCTCCAGTCCTCGGCCTCAGAAGTGGGTTCTGCAGCTGACTTTCTACAACACCGATGCATCATCACCACTGCGCCTGTCGGAACTGATGCATGGCGCTTCGACGCCAACGCAGAAGCTGTTCGATGATAGTGGTTCTACAGTCTGTGCGGCCCGACGGCGATGCTCTGCGTGGCTCGACGATGACACATTGCCTGTATTTCAACAGAGCTCGATGGCGACGTAGCGACCTGACTGCGTGGAAAAGACCGACACATTGTGCCCTTAGCGTCGATGCTTTGCTCCATCCAAGGTACTGTTTCAGCGGGACCTGCGTGAGTCTTGTAGCTGGGGGGCCCTCTGTTCCGGTCAGCCTGAACTATGGATTTACCCCGGCCCCTCACGACCTTAAGTGACCTTTTAGCGCTATTGACTTATAACCACAGTCAAATGCAAAAGCTTCATGAAAGGGTTTCAATGCTTTTGCATTTGACTCGTGAGGGACATCTAGTAACGACTAGTGGAACTGCAGCTTGATGTATTAATAATTTCAATGCTTTTGCATTTGACTCGTGAGGGACATCTAGTAACGACTAGTTGAACTGCAGCTCTTTGTAGAATTATTTTGATATTGGACACTATAATATTCACTGCCCACTGCTAATCTCGTCCCTTAATGCTTTGCAGGGCCTTTGGTTGAGATTGTATTTTTGCCCATAACTGTGCTTGGGGTGGTCCTAGGAGGAAGGGACCACCACTGAATCGTTCACATGATATGCTTTTTGTGTTCAAGGCATCTGCTTGGTCCTCCCCCTAGGTTAGGGGGACCCCAAAATCCTCCCCTCTCTCATTGCTTGATATTTTATTGTCAAAGTTCACTTTTGTGAATTGTTTATATGCATTTTAGCATAGAAAATTGCTTTATCAAAGCATTTGTACGTGTTTATTATATTGCTGCTACGCTACGTCAATTAGCACAGTTTTTCACTCTGTTACGTGCAATTTGCGTAGTGGCACAAACTTTGCATGCTCCGTGAGCGTAGTGAAGTATTATGCCCAGGGTTAGTGCAAACCTCTGCCAACTAGAGACCACATTTCTAACAGTTAAGGAATACTGTAGAATGGAGGCCAAATGGATATTAATGTTAGTCTCAGTTGGATGAACATTTGAGGCGTAGATAGAGCACCATGCAATGGTTTATGTGTGAGTGAGGAATAGCATCAGTGGTAAAGAGAAATACAAAATCAGCCAGGACCTTGTTTTCTAAATACTTTTGGATAAAAGTATTGAAACCCTTTGTGAAGCAGGGTTAGGAATAGGAGGGGACATAATTCTGAAAGAAGTGTGTTCCGGAAACTAAGGGCATGACAAGAGAATGTCTATTGTTATTTTTTACATCTCAGGATATGGAGGCCTAGTGATTTTCTTCATGTACAGTACCACCACATGCTTTAAACGTTTCTACCATGTATTATGAGGAACCTGAGGTGGATAGCTTTTAGGTAACACAGGTAACTTTAAACACACCTATGGCGTAAAGGAAAGTATAAGAAATTAAACGAAACACATTAACAAGCCATTTAAGGAAGGGCTATTCAGCAGCTTATCTATTGACCTTGGAGCCACTAGGCCTGGTTTTTCAATTCAAACTTCAGACCTTTATCAAAACAACATTTTATTATTGGTAAATGTTGTTATTTGCCACTTAATGTAACTACGTAAATACCAGTACTGCAGTGTACTGTCTCAAACCTGACACAATTCGTCATTGTAGTCTTTTATGTACAGCACTTCATGTAGGAGTGACACTTGCTACGAAGGTATTTCCTAGTAAATACTTTCTCTATTTCGAGCTAGGTCTTTGTATTATGAAATACCTAAGTAAAACGGGCATTGCATGGCATTTTTTATTGCATGGATAATTTCCACCTAATAAAATTCCAAGTTCTCTTGGTCTCTGAATATGTCCTGTTATGTTTCGTATATAGGCCCTAATGTAGACCCGTTCATATATGCCATAATGTAGAAATACTCGTATATGCCCTATTATGGTCATACTCGTATATGCCCTATTATGGTCATACTCGTCATGCCCTATTATAGTCATGGCTCCTAATATAGGCATGATCTTTCACCTACATTAGTTCCCTACAGTACACAACGAGCTCTGAGGGTTGAACGTTATCTAGTCTGTGGTTAGAACACTGCAAGGTCTTTCCAGAACACAGGCCTACAATGTACTCATAAATTATGCATGAGCATTCACCAGCTACATCTCCCGCATAATATGTATGTACAAAGTTCACCCCTGACGTCTTCCTCATGTCTAACAAAGACCAATACAAGCCATACTGAGGGACGAGACACTTTAGGGTATAAATACACCACATCTTGCCACGGTAAGATAGAGGGAACCGAGACTTCCATGCTGGCACACTGACCAGAGACGCCGAGGCTCCTGCATGCAGTCGCTCCAGCTGACAGCGGTCTAACACAGCCCTTGCGGGGTGTCCAACTCGAGACCAGGACGAGGTCCCACACTCTTTCTATTCAGGTATGGGGGTTCGACTAAATCCTAGAGGGATTCTTGGCTCTTAGACCTACACATAAGCTAGGTACACTCAGGTACATCTAGTTAGGCATCGTAGGAGTACGCACACTTTCATAGTGCCTTTTATATTCATGTATGTATTCATGATTATTGCAATATGGAAGAACTGTTCTATCCTTTCACTTTGATCGTACTGCTGATAATATATCTCTGCTATTGTCTGCTGATTGCTACAGCACATATATTTTACACTAGAATAACAACTGTTCAATAAATACTTATTGAAACGCCCAGACTGTTTATTCTGTGTAACTCTCTGAGACAAACCGAATAAGTAAGCACGAATGACTGAGCGAAAGGTAGTACATTGTTTCCATGATTCTGAGGAATTAGGGTTGTCATGATCTAAGGTTGCCAGGAACTAATCTCTCCCCGATAAGAGGAGACTCTAGTGGCACTGTGAGCTATCTAATGCAAATCCGGCTAACATATTCGGTGGGGGTGCACAGAGTCAGGCTAACACCAAGCCCACGGTTTATGTTATCCAAACGCGCAGGTCCTGCAGGGGTACTATAGGAACTACACGACATGGCGCCGCCAACGTTGGTTGGGTACATATTTAACAGTAGAATCTGAGTAGTTCAGTCATGCTATTCTCAGAGAACCTACTCACAAAACCCCAGAGACGTCTGGAGTGGGTGGGCACAAACTTCGCCATAGCTGAGTAGGCGAGGTATCCTATTTGTCGGCTGTTGGTTAATCAAGCTTGAAGGACATTTAGTTCCTAAATTGTGCATAACACCTCATCTTAGTTCCCTTTGAACACTTCTTCCTCTAAACATGCCTGATTTCGAGGCAGGGGAAGACAGAGTTGACCTGAATTTTTCAGAAGAAGGAGAAGATCCTGTAAATACAATACAGATTGCACAAAAATTCAGAATGACAGTCACCCTAAGACTATTAGAAAATGGTTTACAAGCTAGGGGTGGCATGGTAGTTTTCGTGATTGAGGCACACGAATCAAACAAAACAGAGGTGTTCTATTCATGGGTTACATTCCCAGCAGCAAATGCCATAACAAAGACATTTCACTACTATATAAAAGGAGATGCACCACGGGAATATGGTCCGTTTGAGGACATAGAGATTCCACTCACTTACCAGGAACATTATTACTGGTTTAATGGCACCCTACCCCACGTACGAGGAAGAGTAAGATTACGCCCGCTCGGAGGAGACGGGGCCACATGGCCAATACTAGCGGCTTACACACCGCACCCTGACATTGGAACAATGCCACAGCCAGAATTACTCGTACAACACAGAGATTTAATTAAAATCTACAGAAACCTGACACAATTCGTCATGAGGACTTTAACAATCCAACCTGCACCAGCTGCAGCAAATAGTACTCCAGCTCAGGGTACAGGAAATAAAATTACTCCTCAAACATTACACGCGGTAATGGGCAAAATGCCCGCAAAACGCGAACAAATCCCATTCTGGATAGCTCAGAAAATAACTCAGCTTGAGGAAGTAATCCCGAATACTACCACCTATGATAAACACAGAATTCTAACAATCTGCTTGCCCATGGGGATCACACCACAAGTAGAGGACTGCACCTCTTGGGGTTCAGTCTTTGCTGCCATATATACCAGAACACATGGTATCCCGTCCTTAGCAGTAGTGCCAGACGTATTGAGTCAGATACAAAATGAGTACGGAGCAGAGCCTGCCCTAAACTTAGGGATGAAGTTACTAAACAACTTTGATCAGGTATCAGCCATAATACTAGCTAACATTAAGGGGGAAGCAGCTTCAGTGGCGATCTGCCAACGCCTAAGGGAGTTCAGTCCAGTAGATCAACAACACGAACTACCAAAAATAATTGAAACTGCATATGCAGAATTAGGCAGAGACAGTTTAGGTGGGAAAGCATTAAAACCACAACTAGTGGGCAGTTCTGAAAAGGACACTACAAAGCAGACACCTACTTCTTCTAAAAAGAAGTGGGAAAATAAAAAGCAACAAAAGTCTAAAGACAGCAGATCTCAATCCCGAGGCAGGTCTCCTCAACAGGAGCCCTCTGAAAGGAGGTATAACATCAGGAATAGGGATAATATTAGGAAACCTGACAGGTATCAGGATACTGATACACGTTCCTCTCGTTCCTTTCAGGGTTCATAACAAAACTCCGAGAGGGAAGGACGGTCAGAACACAGACAAGAGGAGCATACAAAGTCCAGAGACACGCAACGCGCTGCGGACTACACACCCAAAAAAGAAGATAAACAAAAACAGAAACCTCAGTTCAAAAAGAAAAAGGTAGCAGGTCTCAAGATGAGACACGCCCAGAATTCTGAGGACACAGCTTCTGAACGGGGAATGGGCTCTGACGATGCTAGACAGCGCAGCAGAAGTAACGATAGCTCACCAGAACCTGAAGGAATTTCTGGTGACAGCGGAGTTGAGTGAGTATATCACGGTGGAAACACCTGATACTCGGGTAAGTGTCCCACATAAGTTACATGAGATAACACTCCGGATGGAGGGGACAAGCCCAGAAAAGTTAAAGGTCTATTTTGGGAAAATCTGTCATCTGGATATGACATCCTATTAGCAGAGCAAGACTGGCCACCAGCATTCGTCATGGAGTGCCCAAAGGGAGAAAAGGTAATTTTTCCAGCATTTTCCGACCTCGTTCTCATACATTTAAAACATGCATATGCGCAGGAGTGGGCGGTTGACCTAGCTCCAGCATTGTACAAAAATCATGCTGGTTGGGATGAGGACTCAACCCACCACGTGATCCCGTTAAAAGTTTCACCAAATGCTCAAAGGCAATATCCTATAAAGCAGGAAGCTAAAAAACAAGTCAGGGAGATCTTAGATCAACTTGAATACCAGGGGGTGATTGAAAATTGCACTTCACCTATGAACAATCCTTTGTTCCCCGTAGCGAAACCTGACAACACATATCGTCTAGTTTTAGATTACAGACATTTAAACACTTGCACAAAGACATTTGCAGTTCAAAATGCACACAGTGCCGCATTAATGAATAACATTGTGCGACAAAAATACAAAACAACACTTGATATCTCAAATGGATTTTTCTGCCAAAACATAGCGCCTGAAAGCAGGTATCTGACCGCATTCTCAGCGCTAGGGTCACAATGGCAATTTTGCCGACTCCCCCAAGGGTAAGGGAATAGCCCGGGGTTGATTTCAGCAAGGGTAACAGAGTTACTCCAAAATTTGGATGAAGAAGCATTGTCCTATGTGGATGATATTTATCTGACGGACGATGACTTACCGAGGCACTTGACCAGGGTGAGCACCATTATTATGGGATTCGCCTCTGAGGGCTATAAATTTAATTTCAAAAAATCAAAAATTGCCCATCTCAATGTCCTATTTTTAGGGTATGAGCCGTCAAGTGAAGGAAAAAGCCTAGCAGCTAACTTTTAGAAAAGTGTGCACTGCTCCAACCTCCAAAATCATTGAAGAATTTACAATCAATTCTGGGATTCCTAAATATTGGTTGAACATACATTTTGGATTACGCAGAAAGAGAAAAACCTTTCTACGACTTAATAATGCCTGATTTTTCAGTCAGACAATGGACACAGGAACATACAAATATCCTACGTTCACTACAGGAAGACATGATAGCTTCAAAACATTTACAGACACGCGTAAACGTACGCAACTTAGTGATCCGAGTAATAGCGGGTCAATGCAGGTACATTTATTTAACTTTCAATGAAGGCGAAACGGTACCAATCGCATACAAATCACACCTGTACACAAACGCAGAAATGCGTTTCACTTCAACAGAAAAAATCCTGACAGCAGTGCAGACCGCTGTAGCAAGAGAAAGAGCTCTGGCTCAGGGTAAACGCATAATTGTCGTGACCCCAGTACCAGCTTTAGAAGCTGTTACAAAAGCTAGCATTCCAAATGCGAAAGCCTTACATCCCAGATGGATACAATGGGCTAATTCTCTTACTGCAATGGATGTTGAATACAGATTTGATCCAAGTTTAAAAACACAAGCATTTCTGCAATACGAACAAGAATATCCTCTACCAAATGAGATTTTGCCTCTAGATCAGTATGAATACAATATTTACACTGACCGATCTGCTCAACCAGCCATAGGGAGTAAGCAAGCTTACAGTGCGGCGTGTGCAATCGTTAAAGGTCGCATGCGCGATGGAAAGTTCCATCCCAGTAGCACTAAAACGCAATCTCTAGGAGACTGCACGGCTCAGTTGGCAGAATTAAAAGCACTGATACTGGCACTTGTAAATACGGAACACGAATTCCCCACACTAATTGTGTGTGATTCCTTTTACTGTGTACAGTCATACAATAAATATTTACATCATTGGGAACAAAACGGGTTCAAAGACGCAAAAGGTGGCACGATTAAGCATAAGATGCTATGGGAACAGGTAGTGGAGTTGAGAAACGAACTACCAAGGGCTCACGTGATACATACACTGAGTCATCAGCGTGATGGCGTTCACGTTGAAGGGAATTCATTGGCTGATGAAGCCGCAAAGGGGGCTGTACACACAGCGTCCGTAGCTGCAATCACTTGTTCAAAAACGAGAATAGACGGCGAGATTTTGGTAGCTGTCAATGCTTCACGCAAAGGCAGCACAGCAGTACCTAAAAAATTTCCACTCAAGTACTCCTACAAGTTAGATGCACAAAACATTCCATATGCTCAGATTCCTGGAGTGGGGGATGGAGTAATACCAAATATGGATCGTAGGCAAGGCTTAATTCTAGCAGCACACGAGTGTTTGGGTTCTGCGCATACAGGCGTTACAGCGACTATTTCTTTACTGAAACAGCGCTACTGGTGGCCAGGGTTAACAAAGCAGACCAAAGACTATGTCTTGAAATGCGACATCTGCCAGCAGATGAAAGGCTCCACCGTAACACGCCCAGCGCAGACACCAGTACTAAAATCAGACAAACCTCTTGCATGTGTATATTTGGACCACTGCGGACCCCTACAATCTGATGGGGCCAAGAAATATATCATGGTTGCAGTGGATTCCTGCTCTAGATTCCTATGGGTTTGGCCTCAGCGCACGGCTGATGCTCGAACTGTTATAAAAGATTTGCGAGTCTTTATCGGCACATACGCAGTTGGCACGTTACATTCTGACCGTGGCCCAGCGTTTAGCTCTCGGGCTTACAAATAGGCCATGGAAGGAATGGGCGTAGCATTGCGGTACTCCTCTCCGTACCATCCTGAGGGAAATTATGTTGTGGAGAGGAAAAACCGGGACTTAAAGCAATCTTTAACAGCTAGGGTATTAGGCAAAGGCGGTAGATGGGTCGATCACCTTTATTGGGTCCAACGAGCAATTAACAATCAGCCAAGAAGCTTTCTAGGGGGTGTCACTCCTTACGAGGTCCTATTTGGGACAAGAATGTGGGTACCTGATCTTGATTGTGAAGGCGCAGTGGCGAATGAAAAACCATTTGATATCCATGATCGTTTGGCTGTTTTACAGGATCTCAAGGTATCCCGGACACAACAAAGCAACGTCCACTTAAAACAGACCGCCACTGAGGAAGTCAAAGCAGTAACGGCAAGACCTGTCTGGATCCCAAAAGTCGGGGATCTGGTCAGAGAGAAGATTGCAGACAAGAAAGAATTTGGGCCATCCTACAGAAAGCCTGTATTGGTCCTAGCAATCCAAGACACGAGAACTGTACTTCTGCCGCCTCTTGCTTGGAAAAAAGAGAAAAATTTGTCTTGTTCGACTTAATCAAACCACACTATGTGGCCGATACTAAACAGTAGGCCTCGTGGACTCCACAGTAGCAGACACCCTCCTCTCGCTACAATCCAAGAAGTTCAAACAGAAAGACTCATCACGTTTGAAGAGCCACCTGTACGGAATGAAGGACTGAGCAACAATGCTATGGAACTCATTCCACTTCAACAAGAAGAAAATCAACTTAACAACCAAGTTGCAATCAGACCGACTACAGACGTCTACGTCAACATGCCTCGTCAAAAGCATAATCCGATTTCAACAAATCCCGATGCAATTCCAACAATTGATCGAACTGCTTCTGGCTATTTCATGAACTTTGATACGTTTTCACTGGATCCAAGTGAGCCGGAAACGACGCCAGCCAAAAAATCACTCAAACAGAAACTCACTGACTTTTTGAACTTTTTTAGAAAGACTTACCTGGTGTCACCTTGGATTGAACTATGGTATATCAATGGGATTTTATTTTTTCTTTTCTAGCTAGGTTTAATAATAACTTTTAGTATGCTTAGTAGTGGTTCGGTATCAAACTTATCTTGTCACATGTCAGGGACCCCAGCGGCCATGATCACGCTGGTTTTCCAGCTGCTCTCGAATGGGAGTTACTTAATGCTAAATGATCAAGGTTGCTGTGGGATGCTTCCGGGCGTCGCCTATCTGGTCACTGTTAACTCCAGGGTTACTTGCTGTATGCAAGTATTGTTTCCGCCACTGAACACAGTCAGGGAGGCGCCGTTATGGCCTTTGTTGAATGTTTCCTTTATACAATTTGATACTTTGAGCAGACTGAAAGCCATGCTTTTACAGCAACCCGTGCCCTTAACCTCCGCTCGAGAAATCTTTGAACTTCAAGTTGCAAGGACCTCAACTGAGATACAAGTGCTTATACGTACAAACTGCCCCTTTCATTTAGCAGAAATGGTGGGTCGTATCTTTAACATGTCTGATACGAGCGGTATTGTACACCTATTTAAGACCATAGGGTCACGACTATTAAGCACCTTTCAGACAGTCCTCGGAGTAATCCCAAATTTTATACACTCCGTATTGGGAAGCGTCTTTGGAGGTCTCCCGCTTATCCTGTTCCTAATTGCAGGAGTCCTGATTGTAATATTACTGCTACGCAATGGACGGCCCCATTTCCGAGGAAATGGCGAACACGCTCATGGAACGGAAATATCGTGAACGCATGGTGCAGCTTCTGGGCATACCTTGCCTAAGAGAACTGAACGCCTCTTGGTTTCTATCATTTAGACCAGTCTGGGTGGACTGCATCTTACCTGTTCTTCGATGCCTGTTCTGCGAAGAAGAATGCACGTTGGATCTCTGTCTAACGTTTCCATCGGATACGCCACAGGACCTAGATGCTATGCTGGACCCCCTAAAGGCCCATGCTCTGCGTTGTCCCCAGCGTCTTCCAATTCTGATGAATGCATTCCTTGAGAATCCACAGGTGCCGTTTGCTCCTGCTGGATTAGGTGGCTCCTCCACAGGCACCGAGGTAACAACTGCCGCACAAGCTGCCGCAGTAACGACTGTTGGCAATGCCGAATTCCATCTATGTGCGATTGACGTTCTCTGTGAAGCGTTGGATTTGTCGTCTGCAGTAGCTAACACCAATAATGCTGTATCTCCCAGCCAGGACACTTAATCTTGAATTGGCTCATCGCGTACTGGGAAAGAATTTGGCTTCTCCACTTCGTTTCATAAATAAACGAACAAAATTTGGAACATTTCCTAAATTGACACTTTCGCTTGGAAAAGCATGGCCTTCTTCAGCTTATGGTGATGCAACTTTTATAGATGGGACAGAATTGACTTTTTCAAGTGGTAACTAAGAAATGATTTTTAACATTTTTTTTAAAGTCCTTTTAAAATCCATGTTTTAGTCGTTTTTAAGTGAATATTTTTAAATTGTCCAGATTTTAAGTATGGTCATTGTCATCCAATTCGGAAGTGGAGTGGGTGTTATGTTTCGTATATAGGCCCTAATGTAGACCCGTTCATATATGCCATAATGTAGAAATACTCGTATATGCCCTATTATGGTCATACTCGTATATGCCCTATTATGTTCATACTCGTATATGCCCTATTATGGTCATACTCGTACATGCCCTATTATAGTCATGGCTCCTAATATAGGCATGATCTTTCACCTACATTAGTTCCCTACAGTACACAACGAGCTCTGAGGGTTGAACGTTATCTAGTCTGTGGTTAGAACACTGCGAGGTCTTTCCAGAACACAGGCCTACAATGTACTCATAAATTATGCATGAGCATTCACCAGCTACATCTCCCGCATAATATGTATGTACAAAGTTCAGCCCTGACGTCTTCCTCATGTCTAACAAAGACCAATGCAAACCATAATGAGGGACGAGACACTTTAGGGCAGTGGTTCCCAATCTGTGCGCCGCGGCGCCTTGGTGCGCCCCCAAAAATAGCCAGGGGCGCCGCGACACAATATGTCAATATCCGGCTTGTGCAATTACTTGCATTTTGTAAGCTCGCTATCTAAAATAGGTTTTGTTAAAGGTAGATGAAACTCCCTCTTGTACCGCTAGATGGCAGTGCGACATGTAAAATAGCACATTAACAGCTCCTGTATGAAATTGATGAGGAAATATCTTATTCTTAGTCGTCTCCTCTTCATGAATGACTCAGATCATTAGCTAAAAGAAAGCTACGTGTGCATTTGAGAATTAATTGAAATTGAACTATTCCGCTGTAGGACACGACATCCACATTGCTGCCAGATCTGTAATTCAAACTCCATGGTCATTCAGACCTTGATTTTTGTCTGTTGAAACTGCACATAAAGGTGCCAATTTTGAACATTTCGAACCTGAACAAGCAGGGTAAAAGCTATGCACCTCTCTGCCAGAGTATTGCACCATCCACTCACATGTAAATATCCAACACCTACTTTATATCTGAGTTTCATGACCTGAAACAGGGTAAAAAACGCGCCACTCTGTCCCAAACAACAGCCAAACTCCCTGCCACCTTTATGGTGGCACGCCTCCAGATGGCAGATCTCACGGTGGAAGACCAAAGGTTAGTCTCCTACACTTACTAAGGTGAAAGCACAACCAAGTTTGGCAGCAGACACACGTTTGACCTCAGAGACGAAAAACACAAATATAGGGGGTACAGATGAAAATACAAAAGGAGATTCTTTCATTAAGACTTGGAAGGGTCGAAACTGGAGGTTGTGAGGCAATAATAATAAAAACAGGATGGTAAAATACAGTTAACAGGAATAATGAAGTTGAAAGGGGCTCAAGGAAGAAACTCCACTTAAAATATATAGGAAAATATGGGAGGCAAAATAAAATAATAAAAAGCAGGGGTTCGGCAAGGGGCAGGGAGTACCAGATGGTTATGCAATAAAGGATATTGCCTACAAAAGCCAGAATGTTCAATAGGTGAGAGGTGCACATAACAATTAATACGCGACTGGGACAAAAAAGAGCGTTTATGGCACTGCAAAGCACATAAAAAACACAACACGGCATAACCTGACCATATGCCAAATTTTTATGCATCATTAACAAAGTATGCAGATATACTAATTCTCATGTTTAATCACGTTTTATTCTCAATAATCAAAAAGCATTTGTTTTTTAGTTTAACAATGTAACCAGTAAGTATTTTAATTAATTTACAAGGCTGGATTGCATCCTGGTCTGTGGGTAAAAGTGATTCAAGCATGACAATATCCTCAGCAGGAGTTCACTTGAAACTTGGCCTCCAAGTGCTTCCTAGAAACCTTAAAAAATTGCAGCAACTAGAAATATTTGCCCTTTGTTTTGTCAGAGTTCCTGACACATTGAAAGTGAGAACTAATTGACATACTCGACATCAACACAAGAATTGATATGAGAGAAATGATAAATATATGTAGAACACCAAAACTTTACTATTGTGGACGAATGGCTAATATGATTAGAGGAGCAGCATTCGTATATATCCAAAGTGGCTCCTTAACAACTAAAATGATTTGTAGGAGAGCACCCAATGCTGGTGCCAAATTTTTAAAAACAATTTTAAAAAAAAACATTCTACATGCAAACCACAGTGCTGGAGAGTATTCTTTCTGACTTAACCAAATAAAGTTTTTTTTATTAAACAACTGTTATACTTTTATTTGGTTACATCTATGAATATAATACCATCATCAGCTTCATGCCAATTATTTTCAGGGAATAAAATGGAAGTACTCCAGAGGCCGGGCTTACATTCCCCCATCCACCAAAATAAGTAACATAATGGGGAGCCGCGGTCAACGGCCAATAGGTCAAGGGAGCCGCAGGTGGAAAAAGTTTGGGAACCACTGCTTTAGGGTATAAATACACCACATCTTGCCACGGTAGAACAGAGGGAACCAAGACTTCCATGCTGACACACTGACCAGAGACGCTGAGGCTCCTGCATGCAGTCGCTCCAGCTGACAGCGGTCTAACACAGCCCTTGCGGGGTGTCCAACTCGAGACCAGGACGAGGTTCCACACTCTCTCTATTCAGGTATGGGGGTTCGACTAAATCCTAGAGGGATTCTTGGCTCTTAGGCTTTTAGACCTACACATACGCTAGGTACACTCAGGTACATCTAGTTAGGCATAGTAGGAGTACGCACACTTTCACAGTGCCTTTTATATTCATGTATGTATTCATGATTATTGCAATATGGTAGAACTGTTCTATCCTTTCACTTTGATCGTACTGCTGATAATATATCTCTGCTATTATCTGCTGATTGCTACAGCACATATATTTTACACTAGAATAACAACTGTTCAATAAATACTTATTGAAACGCCCAGACTGTTTATTCTGTGTAACTCTCTGAGACAAACCGAATAAGTAAGCACGAATGACTGAGCGAAAGGTAGTACATTGTTTCCACGATTCTGAGGAATTAGGGTTGTCATGATCTAAGGTTGCCTGGAACCAATCTCTCCCCGATAAGAGGAGATTCTAATGGCACTGTGAGCTAGCTAATGCAAATCCGGCTAACATATGCGGTGGGGGTGCACAGAGTCAGTCTAACACCAAGCCCACGGTTTTTGTTATCCAAACGCGCAGGTCCTGCAGGGGTACTATAGGAACTACATGACAGTCCACCATTTCAGTTTGCAAATTATTGAAAGAAAGGCCCTGATGTTTAGGAGAGAGTGGGTCTTAGAAAAGTTCAGCGGGGACTGAGGTTGATATTTGTGATGAAATTTTGGAATTTTGTCTGTGAAAAGCGAAGTAATTTGAAAGTATTATTTTTCTGAGTGAAGCGTTTGTGAAGTTATGTGCGTCAGAAATATTGAATTAATTATTTACCACATTTATTTGGTGTTGGAGGCGACACATCTTCCATGCAAATGTCAGTATAAACTTTCAATGTTGTCTGTATCATTGCGTTTATGGACTAGATTGTTTTATACTTTAACTTATCATTTGACCTATAGTTTAAAGTCTTTAAATGTTTAAAGTGACGTGAGTGTGGTGTTGGTCTCGCTGTGAACCCTGGTATTTATCTTTGTGAATTTCATAACTAATGATTTATCAAGTGTAGTTGGGTTGCTTATGTTGTGGATAAAGTCTTTGTCAGGAAGATCATGAAGGAGACTTCTGGTCAAAACAAGGTTGTCTTTGATATGGTCTGTTGTGTAAGTGAAGGGTTAGCAAATTGGTAGGAGCAATTTCCCTCAAGTAGCATGTTTTGTTTTTTTATCCAGGAAAGCTGTGTTGTTTGTGTGCAAAGTGCAATTATGCCCACCCTGTCGACTAAGAAGGTGCTTTTTTTAGACCCTTGGAAGTAATTTCATGTTAGCACTAAGGGCTAGATTACGCATCTGGTGGTCCGAAGACCGCCAGACTCATTGTGGTGGGGCGGTGCCGGTCCAGCCACTGTCGCACCAGCGGTCCAACCACCCCATTAAGACTTGGGAGTCAGACAGCCATGGGTACGCGACGCTGCCAGGGAACCACTGTTCCCTGGTGGTGGCGCGGCGGTCCTGAGTCCGCAATATGCTTGGCGGAACCGCCACTGTCCACCTCCATGAAAACTGTTGTGGAGAGGAGACAAGGGGGGCCCTACAAGGCCCCTGGCGCCTCACGCTATGTGGATGCACACAGGGGAACACAACATATGCCCCCCTGTGTGCATACGCACCAGTTCCTGCATGGCATGACTGTGCAGTCCATGCCGTGCAGGAACTGTTTCTGGTGTTCCCATTGCAGTGCCCATTTCAGAGGCACCGCCGTGGGAATGTCAAAACCAGCCCACCAGACAGGAGAAAACTCCTAATCTGGCGGGTGGCCTGACCACGGCTTTGGCACAGCAGGAGCGTGGCGGTGGCATACAAAAGTCGTAATTGGGCCCTAGGTGGCACCATAGGCTACTGCCCTGGTTGGTAGATCATGATGGCTTTCATCATTTTCTAAGTGGAATTTCTTCACCTTACATCAGGTGGTTAAATCTTGTATATGTCTAGAGAGGCATCACTTTACATGGATGGGTGTGTTAATAAATACAAGTGATTTACGTCCAGTTCTTTCTTTATTGTTAAGACATAAAATGGAAAATGTTTGAGTGCCCTCATCATGGTAGGATTTTTGTGTAGATTAATTATTAGTAGGAATTGGGAAGGAAGTCGATGAGGGTTGAGGTGACATTTGAGTTGTGATTGATTTTGTAGTGACTAAGGACTTGATGCAGATGCCAGAGTGATCAAAAGTATATTGTTTTTTTCACAAACCAATACTTCCCTAGCAGGGAATCTCTGGTAATGCCTAAGGATCCCCAAATCATCTGTAATCGCTCAAAAAGATGGTGCGCTGGCCAGGCTTAGAAAAGTAGACTGCATATATGATCTCTAAAAATAAAGAACTGATGAAGGAGTTCAATTGCAGTCCCATTTTAAAAGATAAAGCATATTCACTGATGTGCTGAAGTTCATGATATTGGTGACTACTATAATGTATCTTAGTTACACTTAAGAAAATTCCCAGTTTTTCTTGTTTTCGGACCTCTCGGTTTTGGACTTCTGCTGTGGAGTGGGACCTCCTCATGAAATTGCATTCACCATAATTAAATCTCTCCACTGTAGTGCTCTGTTTTAGAATAGTGTTTAGCTGCAACCTTCAGTGACCACTTTTGAAATAAGGTATGTTGCTGTGAATAGCTGGGTCAAAAGATCATGAAGAAGGTGTGTATAAAACATGCTCACATGCATCTGCAAACATGAAGACTGATTGAGGAAGACTCCTGCCTCACTCAATTAGACAGCTTTTCACATGTATCTCAGATAGGGCCCAGTATAAATTATTTAAATTATGTTAGGTACTGAACAGAACTACACCATTCCTTTTGCTGAAAATGTATAATGTACAGTCTGTTTTTTGCGCACGTTATGTTTAAACTGTTTCAAACTTTACATGTGGATTGGTGTGTGATACAAGGACCACAGTCAGTATCTTGCTTTATATTTTTGGGATCTGGAAGTCATATTTAATAGGAGATTTACACTAGTTAAATTCTTAATTATGCCTCTGTAAGAATGTATTTCTTTGGTTCAGTCCTTAATGAAATATACCTTTTGCGCAGCCTGGCTGAGTGAGTTGATTACTGTGCTCCATGATCTGGAAGATTAAAGGTCTCATTGACCAATGGGTACATTCTAGAGAGTTTAAGCTTCTCCTGCTGTCTAAACTGTCCCAGTCTAAACTAGATGGAAATGTCAAACTTCCTTACGCTGCTTCCAAGCAGGAGTTGAGCAGATCTCCCTTTCACATTACTTTATTTAGATTTAGGGGCTCATTACGATGTCGGGCGGAAAGCTTCCGCCCGACACCGTCTCGGATTTAGGACCGACCGACTTGCGGTCAGAGGTTCTGACTGCCGGATTGCGATGCGACCGGACACTGTTCGGTCGGATTCCTTTTGTTTCCTATGGGAGCCCTTGTTACGCCAGAGAACCGGCTGTAGCACAGGCTCCTATGGGGAAATGGGGTGTGTGTGGAAAACCCTGCACCTTGTGGCAGGCACCCCATGATGCCTGCCACTCAGTGCAGTGTTTCACAGGGGGGTACCATAGGTACCCCCCCCGGCCACCAACTGTAGGTCGTAGAGGCAAGGGGGCCCTGCTTTGGGCCCCCAAATTCACTTTCTGACAGCCTTTCCATGTCAGACAGCCCAACGCAGAAAGGCTGTTGGTAACCGACATCATAATCCTGACGGCGTAAATGCCATCCATAGGGGGTTACGATGCGGTTCCGACCAACAGGAATACTCAGCGAGTCGGTCGGCACCGAGTCGGAATAATTGGGTGGTTTACGTTCTGACCGCGAACATCATAATCGGGCGGTCAGAATGTAAACCGCCCGAGTCGGTCACAAGGGCTCCGATGCGGTTGGGAAGATTCTGACGGTCGGGCAGTGGCTTTCTGCCCGACATCGTAATGAGCCCCTAAAATGTTACCATTCAAGCTAAATATTTTAACATAGGCGTTTGCGGTTATTCTATATAAATAAAGCAAACATCTTCAAACTCTTGTCATAGGATAGAGCTCACACATCTCTACATTCATCTCCAAAGAAAGCTACACATAAAGCTTTGTGTTACAAGTGCTTACAAAACCAGAATTGTCTTTACTCTATTGCAAGAAGCCACATACCCTAGCTACCTCTGAAATGAATTCACACAACCCCCCTCAATATCTATCTTACATCTTGCATCCCAGAAACCCCTTCTACACATTTCAATAATATTCTGCATTCACACTTAACCAGCGACTGTTCATCTTCATCAGTTTGATGTTCTTTCCTCCCTATGATTATAATTGTGTGCTCTGACTCCTACATTTAAAAACAATTTCTCCTGTAAAATTTCTTTGGAAAGTGACTATGTGAATAATTGGGTACCTTATATTGTTTCTGGTATAGGGCTATTTTACCCCCAGAAATATCAATATTTCTTTAGTTCAGTAACTTTAGATAGTTTATTCTGGGAAAATATTGCTAATATCAATCTTACAATAGTAAGTGGCATTATGTAAAGTCATTACCAGCAGGTAAACTAATCGAAGTAATATGTCACTCATGATAAAGCTCTACTCAAGCATTTTCTGAAATTCAAAATACAGCACTGGGGTATCAAACTATAAATGTTAGTGTCGTCATTTTATCATTTCCACTGATGCTCAAGGTGCAATTATACATTATCTCTAGTATATTTCCGTAGTGACATGATAAAACAACATTATTTAGAACATTTCATTTTGCACCTACTTTCTAGATTTTAGTGTATAAGAGGATGCGCAGCAGAACAGTAGACCAGTCTGAGCAGAAAGTGGAAAACCTTGGCTCCAATTGTATTAATGTTTTCTGTACAATGTATATTCTATGAAGGGACAATGATAAACAGGCGTATAAATGTATGTATGTATTTGCCTACCTCTGATTACATTGAGCATTTAAAGATTTTATGGAGTTGAAGTTGCCTTTAACAGAGGTATTAGTTCTGAAGCGACCCTTAGTTATTAAGATGCTTGGAGGTGTATCATTTCTGTCAATTTTATTAACTTTTTCTCTCTTTTCAGCTACAGGCATGCACTACTTGTTCAGCAGTAAAACTGGCGAAGTTCAATGGTTGAAATAGGGTACGAAACCACTTCAAAGCTCGGATGTGCACGCTACTTCCGTAAACCAAAAGGAAACTGAAAAACATGTTACTTTGCTTATGATTTTGAATCATTATACATCGTATGCTGTGTGCTGAAACGCTGACCACATTCGCAGCGACGTTTGTGTTATTGATTGACCTACTGAGTTTCACGTCATCAAAATACCCTGTTTTTTGCTGATGAATATTTGAATTTCCGTGTTGTAGAAGTCTGAAGGGAAATGCATTTGAAATGTTTGATAAAGCAAGGTAAAGATAACGGTACAAAAATGACACGGACATCGATTCGCCAGACGCCAGGGGTACCAGAAGTGACCTTGAATAACATCACAAGAAGCGACATTGTATGTCTTTAACTCGATGACATCATTGGAAGGGACATAATGTGAACTTTTGCCAAGATGAAATGACGGCAAGTCACATCATGGAAATAGGCTAATGGAGCTGGCTCCTCCACATGTTACGAGTGTCAGAGAGTATTCTCAGATACAGGCTTCAGGGAATCAATGACTCTTATTGCTTGTTGTAGGATGAGATGGCCTTGATCAAATGTCTTACTATGAGGTTCATAGCAAATGAGATGTGTTATCGCCTATTTTCTGAAAATGACGATCGTACTTTTTACCTTTCATTGACTATTACATGTATTCATTCCCCTAGCAAGCGAAAAAACACAAAACATATTCATTTGGGATTCGGGTGATATAACTACTAAATTCAATAGTCTTTGGGTATCGCTCATATTTGGTCTGGACAAGAAATAATGGGGCATATTACCAACAGGTTGTCACTAAACGCGCTCAGCGCGGTTTGTGCTATCGCCGGCTATCACTGGATTTATACGCCATGATAGCGCTGTTTTAACAACGCTCTGCGCATTGGCGATGACAAATCCAGTGATAGCCGGCGAAAACCCCTTCAACGCAAGTATTCCGGCGAAGAATGGACAGCCATACCGGCAGAGCTCGCTGATACGGAGGGGTGGATTAAACTTCATAATCCACCTCCCCATAGGATATTATTGCTAAGTCTGCTTTCTAGCAGACGTTAGGATCTGGCGATAACAGGGTCTCAGTGCGAGTTCAGGCAGCACTTCGCGGGTCCGCTGCCGGCTTGTTGATTTGGCGAAGCCGTGTCAGCGGGTACTGCAATGCTGTTTTACCTCCGGAACGCCTACTTTGCATCTAATTAGCGATGCAAGGCGAGGCGTTAGGAAAACAGCTGCTAACATGCGATAATGCATGTTAGCAGCGCATTGCTGATATCGCGCTATTGTCATCGCCGCTTTTCCGGCGCTACGCGCCTGGAAAGCGGCGATGATGTCCGTTGGTAATATGCCCCAATATTTTACCGCCATCCTCAGCCTTACATACACAGACTCAGTCAAACCTTTCTTCAGCCTACAATAGCCCAGCTGCTCACCCTTTTTACACAGTGCCTCTAAGTTAAGCCTGACTGCATTTGTGCCAAGCTACCTGAAGGTTAAGCACAGATTAATTGAGTGACTTTTGTGGTTCAACCTGACCAGGATTATGGTAGCTGCCTAGGTGGGACTCCCACCCCTCCCACCCCTCTCAACCAATAACCCAGTTTCTTACAATATAGTATAAAGAACCTTCTTTTTCATAGTCTCTCAGGCATTTGTCATTCATTGACCACCCCATCTCGAAGCATATTTAAGTTCACTCAATGATTATGCAAGAAATTTAGTTGTACTCACTTTACCTTACTCTGGAGGACAAAAGGCTGAGTCGACCTTGCTGGGATTCAAACTGTTCAAACTTGCAAGTGCTGCTCCCTTTTGAATTACATTTTAGTACAAATCCTAGTACACAAGGATTAAAAGCAGCAGGTGCCTTAGTACAATTCTGAGGAGCTGTAATTCATTGCAGATGTAGGTCAACAGTGAGACAGAGATGTGCAGCGATTTTCTTTTTAAAATGAAGTGGCTGCGCAAATTATCATGGGCAAAGACTAATTTTGAATTTATGGCAGACATTGGGGATTTCTTTGATTCCTCGCTTGTAATTCATGCACCTCTCAACACTGTGTCTTGTGGCTCCAAAAAGCCCAATCTTTAAGTGTTGCTTGCAGTCCCAGCACATCCCTCCCTAATTCCTACCATTAAATCACATTAATCATGTTAAGAGAGATGAGATAATGTATTTCCTTTGACTTCTCCCTCTCCTCCTGGCCGTTTCAATAACCCCCATGTTCATATAACTCACACAGTCCATTGGTAGACCCACTCCCTAAAATCATCTCAGGTAGGTGTCACAACCATTAGCCTCCCCTGGCACGAGGATGCTTCCTAAAGAGGATGAATCTTCACTGTCATCATGCAGGTTTTCCAGGGGTTGCAACCAACATACCTGGGGTGATAAGCTGACGAGTAGAGGCCGGTTTTGGACTCACTGTTTGTCTTTATTGTATAATCAAACTGATGACTTGCTTTTGCGTTTGTAAGTGACAGAATTTTCTGTCTGGTATTTCATGATTCATAAAGGATCGTATGGTGTGTAAAGAAGATCAGTATGATTTATTTAATCATCCCAGAGAGATGGTTTGGTATTTTTAATTAATCCTTCAATTTTTAAATTGATATTTCTCTATTACGTGCTTCCTTAAGTCAAAAAGAAAGCATATATGTGTTACAGAATTAATTTTACCCCAATGCATGATATATTTACACAATATCACATGCTAAGCATTTCCATCAGTCAAGAAGATAAAGGAACAAATAATAGGAAACATTAATATTCAAAACTTGCAGAGAGCAAATGGCTAAAAGACATTTGGATACCATGACATTAGGTACTACCTATAAGTTGTTGCCCTAGAAATAGTAAACTGGTGCCATGTGCTAAGTAAGTATAAAAGGTATCTTTAAACAAGAAATGAGAGATGTTTGTGATATATGTAACAGTAATTCTACATATTCCACTTTTATGACACTTGCATAAATGTAATCATAAATGTACATCTGGACTGGGATGAAACACACGGACATCTACAAGGCACAGAAATGGAAACCTCACCCAGGGAGGAAGAGATAGCAAAGCTGTATGTTAATTTCCAGTGGTTTAAGAAAATTAATATGGTTTAATAAATTAGTATAATAAATTGCCTTCATATTTATTTGCTGGACACTGAATCTAATAAGTACCACCAATGCAAGCCCATCCAACTAATTGATACAGAAAATATAATTTAGACCCTACAATTCGTCTATGCCTAGACAGTTTAACACACAATACAAGATTCCAGGTCTTAAGGATTGACTTGTACAGAATTATGTTACCCTAGGAAGCAGGCAGCACCATCTACCTGTTGGTGTTGTATGCACATTGTAACTTCTGTAGGCTAGGACTGTGTGCCATAGCCCCGACCTCTGTGTGATAAATACTGCTTTGCATAATGCAATTGGCTATTTAATGAAGTTTTGTTTATTTTTTTATTAGTAGTACTTATAATAGCTCACATGTTCTAAATATGCCACATAAATGATGTCCACTGGCTCAAAAGTAATATATATGAGACTACTGTAATAGGTCCTGCATACAAGTGTATTTCTTATACATTTTCTAACGTTACTACCAGTCATGAGCGCAAAAGTATCTTGTCACACATTCCAAGGTGAAACGATACAAATGGGGCATTGGGATCTCCCTTCAGGCAAAGAGTACTGATCCAAATCAGGAAACAGTCCTACAAGGATATTTGGCATTCGCCCCAGACATAGAATGGTGTGCCCTGTATGCAGTCTGGGGTGTGCCAATCTGGCCGGCACCCAGCCTTGTTCTCAGGAATGTAGATTGTTTATCTCATCTGTCCTAATGGCTTATTACTAACAACTACCAATTAGGGCTAATTGTAGGAAAAATATAGTTATATTATGCTCACTTTCCTTATTTCGCTATTGCCAGTGTATCTGAGATTTTGCTACATACGTTTTGTCTAGTTTGGTATGCATTAAAAACCGATATAAACAAATCCATATGTTCTGTGTGTGCGCTAAGTCTGGGGTTTGCTGAGGGGATGTCAACATCAACCTTCTGAATATTTGGCAGGACTCATTGTCTTTACCAAAATCGACCATCTTCAGGTAAGGTGTGAGGGAGGAACCATGGGATACCTGTTCATTTTCTTTGCTCCAGAGGTAAGTATACTTTCGCTCATGGAGGGTCAACTATACCAGTTGTAAATGAAATCCTATGCTTCCTTATTTACTTGGGTTGGTGTGTCAGAGCCAAGACCAATTGGGGCACAAATTCTACTACATGCATTCATTAGGGAAGCAAACAACTGTTATCATAGCCTAAACCTGTAATAATGTGTACAAATCAAACAAACTAATAAAGGCGCACAGGACAAACATTGCTATTAAACCAGACCTTGTTAACAGTAAGGAAGTACTAGAATTCCTCTAAGACATCCACTACTTTTCAGGCACACTGAGCAGAACAAAAATGTACACTATCTTTTACCAGCCACTTTGTGATATTCTTATAAAAAGAAATTTATAGTCTATTTCTATCTTCTCAATTAGGGAGATTCATTATACCTCTGAAGTTTTTAAAATTATCTGTCATGTTATCTATACTGTTGTAACAGAATGACTGGTCTAATGCATTTAATGTGAACGTATTTTATATTACTGACAAATAAGCCATTGCTCACCTCTATTGTAACATTAGTTCCTGAATGTTCAAATATTTCAGTGCTGAAATTCCTTTTTAATACACAGAAATCTGAAATCCCTTTATAAAAGACAGTCTCTAATTTCTTTATAACGTGACATCTCTACTCACCTGCAATAAAGAAATGATATAATTGCTCAACTGTAATATATTATTGCAGTTGAGTTCTGATGTCACAATGCCTAATGCCAAAGGCAGCAGGCAGTGTGAAATGTAGGCCACTGAACATAATTACAGCTGCAGTTTAAACAAGGAAAACAGGTACTGGCTTTTCCTTCTTCTGGTATTTTTTTCTAAAAAGAAAAACTGATCAGCAGCAACAAGATATTTATAGCAATTTGTTTAGTTTTTCAATGCCATACGTATTTGGAGGAATGATACAATCTCTGCATGTTTCTACACAATCTGAGCCACAGATTTCGTAACCTGACTTACATTAAACTGATTCCAATATCATTTTTACAAAAACTACTCTTTTTTGGCATGGTTAGATTTACAGTACAGATTTTGTCTTTCTTCTTCTTGTCTGAAATGAACGTGAATGAGCAAGATACCAGGACCTCGGTGGGTTGTGGAAAGGGTGATGGCATGACCATGTATATAAAGAATTGTTTGTTATATATGTTAAAAAGATATTCCAAGTCACCAGAGAGCTCCATGACCTTAAAAGAAACTCGACCTTCAGCCTTATTCTTCTATATGATCATGGAGTTCCTTGGTTGCTTGCAATATCCTTATAATGTACATTAGGGTACTTTATCCCACATATAATCAGTCTAAATCCATATTTGTGGCTTAATGTTTTTTGCCTCTTCAGACTGCTGATCTTTCTTTAACTATTCTACGCCTACTTTGAGTTTACTCATCATGCTTCCAAACCGAGCCTCAAATGCACAAATAAAGGAAGATGCTCGCTCTTTTAAAAAAGTACCCACCCGCTTATTTAAAATGCATCTAAAATCTTCAAACACATATTCTTCAAACAACAATCAAAAACACTTGTTGTTGATCTTTACTACTTTACATAAAAGGATGCGCAAAAAACTGAAATCCTACTTTTCATCATTAACACCTCGCCACCCAAAACTTTCTCAAATTCTCTGAAGGTTTCAACAATCCAAATTCTCTATGGCAGGAATCTCATCATTACTGCCTCACCCATGTTCAAGGCAGAATTGAAATAACCTACAACACAGCTACAATCTTGATCCAAGTATCGGAAATCACCTCAAACCTTTTGCTTCCCACTTTCAGATACTACTGCAAAGCAGTACAAAATTAGCTCTTGTAATCCAACATTACAGCCCTTAAAGACAACAAGATCAACCACACACAAATGGTCATGCAAAATTATTCAGCCGTCCACTAGATGGGCTTCCATGTCTCACCAATGACATCACTCCGCTTCTCTCTAGTGCTTTCCTTTAACACACTGACTCTTCTCTACCTACACCTGGATAGATGCACTTGTCCACTCATGACAATCTACCTCCTATCAATCAATCAATCAATCAATCAATCAATCATGTCACTTATAAAGCGCACTACATACCCGTGAGGGTCTCAAGGCGCTGGGGGAAGAGGGGGGTGGTGCTGCTACTGATCGAAGAGCCAGGTCTTGAGGAGTCTTCTGAAGGCCAGTAGGTCTTGGGTCTGTCGGAGGTTGGTGGGGAGGGTGTTCCAGGTCTTGGCGGCGAGGTGGGAGAAGGATCTGCCGCCGGCGGTCGTTTTCCGGATGCGGGGGACTGTGGCGAGGGCGAGGCTGGTCGAGCGGAGCTGGCGGGTGGGGGTGTAGAAGCTGAGTCGTCTGTTGAGGTAGGCTGGTCCGGAGTTGTGGAGTGCTTTGTGTGCGTGGGTGAGGAGCTTGAAGGTTATCCTCTTGTTGACAGGGAGCCAGTGCAGGTCTCTCAGGTGGGGTGTGATGTGGCTGCGTCGGGGATGTCGAGGATAAGACGTGCAGAGGCGTTCTGGATGCGTTGCAGCCGTCTCAGGAGCTTAGCCGTCGTTCCTGCGTAGAGGGCGTTTCCGTAGTCCAGCCTGCTGGTGACGAGGGCCTGGGTGACTGTTTTTCTTGTTTCGGTGGGGATCCACTTGAAGATCCTGTGTCCCACCTTGGTTGAGCACTCATGTTGATCAAACAGCCAACCCTTTCCTGCACACAAGCCCCCTTGCTGCAGTAGCTTTATCCAAGCTCCTTTCCCGACCAAATTAATCCTAAACAGTCAATTTCTCTCAAGCCTAACCTCTTCTCAACCCTCTGATAAATGCAAGCATCCTTGCAACTCCAGAGCTCCTGATTATCTCTTGCTCAAATAGAAATTCCTCTTCAAAGAATTTCAGTCTGTCTCTTTAGATACAAAGCAAATTCCATCTTCTATATCCATCCTGGAAGACAGTGGCAAAAAATCTCAAATGTAGACTCCCCTATACCTCTATCCAAACCCCCAGTCCATGTTGTCCCTTGGAGCAAGTTTGAATATCAGACAAATAGATTTTCCATATGTCAACTTCTACATATATTGAAGACCTACTTTTAGACTAGGAAGACCCAACCCCACATATCATTCATGGGCTCCACCCAAAATAACCTCATTGAAATCCCAGCATCCTCTGTTCCCTTCACAAACACTGTCATATCCTCCCTCAACAGCCTCCTACACAACTGCTAACCAGCTGCTGAACACTCCCTAGTGAGCGTTAATATGTTTGTCAGTAATCAGCCTAACCTTTTATTCTGAACTGAAAGTTGGCTAAATTAACCCTTCCAACCAGTAATCCACCTCCTCATCCCTCTAGGCTATTGGCCTCTTCACCACAATTGATAAGGCACGGATGTGGGGGTGTAGCAGTAATCCACAGGATCTCTCTCCTGTGCAAGAGTGTGAAATCTGAACCATTCTCCACCTTTGAACATTTGCCACTGAAAATGAAAACTACCAACTAGACTCACACAAAGTTCAACATAATCTCCCACCATCAAGGCAACACCTCCAGTTCCCTCCCAACTGATGGAGCTCATTGTGAAAAAACCTAAAACTTCCAGGATACTTTAAATTGGACAGATCCCAATGACTCCACTGTCTCTGATCTGTGGCTGTTCCTGTACAAGAATGATCTCTTACAACTCTCCCACTCACTCAAAGTGAGCAACTCTGGACCTTCAAACCACTAAAGACAGCTTTCTGGATACTAAAAACCTGATCTTTGTGGACTGGTGTGAACATTTCTGACTTTGACTTTCCAAATCAATACCATAAGCAACAAGTTAGTCTGACAAAATGTGTCCAACCCTTGCAGCCTGGAGCTCCTCTAGTTTGCAAGATACCCCAGATGACACTAACCTACACATTCTTACTAAACATTACAACAAAGGCATGACTTTGATCGTTGTTGACCTCTTGTCACTCAGACTGAAAAAATATATAAAAACAAACACGTACATTGTGTTTGAAAAAACATTAAAAAAAAAAATCCTAGATCCACAAAAATCACATGTTGTCCAAACCCCTCCCGGGCTAATATCAAGAACTACTCAATGCAAGTGAGGAGTATAAGAACCATGTATTTTAATCAAAAGCAATCTTCTTGAGGCACAAAATAAATTCACCTAAAAGCCATACTAGGATGCTAAAAATACTATAAAACAATTCAAACCCCATGCCCAAATCTCCCTCAAAAACACAAATGAAAATTGCAACAACTTTGATTAATTTTTCGTAGAAAACATAAAGAACATCATATTCTCGCTGAAACCTCCAATATTTGCATCAAATAGTAATACTACATACTTGCTCCTAATTCATAAACATAAACAATACCATTTCTATATCAAACCCAAATCAGACTTTATAGACCCTATCCCTGATAATATCATTAAAGCCACCAGCCATTCCCTGACCCCATTCTGGTCAAAACTGATCATCTTCTTCCCCTTGCTTGTAGAAGTACTTGACAGCCTATATACTAGCTTATAGATTCACTTCTTGCATTTCTATTCATCTTCCTCTTCCTTGATTAACATTTAGAAAGCTGTGCTGACTCTCAATTTAGGGATAAATCCAATAAGGATTGAGAGCAGCCTGCAGTTCTTAACCACTAAAAATTATAGATAATGCACTTTATTTTCAGAATCAAGATGACTTGTGCCTCTAATTCTTCTTGAACAGTCACCAGCCTTTGATACAGTCAATCACTGTCTTGTCAAAAAACTCTGGAAATCCAAATAGGTCTGAGTGGAATCATTCTTATGTGATTAGCTCAGTAGCTGCTTTCAAGTGATCAATCTTTTCCTTACCCTCTCTGAGGGAGTCCCTCAAGCTTTAATCCTATTGCTCATTCTCTTTATTCTTTACAGGAAATCATCAGTTACTCTGTGGCAACCCTGCACTGTCTTCTACCTTCTCTCTGCTTATAGTACCAAACTGTATATGCAACTCTCCTACCCTGAAGATGATTCCTACCTAAATCATACTCTCATGAGCTATGGTACTGGATGTCGTTTTAGCATCTACATAAGCAAATACATTAAACAGATAAAAAATGCTCATCAGGTTAGACTTCTCAAGAGAATCAAACCTTTCATCCTAAAATGTATGGCTAAACCACTGGTACTGTTAAAGAGAATTTTTAATTAATAAATAATATTAGCTGGATGTTATGAATGATTTGTATCTAAAATGAATTAACTGCACTAAACAGAGCTGTCCATTTTGATTTAAATGTGACTATGTTTTCAATTGTCCTGTCACTCTACTGAAACATTAGTGTAATATGTTGTGTGATACTGCCATTTACTTTTTAATAAGATGTCATTCTTGTTAAATAATTTTTATTAATATAAGAAAAAGTACCAAATTAACAGTAAACATGAGGTGGGAAAGTTAGCATGGTAAAACGAAAAGCATGTTACGAATGATGTAATCCAAAAAGACTTAAAAGGAAAACAACCTTATGCATTAAAGGTGGATAGGAAGAATTAAAGGTACTTAATAAATCAAATAGTGTTATACCAATGATTTTGCAATAAAAGGAGAGAGAGAGAAAGAGAGAAAAGAAAGGGAAAGAAGAGGAGAAGGAAGGGAAGAAAATAATAGAAAAGGGGTTAGTGTAAAGAAGGATGTGAGGATAAGTAAGAAGTAAAAGGAAGCCAGATCAAATCAGATTTAATTTTCTGAGAGAGCGATAGCGAAGAAACAGTAGAGATTCGTTATTCATTACAAATAAGATTCCACCATGTTAAAATACAAATTTTGGAATTATCTTTCCAACAAGTTAAAATAACTTTAAAAGCAAGAGCAATGAAAAGGTCAAACAATTTTAGCTTAGAAGAGTTGTTAGAAAATTAATCAAACATGGAACCAGGGAAGACATTTGAAATTGATAGTGGAATACGGCAATGAAACATCTTAGAAGTTACAGACCAAATGCAGTTCCAAAATTTGAAAACATTAGGGCAGTAATAAATTAAATGCAATAGTGTGCCATCAGAGGAAAGACAAGACCAGCAAAGGGGAGAGGAAGAGGGATTAATTTTATGAATAAAAACGGGTGTGCGAACTACTCTATTGTATAGAAATAATAAGGATTGAGTAATATTAGCAGCTTTAGAGGTGGTAAAGATTTTGTACCATAACTTATCCCATCTTTGAATCGAAAGAGTGAGTGAGAGGTCTTGTTCCCATGCCAATTCTACAGGGGATTTTTGTCTTTCAAGTATAGGGGTAACAAGCATTTTATAGATAAGTGAAGCTTTGGGGGAGGATTCGGAGGAAATATTATATAAAAGGGTCAGAGGGATGAATAAAGTAGAGTCATCAGGGACATTTTTTGATATTAGGAAGGATTGAAGTGCCTGTGCTAATTGTGAGTATTGGGATATATATGATGAGGGCAGGTTATAACGTTCTTGTAATGTAGTAAAGGGTATGACAGAGTTATGTGATATCAGTTGGTGAACATAAAAAATATCCTTTTCTTTCCAGTGTTTAAAGTAGAAAGATTTGTAGCAAAATGTAATGAATTCGTTGTACCAGATGGAGGAGGCAAGGAAGGCTTGATAGAAATTGGAGCCATCAGTAAATAAGGAATGTAATAAGTGTTGAGAATATTTTAAAATGGGATATTTAGAAATGAAAGTACAATTGGACATAAAGCAGATATCAGTAAAAGAAAATTCATGTATCAAGGAGCGTTCAAAGGTAACCCAGCGAGGTATCGGTTAGTCCTTGTCTTGGCGATTTAGAGAGTAAAATTGTCTTATCAAAAAGGCGGTATGATATAGTTTGAAATTAGGGAATCGTACCCCTCCTTCATTTTTTGGTTTAAGTAATCTAGATAAAGCAATACGTGCAGGTTTATTACACCATAAAAATTTAGTGCATAGAGAATTAATTTGGTTAAAGTAATAATTTGGGATGCGAAAAGGTAGCATCGAAAGCAAGAAAAGAATAAGCGGAACAATCATCATTTTGATAGTATCCAGTCTGCCCCACCAAGATAGAAAAAGAGGAGACCATGAAGAAAGCAGATTTTGAATTTTAAGTTTTAAGGTACTAAAGTTATGGGAGAGAGTATGAGAGATGGTAGGTGAAAACCAAATACCTAGGTACTTGAGTTTAGACGAACACCATTTAAAGTTCGTATTAGAAAACATATATTGGTAACATAAGGAATTTAAAGGCAAAACTTCAGTTTTAGAGAAGTTTAACTTGTATCCAGAAATTTTAGAATATAGATCAATCTCCTGCAGGAAAGGGGGTAGAGAAGTGATAGGTTTTGAGAGATAAATCAAAATATCATCTGCATAGGCAGATAATTTGATTTCATGGGAATTGTATTGAAAACCCGTGATAAGAGGATTGTGAAGAATGCTTTCAAGAAAAGGTTCCAGACATAAAAGAAATAAAAGAGGGGAGAGGGGACAAACTTGTCTAGTACCTCTGTGCAAACTAAAATACGGGGATGAAATACCATTGACAGAGATACAGCTACGAGGTTCTGAGTATAATAATTTAATGAATGAAATAAATTTGGGTCCAAATCCGAACCAATTGAGAGATTTGAACATAAAATGCCAATTTATACGATCGAATGCTTTTTCAGCATCTAGGGACAATGCAGCAAGAGGGTCTGGATATTTCTTCCCTAGCGTAAGAATATTAGAGAACATTCTAGCATTATCCGAAGTTAGTCTACCTTTAATAAAGCCAGATTGATCAGGTTTAACTAGCAAGGGCATAACGTCAACGAGTCGAGAGGCAAGAATTTTTGCAAACATTTTACAGTCATAATTAATTAATGACATTGGGCGATAATTTTGACATAAAGTATGATCTTTATCAGGTTTAGGGATAAGTACAATGAGAGCATCCAGAAAGGAGCCTTCAGATTTAGAGTTTGAAATGAATGAGGAGAAAAGTTCAAGTAAGTGAGGAGCAAAAGTAGAAGAGAGAGAGGAGATAAGCTCTATAGAAAAACCATCAGGGCCAGGAGCCTTAGCTCTTTTTAGGGATTTAATGGCAAGCAAGATCTCTTGCAGCAAGATATCCTTTTCAAGAAGATTCATAACTTCCGGTATAGAGGGAGGAGGCGGGAGATCAGCAAAAAATGATAGGATATCATTTTCGGAAGGATGTGTATCATCTATATATAGTGAATTATAATAGGACTGGAAAGCATTTACAATGTCTGAATCAGAATGTAATACATTATTAGTAAGGGTATTACGAATAGGACCAATGGATTTCTTTTCCGTTTTCACTTTTAAGTAATAAGCTAACATTCTACCTGCTTTGTTTTGGCCCCCATGATACTTGGACTTTATTTTAAGTAAAATATTACATGCATCATTGGTAGCTAGTTTGTTTAAATCTGATTTCGCCTTAATAAGGTCCCGAAGGTGAGTAGGGCAGTTGGATGTAAAGTAGGCATGTTCAAGCGTTTTGATATGTTGGAGACTAGATAAGTATTGGGAGTTTAGTGATTTTTGCTTCCTGGCAGTGTAGGCAATAGTAAAAGCACGGAAGGAGGCTTTAAAAGCATCCCAGTTATTGTGGACAGAAGTGTCATTAGACTTATTGAACTTAAAAAATTCATTAATAAAGGAGCAAGCCTCAGGGATAAAGTTTTGGTCAGATAATAGGGAATTATTAAATCTCCATCGAGCATATTTGGAAGTAGTGAAGGACAAATCAAGTGAGGCAGAGACAGGAGCATGGTCAGAGATAAAAATAGAGCCAATCTCAGAAAATTGGATAGAGGGAAGTTGGGATTTTGAAACCAAAATGTAATCAATGCATGACATGGTGTGATGTACATTGGAGGAAAATGTAAACTCATATTTATCAGGATTACTTGTCTTCCATACATCATAGAGTGGACGGGAGGCAATAGCAGATTGAATTGCTTTATGGGATTTATCAGGTTTAAATTTACAATTTGATTTCCTGTCAGAGAAAGGGTCTAGCCAATTGTTAAAATCTCCGGCGACAATGATGTTAGGATTAGTAATAGAGGACAACTTTAGCTTAATCATTTGCCAAAAATCCGGATCAGATTTGACCGGTCCATATATGTTAAAGAAGGTGACTTGTTTGTTATATACCTTGGCATTAAGTATTACCCATCGTCCACTTGTATCACACTCAGTAGATAAAACTTGAAGCTTTAAAGATTTATGACATAGAATGGCAACACCTCCTTGCGATTAAGAGCAGGGGAAAAACAACTTGTCCCACCCATTGGCGTTTAAGTTTGAGGGATTCAATATCAGTACAATGAGTTTCTTGTAAAAAAGCAACTTGACATTTAAGTTTCGATAAATGAGACAGTGTACCTTTTGACGTTTAACAGGATGACCTAGACCACGAACATTCCACGATACGACATTAACCATGGTGTTGACTAAAGACAAGGGTACAGGAACATTGAAGGCACACTGTAAAAACATAAAGGAAAACGTAAAGCCCTCATTCGTGAGAAACGAAGTAATGTAGAAGGGTTACGAAAAACATAGAAAGGGAAAAAAGGAAATAAAAAGGGAAAACAGGAATAGGAAGGATAAGAAATAGCAAGAAAGAATGAGAAGAAAATAAGAGAGATAATAAAAAGAAGAGACAGATCAAGAACCATAAGCCAGATCTGAGAGAAAAAAAGAGTAAGAAGAGAAACAGGCATGTAAGCATCCAAAAACAAGAAGCAACATCGGAGAGAAAAAGAAGATAACATATTAAGAACATTTCGAACCACGTAATCAAAAATTAGAGAACATAACTAGAGAACCAAATTAGAAACCCAAAAAGTAGTAATCGCATTTAAATAACATGAGAACAGTGTATGTTAGACATTAGTGTCCATAGATGACCTGGTGATAGATTGCAGGAATAATTTTAATTTGGTCGGATCTTCAAAAGAGCGGGAAACACCCTCGTGAGTAACTTTGCAGAGGCAGGGATGTAGTATACCATAGCGAATATTCAGAGATCTCATTTGAGGACGTAGTGCCAGAAATTCCTTGCATCGAGCATTGGTCGCATTAGAAAGATCTTGGGAAATAAAGATGTTATGACCAGCCCAGACAAGACAGCGTTTCTCTCTAGCACATTTCAGTACTCGCATTAGGTCAGTAAATTCTAAGAAGAGCAATATGATACCACGCGGTCTGGTGGAATGGGGTTGAAGGCGACCAAGCCGATGAGCTCTTTGAATGTTTAAAGGTGCAGAAGACTGAAGATTCAAGAGTTCAGGTAAAAATTTCTTCAGGAAGGAAAGGAGGTCAGGGCCCTCAATATTTTCCGGCAGACCATAAATACGTAAATTGTTCCTTCTGTTGCGATTTTCAAGGTCCTCGGTATGAAGCTTAAGCTTTTGGATTTCTTGTTCCAACATAGGAATCTTGGTCGTCAAGTCTTGAATGTGGCCCACAAGTTGTTCCATTTCGGTGATTTTACCTTCCATGTTGATCCATCTATCTTCAATCAACTGCAGTTTCTCGTTGGTAGCACTCATGAAGGGTTTAAGTGCACGTAATTCGTCCAAAATTGTATCCAGGACCGGATTTGAGGATGACTGAATCGGAGAAGGTGGGTCATTCTTGACTCTTTTAGGCTTGGTGCCAGAGGAGGAAGCCTTAGAGAGGCTAAGTGATTCAGTAGACATTTTAAAGATGCGTGTCTGACCTTGAAGAGGCTTTTTAGTAGGAGAAATTCTGCCCATAAAAGAGGGTGTAATGAAGGAATCGTAAGAGAACAGCACACTGCAAGTGTATATACGCTAATACCTCAAAAACTTACACAGAAGAAATTAGAGGTATAAATAATCACATTACAATATATGTTACTGAGAAATATGAAGAGCATGTAACAGTAAATGCAGACACTAAAAAACTAGTTCTGAAGGAATTTGTGCAGTAAGCACCAAAAGGACACAAATTCCATTGACAGGTGTTTAATACAATAAGCTAGAGCATTATAATGTGGCATTAATATGAGATCCGTAGGATGAAGGAAAGTTGCAGACCTGAACAGAGCCAAAAAGCCAAAGTCATATGTGGACTTTGTGGAAGAAATGCAGCGCAGGCGCGGGAATGCGTAAAATGGCGGCCGCTCGGTACTTCAAAGAGCCCAGCACGCGCATTTTTACGATAAAATCCCAGTCCTGACAGTCGCAAACAAAAAGTGAACCCAAAACAGAAATGGAATCTTACTTTCTGTAACAAATGGACCCAGGAATAATCATACTGTTGAAGCAATTCCGAGGTTTGTTGGAAATACCACTTGTTAAATGATTGTAGAACCGAAGTGCTTTATAAGTCCACTAGAGAGCAGACAGAGACTTTTTTGGGGGCCTTTCGCATTAAACACAGAAGTTCATTGTTCTTCATTTCAAAGGCAACACGACTCGTTTTCCCTGTCCTGCACTTCTATGAAACTACATTCCATCATGGAAATAAAAGCTCCATGCAGACAGTAATTGGGTTTGGAAACTGTTCGGGATGCCCAGCATATGCACCAGAAAAGGAGAAACACTTCAAGTAGAGGAAATGCAATGCGAGCGTCGGAATGCGCAAAATGGCGGGCGCTCTGTACCTCAGGGAGAGTTGCGCATTGTAATGAAATGTGATGAAAAGCGGGTATAATTACAGCCCCGCTCGTTCAAGAGACTGCCACAATGAAGGGACGTTGGAGACCAGCTTTGAGTGCGCTGGGCATGGTCTCAAAGTGGGCGAAATATGATTTCTTCGCTCCGTGAACAGACAGAGCTCAGCAGGATGCCATCTCGCTGGATGCGTAAGCCACGCCCCCCCAAGATGCCATTCTTAAACTCTAGAGGAAAATTACATCTCAAATGTTAGTGGCCGATTATGATAACGGTCGGCCCGTCGGTGGCAGTCACCGCCATCGGAACCATTTTATCTGCCTGCCATATTTCAATGATGGGCGGATGGTTGGCGGTCGGCAAGACCAACCACCACGCATCAGTAGGGCTCCTTGAGCCCACCGGTGCGGCGGAGGGGGTTGTATACCCTACCACGGTGGCGTGCCTGCCAGGCACCACCGTAGGGATTACAATGTCCCTTTCCGGCCGCTTTCTCATGGCGGCTAACTTGCCATAAAAAGGCAGGCAGAAAGGGACTTTGGGGGGCCCGTAGCAGGCCCCCCTTGCCCCCTGGCCCTACGATATGGGCACTGGGGGGCACCTATGGTGCCCCCCCTACATATCCCTGCACCATGTGGCAGGCACCTCGTGGTGCCTGCCACCTCATGGTGCCTGCCACGTAGTGCAGGGATATGCCAGGTGTCCCTATTCAGCTTTGCGGCGGGTGCTGCAGCCAGCAGCACCTGCCGCAATGCAAAGTATAGGCATTGCGACTGCTGTGGTGGCAGTCGCATCATAATGCTTGTGTCGGGACCGCTGACAGCTTGTCGGGCGGTCCCATCCTAATCAGCCCCTTAGTGTTTAAAGTTCTTCCTGCCGAAGGTCAGTGAGTCTATTCATTGCATAAGTCTGTTATTGTTTTATGTGTAACTAGATATTTTCTGTCACATCCAATGACATTAGGGCAAAAGGGAACTAATTATTATTAATCTAGGGGATGATATTAGGTATTGTTGCACTTTATTTTGTATTGTGATTTGCTGAGCTTATGTAACATTTTACACACCTCAAGCTGACTGTATGATTTTTGCTGTTTAGTTTGCTATAAAAGAGGGCTCATTTTGGAGGTGAGCCAGAGCGTTCTCTCTCACTTTTAGGTAACAGATCTATACACATGCAGATCTTTACTTTGGACTTCATATAGACTCTGTTAGAAATGGGGTTTCTGGTTGGCAATGGTATGCACCTAAGCCAGGCAGAATCCACCACTCTAGTCAGGGCAAGTAAGTTGCACACCAAAGATAACCTGTGCTCCTAGGCCGGACTGGCTACCGGGCGTTTTGGTGTGCTGCCAAGCTGGGGGCTTATTTCACTGCGGTGGGGGCTGATTTTATTGATGGGGACCTGCATGTGCGTCTAAATAAACAAAGCAAAACAAATGGTTTTAAAGCATACTTTAAAACTATTTGGTTTTCCATTGTTTATTTAGAAAGGCCCGGTAGCCAGTCCGGCCCTGCTATGCTCACCCTCTGGTAGCTTGGCGCAGAGCAGTCAGGCTTATCATCAGAGGCAATGTGTAAAGCGTTTGCGCAATATACTCACATTAGTATTACAACGAATACACCACAAAAAAGACTCCACACAGAATTATATGAAAAAATATATATATATATATTGTATATAAATCATAGACCAAACAACATAAATCAAAACACCGGTGCCTATAATGGAAATCCTGGGTCATTACTCTTTATCCTGACACAACAAGAACCAAAATGATATGCATTATACCCTCAGGGCATGAAATGCAACAGGTTTTAAAAGATTTACACATGAGTCTCCAATTCTGTGCATGCTATGCGAATCCTGACAATGCAAGATTAAAACGAAAAATACCATGGCATAAAAATGCAGCAGATTGTAATAAATCACATGAATCCCGATATCAGTATAAGTACAACACCTGCACCATGATATATAACTACTGAACACAGGAACACCTGCTCTACTACTATGTTGGTTACAATACTTCTGAATGTAATGAGCCCCCTTCTGAAGAATTGCAGGAAAGAGAAAAATGCACTCACTCTAAATATGGGCTTTATGGTAATTTAGGCAAGTAATCCCAAGTATGCTGCAAGTTTCCACATGGGGGCCTCCGTTGAGGACTCACTCCGTAATGCCACCATCAAGGAATAAGTGTTCCCAGGCCCCAAAACAGGGCACTCGTGTACAGGTACCACAACAATGCCCCCACGGTCCCGTCACCAGTGTGTGGGGCATCCAAGAGACCTCGCTCGGTCCCTCACCTTCTTCTTAGCCAACAGCTGCCCGCGAACATGCGGTGCAGCTGTATCAGTGCAACCCGAGTGGGGGAAAGGAGTGACACAGGAAACCTCATGGGACTCACCAGGGCTGCCCTGGAGTGAGCGTTGGGTGGTTTAACAGTCTCTGGTTGTGGGAGAGGAGCAGAAAACAGCACTCTTAATGTGCTGTGGTAAAAGTAGACAGGAGTGGTGCACTGTGCTCCACATGTACTGGGCTCCGGGGGGGGGGGCGTTAGGCAATCAAGGGTCTGTCGTGCCCACATTGCCTGTGCAACACAACCCACAAAGAGGACATGCCAGTCCTAGGCAAACCCCTCTCACAGGGGATTCCTTGAGAGGGGCACTGAAGTGGATGTCTGCTTGGCATTTCTAAAATAGTAATAAAAATCCACCTACACCTGTAAGCATGATTATTCACTACCATTCTAAACATACCAAACATTACAATGCTACTACTTTCAGATCAGGAATTACCACTTAAACATATATAAGGGAATTCCCAATGATAGCATCTGGAAGGGGCAGGCCTCTTAGTAGTGAGAAACAAAATAGACTGTTTGTCACTACCAGGACATGCCACACAATAAGGGCACATGTCTACCCATTTACCTACACAGCACCCTGCCCATAGGGCCTACATTAGGGGTGACCTATATGTAGTAAAAGGGGAGTTTAAGGCTTGGCAGGTAGTTTTAAATTCCAAGTTAATGTGGCACTAAACTGTGCACTCAGGCACAGCAATGGCAGAGGCCTGAGACAGGTTTGAAAGGCTACTTCTGGAGTTGGCATAATCTGCGCTGCAGACCCACTAGTAGCATTTAATTTACAGGCCCTGGGTATATGGGATACCACTGTACATGGGACTTACATGTAAATTAAATATGCCAAACAGGTGTAAACCAATCACACCATGTTTAAAGGAGAGAGCACATGCAATGTATCAAAGATTAGCAGTGGTAAAGTGCCAAGAGTCCTAAAGCCAACAAAAAGAGGGTCAACAAAAATACAGGAGGAAGGCTAAATGTTTGGGGATAACCTTGCAAAAAGAGCCAGGTCCAACAGACTCATAAAGTCTTGAGGATAACACCACACCCGATCCTGTGTAGGTACTTTATCTTAGATAATCTGATAAATTAGTCTCCAGCATTAACTACAGTAACTCCCTTCTAGTTGGCATACCCAAAAAAAAGTATGGCCCCTCTTAAGGAAGCACTATATGCAATTGCTAGAATAGTCACTGGAACCAGAAGGTTTTATCATATCACACCAGTTCTGACTGGTCTCACATGGCTCAAAATGGAAGTAAGGAGTCTTTTTAAACTCATCTGCATAGAGCAAAAAGATCTTCATTCTGGAACTCTGTAATACCTAGTGGAAAATACCATCATCTCAAAAGAGTCTGACATCCTAAGTATCTCTGACAATCTAAAACTCTGGCCTTCAACACTTAAAAATATGTTTCCAGTTGTGCTCTCAGGGTATGGAACTTCACACCCCTACTCATCAGAACAAATCATGAATTTCAAAATGACCTGAAGATTGTCTTGTTTTAATAACATGGTGCATTATTTAGCACTTGACCAAAGAGTACTCTGTCACAATGCCATCACCTGCCACAAACCTGGTGAAGGAATATTACTCTGCAAACTGATAGTCCACCGTCTCTACTTAGAGTCAGCCGAACTGTTGTTTCTACCAGCTCCGCTAGGGGAAATCTTAGGCCGTTGCCAGGTCAGACATTCTAACATAATTTCTTCCTGTTCGGGACCACCAGGAAAAACCTGGTGGTTCTAAACAGTAATACAAAAATGTCGTCCCCCCAGACCCTGGGAGAAATCTTCCAAGGTGTCAGGGACATTAGTGTCTTTTGGGTTTTAAAAACAAACTCCCTCTGTGGGAGTTTGTTTTTGAAAAACAAAAAGTTTTTACTGAGCAGCTGGCCACTCGGCAAACTCACAGTGCCTTTGGAAGAGCCACCTTGGTGGCAGCTCCTCTGAAGGCACAGTGATCTACACATCCACACCAGACCTATGAAGATCTCAAAATATGGTGAGATGTAGTCTGCCAGGAAGCAAAGTACATGCCTCCATTGCCCTGGAGAACCGAGTACAGCCCACCAAACCCTAAATGTGCCTTATTTTTCTTTCCAGATCAGTGTAACTTTTGTAAGTGTTTTTACTTATATAAAACACCTTTCTAGCCATCCTGGGTGTTGTTCATATTTTATAAAAGCACAAATAAATAGATAAGAAAATACAAGCTAGAATTTGCATGATGTGTTCCAATGTACAGTCTTTTGTGGTAAGTCATCTAGAAGACAGACAACCACCAGCACAATTAGTACTTCCAATCTGTCCCTAATTATCAAATGTATGTCTTAAAGTTCGAAGTATGCCTTTCTCCATGAGAATCTTCCTTTCTAAATCAGAATGAGGGTACACCATGTGGTATCACCACACAACGTGAAAGAGTACAGCAGAGAAAGACAACTGTAAGCCAACCTGATCAGCCAAGACTTCCCCTTTTCTTGGGCATGGATAGAAATATTATGATGATCAGTTTCTGGGCTTAGAGTATGTGCACTGCACAATCCATAGTGCTAAGAAAGAAAGCCTACTATTGCAACAGTACTCTTCTGAGCATTCTCACTTGTGAAGTAGACAAACAGTAGAAATGTTATAACAGCTTTAATCTCGCTCAGTCCTTCTTCATAGTCCAGTCTGGAAAACCTATACCTCTGTACCTGCATTGTTATCATCAGTGAACAGTCCACTCTTCTACAGTTGAAGGCCCATAAACCTGCCACTGTCTCCACAGACTGAGTCTACAACACAGCTAAAAGATTTTACTTGACCATTTGCGTCTTATCGGCAACTGCAGAAATCTGAGAGGAATACTCAACCCATTACTGTGAGCCTTAGAAAAGTGGAACATTTTCTATGTTAAAGTAGGTGACACTTCTACCTGGTCATTATAATCTCCAGTGCTTTAAGAAGCTCAAAACTGTAGAGTTGCATACATATTTCCTGTCTTGCCCTACTTCAGAGTTACATGACCTTAAAATTGGATGTCTAATTTTTTTCTCAGAGACCCAAAATGGGAAAACCCCTATGATTCCTCAGGATATTCATGTCTTACAAAATCCATATAACGTATTGCAGAGGGTACATCCCTAATGTGCAATAATATTTTGGAGGGTTGTGTTTGCACCTTGTGGTATTAGTGTGCATTACAGGGAACACTGAGGAAAACAAACAAAGCATAGACCCAGGTCCTAATTATGCGGGGGAAAAAATAACCAAATTGGGAGAGAGAAGTAGGTAAAAGAATAAGAATGCTATGAGGGACGATTGTTAACAAATTTCTACTATTTCCACTAATTATGTAGCAAAGCCCTGGAAGTTTCAATTTAGGTTTAGGCAAAACAGAAGCAGCATAGAGCTTTCAATGGATATATTGGTTGGGTGTCTTTAGAATTTATGAGCATATTAACGTATGTTATAAGTATACAGTTATTACCCTAATACTAGTTTTGTGTTTGTCAAGCTTTGGGTGCCAATTTCCCATTGAGAAACACCTGTCACTGCAAAAAAGACTACTCAGTCTCGATGAAATAACTATATGGTGTTGCTGATTTTCTAAAATCAACTATTTTCATGATAAAAGCTCAGCTGATAAAAGCATGAAAATGGTATGACCATAATAATTCAACGTAAGGGTACCTTTTTCACTTGGACCACATGGTGATTTGTATTTTGGCAGGTATAAATCTTATCTTAGAATGGCTGTCTAATGTATACTCTCTTGGCAAGATGTAATACTTCCCATCAAATAGTTTGGTTAGAGAAAACAGAAATTGGAAATTGGTTGAGGGAGGTGGAATCCCCACTCAGGCAACAACCACAATCCTTATCAATGTGAATCACAAAAGTCACTAAATTAACCTGTACTTGATCTTCTGGTAGCTTGGCACAAAAGCAGTCAGGCTTAACTTAGAGGCAATCTGCAAAGTATTTATGCAGCACACAAACAGTAATAAAGTGAAAGGCCATCACAAGAAGAATCCCTCACGAATGTAGAAAAATAGAGTGAATTTTAATAAATAAAAAGATACCAGAACGGCAGACATCTAATCAGTAGAACTGGAGATATTGAATGTAGTGACAGCAGCTCCAAGTAGCAGAAACCGACATTTGCAGTTATCCGGTCACACTAGGCCAAGGAAAAGTAAGATATAGGCATCAGGTTAGTCCCCCTGAGGAATTACGTTCTTAAGTCGGGCACAAAGTGTTTCGTTGACATTGGACGGACCGCAAGGAGGAGGCTTTCGGCACTAAGAGCAGGTCGAGCATCATGGATGGTTGTTGCTATAGCATGAAAAGCCGGTTGTCTCTCAAGCCTCACGTTGGTGGATAGTCACGCAATGTCGCTGCTGGAGATCTCGCATGGCCGGTCATCATGGATGCTTGCTGTTGGCACAAAGAGCCTGACCTGAGCTGCACTTTAGCGATCATTCTAAGTGGCACAGTTTTGGGGCAACTGGGCCATTCAGGGTTTACAGAAAGCCCTAACTTCAGCATTTTCACCTTTTAGTTCAGGAGTAGTTCTCATTTACACCAGGCAGGAGTCGAAGACCTACAGGGCACGTCATGGGGATCAGGAATAGCAGCAGGACCCAGGTAGGTCCAGTGTCAGCTATTGTATTTGTATTTAAATTTATTAAGCACATTATGCCCAAAGGCTTCAAAGCGCTACTGCTGCCTAAAGAAGATCCAATTACGGAAGGAAAATAGCCAAGTTTTCAGTTGCTTATGGAGGGCCATGTGAAAAACTACACTGGCACTGTGGATGAGCAGCATATTCCACAATTTTGCAGCTGCTTCCGAAAAAGTGCGACCACCCCATCCAGCCTTCTGGAACCTAGGAATGATCAACTTACTCAGAGAGGAAGATTTCAGCTGTGTCTTAGGAGAGTACCAGTGAAATACTGATCTCAGGGATAACAGCCCCTGGAGGTACAGAGCCTGATGGACCAATCACAGTGCTTTAAAGGTCACCCACTTGCTGATAGGTAGCCAGTGCAGGGAGCGCAAGCCTTCCCTAACTGAGAGGTATTTAGGTACATTCAATATCAGGCGGGCTACTGTATTTTGAATGACCTGAAGTTTATTGAGCGAAATCATTATTTTTTTATTTTTTTTATTTATTTTTTTGAACGGTTTTATATAGCATGAACATGACCCATCAGTGTATCAGCGCACTGTACATAAAAGCAAGCAATATAACCAGGAGAAGATAAAGAATAGCACAGGTCATGGGAGGTAAACAGCAGTATAAAATGCATTGTAGAACATTACAAACAGTGCAGTAAACAGGAAGTACAGTACGTTTGGGTGGCTTCAGGACTATTATTGCTAGTAGCTATTTGACTTCTTCTTTTATTGTGGTGATCGAGGGGTTAGTTCTGATTTCGGGAGGAAGAGAGTTCCATATTCTCGGAGCAAGACCAGAGAAGGATCGGTTGTAAGTTCTCTATTTGTTGAATCTTTGAGGCTTCAGCAGTAGGTTATTAGAACTTCTTAGGGCTCGGTTCAAACCAGATAGTTCAAGTTTTTTTGCCAGATAGACTGGAGTGTTCTAGTGCAGTGCTTTGTGTGTCAGGCAGGCTATCTTGAAATAAATCCTAGCTTCGAAAGGGAGCCACTTGAGTTGAATTAGGTCCGGCGTGATGTGATCACGTTTTCAAGAATCTGTGATGAGTCTGGCAGCAGAGTTCAGGGTAGCCCTTAAAGGGGCCAGACTAGCTTTGGGAAGCCCAGCCAGGGTCACAGTTCTGTAATCTAAGTGGGAGATAACAAGGGAATGGACTGCTAGCTGCATGTCATCAGGAGGCAAGAACGGTTTGATTTTCCTTGAAGTGTTGAGTAGGTGATTGGCTCCTCTAGTTGTTGCACTGATGTGGTCTTTCATGCTCAGGTGTTTGTCCAGCGTTATGCCTAATGATCAGGTAGAATACACAAAATGTGGAGTGCAATTGAAGGTTGTTAGTTGTTTGAGCCAATCTTGAATGGGGGTAGGATGATTGTGGGGGGCAATCAGGAGGAATTCCGTCTTGAGGGTATTTAGCATAAGGTGATTGTGAGTTAGCCAATGTTGAGTTTTCACAAGAGCAGAGTTAAGAGTTTTGATATCATCAGGTGGGGACATTTTTAGGTATATTTGAGTGTTGTCTGCGTACATGTGATAATATGTGTTCAAACGGTTCAGAATTTTAGTGAGTGGTTCCATGCACAAGTTGAAGAGCGTGGGTGATAGTGCAGATCCTTGAGGCACCCTTATTGAGACCAGGGTGTTGTTAGAAAGGGAATGGTTGACTTTGATTCTTTCTGTAAGAATGAGGCAAACCAATTTAAAACAGGGCCTGATAACCCCATGTCGAGCGCCGAGGAGAGATCCAGGAGAATAAGTAGGCAGCTTTCATTCTGGCCAAGTAGTATCAGAGCGTCATCGACAATGTGTGTCAGGGAAGCCTGATTGGAATTGGTCGAGGAGTTGAAATTGACCGATGTGATAACACAGTTGCGTGTGCATGCATTTCTCAAGTAGCTTGGCTAAAGTCGTCATGATATTGGAAATAGGTCTGAAGTTGTTTGGATCGTTTAAGTCTGCATTTGGCTTTTTAGGTATGGGGGTGACTTGGCCAATCTTGAGGCAATCAGGAATCATGCCTTGAAGGAGAGATTCATGGACAATCTTAGACCAGAGTGGGAGTATGGAGGGTATACGTTCTTTGAAAAGCTTGGCGGGCACAGCATCCTTGAAATGATTTGAAGGTTTTAATGAGTTTATAGTTTTGAGTAGCTCAGCATCGTCTGGTAGAATAAAAGTATTCCATAATGCCTGATTTTTTGGTGAGTGAACCATGGAGCCAGAAAGATGGGAACTCAACAAGGGGAACGGCGGGGCAATGGACTGGGTTAGGCCCAGTGTATTTGGTGAGGTGCGCTGTAATTCTTGTTCGATCTTTATTCTCTTTTCAATGAAGAGTGTAGAAAAGTCTTCACTGCTAAGGGTTAAGTCACTGAGTGTAGAGTGTTGATTAGTTGAGTGATTAGCTTGTTGTTTGATAATTTCTAACAGTTTTTTCTGCCTGTTTTTGGCGTGGTCGAGCTGAGACCTGAAATGTGCAGTTTTGGCACTATAGATATGTTTGTTATAGGTGCTTCTTACCATCCTCAGCTACTTGAGGTTTGTTATGGAGGGAGAGTTTCTCCATGACCTCTCTGCCATTCTCAGTTTGTGTCTTTCCTCATTAAGGGAGCAGTTGAACCAGGGTTTGGAGGGTTTTCTGGGTATTTTTTTGAGTTGCTTTGGAGCAACTGAGTCAAGTATATCATTCATGGAGTGAATGTAGTGTTCGGTAAGGTCATCTAGATTTGTCAAGTTAGAGGACGGGTGAAGTAGGTTATTACTAACCCTGGGCAAAGCACTACGCTACGCTCGCGTAGTTTGCGAAGTTTGCGCTACTTCGCACAACGCGAATTGCACGTAGCACAGTGCAAACACGCGTAGCGTAGCGTAGTGCAGCGGTCATTTTTTGCTTGCTCGCGGTCCTCAACGTCAAGTTGGCGACCGCGAGCAAGCAAAATGACATCCCGGCGAGACTTTTTCCTCGTTCGCGATCAGCAACATCAAGTTGCCGATCGCGAGCGTGGAAAATAAACCTCCCGGCGAGAGTCTCAACGCGGGGAGGTCAGGTTTCTCATTGCGAGTGGTCGCGTATGCTCGCGACCGCTCGCGATGGGAAACTACCAGTCCGCGTTGAGAAAGCTGCCGCTCGAGTAAAAATCTACTCGAGCGGCAGTAAAAGACAGCTCGCACTGTGCAAGATGCCGTTTTCAATGATTGCACAGTGCGGACAAGCATCCGGCACTGTGCAATCATTGCGAACAGTGCACTACGCAGTTCGCGTAGTGCTACGCGTAGCTCGCGTAGTGCGAACTGCACTTTGCGTAGCTTCGCGTAGCGCTACTTCGCGAACTACGCCCAGGCTTAGTTATTACTAATGTTGGTTAGCTCATTTATATTGATGTTCCTTGAGTCTTGTGATCATTGTTTGGCCTTACGAGGTTGACCTTGTCTGGTCAGCACCCTTTCCAAGATCAGATATCAGATTAAGTAATGATCCAACTAGTCACAGGGAGTTATGGCATCCATTTGAAAAACTTTGTCTTTGAAAATGATTAAGTCGACGGTGGATCCCTTGATGTGGGTAGGTTCGTTGCAGGACTGTGTGTGGTTTAGGTCAGAGAGGAAAGCTTTGAAGGTGCACAGTATCCATTACTCCCAAACAAACAAGGCAGTACCTACATGGAACTTCTAAACCACATTAAGCAACAGACCAACAATTACTGTCCCCCAAAAATTATTATTGACTTCAAGCAAGCTATGATACAATCTATATTAAAGTTTTACCCCCACACATCATACAGGGATGTAACTATCATTTTAATCAAAGTCACTGAAGGCCTGATTACGGGTTTGGCGGTCTGACCTCACCACCGGCCCCTCAGGAAACACATAATATGGCGATCGGAAGATCAAAGGCGCATCGGTCTCCTAGCGGTCGTGGATGCTGTCCTTTGGCATTCATACCAATGAACCCGTAATAAGACCCTTAGAATCCTTTATTTCCACTACAAAACAACTTACATCAGGGAAGGTTTTGGACACTAAAAGGGTAAAACATACTATTCCCACTTAAAAATAAATCAAGTAATGGAATGTGTTGGGCACTAAAGGGGCAACATTTACTATTCCCATTCCAATATAACTTAACTCAGGGAAGGTGCTGGATACTAAAAAGGTAACATTGTCCATTACCACTGCATCAAAACATATCTCAGCAAAGGCTTTAGACACTTAAAGAGTTAAATATACTATTCCCACTCCAATATAACTTAACTTAGGGAAGGTGCTGGACACTAAGAAGCAACACTGTCCATTCCCACTGTCCATAAAGATGTTTGACACTGAGTGCCTCATTATGATGTTGGTCGGAAAGCATTCCGACCGACTCCTTGTCGGAATTTTGTCTGACTTGGGGTTGGGGAGTCTGACCGACCAATTACGATGTTTCCAAACACCGTTCAGTCGGACTCCCATTGAATTCAATGGGAGCCTGTGTTCCGACCGACAACACAGTCTCCCATTGGAAAAAGGAGGATTGTGGGAAACCTTGCACCCTGTGGCGGGCACCCCATGGTGCCTGACACACTGTGCATGGTTGTAAAGAGGGGTCCCATGGGTACCCCCACGGGCCCCAACCGGAGGCCTCTGGGTGAAGGGGGGCCTGCTATGGGCCCCCAAAGTCAGTTTCCAACAGCTGTTTCGGGCAAACTGATTTGGAAAGGCCCTCCAAATCCGACATCGTAATACGTAGGTCGGAATCGCAGTCCATAGACCTGTACGATTTGGCTCCAACCGACTCAAAAGCTCTGAGACGGAAAGACCGAACGGTTACCTTCCCATCATAATTGGTTGGTCAGAATTGTTTTTGAGTTGGTCGGAAACATAGGTTCCGACACGGTTTAGGAAAATTCGAATTCTGTTCAGAGCCTTTCCGACCGACATCATAATCGGGCCCTTAATTACAATGCCCCCACTACTACAAAAGAAGTAACCCAAAATATAGCACACTATAAAAATAACATTCACTATATCCACCACAATATCAACAAGTTACACAAACATCTAATTTAACATCTGGACACATTTTTTATTTAAAATTAAAATAAACCTCATAAATAACATATGTATTATCCATATAATGTTTTAACAAAATTTAATATAACATTACATAAAATATTTATATATGAACATATTTAACACAGTACAATATATAAAAACATAATGAAAATGTAATTAAAATTATATACATATCTATGAATAATACAGTTTAAAAAGCTTTTTGTAAATCTATAGTATACATTGTTTTTCAAATGATTACATTTACATTAAAAATAGCAGTCTTAATGTTTTTAATATATTTGCAATTTATAGAATAATATATTAAAAAATGTGCGTAGTTTATTTTCTAACAAAATACAATTTGTTTAAATGTATTATATTATAATGCTTTTTTCCATTTTTACAACTTTCAAAAACAATTGTATTGACATTATTTAAAAACTGACAACGATTTTTAAATAATACTTTTTTTTAAACGTAATACTAGTTATTTCTCATCAAATATCACATAACACTATTTATTTGAAAACATATTTAAATGTTTTAATAATTAACAATAATTTATCAATTTTCAGTTGTTTTTTAATCTTGTTTTTTTATAAACAGTCTAAAATATTTCATAAAAAATTAAAATTCTAAAATAATTCATTAAAGAACCTTTACATTTTCAGAACAAATATCCACACCCTTATCCAATATTAATTCTACACCCCAATTCAGAAAGTTTTTTAAATGTAATTTATTAAAAAATAAAAATACACAATAATACTAAATTTTATAAAATACTTTCCATGCTTATACCCTATAAACCCATCCCGCGCCTAATTTTTTGAATGTTTTTTTCCAAAAATTAGAAAACCATTAAAATATGTACACTAATACATTATTTTTAATATACATCCCATCATGATCTATTATAAACCCAACATCCCGCTCCCAAATATATAATTTTGCTAAATAAAAAAAGAAATAAAACAAATGAAATTACAAAAAAATTCTTAATACAAAAAATGATAGACAGTTACTATAACTATAAAAATATATAAAAACAAAAATAGAATATATTACACAATATTTTTAACTAAAAAACAATATTAACGACATCGGTATTAAACACAACACCTAAAATCGAAATTTTTGACAACGATATTAAAGACAATGATATTTATGTGTCACGATATTCTTGACATAATATTTATGTTACACGTTGTTTGTTTTTTCCAATATTTGTCTGAACACCCTTTTGGTGGTAGGGCACTGCATACTCTACACTGCTTCACTCTTGAAACACAGCCACAAAAAAAATGTCAACAAATTTCAGACCCTTTAAGGTTATGCCCTCTTGTTTTGGAGTTTAGTGAATACATTTGTAGCTTGTTCCCCTTTGTCAACACATCGGGTAGTGTGATGTTCTCTCTCTGCTATTGAAGCCGAGTGCTTGCCCCTGGATGATATTTTATTGCTTTGTTGGCAGAGATTGTGACATCGCTAGCAGACAGAAATAGTTGGAACACAGGGACTTTCATGGGCATGCATGTTCTGTAACTATCCTTCTACAGTTGGTCCCTGCTACAGAAGGATTCCTGTGTTCTATCATATGCTGTACAATTTCTGGACTAATGACTATTACAGGGAGCCTGTGCTTATGTCAAGATGTATAAGGAGAAGTAGCTGCAAAGCTAGGTGGCTCTGCAGACACCCATTCTGCACAATTTTGGGAGCACAAGTGGGGGCTGTTAGAGGTGAGGGTTCGATCGCAATGCACTTTTTCCCTTCGGTGCTGTACCTGGCCCATTGCATGCCAAGTTAAGAGCATTCTATGCTCAGATCCTGCATATTTTCAGATGCCAGCATTCCCACTGTTGCCCCGGAACAGACTGACAGCCCAACCAAATTCATAGCTGAACACCCTTCAAGCCAGCACTCCAGGCTATTTGTGCCACATATTTTTCACTGAAATTATTAGATAAAAACAGGACAGCACAGTGTTCAATCTCCAATTTGTACCTTGGATGGAGACTTACACCTGCTCTTGGTAGCAGTATATTCACCAACAGCTTTCAAAGTGGAGATATTCCTGGTAAAAGTGTCAAGGTCTGGTGTTCTGGATAACAGCTGGATCAGCTTCCTGGCTTGGAGAAATGGCCACTTATCTTTATAGGCAGAGCCAGATGCCAGAATGAACACAAGCTGCCTAGCAATGCTGCAGAAAATATCACAAAGCGATACCAAAGGGGATGATAGACGGAGCGTTAGAGCAAATCAAACACTCACCCCCAGTCAACTGATCTGGGTTTAATCCATCATCATTCTTTAGCTCACTCCACCACCCCAGTTCAGACATGGCCATATGCAAATCAGTCTGACCCTGTGCCTCATGGGAACAGTCCAGCCCGAACTGCCAAGCCATGTCTTCCCTGGACCGGAAACAAGCATCCTGGGACCGGTTTCGGGTTCAAAACCCTCATCAGCCAGGCTAGCTTGAATCCAGTGGCAAAGTGAGCAAGGGACCCACGTCTGGGCATACCCTGCCAACTTAGGGCGAACAAAGCGATACCAAAGGGGATGATGGACGGAGCGTTAGAGCAAATCAAACACTCACCCCGAGTCAACTGATCTGGGTTTAATCCATCATCATTCTTTAGCTCACTCCACCACCCCAGTTCAGACATGGCCATATGCAAATCAGTCTGACCCTGTGCCTCATGGGAACAGTCCAGCCCGAACTGCCAAAATATCACAGCAAGAAGGGAAAAACTAGAGGCCAGATAAACTTTCAGCTTGAAGAGAAGTAGAACTTCAAGAACACAGGAACTTGAGAATCGAGAAGAGTCCACTGAATCCAGTGAGCAGGAAACAGTATCCAAACAATTTCAACACATCTGAATCTCACAGTGCTAAACGGGAAATGAGAAAAAAAGGTTCAGCCATCTTGGATTGTGAATTCTTTGTAATTTACAACTAGTAATAATAACAATGATATTTTTATGGGAGACCCTAAACAACCTTATTTAGTGCAGGGTATTTCAAAAAGGTTTAAATAATGTTTTTTCATGCACACAGCGTATGCCAGGAGGTTGAATGCAGGAATAATCTTTTCCAAAATGGCGCTGGTTGAGGATGCTGTTGTGTCTCCAAACCAGTGTGAAGGATGCCCACAGATTACCTAATGCGGACCCAGAGGAGCAACCACAGGAGATTGGAGTGGAGACTCTGCCTCAGGATACCCTGTGGCAGTAAAATGACAGAATGGTGCCACGGCAGTGCCTGAGGCAGCAACAGTAAGCCAAGGTCCTTACAAAATGTGTGTAAATACCCACATACTTGGATATTTTGTAGGTGGTCACCCGCTTAGGCAAGAAACCTTCAGGTGAACTACTTTGGAATTACCTCAATACAGCCCTGAGAGCAGATTTGATGTCTAATATTAAATGTGGGTGTTATAAACCAGTTAACTGGTTGACTGGGGTAAGAGCCCTGGTCAAGCAACAACCGCACTCCTAATCAAAGTGAGGCACAAGCAAACCCTAAATTAACCTGTGCTCACTCCCTGGTAGTTTGGCATAGAGCAGTCAGGCTTAACTTAAAGGAAATGTGTAAAGTATTTGTGAAACACTTCAAATAGTAAAACAGTGAAAACACCAAACAAAAAGATCCTACATCAGGTTAGAAATCTAGAACTTAGTTTAATAAATAAAACAAGGCCATAATGACAAACATTCAATCAATAGAACCGGAGTTATGAATTTTTAAAGAATAAACTGCAGTATGGCACATAAATGCAGGAGGTGCCATCTGCAGCTATCTGGTCGAGCTGGACCGCATCAAAGTCAAGCATTCAGGCATGCCCCGATGGAGCACAGGTCGGATACAGTCCTAAATTAGTTCCGCTGAAGTTTCACCTTCTCAAGTTTTGTGCCAAGAGTCCCGTTCACATTGGAGAAGATTGCCGGGAGCAAGGAGATATTCGCGGGCGGTGGTCGGCGTTGCACAAAGATTAGCCCAGGCAACGTGGACGGGTGGGGTGGACCTTTACATTGGCAGCCCCAATGGGCTTGCAATGCTGCTGTATGAAGAGTTGTGCTGGCGGTGGATTGCGCTGAATTTCGGAGCGAACAGTGCATTCCAGTGCAAACTGGCCTGTTCGAATTCAAAAGGAGCCAAAAGCTTGATTTCAAGAGCTCGAGAGCCACACCAAGTGGCCAGGATCTGAAAAGCACAACTTGGGGCTCAGCAACTCACTGAAGGCAAGTCCAGGAGCTATTGGGGAGATTTATATGTCCCTGAGGGTCAGATCAGGAAGCCAGCAGACTAGCCCTTTGAGTCACTCTGGGGTCCGGGGTTCAAGATGGAGTTGCAGGTCCACTTCTTCTTCCCCAGGCAAGAGGGCAGCAGGTCAGCACAGCAGTTCCTTTAGTCCAGCAGTCCAGCAGGCTGGCTGTCCTTCTTCCTGGCAGAGTGTTTACAGGTCCCAAAATGTACTGAAGTTGTGGTGTCTGAGGGCCTTTTTATATATTTAGCTTTTTAAGTGGGAGGAAGCTCTTGAGGTATGATTTTGAAGGGCACAGATGCCCTGCCTTTCTGGCCCTGGCTCCAGACTAACTACAGGGGGTATGCAGCCCTTTGTGTGGAGACAGGACACAGCCTATTCTGCCAGTGATGGCCATGCATTCTCACCTAAGCTCCCATTGTGTGTGGCTGTCTAGGAGGCCCAACATACAGTCATGTGACTAGAGACAGGCTGCAGGCACCAAATGGCTAAGGGCCATATTATGACTATGGCGGTCTCGGAGCGGGCCGCCATGCTGCCACCTTGCTCCGAGACTGCCAAAGCCATTAAAGACCGCCTGCCAGAGTACGACTTATTTTTACTCTGGTGGACGGTTCTTTGGCGGTCCCACTGGGGTACCTTTGCAAAAGGTACCGCAATGGGAGCGTTGAAGCCAGTTCCTGCAGGGCATATACTGTGAAGTCCATGCCCTGCAGTAACTGAGGGAGCATGCACACAGGGGGGGACAACATGTGCCCCCCTGCATGCACCCCATGGCGAAGAGGCACAAGGGGGCCCTGAAGGGCTCCCTTTGTTTCGTCACCACCACACTTTTCATGGCGGTCACATGGCCACAAAAAGTGTGGTATTGAGGAAACGCCTAATATGCTTGGCGGTGCGGCAGTTGCACCACTAGCATATTAGGGGCCTCAGACCGCTGCGCCACTGCCAGGGATCATTGATCCCTGGCTGCAGCAGTGGTCCGGTGATGGTCCAACTGCCAGAGTCCTAATGCGGTGGTCGGTCGGCCAGTCTGGCAGTCGGCGGACGGCCACCACGGGTTCTGCGGTCCATTGGACTGCCAAACTCGTAATAAGGGCTAAGGCAAGAAAATGTCAGCTTTCTAAGAGTGATATTTTCAGAATTGTAATTTAAAATCCGATTTCACCATCAGTTAGGAGTTTAAATTAGGATTCCAGAGTCATCTCTTACCATTTGGAAATTACACTTATAAAATGTAACAAGGCATCACCAATGTTATCCTATGGTAGAGATAGGCCTTGTAGTAGTGAAAAACGAATTTAAGAGTTTTTCAATACCAGGGCATGTCAAAGTTAAAAGTATATGTCCAACTTTTTAAATCCACTGCAACCTGCCCTTGGGGCTGTCAGGGACCTACCTTAGGGGTGACGCAGCTGTGGCGCAGAGGCCAGAGCGGCTGACTTCAGAGCATGGAGCTCACAGTTCGATCCCCAGCGCTGGTGGCAGCTCAGTATCATGTGACTCTGGGAAATAGCTCACATAATCTCCCCAACGGCCCGCAGAGCCTTGAAACCTTAAGGGGTGATATGTTCGCCCTTTACAAATATGGATTATTATTATTATTATTATTATTATTATTGTTATATGTATTAAAAGGGAAGGTTTGGGCCTGGCAAATGGTTAATTTTGCCAGGTTGACATGTCAAGTTACAACTGCACACACAGGCTCTGCAATGGCAGGCCTGATACATGTTTAAAGGGCTACTGAGGGGCCGATTCCGATCTCGGTCGGAGGCGCACCCAATACCATTCGGTCGGGAAAAAAGCCATGCGAAAGCCTGTTTCCCGACCGAACCGTACGCGGGTCCGGCCGAGCGAGTACGATGCGACTCACCGACCGACTCGTCCGGGCGTCCCGACTGCTCCGACCGACTCGCTCGGACTCGAACCGCTCCGACCGACTCGCTCGGGACCCGATTCGCACCGCGCAATGGAGACGTTTCCGGCCGGGTAAGTACGATGCGCACCTCGACCGCTCCGACCGACTCGCGCCGTCCGACTCGAACTCGCTGTCGGAGCCGTACTTTGGGGGTCCGTGTCGGACCCCCTGTACGCGTACCCGTGCGAGGCGCACACAGGGGGACCCAAGGGTCCCCCTACCTGTGCGTGTACGCCGCGAAGCGCTTCGCGGCGTACTCGCTGTAGGGGCGCCTTGTCCGCCTCGCACCCATTGAGGCAATGGGAGCCCGCGCACGCGTTGTACGACCGGCTCCCATTGAGTTCAATGGGAGTCCGACCGACTCGTGTCCGATAACATACGGACGCATCGTACTCGTTCGGTCGGACTGCACGGGTCCGATTCGGTCGGAAATCTCTCCGGGTCCGGCTCGGTCGGAGAGATTTCCGGCCCGAATCGGAATCGACCCCTGAATTTGGTTGCACAATCAATGCTGTGGGCCCACTCGTAGCATTTAACAGGCCCTGGGCACATGTAGTGCACTTTACTAGGGACTTATAAGTAAATTAAATATGCCAATTGGCCATAAGCCAATGTTACTATGTTTTTGAGCAGAGAGCACAAGCACTTTAGCACAGGTTAGCAGTGGCAAAGAGCACAGAGTCCTTACCTAGCAAAAACAAAGTCAATAAAAACAGGAGGTCTGAAGGCAAAATGTTAGGGGGAACCACCCAAGGATGCCAGGTCTAACAGTAAGCGAATCATTTTATGGGTTTAAATTCATGATTTCGGATTTCTAAATGAGTTTACACTCTTATACAAGGCGTTTGCATTTAAGTTTATCCTAGGTGTGTATGAAGTAAGTCAGCTGGTAATGAGCAGCCAACTGTCTCAAGAAGGCTTTTGCATGCATACTTAGGGCCTGATTATGACTTTGGTGCAGCTCTGCCTGCTCTCCGCCGGCAAAGCTGTGCCAAAGCCACGCAAGGACCGCCCACCTTATTACGAGTTGAACTTGTGTAAGACGGACGGTCTTTCGCCCTTCCCATGGCGGTGCCTGGAAGACAGGCACTGCAATTGGAACGACAAAAAAGTTCCAGCACGGCATGGATGGTGCTGTCCATATCGTGCTGGAACTTTGGGGTAATACAGACAGGGGGGCACATGTTGTGCCCCCCTAAATGTATCCCAATGGCGGGGTGCCCTGTAGGGCCCCCTTTGCTCCACCACCGCCAGCCTTTTCATTGTGGGGCTCCCGCCAAGAAATGGCTGGCGGAGGCGGAACTCGCAATATACTCGCCAGTCCCGCTGAGCAACTTACATTGTGGCGAAGCTCCACCACCGCCAGGGAATGACTGTTCCCTGGCGCAGCCAGTGGTCCTCCGCCGCAACGACTTTTGAAATTGTATTACGGCGGACCATGGACCGTGACCGCCAGACTCGTAATCAGGCCCTAAGATGTTTCACTCACCTACAACTGTTACCTTCAGTTTACTCCCAAAACTGGCTGGTGATGGAAAAATAATCCTTGCCTTATTTGTTTAAAAATTCCACCTGCCTTATAATTGACAGAAATGATCATGTTATAAATGCCCCTTCTTGATTGTTTCAGTTGTGATGCAGACAACGATCGTGGTGGCCAGGAGAGGTTGTGAATGTCCGTCTTTTCCTAATATAATCTAGAATAAGATTTTAATGTATACATAGTGTTACTGTATTTCTGAAAGGACGAAAAATGCACAGTCTAAGCCAATAAATGTATTATAGCTCAGTACTGCATGCAATAACTTATTTTGCTGTTAGTAAAAAAGAGACGACATCAAAATATTAGTCTTATTTTAAATAGCTTTAACAATTGCTGTACGCGCATTAGGAGGAAGTCCGGGTTTCATCGAGTTTGAGATATGACAGGTATTATTGCGAATATGAATGATTGCAAACAGAATATGTAAATACATACGGAAAACGAATGCTTGAATGCATTTCGTTTTGCAATAATATATTTAAACGATTTACAGAGACAATTTCATTTCATTAAGTACACATTTATTAAACATTGGCAAGCCGTCAGTGTCAGGAAAAAAGCGTCCTCTGTTTCAGTTCAGGGTTTCCTTTGTTGAACACGTCAATCAGCGAGAGCTCTTTTCTGGTGAACCGCTTACACATAATTCACAGGTCTACAGAGTAACCAGCCCTCGGAATGAGAGCAACAGGTCATATTTGTTCGGGGCTGTATGTCACAAACAACTTTCTTGCCAGCGACCTCTGATATCACCAGCACAAGTTCCATACTGGCAAACGGCCATAGCTGTCAATAGTGCAGCAGGAGAAGTTGCACCGGGACCAAGGGCCGTAAGGGTCACATTAACCCGAATTATGACAGAATAATACTAACCTAACTGCGGGTGGGGGAGGCGAAGGGGAAGGCTATTTTTGCTGCTGCGCCAGTGCCAATGACATCATTGCTACGCAGCTGCTGGGCAGTGGCATTTTCATGAGTGTTGTGTTCGAAAAGCTTGATTTTATTAGAGATTTGGGACACAATTCACAAAGGTTTTTTTGGCTATAAACTTATGATTATGGCCCACCTGTCAGGAATTCACAACATAATTCCTGGTTGGCATCAATTGATTTATTACTGAAAACGTCTCTGCGGTAGTAAGTACCACACGAGGGGTGGAAAGAGGTCATCACAAGGGACGGTTTATCAAGTAAGGTTGTCACCACTCACAACTGCTTTTGGTCATTCACAAACTGCAAAACAACCTTTTACCACACTGGAAATGGTCAAAATGTATTCCTCTTCCATGATGGGAAATGGAACGAATTATCCCCAGATTAGCCAGTGGAGTAAGGGAAGGGCTTTCTCCATGAGGAGAATGTGCCTTTGAATATTGAAATTCCTTTTCCACGGTTACAGTATTCTACCCAAGCATAATTCTGCACAGTGGGAATAGGCACCCTTAAAAATCATATGACAAATATGCTTGGAAACTTTCGCATCACCTGACTTTCCCTGCTTACTATTACACCTGTTTTGGGAATGGCAAAAAAGTGTAAATATAGGTTCAAGTGGGGTTGTAGGACTCCACCTGTACCTTTACATATTTCTATGTGATTTGTGCCCTCAGTGTCATATCAATCAATCAATCATGATTTATAAAGCACAGCTAATCACATGATAGAGTATCCAGGCGCTTGCATGTCCCAGAGGCTTCGTTGAACAGCCAGGTCTTGAGGGCCGTTTGAAATTCCGGAAGTGAAGTGATGGTCTGGAGGTGCGTGGGGAGGCTGTTTCAGGTTTTTGCTGCGAGGTGGGAGAAGGACCGTCCTCCACTTCTGTTTTGGTAGATGCGGGTAGAATGGGCAAGTGAAAGGGAGGTGAGCATAGTCTTCTCGACTGTTGGTGCAAGTTCAGGTGGTGGTTAATGTATGCGGGTCCTTGGTTGTGTAGAGCCTTGTGTGCATGGGTCAGCAGCTTGAATTGGCATCTCTTCTGTATGGGGAGCCAGTGGAGTTGCCTGAGGTGGGGTGCGATGTGGGTTCTTTGGGGAAGACCAAGGATGAGGCTGGCTGCGGCGTTCTGTATGGTCTGAAGTCTCTGTAGGAGGTGTGCAGCGATTCCTGCATAGAAGGTTTCGCAGTAGTCCAGTCGGCTGGTGATGAGGGCTTGTGTAACAGTGCGTCTTGTAGTGTAGGCCTAGCCACTTGAAGATCTTATTGAGCATGCGCAGAGCGAAGAAGCAGGCAAGAGGGGAGTCGGTGTTGATCTGTGATTTCATGGTGAGCTTGTTTTTGATGATGATTCTGAGGTTTCTGGTGTGGTCAGAGGGAGTGGGTGCGGGTCCTAGGTCTGACGGCCACCAGGAGTCATTCCATGTGTTGCTGTTATTGCCAAAGATCAGTACTTCCATCTTGTTTGTGTTCAGCTGCAGGCAGTTGTTCTTTATCCATACAGTGACATTTGTCCTGCATCTGTGGAAGTTGGTTCTGGTGGTGGTGGGGTCGTCGGTAAGTGAGAGAAGGAGTTGGGTGGCGTCTGCGTAGGAAATTATGTTTAGACCGTTGTATTTGACGATGTTGGCCAATGGGTTCATGTATGCGCTGAAGAGTGTGAGGCTGAGTGATGAGCCCTAGGAGATACCACAGGTGATCTCCTTGGGTTCAGAGGTGAAAGGTCGGAGGTGGATCCTCTGGGTTCTTCCAGTGACACAGGAGATGATCCATCTGAGCGTGTCCCCTTGATGCCAATGTGGTGGAGTCTTTTGACTAGCGTGTGGTGGGATACGGTGTAGAAGGCTGCTGAGAGGTCAAGGAGGATCAAAGCTGTTGTTTCTCATCAGTCGAGGAGGGTTCGGATATCATCAGTGGCTGCGTTTAGGGTGGTTTTGGTGCTGTGATTGCTGTGGAAGCCGGATTTGGAGGCATCGAGTAGCCGGTTCTGCTCCAGGTGTGTCATGAGATGACTGTTGATGATCTTTTCCAGTACCTTCGCTTGAAATGGGAGTAGGGAGATTGGTCAGCGGTTTTTGAGTTTGCTGGGGTCGGTGGAGGGTTTTTTGAGTAGTGATCTGACTTCAGCATGTTTCCAGGCATCGTGAAATTTTGCATTAGTAATAGAGATGTTGAGTATGGTGGTGAGTTCATGGCCGATCCCTTGGTTTCTGAGATTGAAGATGTGGTGCGAGCATGGGTCTGTTGGAGCTCCCGAGTGGATGGATTTCATGGTGGAAGTGGTGTCCTGGGTGGAAAGGATGTTCCAGGTTGTCAGTGTATGGTTCATGTCAGTTACGGTGGTGGAGTATCTGCCTAGGGAGTCTGTAGGTGTGGGTTGGGATTTGAAGTTTCTGTATATGGCTGCGATCTTGTTGTGGAAGATGTGGGCAGGGTTGTCACACAGCTCCTGTGAGGGTATGATGTTATTTTCGAATTTATTTATTTTTTAATAAAAAGGCCAAAGTCCACTATAAAGTACACATTCCACAGTACTAGCTTATGCATCCATTTTGAAATTGTTCATAAATCTGCTTGACCCAATATTTTGAACAGCAGAATGTAAGAAATAGGGGAATGAAGTAAGGTTTCACTTATGAATGCGGTTGCCCAAAAAATATATTTTAAGTGTCAGAAGTGATTAGGTAAACTTCTGACATTGCATGGATCTTTTTCTTGTGAGTTGTTTGCGACTGCCCTTCAAATGTTATGCATTTTTGCAATTTTATCTTGGATTAGTGGCAGACCTTACATTTTACAATTGCAAATGTATTTCTACAGAAAGTACAAATGGAAAACATGATTGTTTTCCCAATTTTTCATAGCTGAAGCTTTAGGGCCTCAGGGCCGTTTCTACCATTAGGCAGGACTAGGCAGCCGCCTAGGGCAGCAAAAGGGGGAGGGCGGCAAAATAGCCTAGAAACGGCCCTGCGTGAGGTGCAGAAGAGGGCAGGGGTCGGCCGTTAAGCCCCTCTCTCAAGGTGCAGGGATCCCCAGCACTGCCAAGGGAGTGTACATGTGAGGCGCGGTAAGGGGCTCACCAATTATGCCACTATCAGAGCGCAGGGACCCTCAGACCGGCCAGGGCGGCAAAGTGCTTGGCAGAGGTCTTCTTCCGGTCGTGCTCCTCGCGCACGCGCTCAGCCCGGGGTCCCTCTTTTGTCTCAGTTATTCGCATTCATTATTAAAAGGCGCCGGAAACAAATGTGTCTGAAATCCGGCGGCAAAAGTGGGTCGGTGGCCGGGAGAGGTGCCATACATCAGGCTGGGGACGGACGGGGATGAAAGAGCTCTGCGCCACCCTGGAGCTGCGCGGCGTCAGCCATTCAGTGCGCCAAGAAGATTATACCAGTGGATCAGGAGTGAGGAGCCAGGCGCTTGCTACTGGTGTTTTCTGGTTTCGTGGCGCTGTTAATAATGTTAATAACATGCTACTAATTCCCAAATGGTTTTAGCAAGTAAGTGCTTATCCAAACTTGGGCCAAGTATTGTAGTTTTTGCATTAGGTGGAGATTGTTTGTGCTATGATTAAAGTAAAGTAACTTTTATAGCGTTGTTCTAGGTAGCACACAAAATTACCAACTGTGTAATTTCCACGTATAATGTGATGGAGCAACAGTGTAAAGGCACCTTCAGAGTGATAAGAAGCAATATATACACGTAAAAACATGGTAATTGCTATAATAATTATAAATAATAACGTGTTATGATACTTTTATCATAATATTAATTACAAAGAAATGCAAAAAGTGTACAAACACGTTTTGTTAATTCATTAAAAAAAACAGTGTAATAACACTTTATTGAAATATGTTTATCACATCCCCAGTACTAAGTAAACTATTACTTTTATTGTAAAAATAGGGTAAAAAAAAGGGAAATTAAATATTTTTTTATTGTAAATTATTTTCTAACAAAAATATCAAAGTATTTTATTATGGTGAGAGTTATAAAAATAACAACGTGAAAGTACATTCGATTGTAGTAACTTTAACACAAAACCAATGACAAAGTTGGGTAATACTTTTATTGACATACTATTAAACAGGCGAAAAGAAAATGGGAAGGCAGGATTTTTGTAAGAGCCACAACAAAGTGAAATTCCACTTTCATTGAAAGGAGCAGAAGATATTCTCTGTCGGATACTTGATAGTAGGCATTGTGTGTAAATAAATATAATATTCACTGATGCATATACAGCCTGAATTATTAGTAATAATATTAATTAATTATTCATGATCGCCTTGAATACATTTCTCCTTCCCAAGTTGAATATTGAAATTTAATTTTACCGCATCAATCTATTTACCCATTGCATCTTACAATCGGTGAATTCATAGCTCAAACAGATAGACCTTTAGAAAGCGCCTCATGAAACCCAAGTTCAGGCAAAAAGCGCCTGGGGCTCTGCAACTTGGCTCCCCATGCATTAGCGCACTGACTGACGCTCTTCTTTCTGGTCACTTGATCGAGCGAAGACTATATCATGTGATGTCACAGAACGCTGCCACCCCCACCCACCCAACCATCCCCCACCCCGTCCTTTTGCCACCCGCATACAAAAATAATACAGTTATTTTCATATAGCGCTTTACACGATGCGTATACAGTTTCCAAAGGCTGCAAATAACAGGTGTAACGATTGCTCTATTTACCTACCTCGGCAGGATGGAAGACCGAGTGTGCTTAGCAAGGATTACGAACTTGTAGCTGATGAGTAATGGTAGTAAAAGGGAGGGGGCAGCATTTTTCAATTCTCGCCTAGGGCGGCAAAACACCTAGAAACGGCCCTGTAGGGCCTATTTCTCCTCTTCAGCTTTTCTCCCGAGGAAAGAAGATCACATCTGAAAACAGTTCATTGATGAAGTTGTGCACATTTCAGATCAGCATTTGTGCTCTCCAACAAATCCAACATTTTCTTTTTCAACCTGCACTCGTTAAAAATACTCCCACAAGCCAATAGACACCAATAGCCACTTTCAAGATGCAACAGGAAGTTCCATCATTATCATGACAAAAGCCATTGTTATTTTGCCAGATATGTTAACGTGAACTCCCATAATGGCGTGAACAAAAGTGTTTTGTTTTCATGAAATTGGGTGCAGTTAAGTTAATGTTCACACACCATATCACACACCATATCGGCCCAAGTGAATCCAGTGAAAACAATGGAGGGACAGATTTATATGCATTCCGAATTTTTCCAGACTCCCCTGCAGTCTATCATACTTGTTCCATTTCAAACTGGGTATTACCTCTACATTCCTCTTCCTCGTCCCAGTCATTACACTTTGAGGCAGCTAAACCTTCCAGCCAGAAAATATGCAAAAGGATTCGAAGTAAGCTCTACCCCCCTCCTGGGTCATATATAAAGAAAGCTTACCCAGAATCCTCCTGTTTGTTTTTTCTGTTTCCAGGATGTTTTGATTCCTATTCCTAGACTGCTCCTGTTTGACTAGGACAAATGTAAAGTACCCGCCTTCTGCTGCGTGGAGAGCAGCGTGGTCCAGAGACCGCAACCAGTAGGGGAGGGGCTGTGACACTCCGATGCGGGTCCTCCCGTTAAGGGAGTTACGGGTACCTTTTTAAATGGGTGCTATCGTCGAGCCTGCTTGGATGCAGGAAGAGCCGGTGCCTCACTCTGGTTCCTCAGGCCTGGAGAGGCGTGTGTTGTTCTGGTAACCGTGCAGGGTTCATGCTGGGAAATCCTCTTCTGGGCATGCAGAAAAGGCAGGTGGTGCTTCCAACCTGACTCTCGAAGGGATGGCGGGCCTCGCACACAGGGCCTACGGTAACAATAGAGGTTGCAGGTGTCCGCCTGCGGTGCGGCGCACAGATGGAGGGCGGGAGCCAGCAGCCTTCGGCACTTTCCGTGCCGAGGATTAAAACTGGTGTGCTTAGAGCCACAGTCCCATGCAATATCCAAAAACAGCTGGGCACACGCTGGGTTTCACGGAAAGGTGGGGTGAGCACAAAGCACTCACCCGGAAGTGAAAATAAGTGCTCACATGCACTGGAACATGTGTAGGTGCAGGTACAAGGGGACCAACCACCCAGTCCCTGGAGAGCACTGGGTCACAAGAGCAGGGCAGGAGGCCAGTACATATGGCAGCCAGCCCAAATGGTGATACCTCCTAGCTGTCCAACAATCCTCTTGGCAAAACAGAGTTAAGGAGCAGCTGGCAGCAGGGCAACAACAGAGGAGCAGTCCAATTGATTCCTTTGTGCATCACAGGCTGTCCTCCTAACAGAGGTTCAGTCCCAGTTCCAAATGTGCTCTGAAAACATGGGGTCAGAGCCCCTGTACTTATACTACAAATGTGTTTGATCTAGGGGGTACTTCACAAGAAACCTTACAAGTGTTCAACACTCCCTTTCAATCCCAGACCTGGCTCCATCCGTACAGTAAGGGGTAAACAAGCCCTTTGTGTGAGGGCAGGACACTGCCTATACAAATGTAAGTTTTTCCGCCTCCCTCTCTCCCAGCCCAGGAAAACTATCAGTATGCAGATGGATGCAGAGGCCTCTCTTGCCAGGCCTAGCCCTTCCTGTGTTGTGGCTGACTAGAAAGTAAGCACAAAGTGTGGCTGTCAACCAGGACCAGACGTAGATTTAAGTCAGGCTGCAAAGAAAATAGAGCAGAGAAATGCTCACTTTCTAAAAGTGGCATTTCTAAAATAGCAATAAATATTCCACTTACACCAGTAAGCATGATTTTTCACTACCATTCTAAACATACCAAACATGGCAGCCCTATTCCTTTCAGATCAGAAATTACCACTTAAAAATATATAAGGGAATTCCTAGTGCTAGCCTATGATAGGAGTAGGCCTCACAGTAGTGAGAAACAAAATTGGGCGTTTGTCACTACCAGGACATGCCACATAATAAAGGCACATTTCCTACCTTTTACTTACACAGCACCATGCCCATAGGGCTACCTAGGGTCTACCTCAGGGGTGACCTATAGTAGTAAAAGGGGAGTTTAAGGCTTGGTAAGTAGCTTTAAATGGCAAGTCAATGTGGCAGTAAACTGTGCACAGTTCCTGCAGTGGCAGGCCTGAGACAGGTTTAAAATGTTACTTCTGTGGGTGGCACAATCAGTGCTGAAGGCCCACTAGTAGCATTTAATTTAAAGGCCATGGGGATATGGGATACCACTATACAAGGGACTTACATGTAAATTAAATATGCCAAACAGGTGTAAGCCAATCATATCATGCTAACTGATGAGAGCAGTTGCACTTTAGTACTGATTAACAGTAGTAAAGTGCCCAGAGTCCTAAAGCCAACAAAAGAGGGTCAGACAAATAGGAGAAGGAAGGCAAAAGGTTTGGGGATAACCCTGCAGAAAGGGCCAAGTCTAACATTAAGGCTTCCGCCCTATCTAGTGAGGCTTCCAGGGTGGGTAGATGCAATTTATAGTTAAAAAACTGGAATACTGATGCAGCACAGAGAGCCACGGAGCTGAAGATGCCTTTTGAAGGTCCCAGGTTATTTGGAGGAGATTTAGAGAGCAAGCTATATCAGTCATTGAAGAGAGGAAGCATTCTTCATCTTTCAAGAGAGATACTCCCAAATCCTCGAGAAGTTCTAGATGGAAATCTTTTAGACAACCATCAAGACCTTATTCTTTCGACTAACCAACAAAATTGCAAGGGAAATCTTCTTTGTTTCATTCCTTCCAAAAACAGAAGAACAAGTCAGCATCATACTTCAGATTTCCTGACTATGTTGAGAATGCCTCTCCATCACAGGTTGGAAGATATTTCTCTGAATGGAGGAAAGTCATGACTGATAGATGAGTCCTGGACATTATCAGCTCAAGTTATCAGATCAAGTTCTCCTCTCTTCTGATTCTGACAGGGACCATCCAAATTCCGATTTCCCGGGCTCCTTTCAAGATGCAAGCTCTCATGGAGGGCATTGCTTCACTTTTAAAAAAGAAGGCAATGTTTCCAGTTATTACGGTGGAGAGAGGCCTAGGAGTTTATTCTGTAGACTTCCTGATAAAGAAAGCTTCCGGTGGCTTTCAGTTGGTGATAGATTTAAAGACACCAAATTCAAAATGAATACTCTGCAGAGAATTGCTCCTTTGATCCCATCGCAAACTTTCATAACTACACAAGATTTTATGGATGCATTACTCCATATTCCTATAGCCAAGAAGGATCGTCAATTCCTGAGATTTGCGGTGGGAATCAACACTGGCAATTCATGGTCCTTCCTTTCGGCATCAAATCAGCTCCCTGAGTCTTTACAAAAACAATGGCTCCAGTGGTGGCACATTTACATCTGTTATAAATACCAACCTTACCGTATCTTGATGATTGGTTGGTTCATGCTCATTCTATCCCAGAAACAGTTTGTAGGTTGAAGGTCACTATGACGGTTATGACTACACAAGTCGCCAAAATGTCAGCTCCAACTATCAGGGGGAAATCAAGTTTATTGGAGCCATTTCTGTTTGAAAATGTTCTTCCCTCTACAGAAGATTTCACATCTTCAACACCTGATCATAATTCTTCTTACAGATAATAGGTTCAAGAAGAATGAATCTGGAGATTCAGGGACCCATCGCAGCATCAGTTTTTGCCATTCCTTGGCCGCGCCTTCATCTATGTCCCTTCCTCTGTTGCAAGCACATGTTTTACTCTCCAGCAGTCCACTCCTTGGATCATCCCATTCATATCTCTAGTCAGGTCAAATTGCCTCTCATGTTGTGGAAGAACTCGGACGATCTCCTGCGGGGTATGAATCTTATGCATCAGTAACAGCCAGCAGTTCTTACTACAGCTGCCAGTAGGATTGGTTGGGTTGCGACGGTTCTTGGTCAATCATATCAACAGAAGTAGTCCAGTTTGGAGCAGAGGAAGTCTTCAAACTAGACGGAGCTTACAGCAATCCACAGAGCTCTCATAAAGTTCAAATCTCTTGTGTTCCAGATGGATGTCGTAGTGAAGTCAGACAACACACTTTCTGTTGCGCACATCAACCATCAGGGGAGCACTGGGTCCAAAATCCTTGAATATGATTGCAGCATCAACAGGCCTTTGAGCAGAGGACAATCTGCTAAGTCTATCAACATTTCACATCAGAGGGAAGGACAATGTGCAGGCAGGCCATCTCAGCAGGATCTTTCCTTCTAAAATGAACCTCATGTTGTCCCAGAGGGTCTTCATGCAGATTTGCAAGAGGTTCGGCACTTCATTTCTGAACCTCTTGTTATCAAAGAATGCAGTAGTACTAAGGATTTGCTAGAGGTTCCGGGAGAAGGGAGCATGGGGAATGGATACTCTGCTGATAAGTTGGCCACAGAACCTTCTTTATGCCTTCCGTCCCTTCCTTCTGATTTCCAGGACTTTCTAAGATTCAACCAGAGACGCCAGATGAGATACTATCAGTGCCTTATTGGCCATGACGTAATGGTTTCCACTCCTCAAAAGCCTGTCAATTTGTTTACCATAGCTTCTCCCTTCAATTCCTCCTCTCCTCAGGACCTGTTTGCCTTCTCCTCTAAATCTGGTTCTAACAGTCTCTAGGTTGAAAGACTGAGTCTATTAAGTAAGGGTCTTCCCCCTAGTTTGGTAAACATGTTCCACAATTGAAGGAGGCCCTCTACCTTGAAAGCCCATTCCAGACACCTTTGACAAATGGTGCACTTTGCATGATCTCTCAGCATCCTCCTTTCCTTTTGCTTCAGCCTGGCAGTTCTTGGTGGAGGGGTTTCAATTAAAGTTGTTCCTTTCTACACTTAAATCTCAATGGTTTGCCCTTAAGGCCTTTACGGAAATCTCTGAACTTCAGGGGGACATTTCCTCTTTGGTCAATAGGGTTTTCAAGAGCTTTTCTATTTCTAGACCTATCCAGAGATCTTCCTCTCCATCTTGGAATCTTCTAAATTGTTAGACCTGGCTTGTCCAGCGGGTTTATCCCCAGACTTTTTGCTTTGTGGCCTCTTGTTTTGGACCCTGTTTTTGTTGGTTTTATGACTCTGGGCACTTTACCACTGCTGATCAGTGCTAAAATACATATGCTCTCCCTGTACATTGTGTTTATGGATTGGTAATTCCATGATTAGCATATTTGATTTACTGGTAAGTCCCTAGTACAGTGCACTGTGTGTGCCAAAGGCCTGTACATCAAATGCTGCTAGTGTAACTGCAGCACTGATTGTGCCACCCACATAAGCAGCCTGTAAAGGTAACTCAGACCTGCCACTGCAGTGTCTGTGCGCAGTTTGGTACAGCCATGTCAACCTGGCAAGTGCACCCACTTGCCAGGCTCTAACCTTCCCTTTTCTTACATGTAAGACACCCCTAAGGTAGGCCCAAGGTACCCCTGTGGGCAGGGTGCAGTGTATGTGGAAGGTAGGACATGTACTGGTGTGTGTGACATGTCCTGATAGTGAAATACAGTGTATTTCATTTTTCACTATTGGAAGGCTATCTGTCCCATAGGATAGAATGGGAGTTTATTTATAACATCTTATAAATATAGCTTCACATTGGTACAAGATAGAAAGATGGAGTTTAGTATGCCTGAACTCAGAATATAAAAATGCATCTTTTAGTCAAGATGATTTTTATATTGTGTGTTTGAAAATGCCACTTTTAGAAAATGGGTATTTTCTTGCTTAGCCATCCTGTGTGCCTCTGCTGGTTTGTGTATTGACTGTCTGGCTTAGGAGTGACAGGGGCTGGGGAGGTGCATTCTCTCAGACAGCCACTTGGGGGGGGGGGTTGATGTGTGTCCTGCCTTCCCTGAATGAGTCAGGGCTGGGCTGAATAGACCTGGGCTGCATTCAGTGTAGGGGGAGGAGTTCTCTCTAGCACCTGAATAGGCCCGGTCTGCATTTAGAGTGGTGGGAGGAGATTTCCCTTGCACCTGAATAGGCCCTGTCTGCCTTACACAATGCTGTCTCTACCTCCTGCCAGGCAGCTGCACCAGAGAGAACAGAACTGGTTTAGGCTGGGCAAAGAGCTTCTCTGCCACCAGAGAACAAAGGAATTTGCGCTATAAAAAGAGGGGCCCAGACCACTGAACTTTAGATTACTACTGAACTAAGGAATCTGCCAGGAAGAAGCACCGGGAAAGCTGGAGGAGGAGTACTGCCCCTGTGCTGTGTGTTGTTGGGGTTGGCCTGCAGTGGTTGCTTCTGTCTTGGGCAGGGAAAGGAGTGGACTGTGCTTTCATCATCCTGCTGTTAGAGATTTCTCCAAGGGCTTGAAGTAGAGCCTGCGTCCTGTTGGAAGTCTCAGGGATAGAAAAGACTTCAAAGATCACTTCTGGGAATTAAGAGGAACATTTGCCAAGGAGAAGAGCTGAAGAAACTGAGGAGGAGTACTGCCCCTTTGCTGTTTGCTGTCTGGGGTTGGCCTGCAGTGGCTGTTTCTGCCAAGGAAAGGGAAAAGGACTTTGTTGTGTGCTGTGTCCCCTGCCTGAGGAAGATCTCCAAGGGCTTGAAGAAGAGCTTGCCTCCTGTTCTGAAGTCTCATGTACACAAAGACTTCACCCCCAGCTCCCCTCAACTTCCTTGCTGGGAGTTCTGACCTGCCAAGAAGTGCCTATAGCTGTTCTGGGCCTCTGGAGGTTGTTCTGGCTGTTGGGAGCTGGAAAAGCAACGCAACGACAAGAAGCGTGACGCATCCATACCTGTTTCCGACGCATCGCCAAGGAAACCAACACAGCGCCTGCCCGATGCTCGAGAAATTGCAGCAGGCCGCATCCGGTGCACCGATCTCTAAAGTCTGAGATCATCAACCGATTCCGATGCAAACCCTGTTGTGCAGCTGCAAGAACCCATGGATCGTCCCGGATCATCACGCATCGCATTGAGGCGCCAGGTCTGTCACATCGTTGGGGGATGCAGTAAGAAACTGACGCATCACCTCCCCACACAGTAAGAAACCGATGCATTACCTCCTCTCCGGTAAGGAACCAACACATCACCTCCCCTGCGCAGTAGTAAAGAACCAACGCATCACCTCCCCCAAAGCAAGGAACCAATGGATCACCTTCCCTGAGTGTAAGGAACTGACGCATCACCTTCCCTGCAATCCTTTTTGTTTGTGTTTGCGTCGCATCCAAGGTACTTTGTGTGATAAGTGTTGCATCTGCAAATTGCTTTGAACAGAACTATTTCTACCATTTGAAAGTCATACTTTTATTACTGTATTGTGGATTTTTGTCGTTTTGGTCTTGTTTTGGTTTAGATAAAGATTACCTATTTTTCTAACCTGTTGTAGTGTCCATTTGCTAGTGTTTTCACTGTATTACGGTATGTGTTCACAAATGCTTTACACACGGCCTCTGAGATAAGCCTGTCTGCTTGTGCCAAGCTACCAAGGGGGTGAGCAGGGATTATTTTAGAAGTGTAACCCCCTTACCCTGACTAGGAAGAAGGGTCCCTACTTGGACAACGGTGCAAACCCTTGCCAACTAGAGACCCCCATTTCTAACACAAATGTTCTAAAATACCTGCAGGCTCCTCATTTTGAACCTCTGAAATATGAGGAGTTGAAATCTCTTTCCTACAGCGTTGTCTTTTTGGTAGCCATAACTTTAGCACAGAGGATTGGTGAACTGCCCGCTTTACTCTGTTGACCTAAGATTCTTTGAAGATGGAGTAGTCTTGATGCCACACCCTGCTTTTTTTTTTACCCAAGATTAACTCTACTTTTCAAAAATCACAAGAGGTGGCTCTTCCATCTTTCTTTCCTTCTCTTTTTTCTCAGGAAGAATTTTCTCTGCACCTGTTGGATGATAAGAGAGCTCTTTCTATTTATCTCAACAGGTCACAACCTTTCAAAAAACAGACCATCTTTTTGTAACTTTCAGACAAGTGGGAACAGGAAGAAGAGCGACTAAGATGAGTTAAAGCATATGGTTAAAGGCTACTATTCTGCATGCTCTTCAGGAAACCTCTGAGGGTGGCTCCGCTCAGGGTCGATCCACTAGGGATATGGCCACTTCTCCAGCTGAGTTCCATGAGGTCTCTATTCAGGAGATTTGTAGAGCTGTCACCTGGTCCTCTGATTCTACCATCATCAAACATTACAGTCTGAATCATGTGGTCGATTATGATAATAATTTTGTTGTTGGAGTTCTGAAATCAGTTCTGGAATAAGTTCTTGATTTAATATTTCTATTTGTGTTCTCAATTGCATTGATTCAAGTCATGGGTGTGTTCTAATTATGAGCTCTGTTTTAGTTATTTCAAAGGCATTTTAATTTGGTACATCTCAAAGCGTAATGACAGGGATGAAGGACATAGAGGTAATGCTCCGATTACTTACCGACAATCTTCATTACTCTTAGTCCTACTTGTCACAGTCTTTACTGTATGTCCCACCCTCTGTCCTTGCCTGTTAATATGCTTACTATAACAGGAGGATTATGGGTAAGCTTTTCATATATTGCACCTAGGAGGGTAGGTAGGGTTTACTTAGATTTCTCCAGCACGTTTTCTGTCTGGGAGGCGGAGCCACCTCAAAGTGTAATGACTGTGACGAAAACGAGTGGAACTAAGAGCAATGAAGATTACCAGTAAGTAACCAGAGCCTTTCTTTTGCATAGGGCTCACCTGCAGCTAAACCAAATGAAACATTAAAATTCGATAATTCATTTGTTACTTCTCCCAGGCAATTCTTCAGTATGCTGAATATAAACAAACAATGTGTATCTTATTAATAAATTGAGGACGTTCGAACACTGAAAGATATGAATTCGGTCTCTTTAGTGGGGCTTTGTTCTCTAAGTTATCTTTGATTTCCAATGGTAAAGATGGAAATGAAGACTTGCCGTGAGTCTTTTGTCTCACAAATTGCTGTGTACATAAAACTGTATCTAACTCAAGCATATCTCATTTGCCAGTTGAGAGCACGCAATCCTCCAAGTACTGTTAATATAGTTCTGCCTCATTACTCATGAAAAGAGAATGTGACAACTCTGAAACTTGGCAAAGACATTATGTATGCTTTATACAGTCAGTGTCTCTGGTTACATTTGAAAACGGTTGTAGGCATTTTATAGTTTTTGTAGTACATTTCAGAATTGCAAATTTGGTTGCAAGACAGCAACCAAACTTGCAATATCCTTTCAGACGCGACAGAAGAATAGTAGTGCTTCAAGCTTAAGAGCTGTTTTACTACTAGAATTGAGATACCCCACAATACATTGCCAGCATGTGCAGGATTAATCCTAAAACCATGTTCATAATAGCAATGGTTTACTAGCTCCAGAATGGCTTTTCATCCTGAATAATTAGGGCTGATTCCCAAAAGCATTTCTGAATAGGGGAAGTAGTGATACAGGTGTACTCATTACAGTTATGAATCAGATCGAAACATTGAACTCTCTATTAGTAAAGATGCAAAGTGGGCACAGTCCTTTCTGCTTGTATGAATTGTATTCAAATAGTCCCCGAATATTCATATTTTAGATGTTTTGGGGCCAATTTACAAATGCAAGTAAGAGTATGCAAAAGAGTACTATAAAAGTACTACTTTAAATGCTCCATCGTACCTTTGTGAGTAGGCTGCTGTAATCTAAATCTCCACTTTAATGTTTTTTTCTGAGTAAGGCCTTAAGCTTTAATTTTCCTCAAACTATGCTTAGTACTGAAGAAATATATAGTCGGAAACACAGGGCCCTAGTCAGCAAACAAAGGAGCATATGAACAGAGATGTAGAGCTCTGCCTGAATGTACTTTTACATTTTTTTTTGTTGCTATTGACCAATATTCCCATTGGTAAGCCTTGGAAGCTGTGCCAGGCATAGGTTTCCATGTGTGCTGCTGGGAATGTCAGATGACTTTCCCAAGGACTCATATTTCCCCTGGGCAGACTTCTATATAGCATAGAACCATGCGTGGGGGAATAGAGCCTTTTTTCTGTTTTACGCCATAAAGAAAATATCTTTCTCTATGAGAAATCTCCACCCCTACGCCCCTGTCAAGTCTATGGGCGTTTGGTTCCCCTTCACATACTGGATGGGGAATTACTCCAGTCTTTGGCTGAAGCAAATCTTTGAACAAGAGTATTGGGATTGCCCACAGACAAACCTTTGTTGATGTTACTGAACATCCAAGACAAACCATGGTTTGCTTAGGAACACCCACTTCCCTACTCTTGAGTGGATTTTACTACTGCAGATTTCTCTACCTAGTGGCATAGAAATTCACCATTGTAATTCACAGTTGTAAGTACATTTACACCAATGAATATCTGTGTTACTTTCTGGTAGTTATAAAAGTGTTTATTCTGCCATAAACATATGTGTATAACCGAAAACACGTTTGAATGGGACAACAGTCTTAAATGTGGCCAGATGACTCAATCATCTCTTATGTATGTAACAAAACTCCCTAGAAATAACATGCAGCTAACCTAACTTTATGCAGGTTAGTCAGCACAAATTAAACAAGCCTTGCTGGCTCAATAACAAACATCTACATCCCCCCCCAATCCAGGCAATCTACATTGATCTACAGCAAATAAGAAATATTATTCAAGGGGGTACTCCCGGATAGTTTTTGATTGGAGGTGGACTTAGAAGAGCCCCGGTGCGTCAGAAGACTTTATTTGGACACAGTTAAGACATATTGGAAAGTGCCCTCTCCCTTGGATAGAGTTGCTATTGTATATCAAAACTTTGACATTGTGGGTGCAATCCACAATATGTTTGCAAGATGGCGGTTAAGAGCAATGTTGCAAAAGGATAGCTGCAAGTGTTTTTTATGAAAACACTTTTGCTATTTTGTTTTCTTACAGCAACATGGAGTTGATTTGCAGTGGGGACAATAGCTGAGTCTCATAACAGAGGAACATGCAAAAAGATTATAAAATTGTGTAGTCTCAATGTATTTATTGACAGTGCTTACCTGATCTTAGGAACTGTGGCAGATTTTATGGCTTTTTCCCCACAATATAAAATATTAAACCCCTCATACGGTTGGATGTACCATCTAGGAGAGAACAATTTCCATTATTGAATATTTCTTGAAAAGTATGAAGAATGGCCTAGCAAGAGGACATGAGGTACATTTGCTCTAAGGAACACATTGCTAAAAAACAAAGATGGCCTGGTACCAGCAATCTCTTCTTAAAAATAAATGAAGCCTTTCTTCCTAAAAGCAACTTCAGAGCTGCTAATCAAGCCCCAAGACTCTAGCACATGGATGATGGAAACACCCTGCTGCATGGCCTTCCAGACTCCACACTGGCATCATTTAGAGGCATCCCATAAGCAACAACAACTCTCATCTAGGGCCTGAAGAAATATGATCACACCACCCTCCGCCTGATGGAACTCCATTGTCATCTGTTGCTGGTCTGCATCATCTTCAAAACAAACTGCATTGTTTACAATGCCATCCAAAGTCATCATGACCAGCACCCGCACTTGTGTTGCAGACCAGCTCACCATCTGGTGGTTCTCGGTACATGTTCAGCCAGGACACCAGCAGACTGCAGACAAAGGGTCTGATTTAAATCTTGAAGGATGGGTTACTCCGTCACCAGGGTGACGGATATTCCATCCGCTGAATTATAAATCCTATTATATCCTATGGATTTATATTTCAGCGGACGGGATATACATCACTGTTGTGATGCAGTAACTTGTATGCCAAGATCTAAATCAGGCCCTAAGTGTAAAAAAGAAAAAACAATTCATTAGGCTTTTTCCATCTATGCACCCAGGATCTGGCTGTGCTAGAAGGGTATTTAATATGAATGACCCCACCTGCAGCACAGTGGTTGGGTTCACGGCCTCCATTGTACACTGCAAATTTGCACCACCAACACATCCTGTGATCAAAGCCTAAATTAATCCAAAGAGTTTTCATATAGGAATTGATTCTCTTTTTACAGAATTTCGCATACTACTTGACTGTAAACCTTCCCAGAAGATTTTTTTCAAAATGGTAGGCTTTCCTCTCTAGTTTTCTACTAGATCAAGCACAATGCAATTGTCCCCACTATTTCAGATCTGGGAAATGCTGGACGTCTAGACTTGCGTCCCTTGCTTGCTGTGCTACAAGATCCAAACTATAACTCACTGATAAGGCTTACCAAGGTTGCCTGTGTTCTTTTCTGGCAGTTTGGGTCAGGCTATTTATAAACAGGGTTAGTAGTGATTTGCACTAAGTGGGGTTTTGCCTAAAGTGGCGCAGTGTGTGAAAAAAGATGGGGTTGAATGCTACTCAGAGTGATTGCCAGTGGCTGATACTATTTACACGCTTATGCTCCCATCACCTTTTATGTTCTATCCGAAATTGAGAAAATAGACGTTTAGTCACAGCCGTGTGTTTTCTATAGGAACCACAACTTCACCTACAAAGTGAAAACAGCGTTTGGTAGCCGTTTGCAGTAACAAATATATATTTATTTAGTATTCAGCATGTCACACTTTTAAACACCAGCCCTGTGGGCTGTAAGGCTATAAAGCAACCAGGTCTGATTCATAAAGGTAGGTGTTTCTGCATGGTAAATCACCTTACTCTAACATCTCTTAACCAGGTCACAGTGATGAACCTGGATCCATACTGCACTGGAGAAAGCACTCCCTCTAGTCACCATGTCAAGAGCTCTAGCCCCATACCAAGAGCTGAGTCCCTGACATTTTATCTGCCCTATCACTACCATATCTTTGTTTCAATCATGAAGTTTTGCAGTAATAACAAAAACCTTTTGTGAAGTTTGCAAAAAACACACATTTTTTATAAAATGTTTTTTGTAACACATCCAAATGCAAAATGAGTATTTAAAGTTAGCAGTGGAATCAGTATGCATATTTCACAACAGGGTTCTATGAATCTGCAGAGACATCTTAAGGATTTTGGGGGCCCTGGACCAAACGTATTTTGGGCCCCCTGTTTGGAACAACTTTGAATTTATGATCCAATTTCAGCTTTTTCATGCCCTCTTTGGCTAGGTCACTGACAGGCACACTCCTCCAAATTCTAAATGTGTTCACATCTAATATTCTGCGATAGTGATGTGGGTTTTCAATATTCTAACACAGCAGCAGCTAACTAATATTACTGCAAATAATCTCCAGGACCCCCTCCCATTTCTAATCTGGGGAGATCTAGCTAAGTAGCAAATGCAATAATGCCATACAGACTGTCAAATCTTCAGCCAGTCTGTCATCCTACCTGGTTTCCAATGGCAAATTACTACATCTAGAACATTCTAAGGCAATAGTCTAATTTTGGTTCCATTGGCTCATGCATATATATATATATGGCTACAGGTCTCCTAGCTATCAGTAGGCTTAAACAGGCTATTTGTTATTTTATATTACCATTGTTAAGTAATAGAATAACTAACTCTATAACTCCTCTCAGAATTTCGTAATATATTCATATATCCAAATAAAGTGAATATAGTCAGACAATTCTGCTGCACATTTTGGAACAATATGCAAATCTGGTTCGTATCTTTTATATAAAATCATGGAAGTCAGGTATGTTCTGTTCAAATTGTTCTCTTCAAACTCTACAAATTCTACCAACTTGAAACATTCATTATCAAAGACATTTTTAAATGTGCATTCAGGCTCTGATCCTCCCTGTTGCAGTTGATTGCCCTGAGCAGTCTTCCTCCACATTCTCCTCACTGCTACGTTTAGAGTGTTTATCCAATCCTAGGGTCCTGTAAAAAGAAGAATGAGGGGCCAAATGAACAAAGCATTTGCAAATCGGTTGCAAATAGGTTAGCGACTGTGAAAAGATATGCTTGGAATGTATCATAGTGTATTTCAGTTCCAATCGCAAAAATAGCGAACCTAGAATCATATGTATGAAGCATTTTTGTGTTTGCAATTGGGCAGTTTGCTATCACAAAAATTTAATTTGGTATGTATGAATTCCAATTTGCAATTCGGTAACATGTTACCGAATCGCAATTTGGAATTGGGAAAACATACAGGTTCAGTATTAGAAAGGGGTGTGTTTGGGGCTTCCCTTCCGAATACCGAATCGCAGCAGTATGTAAGAATGTTTTGCTACCGAAATGCAGTCTCAAAACATTTGCATTTTATATCCTACTTCAAGTAGGTGGTAACCCATTCCCAAATAGAAAGGGGTTCCGAAGGGACCCCTTCCCCTTTGTGAATGGTAGCAAAAACATTTTGGAGAGCAGGCAGTGGCAGAGGAAAACAGGCTGCATTTTTTTAAAAAAAAGACTACTTTATGTAAAAGCAATCACAGACATGGTGGTATGCTGACCCCAGCAGTCCACCATCCCTGTGATTTTTGGGTTTCCTAATGGATCGCAAATTGTGTTCTACCTTATGAATATTAATGAGGTAGGTTGATTAGCGATCCATTAGAAAACACTAAATGAAACTCTTGGAGTTTCATATATTCGAATAGCGATTAGCTATTTGCGATGTCTAATTACGATACATATGGCCCCAAATCTTACTGATCCACTTTTTTTGCTCCTGGAAATAGTTATTACCTTATTCCTTATTTTGGAATGTACTAATGGGTCACAAAAACAGGTCTTAGCACTTACAAATTAGTATCAAGTGGAGGAAGGTGGTATTAAATTAGAGAAAACTCCCTTTTGCCTACAATGGCTGCTCTGTATGCTGTGGCAAGGAGGATGAGGGTTTTTGCTCCACACATGGACAGAGAAGATGACAAAGACGGGAGCGCATTTTTGGAGCCACAATGACTTTATTCCAGCAGACTGAGGAGGCAATTTATGAGAATATAGGCTGAGCAGTGTTAGCGCCTAAAGGATTGGCCAAATGATATTTAGGACTAAACACCCTGACTTACAGATCTCGACCTTTGGAAATGCTGATCGCGCTTGACAGGTCAGATGGGCCTTTGCCACTGTGGTATGAATGGAGCGGCAACAAAACACAAGTCATGCATATATCATCAACTGCCAGATGCTTAATTTCCAGTCAATAATGAGACGTTGAATATGTTTTAAAACTATTATTTATCTTAAAGGGTTAGTATGCTTTTGTCATCTTTATTCAGATTAGTCCAGTTTACAGAAATATCAAATAAAAGGTTGATTAGTGACAGCTTTAATCAATACAGAGTGTTCCTTAAAGGAAATTGTCACTATCTAGCTAAAGAGCCCTATCTACCATACCCAGAGAAACCCATTAAGGGTTCCTTTTCAGAAAATAACAAAATTTCAGAGCATAGTTAAAAACTAGAACTTCCTATAAAGAGTCGTTCACTTTAAAGAGAGTTCCCCACAGCTGCAGTAGCAACTGTCAGAATAACAGTGATAGAGGAATGATTGTTGCAGTAGCATTGATCAGAGAAATCAGAAAAAGGAAAGAATAAAGTCACCTTTAGCAATAGCTGCCGGTAACAAAGGGCAAGGATGCAATAGAGTGACCCTTCCATAGCAGAGTCATCTCCTCCTAAGTTAGTCTCAGAGGTCAGAATGTGGAATCTCCTCCTAACTCACTAGGAACACTCATTAATATAAAATCATAAAATAATGTAACAAAAACTAGTAGGTGTCCAAATCACTCATCCAATGTAAACCACTCATCCGATTGTGCCGTCAACTTCCGTTCCTTCTCCTCCCGATTCCTACAGTAAACATTCACACTGGTACATAGTAAAACATTGATTTTAAGAGTTAGAAACATGGAGGAAAGTTCTCATGAGAACCTTCTTACCTAAGCTAAAAGCTGTGTTCAAATGTCTATTGTAAATACAAAGGCTACTCAGATGTGCTGAAACATATATACCAATGATGTTCTAGTTAAGCATACATAAAGTATATTAGTGTTCATTCTAACAGTATATTCATTATGAATTCACAGTAAGGTTCATTGTCATATATAATGATCTAATATGGTATGATGAAGCTAAGGAAACATAATCTTGAAGTCAACACATTCCTAAATAAAGGTCTACTTAGCTATGAGCAAGAGTCGAAAGAAAAGGTTTGGACCTAATTAAATGGGGCACATTTCAGAATGATAGCCTAGTACAAAAAAAATTCTTCACATTATGTTCATATACATTTAAGGAAAAACTGTTTCCCTAAGTGTTATTTTCCATTAGAAAACATTCTTATATCAAAACTGAAATGCATTCTAAAGTGATTCTTTTACACGTTTAAAGCAAGTACATTTTTTGGTTCAAATGCATTCTAGAGTGCAATTCTAATATAGTCTGCAATTCGAAATTTGTTTTAAAAATTCATTCCTTACAGCAGCAATGTTATTTTTGTTCTAATTGCTGTAATAAACCGTGTTTTCTAGGGACAAACACAGTAATGTGTCTAGCCCCACACATATACAAGTACTTTGATGCCTACTTTTAGCTACAGAGGTATGTTGACACAGGACGAGGGTACTCACAAAGCTCACTTTCACATTTTAGAATTTTTGGATGCAATGCTGCTTAAAGTTAACAGCTGCATTGCATTTGCAAATACTCTCCAAGGTGTGCAGCACACACAATGTATATGTTTAAATGTCTTCAAGCATACAATTGTATCAGTGCTGGCTGTTTAATTACATACTTTGTTATGACTTTTCCTGGATCAACACATCATTCATACAAACCTCAGACAGTGTGGGCTATACAACCAACTTTCCAGAGAAGAGTTTGGTGATGACTTTCTTTTAGGCATTTATACAAATGTACGTTATCTTTTTGAAAAATATTGTTTTGCACTGTTTTAAAATTTACCATTATTTTTGTGTTCGATGACAGTGTATATTGTCTGTGTACATGGATTATAAACCCACACCTGAATGCTACTACACATAGCCAACGCTAATATAATGTTGCACATAGGCAAACCAGGGCAGTCATAGAACAGACTTTTGGCTTTCTTAAGGCATGATTTCGCTGCCTGCACAAACGTGGTGGAGCTCTCCAGTGCTCCCTGGCAGTGGCCTACAAAATAGTAGCGGTTTGTGAAATGTTGCACTACATTGCAGCTGGGAAGGGACTTCCTATGCAGCCTGAGGTCCACAGCTCAGATGAGGAGGAAGAGCTACCACCATACATAGTGCCACCAGAGCTGCAGATGGATGCACATACATTACAAACAACAATTTGAAATGTAAGTATATTAAAAGTGGAAAATAAAATCTAAAAGTAAACAGTCAAAGCCACAATGTAATAAGTATTTTTTATTTCCATGTTATTCACAAGAAGATTGAAGACCCAGATATGCAGAAAAGTATATTTTTTAAAAAAAACAATGTTTTGTCAACTGTATGAATACAACAAACATTTATGTTATGATTATCACAAAACATATTTCAGTGCCTTTTTCCTAACTTTGTAAGAGTTGGCCTCCTGATATTTGTCTGCAAAATGTCCCCTTCTATTTCAGCTGCATGACTATGAGTACACCTACATACTATGACATCAGACACAGATAAAGCTACTGTGCATGGAATCCTTCTTATTTTATACAGCATGTGCTGGCTGATTGCTGGAAAGTATTTGCATAGTTTGCAGCAATTCTATTGATGACATAACCTGCCCCAAAGCTTTAGCTCCGTCCTTGCTAAAGTGCCATTTTCTGGAATATGTCCTCCTGATGAGTAGCTCCATAGCAGTAGCCCGTTCTTCAACACTCTTCCCATAGTTTTGCATTTTAAACACTACATTGTGTTATCTTTTGTTCTGTTGGAGAGTCTTTCATGATTTTATTCACGTTTTCAAGGCCATTAATCATGGTTGACATGCCTTAATCCATGTTCATCCATGTTTCTGCCAGTCATATGAATATCGTCCTATTATTTATTTTGAACTTCTAATATAGATTTCTTTAAGTTCACAAATTCCTCTCTAGATGGTCTTGCAAAACTGTGGTCGTATTGCCTCCAGGGACCCCCAAGCCTAAGCAATTTCTATGATTTGAACCTCAAAGCAAAACACAAAAATACAAAAAACAAGTCTACACCAAACAAATGCTCAAATACTGACATAGTTTGTTTAATTCATTATCAAATATTGAGTTTTGTTTGTTTCTTTGTATATACTTTATTAATTTAAATGTATTAATGTTAGTATAATTTATTTTTGTAAAACAGTTGTGGAACCCCTAAGTAGGCCTTGTGGACTCCCAGGGGTCATCAGACCACAGGTTAAGAACCACTGCTCTATCACATCAATATTCTGTTCTTCATGGTACTCTGAAAAATATTTGGTTCTATATCTATAGGGAAAGTATATATTTTGATATGTTAAAAAATATACTTTGTGCTATGTGTCATAGGGACATACATACAAACAATTCTTTGATAAATGTATGCTTTCACCTTCAATGTATTTGTTTTATTTTTTACATGGATATTGAACATAAAATTATTATTTTCATTTAACAGGTTCTTATTCTCTAATCAGACATTGGAATGGCAATTACTGTTGAATTTAAAAAGTCAAAAGACTTGTAATGAACTACAAATTCCATAATGCATTTCGATCTAGAAGCTAAAACATGTTGCATTTTTATTGAAAAAATAACCTTGAGGAATTAAAAACAGTAAGTGAAATTTCATGTTTAACGTCTAATAAAGTTACTCATTGTTATTAAAAAAATTAGTACACTCACCTGTGTTTGGCTGAGGAGGTTCTAAAGTGTCTATATTCGTTAGTCCAGATACAACCTATGTTAATTAGGTGTTTTAAATTACCTCTCCTAAAGGTGTAAGTGGTGGTGGCTGTTTGTATGGGCCCATTCCAGTGCCAGCAGCTTACGTCCTCCCACTTGTCAGATTCTCCTTAGTTCTGGATCAATGGTCATACCACCTTTTCCTTACCTCAGCCACACTGCGTGAGGTAACCCCAACAGCATTAAGTTTCTATTGGATCCTTCTCTAAATACACTGTTGCTCCAGGAACAGTTTTGGGACCATTCCCAAATAGCTAATTATTTGTAACACATTCTTGCACAAGGATTTCTATTTTCTCATATTGCTTTATTTTTCTTGCGGAGTACTCCGGTTGCCTTTCGTGGCTTGCCATTGCTGATAAATTCATTAGATGGTAGTCCCAACACTTGCTTCCTGCCAGCTCCTGTGCTTTTGGATGTGATTGCAGCAATGTATTTTCTGATTCTGATGTCATCACTATGCTTCTGGGGGCCAGTCACATATTTCAAACAGAAGCAAATCTTTTTTTGCAATTTGGTATTTTATGAATGAATGAATGAATTGAATTTGGTATAGCGCACAGCTACTCAAGCTAGAATGTCCTGGCGCTGACACTGAACAGTAGGCAGGTCAGTAAAACAGGAGTTAGTTCTTAAAAAGCCATGTTTTAAGGTGTTTCCTGAATGTTGAAAGGTCAGCAGTGGCTCTCAGCGAAGCCAGTAGACTGTTCCATGCTTTTGCCCCAAGGAACCCAAAAGATCTACCCCCCATATGAGCTAAACAAATTTTGGGGGTGTGAATGAGCTCAGCATTGGAGGATCTTAAGGTCCTTGTTGGCATGTAGCGATTGACACGTTTATTTATGTTGTTAGCACCTATGCCGTGGAGTGCTTTAAAAAGGATCACCATGGCTTTAAATTTGATCCTTTCCTTCATATGCAAGCAATGCAGGGACTTCAGAATGGGAGTCACATGGGTTCTGGGCTTTGGTCTCAGGATTGCCCTAGCCGCAGCGTTTTGCACCACTTGCAGATGCTGAAGAAGGTAATCAATGCAAAAACAACAATTGATGGACAGAATGCAGAACAATGTCATACATTCACCCCAGTACAGAGATCTGGGCCTAAATCCATCGTTTTTTTGCTCACCATGCCATTCCAGTTGGAACCCAGCCATATGCAAATCAGTCTTGACCCTGTGCCCAATGGGAACAGTCCAGCCCGAACTGCCAGGCCAGGTCCTCCCTGGACTGGAAACAAGCATCCTAGGACCGGTTTCGGGGTTTCACCCCTCTTCAGCCAGGATAGCTTGATTCCAGTGGCATGGAGAGCACGGGACCCACGTCTGGGCATACCCGTCCCACTCGGGGTGACAAATGCAAAAACAACAATTGATGGACAGAATGCAGAACAATGTCATACATTCACCCCAATACAGAGATCTGGGCCTAAATCCATTGTTTTTTTGCTCACCATGCCATTCCAGTTTGAACCCAGCCATATGCAAATCAGTCTTGACCCTGTGCCCAATGGGAACAGTCCAGCCCGAACTGCCAGGCCAGGTCCTCCCTGGACTGGAAACAAGCATCCTAGGACCGGTTTCGGGGTTTCACCCCTCTTCACCCAGGATAGCTTGATTCCAGTGGCATGGAGAGCACGGGACCCACGTCTGGGCATACCCGTCCCACTCGGGGTGACAAATGCAAAAACAACAATTGATGAACAGAATGCAGAACAATGTCATACATTCACCCCAGTACAGAGATCTGAGCCTAAATCCATCGTTTTTTTGCTCACCATGCCATTCCAGTTTGAACCCAGCCAAGAATTATGGATTTAACCCAGATCTCTTGACTGGGGGTGAATGTTTTGATTTGTTCTACATTCCGTCCATCAATTGTGTGTCTTTTGCTTTCTCGCCCTAAGTGCGCCAGGTATACCCAGACGTGGGTCCTGGGCTCACTGTGCCACTGGAATAAAGCTATCCTGGCTGAAGAGGGGTGAAACCCCGAAACCGGTCCTAGGATGCTTGTTTCCGGTCCAGGGAGGACCTGGCTTGGCAGTTCGGGCTGGACTGTTCCCATGAGGCACAGGGTCAAGGCTGATTTGCTTATGGCCAGGTCTAAACTGGGGTGGCATGGTGAGCAAAAGAATGATGGATTTAACCCAGATCTCTTGACTGGGGGTGAATGTTTTGATTTGTTCTGCATTCCGTCCATCAATTGTGTGTCTTTTGCTTTCTCGCCCTAAGTGCGCCAGGTATGCCCAGACGTGGGTCCTGGGCTCACTGTGCCACTGGAATAAAGCTATCCTGGCTGAAGAGGGGTGAAACCCCGAAACCGGTCCTAGGATGCTTGTTTCCGGTCCAGGGAAGACCTGGCTTGGCAGTTCGGGCTGGACTGTTCCCATGAGGCACAGGGTCAAGACTGATTTGCTTATGGCCAGGTCTAAACTGGGGTGGCATGGTGAGCAAAAGAATGATGGATTTAACCCAGATCTCTTGACTGGGGGTGAATGTTTTGATTTGTTCTGCATTCCGTCCATCAATTGTGTGTCTTTTGAAGAAGGTAATCAGGCAGGCCTAGATATAGGCTATTGGCATAGTCCAATTTTGATGTCACCAATGCTTGAAACACAATCTTCCTACTGTCCACAGACAGTAATGGGAGAAATTATTTTAACATACGTAGAGTACCGAAGCAGGAACCAATCAGTGCTTGGACCTGTGGACCCATAGAGGGCATTGTTGATGACAATGCCTAGGTTTTTAACCTTCTCCTGGGCTAAAAGGGGAGGGGACAGTTTATCCGGCCACCATATACTCCAATTACACATGGCGGGTTGGCCAAAAAACACAACCTCTGTTTTGTCCGGGTTACACTTCAGCTGATTTATTTTGAGACAGTTAAATACCTTTGTGAAATTAAACAACAGAGCACAGCACAGTAAAAAGTTCCAACTGACTATTTCGTCAGTAGTCAATTTAATTTCACAATTAATAATCAGAAAGCAAACAATAAGGCGCAATCTTGACCATTGGTGAAACAATTCTTGATAAGTTGACACGTTGATGAAGCAAGCACACAGCCGACACGTGTTTCGTCATTAGACGACTTTCTCAATGCTCAAAATCAGTATCCAAATAAAGAGAAAGAAAATGTAATCGAGTTGAACACCCTTTGCTTCAGTTTAAAAAGGGGTTCAGAGATATTACTCCATACAAAGCGAAATTGTCTCTGCCACAGTTCAGCGTTACGTCCCTCCTACCAGCAGGAAAAACAGGCGACTCGTTCTGATAGACGAGCAGAGGCAATGTAACAAACCTCCAAGAAGACAGGCATCTTCGGTAGTAATCCGTATGCGTATAGTTCCCTGCTCGCGGTCAATAAAGTTCTTCTCGATTACGTTTTCTTGCTCTTTATTTGGATACTGATTTTGAGCCTTGAGAAAGTCGTCTAATGACGAAACACGAGTCGGCTGTGTGCTTGCTTCGTCAACGTGTCAACTTATCAAGAATTGTTTCACCTATGGTCAAGATTGCGCCTTATTGTTTGCTTTCTGATTATTAATTGTGAAATTAAATTGACTACTGACGAAATAGTCAGTTGGAACTGTTTACTGTGCTGTGCTCTGTTGTTTAATTTTCTAATTTGAGTTTTTGGAGTAAGCTTTCTCCTTATACTGAGTAACACTGTTGGTGGCACAGTGTTTACATTGAGCACGCCTTAAAAACTGTGTGAAATTACGTTTGCTCTTTCTCTTGAAACCACTGCCATCATCTGTATATAAATACCTTTGTGAGACAGGATCTAATATTGTCTCCATCAAAGTCGGTTCCTTTTTCATATGTAAAAACCAGTTGTGTGTCATCAGCGTAAGAGATAATCTTAGCACCCTCTTTCTCTACTAAAGGTGCAAGAGGTGATATATAAATATTAAAGAGGGTGGGACTAGGAATAGATCCCTGGGGACCTCTTACGTTCATGTGAGGCATTGGAGTTGAAAATGGTGGTATCCAAATATCCTGTGATCTATTTTCCAGGAAAGAGGTCATCCAGGCCAATGCGGTCCCACCCAAGCCCAGATTTTGCAGTCTGTCAAGAAGTCTCTCATGTGGGACCATATCGAAGGCCGCCGACAGGTCAAGTAAGATTAGGACTGCCCTACCTACCTGATCTAGTTTTTCCTTAATGTGCTCTGTCACTTCCAACAGAGCAGATTCTGTGTTGTACTTTGTCCTAAAGCCGGATTGTGAAACATGTAACAGATTTCGGTCTTCAATGTACTCTAAGAGTACTCTGTTTACATGTTTCCAGATATGCAGCATTTTACCAGATGAGAGAGATAGGTTAAATACCTTGTTGACTATGGGATTGATGGTAGATGCTAGTGGTGCTAATAATTTAGCAGGGCAGGAATCCACTGGGGATCCAGACTTGAGGCCTTTGAGGTAATTGAGCGACTCATCTATTTGTATTTCGGGAAACACTACCAGTGTTGGGTGTTGTGGGGGGCAAAGCTTTTCATTTTGACATTGGTAAGAGATCAGATCGTCTGCTGGTAGTTTGTCAAAGGAATGTTTTGGAATGTTTTAGGAAAGTGAATCCCAAGAAACTGTAACTTCGATCATGTAGTCAGTAGTACATTTCATTTATCGAATCGCAAAATATGATTTCTTAACAATTGCAAATTACAATTGCAAAATATGATTAAGCAATTACACAATAGTATAGCTGAACCTTAATCTCTAGCATTCCATTAGTGTTCATCTCTCTATCAATCTCCTAGATTCCTTCAGCATGTCTGCAAAATGTTTTCGGGTCTTCCTAGCAACTCCGGTGAGTCTGGAATATTACAAAAACTGCCATGACGGGACTTCAATCTAGGCTTGTGCTCGCTTGATTGACAGGTCTTTACCATTTTTATAACGTTCGCATGTTTTGGCCCACTTCTGTGTATCCACTTAACTGCAATTATGTTTCTATGTATGCTTCTGAAGGGTGGCAGCTTCTTTTTTGATTTCGACAGTCAAGTCGCACATTTGTCACAGTACGCATATTAGACATGGTTGTTCTTTATAGATTTTACCCAAGTCATAAATACGTGTTCTAATGTTTCTTCACTGTAAGTTCCCTTTAACTTTTCCCTTTCCAAGTCAAAGTCTGGCAGTCTAAACCCTCTCCTTCATCTGGTTGTTTCATCGCATTTATTTTTACTGTGATTCATTTCTATGCCATGATTAGCCTTATTTGACTTTGGTCTAATTCAATAGTGCACCAGCTGCAAGGCCACTGAGAATGGCATCCTGACCTGCCTAACTCACAAACTGTCTCTGGAAGATTCACAGCCAGAACACCGTCAGACTGGAGACAAATTAATACGAAAGAAAATACTATAAACATGCCTTCTCTATCTATGCAATGAAGATCCAGAACAACACCCCCATATAGTGAACTGCACCAACCAGCTTCCAATTCAGAAAAGATCTGAAGACTCAACCCCTCAAAGAAAACACTATCTACGCATCCTAAAAAGCATGTACCCTGCTCTGATTGCAGCAGCTATATCTCTACTTTTTAAATTATCCTGAGTTGTATTTGTGTTTACCAACGCTGTACAGCACTCTTTGCCACCGCATAGATTTGAGCTTTATATATACCCACATTCATATCTACATTTTGTGCAACTTGTATTCATAGATATTTGTATGAGTCTGCTCTCCAATGCATTTCTAAATTAGTCAGCAGCTCTTGATTCTGGTCTCCAACTCTTACATCTGGCAAAATAGTTGATTTACTGCCTGAGCACTCCACCATAGGGAAAGGTGTAGATGGACCTCCTTACAAAGTCGTCATGGGTAATAACCATCAGGGGGAATAGGTTATCCTCAACCATTTTTTCCCGAACCTAATGACCAGGATACCTAAATATTTGTGACCTTTCTGGTTCCATTTCTTGCTGGATAGATATTTCAGACCTTTATGGTTCCATTTCATGCTGAGTAGATATTTCAGACCTTTCTGGTTCCATTTCATATGGAGTCCAACTAAAAAACACTTTTATGGTGGTAAAAGACTTGGGGGCATATTATCAACGGCCAGCGATAATTATCGCTGGCCGTGCTTAGCGATAGATTTCTTATCGCTGGCTATCTCCGGAAATTATCGCCCTGGTAGCGCGTTATTAACAACACGCTTCTCCAGGGCGATAAAAATTCCAGAGATAGCGAGGTTATCGCCGTTTTGCAGGGAACATCGCTGGTTTTCCAGCGATGTTCCCTGCAAAACGGTGATAACCTTGCTGATACGACCGTGTGGTCGTATCAGCACAATCCACCCCCTATGTTAGGGATGGCTAAGTCGGGATAATAGCAGACGTTAGATTTTGGCGAAAACGGCCGTTTTCGCCAAAATCTAACGTCTGCTATCATCCTGTGGGCTGCCTTGTAAATATCGCGATGTGCACATCGGCGATATTTACAACGTAGCCCATCTGGGGTACGCCCAGTAACGCCCACCTTGCATCTCATTAGAGATGCAGGATGGGCATTGGGGGAAAGGACGATAGTGCAGGGATTCACGCGATAGCGTGACCTTGCTGATTAGGCGATAGAATTATCGCCGCTTTCCGTCCGAAAACGGACGCTAAAGCGGCGATAATTGACTATCGCCTGGTTGTTAATATGCCCCTTGGTCACCATACTACTTTTTCCCCAGTTTACATTTTAGCCAGACTACTGTGAGAAAGAGTCTGTTAGGGACATAAGGCCAGTATAGATGATTCTGGTTGTTCATAAAGGTGTCATTAGTAGAAAGAAATTACTTCTCAGGTCCTGCCGCCGTAGGTAACCACTAGATCTTTTACAAATGTAGTATTGCAGCGGATGGAGGTTCAAGTGCCGGTAGAAAAATGATAGAGGCAGAGTCCTTGTCTTTTGCTTGAAACACAACAAGATGACCCTGTAGTATGACTACTTTGTCTGCCAGTTGTAAAGCCAATTGACTTTGGGCATAAAGTCTTGTTCTAAGCCAAATCTTTCTAATATCTGAACAAGTAAACCCATTTAATATGTTGAGTTCCCTTTTAAGTATAAAGAGAGATGGCTACAATATTCTTGTTTAGGTCTTTGGAGCTGCATAGAAAACCCACCCGTGCCCTCAGGTGGTTTCTACTAGAATACTCCACACAAATCAAACTTGGAATGGGTGCACTAGTGAGGGAATACCCTTACGCAGTGTTGTCATCAATATCTTAGCTAGAATCCTGACATCAACCTGATTATGGGTGATGGGTCTGTAACTCCTGAAGTCAAATGGGTCTTTCCCTTCCTTGAGGATAATTGTTGCAATGGCCCAATTGAATATGTGAATAGTGAACTGGATGTTTCAGTTTCTTTACATGCTCTGTATAGCATAGAATCCAGGAAATTCCCTGGTTCTCTGGAGAATTCGTCCTCCCCAGGGGATCTGCAAGTTGGAGAATCAGATATAGTCATAGATATAGTCATAGAAATTTGAAGACTGATGTATGAAAGAATAGTGATTCGCTAACCAGTCTCAAACAGGTTAGTGACTGCTAAATAGGGTGTGTGATGTATGAAGACTCACTAAAGGTGTATTTATTAAAATAGCATAACACACCGAATATTTAGCGATTTATTATTCTATTTGTGAATGCTTTGTACATCAAAATAGTGACTTGCTATTTTGTAATTCCATATAATAGTGGTTCAGTATTTCATAATGCAAAAATAATAGACCTGCAAGTTGGAGAATCAAATATAGTCATAGATATAGTCATAAAAATTTGAAGACTGATGTATGAAAGAATAGTGATTCGCTAACCAGTCTCAAACAGGTGAGTGACTGCTAAATAGGGTGTGTGATGTATGAAGACTCACTAAAGGTGTATTTATTAAAATAGCATAACACCGAATATTTAGCGATTTATTATTTTTGTATTATGAAATACTGAACCACTATTATATGGAATTACAAAACATCAAGTCACTATTTTGATGTACAAAGCATTCGCAAATAGAACATTTGTTAAAAGATAGCATTTTGTAAGTGCAAAATACCATTGTTTGGAAACAAATGGTAACCAGGTGCAAAGTGGAAAAGTGGGCCCAAAATACTTTGCAATCTTTTGGCTGACCTCTATGCTGTAGTGAGGAGGATGCGGTTCTTGGAGCTCAATGAGGAAAGAAAGGAGTTTCAGACGAAGGGTGACTCTGTTTGACCAAACTGATGAGGAGATTTATGATAGGTATAGGTTTACCAAACAAGTAATACTATCCTTAATTAATGAATTGGACGCGGAACTAAGCAGGCCTACACAACACAGTGATGATTTTCCTACATTCAGGTATTGGTCAGCTTACAATCTTTTAGCGTCTGGTAGCTATCCATGAACTGTTGCAGTTGCAGGAAAGATATCCCAGAGTACTTTATTCAGGGTGTTTAAACATAACATTTTCTAGATGCAAAGTGGGCTATAATAAATTCATACATTGCATTTCCAAGTACCCCTACTGAGTAACAAACTACAAAAATCCAGTTCCATGCAGAAGCACATTTCCCAAAAGTGATTAGATTTGTAGACGGTACAAGTTTTAATTTATTCACCCTCTGAAATAGAGTATGTGTATCATAATTGTAAAAGCCCAAATTTGTTACACATACAAGTAGTATGTAATGCTACATGTCAACAGACCTAGTTGCCGATCCCCTCAGAGCACTCATGACTCCTACATCTTTGGACGCTGTGGAATATATGACCAGCTAACAAGAGGACCGTTAGGGGATGGTTGGTTGTTAGGTGATTTCATCTAACATTTAAATTTACAATCCACATTTGGAAATTAACTTTAATCTAAAACAGTTTTGTAAATTTCCAGGTGATAGTGTTATGTTTCATATAGGTACCCTTAGAAACCAGGCTGGGGCTACACCACCTTCCTCCCCATATCTACGTACACGGTTCATCCCATACGTCATCCTCAAATCCAACAATGGCTAATACAAGCAACAAGGGACAAAGGAGCCCTAGATACTTTCTGTATAAATACAGCTCCTCTTGCTAGTGTTAGTTAGAGGGCACCGAGACTTCCAGGCCGACACACTGACCAGAGATGCTGAGGCTCCTGCATGCAGACGCTCCAGCTGACAGTAGTCTGAACATCCCTCGTGGGGTGTCCAACTCGAGACCAAGAAGGGCTCCTACATTCTCACACTTCAGGTAATGGGATTTGACTAAATCCTAGAGGGATTCTTGGCTTCACACCTACTCACATGCTAGGTACACTCGGGTACATCTAGATAGGCATCGTAGGAGTACGCGCTTTCTTTTATTCTGAATTTTTATATTCATGCATTCATTTATGCTTATTGCAAAATGGTAGAACTGTACTATCCATTTATGTTCACCATATTGCTAATCATATATCTCTGCTACTATCTAATGGTTGTTGCAGCTCATATATTCTACACAAGAATAACAACTGTTCAATAAACCCTTATTGAAACGCCCAGGCTGTTTATTCTGTGTATCTCTGAGACAAGATAAGTAAGCACGAGTGACTGAGCGAAAAGTAGTACATTGTTTCCACGATCCTAGGGGATCAGGGTTGTCATGTTCCGAGGTTGCCAGAAACTATTCTCTCCCCGATAAGAGGAGACACTAGTGGCACTGTGAGCTAGCTTATGCAAACAGGCTAACATTCTCGGTGGGGGTGCTCAGAATCAGTCTGCCACCAAACCCGCAGTTTATGTTATCCGAACGCGCAGGTCCTGTATGGGTAATATAGGAACTACACGACAATAGCGCATATGCAATATGACCATCATGTATCATGACTCCATACTTTTGTCTCCAAACCCCCTAGGTAAAAGAGGTACAATGCTGCTCAAAGACAAACAAGGAGCATTACCGAGCAAACATTTGGCTCACTTAAAGGCAGACTCTGATGTCTTCCCAAAAGTGGGAGTGCCCTTGAGTACGATCTTGACGTGCTTCAATATAATAGATGTGTGCTATGTTTGAGAACTTAGCAATACATAGGAATGTCCCAAGGTCTGCAATTGAAAATTCTAGTGAGGAAGATGTTGAAAATCCCCCTCTCTTGCCACCTCCAGGACCTGATGTTGCAAGAGCTGCAGACAAACGTATGTGCAGGGATGATGCTGCAAACAACTATTTTTAAGGTATGTATCACACATTTGTTTTGTAAATAAAAACCAAAGTGTACAGAGTACTAAACAAGGCCTTTTCTGTTAATTCACAAATTAGTTTGAAGATGGACAGCCAGGGACATCGTAAGGATTTTGAGCGCCCTGGCCAAACGTATTTTGGGGGCCCGTGTTTGGAACAGCTTTGAATTTATGATCAATTTCAGCTCTTTAATGCCCTCTTTGGCCAGGTCACTGACAGTGCACAGACACACTTGTCCAAATTCTTAATGTGTTTACATCCAATATTCAGGGACAGTGGAGTGTTTTTTCAATACTGTAAAACAGCAGCAGCTTACAAATATTGCTGCAAATAATCTCTGTGACACCCTCCAATTTCTCATATGTGGGGTCCTGTTTTGATCGAAAAAGAAAACTTTTTTTATGGCATGAAACATAAACAAATGTTTCTGCAAAATGTCTGTAATAGATTCTGACACAACACCCACATTAAAAATAACTTAAAGGAAAACTGTATTTTAAACCATATGTTTCATATTTACTCCTAGTCATCAGGCTCAGGACACTATGCAGAACAGAACTGGCTCTATCGGGGGGGCCTTGAAAGGCTGGGGCCCGGGGCCAGAGCACACTTTTCCCAAGCCATAACGAACTCTGCAGGACAGCATATCAAGTAGAAACAGATTACTGTTTTATAAATATGTTCTTTCAGTTTAAACTAAGTATATAAACAATATGTGCTTTCTTTTTTGACAGTGGCTTTTATGTCCAGTACTTGGTCTTTGAGTTGAAGCTGTGTGGCCCTTTCATTCTCCCCTCTGGCTTCCAGTGCTCCTTGATGTAGCTGGCTCACCAATGGAAATACTGCTCACTCTTGAGCTCTCCTCGGTTTGAGTTTGAATTTCCTCCAAGGTGTTTGTTATTTGGGCTAGACTCATTGCTATGTCACCACTGGGGTGTATTAACTCCACCAATGTGTTAGTTGTTCTCCGACACATAGTTTATGTCACTGTAGGCAACTTTCTACTGAACCACCAAATGTTTGCAGTCGAGAGTTCTTGTGCCTCTGTTGTTGCCTGTGTGATGCGGGGTATTAAGCAATTTGTGTGGCCAGATCCTTAATAGCCACATTTAAATGTTCAAAGCCTGATCTAATGGTTTAATTACCCTCATAAATGGTTCTATTTAATCTTGTTACAAGTTGACTTAATAATGAGGTTGCCCTATATTGCTTTCTTTGAATTTTCAACATAGATTTATCCAATGCATGGAATTCAGCAGGAGTAGGTGGGATTTCCTGGACTTCTCACATTCTAGACCTTGCAATAGGTCTTAAAGGCCTTCTGTATTTTTGCAAAAATAGGTATGGATGATGTTAGAGTGGTATTCACCCAATTTTTGCCTTCTCTCCTCCTGTTTTTGTGAATTGGTTTTTGTTGGTAGTAGGACTGCTAAAAAGTGCTAAAGTACTTCTGCTCTCTCCATCAAACGTAAAATTGGATTACATCTATTAGGAACATTTAATTTTCTTGTAAGTCCCTAGTATATTGGATTGCCTGTACCCAGGGGCTGTAAATTAAATGCAGTGAACACTGTGCCACCCACTGAAGTAACCTGTTAAAAATTTCTCAGGCCTGCCACTTACAAAACATGTCTCAGGACTGCCTGTAGTGCAGATTCAAACTGCCATTTCCACCTGGCAAAATAAACATTTTATATGCAGAAAAAGTGGTTGAATGCACCCCATTTTTACAAAAGGTTTGGAGATGCTCTTAGGCAAAAATTTGGTGTGGAAAGCTCAGTTTATGCTCTGCCCTATTAGCATAGTCAATATTCCATGAACTAGCTGGTGCGCGGGGAGCGCACAAGACCTAAGACGCACAGTTAGGCACCATGAGTTGAATATGAATGAAATAATCCACAGTAGTTCAAATTTTTATTCCATTTTTTCAGTAGTTTCAAAGTTCATACAGAGGCAACATGATTTCAATCTTCAAATGCATGAGAAATGCCCATCAGGCTTTTTTTCTACAGCATGTCGAAATTCACGTTTCATTATGGGTAACTGTGATAACATACACCCAATGCATTTCAAGCAAAAAGTCCTTCATCGGGAGTAACTATAATGTAAAGAGAAGCCCATCAGCAGACCTCATTAACATAATTGAAAATAAACAATTGAACATTTTATACAATTCATTGCGTTGAAGTTAACATGCTGAATCACCACCAAGACATGTTGTAAGTGGTTTCATCTATAGATACAAGCTTTGTTTGAAACCAACAAAATAATTTCTTCAAAAAGTAAATAAAACACAGTCATCAGTGCTGCATGTTTCCCCCAATACAGCAAATATAAAAATATACCCCGTGCTACCTGATGTCGTGAATAAAAACATATATAAAACCAACATAAGAATCACCAAACATAACCAAACACTCCACTTACGATATGTGCAGAAATAAAATCCAAATCCAGTGTGGAAACCAATGTATTAATGCCTTTGTTGGCAGCTTAGTCACCCGTTACGAACTGAGTAAATAATGAATAATAAAGAAATATTAACAAGTCTGCACAATTAGGGCCATCACAATTTTACTCTGTAGATGTATGGCCTAGCAAGCTTACCCCTGAGTAGCAGAAAACTCCAAATATAAGTGATCTTGCAGGCGCCTTCACCTCTTCGAATAGAAGGCTGGCACCCATATTAGCAGTGCGGGAAGGACGTGTAAAAGTAATAATAGCCCCGATTCCCATGGGTATAAGCGTGGCTCTTGTTCTGCAATACTTTTAGAAAGTTGGCTTTTTTTTTTCCTAACCATTTTCACCTTTTGCCCGTTTCTAGGGTCACATACCTGTGAATGGCTCTGCTGCTGCCTAGGGGCATAGGTGTGGGCAAGACAGGCCATCCTGCAGAATGACTAGGGCGGAACTGTGCCATCCCTCACTTACATGTCAACAGGCTCTGCCTCCTACTGACACAAAGGAATTTGACACCAGACCTGCCCTGTCTTTTGTCACTCCAGATAGTTTAGAGTCTTGACAGGGGAACAGGAAGAGCATTCCAGAATCTGATGTTGGGGTGGTATCGGGAATTTCCCCCACACAAAGACTGGCACCAGGTATAAATATTGGTCTTCCAAAGCCACTCATCAGAACACTCCTAACCCTGTGCACATTAGAGAAGAATGACGAACCTGCTGCTTGGGGAAAACCTCACTGTCTGAGAAGAAAGACTGGATCTGCTTACCTTCATCTCAGGCTAACCTGAGTGACTCCAAGGGTCAGTTTGCTGGCATTCTGTTTAAGCTACAGGGATACAATAAACTCCAGAGGCCTGCCTGCAACTGCCCAGATGACTTGTTGCAAATGGACCTGCCTGGACCTGCAATTTGACCTGCCTGAGCCCTGCTGGCCTCTACAGGGGGGAGTTCCTGCTCCCCACGAGGCGCCGCCAGATCTTCGACCCTTGGTTGGTATCAGTTTGACCTCCTCCAAGAAGAAAGGTGAACTCCTGAACATTGGGCTCTTTAAGACCACAAATGGGCTCATTCGTGCTGAGAATCTGCTGCCCACAATGACCATCAATGCAAAGCTCCGGTGAGACCTGATCTTTGCACTACAGTGACCACCAGCAAAGCGAGGTCTGCATTTTGTTCTATAGCAACAACAGCCTGCGGTGACCACCAGAGCAAAGCTACAGCAATGACTGTTTGCGATGCCCGACCGGATCTTCTTGCTACAGCAACAACAGCCCGCACTGCCTAGCCTACTCTTCCTGATACAGCAACAACCATTTTTTTCAAAATTGGTTTAGGATTTTTCTTGTTTTGTGTTTTCACGTTATTACTCTTTGTGTGCTGTGTAAATATTTACACTTAGACTCCAAGTTAGGCCTGACTGCTTTTTTGCCAAGCTACCAGAGGGATAAACACAGGTTAATTTAGTGACTTTTGTGTTTACCTCTGACAAAGATTGTGGTTATTGCCTGTTAGGCTTTCACCCCCCTCAATCCATAGCCCAATTTTATTTACAGATGCTAATGTTTGTTGTTCAGTTTTTGCAGAAGAATCAAGAGTTATAGTTTGTTCTCCTAATGTTCGGATGTTGTTTTGTCTGCTTGTTGCCCTTTCAGTATCGCTAGGAATGTGACTCACATTTTCTGCATTTTCAGCTTCTATGTGACAGAATGTTCCCACAGCATCCAATGTTTCTGGTTTTGTTGTATGTGCAGGTTGAGCTGTTGTGAGTTAGAAGCGAGTGAAAGTATTTCTTTTAATATAAATTACATAAAATCTGACTAACAAGAAAACAGGTAACATTCAGACCTCGTTGATGCCCCATCAGGTTATTTAACCGAGAGGAGACCATGGAGTAGTAAGTGCGGCATATCCGTAACAAAATCACACAGTGGGAAGATACTTTTTTCACTGACGTTGATTGCCCTACCTTGTTTTATACACACAGAGTTTTACTGCAGGCTCGCCTTGCCACCAGAGAATCTATGGAGCAAAATCCTTTCTTTTTATATACATGTAACAGTCCTTCCATGTGTGTAATGTCTTGCATACATGTTTTGTTCTTTTGAATGTGTATGTTGCTACTGAGTGCCCTATCACAGTGCTTATCACTACTTTAAAACCCTGTATGAATATCATCCTTAGCCTGCAGGTGATTTAATCACTTTGAGGTGTTTTTCTAAAGCAAATATGCCCAGGGTCCCATACTTATCTTATTGTATTAAGCATCCCGAAATTGTGCCATGGTTCATGGCAGGCTAACTTTCTTAGTATATATTACAGGTATGAAAGAAAACAGCATCAAGTAGGTGTAAGGTGTATTTGAGCATGCAGAGTGTGTGAAGTCACCACACCCTGCAGTCATTGTACTACTTAATTAAGAATGGAATCAGGGACTTAGATCCTTGGTCCTGAAGATTAGCACAAGGAAGTGTGGGTTGCAACATGGAGACCTGGTAGAAGGAAGGGTCATTAAAACCATGCATACCTTCTACTTTTATTCCCTTTTTAATCATACCATCTGGAGGACAGAAAAAGCATAACTCTCCTTCCAGGCAAGTATTTTTAACTCAATTCAAAATAAACCCCTCCAAATCCTAACTGTCCATCAATTGGTACTTACCATTCAGTGCTCCTGTGTCTTCCACTGGTAGCAGCACTTTCTGTTCCTCAGCGGAACGGGAAGAACCCTATGATGAAGCATGCCACCAAGGGTTAACCTTGGTAGGTGAGGGTTATGCAAAAAAGCATTGTGCTGTTTACACCTTTGGGAGATCTAGCACTAACCATGGAGTAGGGCTCCCTTTTTTTTACATATAGGTAATAAAGAGAACGGTCCTCCTCTGGGAATTTCCTCTTATCTCCCCCTTTTTTTTGATATACCAACTGAACCCTAATCATGTAGGCGATCATAAAGTATTTATGATGGAGTCCAGCATTAAGGAACAAGTGATTTATTATTCTGTACATATTATGTGGAGCTTTGTAACACTTCTTCATTAGCGTGATGATCTCTTCCTATAACCTACGCACACTCTTTACAAAGTGTTCGTGTCTGTGCTGAGTGCAGGCCATGCCTGGTTAGTGAATCAGGTGGATGCCTATCTTGCACCTCATTGAGAGTGCAATTGAGATCTCCCACCCAAATCATTTTTATGGTACTATAGGGGGCTCACATCACGAAAAACAAATCTTCCACCTTTGGGACATAGGTATTTAGGAATCACATCTCTTGTCCATCCAATTAGCTGTGGTTGAATAGGATGCTGAATACAGTCAGCCTCTCTGCTTTGTGGCTAGCTATATCTGCTCATGAATCAGTACATGGGTTTCCTGCAAACATGCAAGGTTCATCTTATACCCGAACAAGAAAGAACACACTTTAAGGTGTTTATAAACGTCGTTGAAACCTTGGAAATTCTAAAAATGAAGTGAATTTGTTCCTCCTTACAGTCAAGTAAATTTGGTATTTCATCCATAGGAGGCACTTCTCATGTTCAACAATGTAGATACAATCTATTACCTGCTGCACAGCATAGAACCAAGATGCAACTGATCACCTACAAACAGAGCAACATTTCAATAAACGATTTCCTTGCCATCCATGAATTTTAATTCTTGCTCACCTCGCTGAGGAATACTTTGCATGTGGGAAATGAACCATTCATCTTCCCGCTGAGTTTCCGAAACTCTCTTCCCTATAATTATCTTCAATTCCAAATTGACAACAGAAAAAAGGAAATAAGAAACAGAGGACAAATAAATAGTAAGTACTATCTCAGTGTGGTATATTACCTTCCTGGACTGGATACAGACTGTCTAGCATTTTTTTTTGATTTCTCTAAATACAACCATTTTTACAGTACTCATGGTTTTGGGGTAAACGATCCTTAAAAGGGATCCAAAGTACTATTAATTTGTTCCTTGTCACTGGCTCCTACTCCGGCATTCACCAATGTCAGGATAATGCTACATGTGGGAGAAGACCTAGTATTGGATGCTGTTTCCAAATTGCCTTGCCCTACAACTTAGTAGAGGACAATCAACAATAACCGCCTCATTGGAGTTTGAAGGGAACAGAAAGCCCTTGAATTTCTGCAGGAAAATTTAAATATCGAGTAAAATCCTTTTGCTGAATTTCCCGCAAAATACTATCTCTATCATGGAGCTAAATTCACCTGTGTAAATAAGGCCCTTAGACCTACCCCTTGTACTGGGGTGTTACACCCTCCAAAGCTAGTTTTCCTTATTTATCTTCTCCCAGAGTTAATCTTTATCTTACACTACCAGCTTTGGGGTACATTTTCCAATAAACTGGGTAGCTGAAACAAGAAAAATATTTTAAATAAAAACTCAAAATGTTTAATTATTGTTCCACAACTTTAGAATAGTGAAAAGAGTTCTCTACAGTAACAAATTGTGCAAAATTGTCTACTGGAACCTCATGTGCATTCACTTTTTTTCAAAAGTTTACTGTCGCAGAAACAGCTCTCTGTTCAAACTGGATCTGAAAATATTTTTCTTTCTATATTGATGCAATTAGGTACACAGAAAAATGTCCTTGCTGTAATTCTTTTTTGTTGCCAAGTTTTTGTTTTCATCTGCACACTTCAGTGCATTTTAAGTGGCAATGGCATGTCAACAAAGATATTTGTTGACATGCCATGGATGACTAGATAGATGACCTTTGAAAAAACCCCATTGGTGAAACTGGGGTTTATATGGAGACCAGAGATCTCTTCAAACCGGAGCATCTCTTCTAGGAAGACCGGGACTGAGTGTGCTGGCCGTCGTATATAGATCAATGTGTCATCAGCATAAAGGGAAACAACGTGATTGGTCTCCCACAGCCAGATCCCCCATGGTTCCATTGTTTTCCGGAGGGCGGCTGCCAGAGGCTCCATAGCCATTGCGAACAACAATGGAGATAACAGGCATCCCTGACGGGTGCCTCGACTCAGAGCAAGCCGTTTGGACACCATCCTGCTGATTTTGATTCTTGCCGTTGGGGTTGTATAGAGCAACTGAACTTAATTAAGGAACTTCACTCCCACTCCAACCTTCCCCAGAACCCGCCACATACAGTGCAAATATACGGACTCAAAGGCTTGTTCAATATCTAACAGTGCAAGTGCGCAGTCATCGCAGGTTATGAGCAGTGCTTCGCCCTGGTCACTGTGAAAGTTGTTGGACATGCTGGGAAGGAGACGTGCCGCCAGTATTTCACTGAGAATTTTGACGTCTAAATTAAGTAATGAGATCGGTCTGTATGAGTTAGAAAGCAAGGGATCTCTATCGGGTTTCAGTATCATGGCAACTAGCGCCTCCCGCATAGACGGGGGTAAGATTCCCACTTGGATTGCCTCATTATAAACCTCTAATAGTCGATCAGCCAGCAGATGGGCAAATTTCTGATAAAATTCTGCTGGTAGCCCGTCGTTACCCGGACTCTTCGATGATTTAGGTCTTTGAATAGCCAGCGTCAGCTCCTCCTTTCTTATCAGGCCTCCAGGGCTTCAGCCGCTTCCTGATCCAGTCAGGGGAGTTCAATTAAATCTAAAAATTGCATTTTGGGAGCATATCAACCTCCTGTTACTGTCTCGCAGCTGTAGGATTGGGTCCACCGGGGTCTCCCGGCGTACTAGGCGCACCAACAAAGCTCCTGTTTTATCGCCTTCTGTGTGTAGCCTTTGACAATGAGCTGTATAAACGTGTTTCTCTAGTCTACGTAAGTCTGTTAAGAGAGCCTACTTTTTTGTGCACCATTCTGTCATCCTATCGGGAGCCATAGGGACCTCCCTCTCCAACCTACTTAATTTCGCTTCTTGAGTAGCTACATCTTTTTCTAGTTGCTGGCGCACACGATACGATGTTTTAATACACAGCCCCCGAAGTACTACTTTCATGGCTTCCTATTCGGGCGCTCGGGTTGAAGCTGTGCCCAAGTTTTCCTCAAAGTATCATTGGAGAGCTTCTGTTACCTCAGCTACGAACTGAGGTAACGCCTCCGCGTTCAGTCGCCACAGGGGAATCCAGGAACGAGCTCTGGATCCCTCAAAGCTGAGTAGTTCTGGCGAGTGATCAGAAAGGTATCTAGGTAGATACGTTATCCCTTTTACCTCGGTCCCAAGTTCAGCCGATAGATACCAGCAGACTAAGTGGCTGAATGTTCCAGAGGCTGGAGTGTGACAGGAAAATTGATGAATAGTCGGGTGATGTTCCCGCCAGATATCGCAGAGGTGTAAGCCCTCTAGCACGTCCCACAACACCTTTGTCATTCGAGGTTTGGTATTCTGATGTGGGGGTTCACGGTCTAATAGGTCGTCCAATACACAATTAATATCTCCAGCCAATAACAACAGGGCCCCCAAATACGGCGCTGCTGCCTCCACTAGACTGGGAAAAAACTGGGGACAGTCATCGTTAGGAGCATATATATTGATAATGCAGAGTTGTCTACCGTCTAGTTTACCATGTAAAATAATGTATCTCCCTTCCGAGTGTCTGACGTGGTGGAGATGTTGGAATGGGACTCCAGGGGCCACCCAAATGAGAACCCCCCCTAGTGAAACCAGAGTATGACGTGGCGTAATTCTGCCCTCTCCAACGTTTCCGCAGACACGGAATTGAATCGCCCCATATGTGCGTCTGCTGTAAGCAGGCCACAGAAATATTGTACCTCTTAAGATAGGCGAACACTCTGCTATGCTTTTCGAAAGCGGCCATACCACGGATATTCCATATGATCATTTTAGTCATGGTGGCTGCCATATCGCTCTGTCTCCATGCACACAGCCAATCCTTGGCGTCATTTTCTCTGACAACACATGGATTAGTGAACCTTTTAAGCTTCATTACAGGCAATGGGTCACAACACACGTGTGGAGGTACCCACCCTACCCTTCCCCAAACCTGAGCCAACTTCCCCCTCCCCCTGGGCAATGCGACCCCACCTCCCACCCCATAAGAGACCGGGAGAGGGAATGGATCCCATAACACAGAAAAACAAAGAACCAAACTTTCATATCTCGACATATAGCTATTCTAGTGACCAGTCAGCCGGTGGGGTGGGAGGCAGTTCCTCCAGCTCCCCATCAGGGTACTCGTCACCAGGGGCGCTAATCCCCATCAACTTATATCTGGAACGTAGAGATGTCCCCCCTTTTATTTCTTATCACACCCCTTATATTCATGGGAGAAGAGTCTCGAATCAGTCCATATCAATAACATTTTAGCATTTCTGGATTCTAGGTCAAGCTCTGAACTTTTATAGGCATTTGGGTGCCCTCTCAACTTAAACTTTAATGTCATCATTCGGAGCACTGCTTGTAAGTTGTGTCAGAGACAACTCGCCGGTGTCTGGGATTTGTAATGTTCCATTTGGGCACTCTTGGACCCAGCCCATGCTGCGATTCCTACCACCGGTGAGCCAGGGGTCCTGTTTTTTCCATGCTCTTGGTGGTCTTGCCGAGCCCATGGACCTGGGCAAACCCGTCGGCGGCACCAATTCCACTCTGGGCTGTCCCTGAGAATCCAGCCAGTCGCTTGCCTCCACTGCAGAGAAGAAACACAGCGTTTTCCCATTATTCTCTATCCACAATTTGGCCGTGAAGAGAAGGCTGCATTTTAAGTTTAAGTCTCGTAGACGCCGTTTTATCACCACAAAGGTTTTTCGCTGATCCTGTACCCGTTGCGTATAGTCGGGAAAAATGGATATCTGATGTCCCTCAAATAGTAGCTGGCCCTTCGCACGTGTGATTTGCAGGATTGCATCCCGATCTCGGAAATTGAATAGTCTGGCTAAAATGGCTCTCGGAGGTGCACCCGGTTGGGGTGGGGGAACAAGAGCCCTGTGTGCTCTCTCGATGGTGAAAAACTTGGAAAGTTTCTTGGGAGCCAGGGCCGTGGTGAGCCAATTTTCAAGGAATAGTTTGGTGGACGGCCCCTCCGACTTTTCAGGAAAGCCTAGGAAACGCAAGCTGTTCCTTCGCGACCTCCTTTCAGAATCTTCCGCCTGCTCATCGAGATGCACCACGCGTTTTTGGAGGGCTGTGACTGTATCTCGCAAAGCACGTACCTCTGCTTGTAGAATATTCGTTGTTTGCTCGGTGGTTGTCACTCTGTCCCAGACCTTACGCAAATCGCAGTGGAGCAGGTTGACGTCAAAAGTTATAGAGTCAAATTTCTGTATCATTTCATCCCAAGTGGTGTGGACAGCCACCAATACATCTGCTATAGATTGGATTTCATCTATCTGTTGTTGTGGCCCTTCTTCATGCTCACTTACACTTTCTTCCACCAGGCTCTGGTTTGTAGGCAGGGACTGTGCATAGTTAAGTATTTTGTTGATTTGGGCCGTACGATTTCCTTTGTCTTTCACCATAGTGCCTGTCTGCATTAAAATTAAATCCAGCAACACAAGGGGACCAAGGGGAGCAGTTCGCACCACTTAGCACCTCTGATCAAACCCTTCACTGGATATACTTAATTCCACGGTATACTGTGGTCAGGACCTGGCTATAAACTGCAATCAGCCCCGTCGTGCTATAGACCCGAGTGGTAGCTCCTTGTGGAACAGAAATGGGTGTCGTCTATCAACCTGCCCCCTTCTAAGACTGGGTCTGGTGTTTTCTTGTCTGTTCCACCCGTGTTACACACTCTGGGCACCCAACTATATAGGCTGCTTAGACCCCAGGCCTGAGCTTTCCTGTATGAGTTCCTCCTTTTAATCTGTGACGGGAGCAGTCCCCACTTCCCTGCTGCTGCAGATGCCCAGTTTATGAGTTCCCTCACTATTTGCTTCCGGTGCTGTTACCAATTAGGCCTGGAGTCCTGGCCTCCCCATCAGCACTCCGCTAATGCTGTACTATTTGGCCCGCTGTCATCGCTCGCCACGTTGCAGCACCGGGCCCGCCCTCTGTCCCAGGCCGACACGCACTGCTCCACACTGGTCACTCACCGCCTGTGTCGCCGCTGGCTCACTCTGGGTCACGGCAGGTCCCGTTGTACCCAGGAGCAGAGGTGGGTGGGATCCATCTCTTATGAAGCGGCCAGCGTGAGCCCGCTTTTTACACCTCGCCCAGCAGAGCAAGGCCCGGAGGAGAGCCCGCACCAGCCGGCCGTCTCCCAAGGCTGCACGCGGACACCAGGCCTCTCACTAGCTCTGCCGCGGTGATCTCACGTTTTCCACAGCTGCAGCCCACAACTCTTCACTCCATCTTCTTTCCCCCCAGCAAACTGGGTCAGGGGGCTCCACCAAGCCAGGCTCCACTCCACGCCCGCTCGGCTCCACTGGTTCACCAGGTCCTGGCGGCAGTGATCCACGTCGGGGAGGTGCAGAGGAAATGGCTGCCAACTGACTCGCAGAGCACCACCATCAGGTAAGCTTAATCCGCCAACGTTGGTGTTGTAACAGCTCACTCTCTGTCAGTTCCATGCCAGGTGGTCGTCCCTGCTTCGATTTGTGGGGTTTTCCTCACTCGGGGGTACAGGATTATGTCGGATTGCGACAGTTAATGGGAGCTTCAGTAGGAAACGTCTATTCGGTCATGTTGTCAGGCCACGCCCCCTGCTCCAGTGCCTGGATAATCTCACGTGTGATAAGCTGCGCCAAACAAATTGATATGCCATAACATAACATAGCATATGAAGCAGAATGTGACATTCAAGCAGGATTTGACTCTTCAATATCAAGAAGGAACCTACCAGCGCCACTCTGAATATTCTGTCAGGTTCATATGGGTCATCTTTGCCCATTTAGGTCTGCCTATTGTTTGCTCCACACTTCATTCATTGCTACTCAAATGCTAATTACAGGCTGGCAGAAATGATAGAGCAAATGCAGATTTTGAAACGCTAGTTCCGACCACTGTTATCAACAAAAATAGAAAAACGCCATCTGCCCCCTGGTTTTCGGAGGCACTACGACTAGATAAGCAGGCTTGCAGAAGGCAGGAAAGAAAATGGAGGAAAAACTATGAAGATGCAGAAAAAGAACTGTACAAAGCCACGCTGGCTGAATATAAGAAAAAGTTAATTGCCGAAAAGAGTCTGTATTTCACTAAGCAAATTGAGGGGGCAGGCACGTCCAGCAAGGAACTTTTTAAAATTATAAAGAATCTAACCTCAGCACCCAAGGACGACACCGCTAATGCTAACCAAGATTTCTGTGACACCCTTGCCCACTTTTTTAAGTCCAAGGTGGATCAAATTTACGAGCAATTTACAATACACAGACCGCTCACTAATGACGTAGTACAAGCAGTGGCAGGCAAAGGGGTCTTTTTAGATTTTTCTCCGGCATTCCCTGAACAATTAGAGACTCTCCTTACTAAAACCAAATCAGGATCCCCGGATGACCCGTGCCCCCCCCAGGATTCTTAATAACATCAGTCATATTATTACTCCTCAGCTAACTAGCGTTTTTAATCTGATGCGAGCACAAGGGCATTTTCCTTCTATATGGAAACAGGCCTGCATTCTGCCTCTTTTAAAAAAACCTAATCTAGATACAACTGATCCTACAAACTATCGTCCCATTGCTAGACTCCCTGTACCGGCTAAAATCTTTGAGAAACGGCTTAATACCGAACTCTCTATTTTTATTGCGGAAAATGAAATCCTGGATCAGAGTCAGTTTGGTTTTAGAGCAGGCCATAGCACCGAAACGGCTCTAATAAAAATGACGGAGGAGATCAGAAAAACACTAGACGGCGGGGGATCGGCAGCCCTTGTCCTCCTCGACTTGTCTGCGGCATTTGATACCGTGGACCACGCGACTCTGATCGAACGTCTTAAAACCATCGGGATTGGAGGCAGGGCCCTTTGCCTCCTAACGTCGTTCCTTTCCGATCGAATACAAACTGTGCATTTGGGTAATTTTAAATCTGCACCCTTCATTTTGCCATGTGGGGTGCCGCAGGGGTCCTCTCTGAGCCCCACGCTTTTTAATATTTACGTTTCTGAACTCGCCTCCCTGATCAGAAGTTTTAACCTCTGCCCTACCTCATATGCTGACGACACTCAGCTAGTGATCTCAGCAGTGGACAAGGACATTAACTATTCAGCTAAACTCCATGACTGTATGGGCGCCCTGAGTAACTGGATGGCTAGGCACTGTCTGAAGCTGAACTCAGGAAAAACGGAGGTGGTGCTATTTGGCAACCTCTCTCCTGAGTGGTCTCCAGTATGGTGGCCGGACACATTGGGCAATACTCCTATACCAGTGGCCAAGGCTAAGAATTTGGGGGTCATTATTGATGACAAACTCAATATGAAGGCCCAAGTGTCAAAAGTGGTCTCTGCCGCCTTTCTCACTATTAAAATGGTCCGAAAAATTCTGCCTTTCATTCCTTCAAATACTAGAAAAACCGTAATGACTTCCCTTGTATTATCCAAATTGGATTATTGCAACAGTCTGTACATTAACCTACAAACCAATCTACTCAGAAGGCTGCAGGCAGTACAGAACGCTGCGGCTAGACTGGTCCTGGATGCTCCTAGATACCAATCCATTAGAGTAGGTATTCGGGAATTACACTGGTTACCAGTCGGCCAGCGCATCAAATTTAAGGCACTTTGCACGGCCTTTAAGGCCCTGCATGGAGAAGGACCACAATTCCTGCTGGACCTCTTCAGCTGGTATACTCCCAACTGATCGCTCCATTCAGCAAATGCCTTCCTGATGCTCACCCCCAGAATCAGAAGGTCCAACTGGGGGGGAAGGAGTTTCAGTTACAATATCATAAAGGAATGGAATGCTCTCCCGATCCCTCTTAGGAAGTCCTCTTCCTTGTTGGAGTTTAGGAAATTGCTTAAAACATGGCTTTTTAGAAACTAGCTGCCCTGACGACAGATTTGGAGTCCGCGAGCGCCTAGACACCCCTGGGTAGTAGTGCGCGCTATAAATTGCCATAACATAACATAACATAACATTTGGCTTCCAGGGACTTCAGGCAGGGCAAAAGTAATTTTCTAAAAGTTATCTTTTCAAAAATGTATTACAAATTAAGCCTGCATTCAATATTTTTAAAACGTCCAAAAATGGAATTTGCAGCTGTTTCTTAGCCGAAGATAACATATAGTCAACGTAATACTGTATCCCAAAGCCTTTGTATAGAATAGCCAACTTTGCCACTGTTAAAATAGATTTAACGCTTTTAAATGGCAAGGACATGTTTAACATTAAACTTTTACATGTCCTACTTTTAAATAACATGCACCCTGACTTATGGACATTATGACCTACTTACGGGTAATATATTAATATTTAAAAGGAGGGTTGAGGCCTGTCAAAAAGAAGTTATTTTTACATGTCAAATATACAGTTAAAACTTACACAGTTGTGCTATAGATGGCAAACCTGCAGTCATGTTGCCTTTCTACTGCAGTGAGTGGCACAATAGGTGCTGCAGCTCACTGGTTACATTAAACTCCTGGGCCCTGGGTACACTCTGTGCCACATAGTAGGGACTTGTATTTATGTTAAAGATGCCAGTTAAGGGTTTGCCATTTTCACCCCCAGTTCTATCAGAGATATGAATTTTTATAATTTTAAATAGAAATAGTGCCAAGAAGCACAAAGTGCTAATGATAGTCAATGGTAGAGTGGGATTAAAGGGCCTAGGCACAATTTGACACTGACCATGATGGAGTGCAGGTTGGATACACCAACCGGGTTCGTCCTGGCAAACAATTTTACCTGCTAACTAAGGAGCTGAAATAAAATTTGGCGAATAAATTATATACAGTCACAATGGCGTAGTACTTTATTGTAGCCGTGGCAAGGGCACTCAGTCTGCCAAATTTAGAGATGTCTACCGGCCCAGAGGAACATCTCTTGCATTTCCAGGCACTGCCATCACAGGGGTTCCTGTAAATGCATTCAAAGTTTGATGGACAACATGATGGAGCTGCACGTCAAACTTTAAACTTTTTTTTTATTTTCAAAAACAAAATCTCAAAGCTGGATTTTATTTCTGAAAATAAACAAGCAGAATGACCGCCACGCCATGGGTGTTTTCTCCCATGGTGTGGAGTCATTTTGCACTTTTCACTGCCCCTTACTACCATGTTTTACCTGGCGTTGATAGACAGTGAAAACTTGTCCTTTTTTCACCCACTCTAAGTAAGGCAAGTGGACAAATAGCAAAATCTCAGACATCCCTTAATCTGTCAGGCCGTTGGAGGTGTATGTCTCCACCATCAATATACTGAGGGTCCACCTGTGTCTAAACAAGAAGGGAGGACCTTTAGCTTGGCCGAGAGAGTACTCTGTCACCATTGTACCCTCTCCTCCAAACTTTATATCGAACCCTTAGTCTTTATGGTCCGATACACTATAGTCAGGAGTACAATTCTATAGCCCCCAGAAAATCAGGGGAGCCACTTAAGAACTCAATGGGTATGAGGCAGAAGCCTACAGCAGGGTCCAGTTGCCACTGTTCAGCTGAGCAGTTGTTTGAAAGTGTTCTTGTAGCTTGCTGTATCCCTGTAGATGAAACAGGGAGTCACCCCTATGACCCTTGGAGTCAGTACTAGGTACATGAGGGAGAACAGTCCAGTCCTTTAGGGCTCTTCTCAGGTCTCAGACAGCAGGTTCAGAACTCTTCTGATCTTCCGCAGGTCCAGGAGTGTTGTGATTCAGGTGCCTGGAGATGCCACATTTATGCCTAGCATGAGCTAGTGGGTGGGAATGCCCCCCTTGGCACACCTTTTACCAATGGGGTAAAGATTCCCGGGGCTAATCCACCCACTTTGGGCATTTTTAAGATGCCAAAAGTCTTTTGCCACACTAAACCTGGACTCTGAGGACTATGTGTGTGTGTCAGAGGGAGTTTACTATAGTGATCATAGAATCCTCCCACATCTAGCACTAAAATTCAGTTTGCAGCAGGTCCTGTACCCACAATAAACTTAGAGGCATGAGGTTATTAGAACAAAGCTACATTTTTAATCAACCAGACAGTAGATACACAAGAATTGATTTGGCATCCTGTTCTCATCTTTTGAAGTGTACTCCATTTGTTATCCGTCAAGCAGGTTTTGATATTCCAGCAGGATTTGTCATTGAAATGCCAAAAAAAGGCCTGCTGTGATTCGGGTCTGACTGGTGGGGGGCAAAAGAAGGGAGCATGAGCCTTAGCTACATCTACTTGCGACAGGGTAGGCCTCTTTGAAGTTAATCAAGTTCCTGGGCCCAGCCTAAAGGCCTTACTATGGAGGTCACAACAGCACCTCCAAACACCCAAGGCCTTTGTTTCAACTTTGGGACAAAGTTTACACCTCATCAAGGGGGCTATTAAAATGCTAAATACTGGCTGGAAGACGTGGGAGAGCAAATTGCAGATTAGCCTCCATGAATGTCAGGCAGGGAAAAGGTAACTTTCTACAAGCTAATTTTCATTAATATTTAGTAGAAACCTGGCTTCACCATGGAATTAGATTTTTAAAAATAGTTAAGTATATTTTGAGCTAGTACCATTCTTGAGATACAGTATTAGTATTTAATATTGCATCCCAGTGTTTCATTATGGCACAGACCCCCTTTCATGCAGTCAAAATAGCTTTTGGGGCCTTTTCACTGTAAGTGCATGTGCAACATTAAACTTTTACATGTCCTACTTTTAAATTCCATGGACACTGCCTTATAGGCTGTAAGGCCTACTTTAGGGAAACATAATAATTTTTAAAAGGAAGGTTTACGCCTGTGAAAAGGGGTTATTTTGACAGGTAGATTTTGTAGTTTAAAACTGCACAGCCAGGCTACAGTTGGTATGCCTGCAGGCACATTTTCATTGTGTCTGTAGTGAATGGCACAATGGGTGCTACAGTCCAGTTGTGACATTTAATTCACAGGTCCTAGGTACACTTTGAACCATATGCTAGGGACTTCTAGGTAAGTGGGTTATGCCAATTTTATTGTGTTAAATGGGGAACACAGGCACTTTACCCCTGATTGGCAAGGGTAAAGTGCACAGAGTTCTACAGCCAGCAAAAGAGTCAAGGCAAATCTCAGAGGGTGCCCCACGCAAAAGATGGCCTTTTCCAACACCTGCATTGCCCTACTTTCACCATCCACTCCCCATCCTTGCACCCTGCTTTTCTCCTTCAACCTTGAGCTACCAACCTCTATCCTGCTCTCCTCTCTTGAAACAGCAAAGGCATGGCAAAGGCAGAAAAATGCATGTTTCTGGAAGACATATGTCGCTAGTCAAATGCAAATGACAGTAGTGCATTCTTCTCACACATGCAACAGGAACAACGTGCAGCAGCAAAAAATATTGTGCTTGCGTACACGTTTCACAAGCCTAATCAGGAGCTGAAGGAGTTATAGCATTGTGTGCGGCGTGGCTGCTGAGCTGCCGAAGGAGCAGGAGGAGCTTGTTGTATGCAGTGCGGTGTGGCCACAGAGCTACAGAGCCACCGAAAACCATCAAACTCCACCAGAGGGAGAGCTGTTGCGATTCTTGGCTATGCAAGGCTCGTGCAGTGCAGTAGGAAGCATGGGGACAGAGGGCATACACAGTGTGGTGCGGTGTGAAAAGTCTCCTAAATCCTGTGCATCAGTGAGAGAGAAAGAGAGCTGCAGGTGGCTTTCAGCATTGCAGGCTTTTTCCCCATTCAGTAGCTATTGAGAGAGCTGCTAGGGGGTGCAGCTCAGACACTAGGCACCAGAGCGTTGTTGAAGGAGAGTCATGGAAGCTCGGTGTAAGTGGGTATACCGCACTTTGGAGCTCTGATGCCGGACTTTGGGTAGGGTAGAAGAGTCTGGAAGAGTCTAGAAGGTGACTGGAAGGTGTTGGCGGCCACATGGAGGAGAGGTGTAATGGCAAGCGACAAGCATTAGGCTGCAAATCTTCTCACAGTATGCAGAGGCGGCTGGCAGTAGGACGATGCGGCTTGTGCTCGCTGAGAAGTCCGTGTTCTGCTACTGTGACACCTGTATTTTTCTTTTCGAAGTTTTATAAAGCGCAAACTTGACCTGAAGGTATCAGAGTGCTTTACATGAGCACCTGTTGCGTTACAAAAGGACACATTTATTTTTGTTAGGCATGGGGAGATTAAGTGATTTGCCCCGAATCACAGGATGTTGAGCGTCGTTGCCGAGACTCAAACCCGGTTCCCCAGATTTGAGGTCCACCGCTCTAGCGGTTAGGCCACATCCTCTCCCCAGTTGAGGCCATTTCTCCCTAGCTTTTTAATTTTACCTGTTTTACCTGCTTATTTCTTTTTTTTTTTCTTGCTCACTAACAACTGTACTTTTGTTGGTTACTTGGGTCCTAGCCTCTGGTCTTAGGTGGTCCCGAAGGGGCATTGATTTTCCAGCCCTTTGACTGGCGCTAACTGGAGTGGTAGCGACTTTTTATTTTGATAACTGCAGTCTTGCATTAGCGTATTAGTGGTCTGCATTTTTTAACTAATAAATGCCCGCATTACTTGGATTTAGATGGCCATACTTAGTCATCTTTGTAGGGCATGGAGGAACAGCGTTTAAAAAAACAGCAAAAGGCTCCTCAGGTGTTCCTCAGCTGCATTTTTGTTGGGGTTGCACGTGCCTACCAGGAGGTTGCATTGTGCATTTTTTCCCCTCGTGTGATGGGCCCCAAAAGCTTTTCTTGGCTGCTTTGGATAGGATGACATCAAAGAAGTTGCTCTCTGGGTGAATTATTATATTAAATCCTTCTCTGAAATAAAAAGAATATCAATTACTCATACCAAAAGATCATGCAGTTGCTCCATTTAAAATCTTATACAGCAATTTCAGATTTTTTTGCTAAATCCAATAAAGAAGTCGCAGACATCACAGAAGGCATAGGCGTCTTTGATTCCCTCTTTAGCTCTGATTCCTCACTTGAACATGAGTATAGACTTGGATATTTCATCGATAGCTAATGGTCAAGAACGGGGTGAGGATGCCTCCCTCTCTGTTTCTCAACTAATAACAGCTAAAGAGGAGGGAACGACAGGGGGTTTGAAGGAATCTGCCTTTGTTTTGAAATCACTGGCACTAGACCAGTAGAGTGCCCAAGGAAAAGATTTAGGGGGAAGCTCTGGCGTAAATGCTTCCATAAGTGCTTCTCTCATCAGGAGTTGGTCCGGCCCAAACATGGTGGAGGACTTTATATTGCTGGACATAGAGCTCACTAAGAGGATTCCGTTGGAGGTGGAGGTAACCCTAACATCCCTGACAAAGCTTCAAGAGACAGGACAGGGCATTTCCCTCAAAAATCTAAAATTCGTCCCTATTTTATATAGCAGCACTCCCAACATGGGGAGATTCTGAGAACTGTGAAGCCTTCATCTCGTCCAGTGTATAGTGGAAACTGGAGTACTGTAGTACTGGTGGGGAAGGGATACAGTCAGAGGTATTATTTTATATTGAGAAAGTTTTATCCTCCATTTTGTCACTCTTGGAAAAATCGTTGTCTAATTCAGACTAAGTTTTGGACATATTGTCTTCCATACTAATAAGGGTTCAAAACCTAACTCCCCCTTGAGTCACTAGAACGCCCCTCCAAATCTTTAAGGAGTCAAAATCTAAAGGGTGTTCAATGTCTGGAAAGTAACCTAAAAAGAGCCTCAGGCAGTAAGAAAAAGAAAAGGAGAAGTGAGAAGAAAAGGCGTATTACAAAACGAAGGGTGAAGAAAATCATATTTGAGAATGTGCCTACTGTGGATAATCCTGAGCTGGCTTCTCCACTATCTTCCCTGACTGTGCTCGCCAATACCCAGATGGGCTTAACCTGAAATGTTTAGATCATGTTGATGCTTTAGTTGGTCAAGAAGTGGTTTGCAATGTACGGCTGGAACATAAGATTATTTAAAGTTAAGACACTTCTACCCTAAAGGTTGCTGCGGAGAGCAATGGTAATATGATCCTTAATACTGTGGCCATTGCCCGACACGGTGTACCAGTCTGTAAAGATTCGAGGACTTCAGGTCTATTAAATCATGGGGCAAATGTTTTTGTCCACGAGTGCATTGATCAGTCTCTGGAAATGTTTCTTGCATCTCAACACGGATGGGTCTAGATCTCAAGGCAAATAAGTTGGACTTTGTTTTGGACTTTGTTTTATTGTTTGATTATGAAATGTATCCTTTTAATAGAGGTTTAATTTTGCATTCTCATTTGGAAATTGAGGCTCTGAAACTAGTGAAGAGTAGTGATATTGAAAATGTGTATATAAATTCCTCAGGTTCGGTATCTAACACAGTAATTACCTTTGGGTCAATGATTATTGTAAATCTAATAATGCAGCATTGTGATTACTTCCTTAAGAGGGGTAGTGATGTAGTGATGTAATTCCTGTTGGGCAGGAAAAGGATTTAGATTTTTAACAATTTCAAGGTGTCAGGTCAGAATCAGAAAAGAAAATGTTGTCCCTGGGGCTTGATAAGGTCATGCTTCAAGGAAATCCCAAGGATGTTGTTGTACCAATAGGCCAGGGGGGCAGAGTTATAAATATCCGGGAACCTGTCCAACATCCTATTCAGGCACTTGAGCAGGGGAATGAGCTAGTTAAATGGAGTTGGGTGGCGGGAACTTTGAACAACAATCGTCCCAAACTGTTGGAGCCATGGATGTAGCTCCCTCGAAACAGTTGTATCTTGAAACCTGGCCGGTTGGGCAAATATAATATAAAATTGAAGTCCTTAGAGTCCTTTAATCCAACAATTGTATGCCTGCAGGAAACAAGGGCTTGTTACGAGTTTATGCATGAAAATGATTATGTTTTTTTTTGTGAGGCAAAACCTGCCTCCAAGGGCACGCTGCTGGGGGATTAGCGATTTTGTTAAGGAATAACATCAACTGGAATCATGAATTGTTTATCCAGCTCTCCAATTTAAGCCTGTGTTTAGAACTAAAACTGGCTACAAAGAAAGGTTCAGGGAGTCCTCTTTGTTTCCGATAGCCAACATATATATCCTGTTGGGCAAAATGAATGATTATCTAGTAAGCTCAATCTTCAAATACATTAGTATTTCAGAAGATTGCCCTAGGGTAATAATCATAGGTGTTATAAATGCAAAGATTTCCAACTCAGCATGTTTGTTCTTTGCATACCTGGAAAAGTAGGAAGCCTGGGAAATCCCCAAAGCAGTGTTTCCCTCTAAGAATAGGACTGACAAGCGGGTTTTTTTTATTGCTGGTCTCCCTTAGAATGTGTGAATTTGTGCTTTTGAACGGGTGTATTCCAGATGACATGCCCGCATCATTTACTATTTTCTCCTCATGGCCAGTCCTTGATTGATTACATGATTGCCTCACATCAGATGTATGGGGCTTGCTCTACTTTAGATGTCCAGGCGTCTGCTCTGAGTGAACCCTCTATTTTGAGTATAAATGATGAATTAACGACGCAGGTTTCTGAGCCACAGAATCTCTTGAAGGGTGATGTGGTGTTCAATAAATCAAATGGGGGCATCTTCTTGGCTACTAGTAGCATAAAGGTTTTAGGGTCTAAATTGTTGGAGGCTATTAAGGGCATAGAGGTAATAGCAGGTAGAGATCCACTCATTTTGTATGAAAGTCATATGAAAGTTTTTCTTAGCCAGAAGTAAAGAAAGAAACTTTATGATATATAAAAAAGAATAATAATATCTTAAAGGTGGTAAATCAGGAAATAAGTCAGTTGGTAAGGAAACACTTTGACTTTTTCTCCATCTCTAGGCAAAATGAAATCTTTGGTCTTAAACGAAAGAGAACTAGATTGAGGGCCCTAGATCAGAGAAGGGAGACAGACAATAGATTAATTAATAATAGAGAAAGCTGCAGCCCCCAGCAATCTTAGGAAGTACTGGCATCTAGTGGCACTGTCTTGTGATTCCAAAGTGAGCTCTCAAGCAATTTCCATCTCTGAAGCTGATTGGACAAATTATATTTCCAATCTTTATGCCAGTAACCAAAATGGCAGTGAACCCTTAGATCTAAGAGTAGATAAAGACCTGTGCAAATTTTATGGGCCTCCCTCAGTTCAGGAGATTGTAGGGTTTAACAGGAGTGGCAGAGCATTGGGTGCAATGGTCCCCGATTAAATCCCAATTTCAATCATTAAACAGGCTAATAAAAATTAAACAGGCAGCTTTTTTGAACCAATTATTTGACTATTGCTATCTCTCAAGAAATATCCCCCTGTCTTGGAAAGGTAGCATTATTGGCCCCTGTACAAAAAGGGTCCAAAATTGTCTCCAGCAAGCTATAGGTAAATACCATTGTTAGATGCTGTAGGCAAACCTTTGCCAAAAATATATTAGGACAAACCAAGAATGGGTAATTTTAAATAATATTATTTTCCCAAACAGGATGGATTTAGAAGGAACTGTAGTACTCTAGATAACATTGCGGTACTTCAGCCAATCTTAGAAAAGTATCCCCAGTCACGGGGAATGTCCCTGTACACGACCTTTATCGATTTCTCTGTGACGTTCGATAGAGTTGACAGTGAGACTCTATGGAGAAAGTTATTTCATTTGGGCATGCCCTCTCATTTGATCAGGGTAATTATTGCACTTCATACGTCATCGTGGAGTCAAGCATTGATGGGCGGGAATCATGGTTTATCACAAAACGTTATGACATATAATGGGTTGAAACAAGGCTGCCTGTTGGCGCCCTTGCTGTCTTCTTTAATAATGATCTCCCACATAGGGTAGGAATGGTAAATGGGGATGCTCTGAGAGTTGGTAATATGAGCATATGTTGTAAAGAAGTACTCTGACACAGAGTGAGTACAAACGTCTTTATTCTGTCATCCACTCTCCGTAACTGCCAGAAGCATGCCAACATTCTAAGGCGAACTTCAGCGGAACGTTCCAAGGGAGTGGGGGAAAAGGAGGAGGGAATGTACTAAGGAGTGGGAGAGGGGGAAACAGGAAGGAAGATTACAACACATCTCCCTACGGCCAAAGAACAGGTAGGTGCTAAAGATACCAGATGGGTTCCCTTCCATGCTTGACAGAGTTAATCTGAACACAAAATAATGTGGCAGGAACACGGACAAGAAGGAACCACAATGCAACCGGAACAGTAAATGTGCAAAGGCCCTAGAGCCAACGAAAGGTGTGGACCGTGGAGTCAGTGCCCATAACAACAAAGATATCCCCCTGGAGTGTGACGGGTCAATCTGAACAAGTCAATCTGAACAACGCTTATGTGGTTACATAGCTGTGTGTATTATTGTTTACTGGGACTACTTTTTCTTTGGTTGCTATAATGGCTCGAAAGAGTCCCCGACATCCAGTTGAGATCACGGACTCTGTGTTTGCGGTCATATAGCTGATTTCTAGTGTATTGGTAACATAGGGGATTGTTATTAGCACTTGGTCCTCTTCCCCTGATGGAGGCAAAAGGGGAGATTCCCGTTACCAAGTTGGGAGAGGTGTGATATGTCCATATTCTTTCTCTTACAGTCTTATCCACATCGTGACTGTTGATAAGAGCTAATAGAATGTGTCCTTTAATCATGCGGATTGTCCTTTCAACGAGGCAGTTGGTCATGTGACAAGGTAGGGCAGTTTTCTCTTGCTTGATGCCCAGCTCACTTAGGAATTCCATCATTTCAGTTGAAGAGAATTTGATACCCTCGTTTATGACTAAAGTTTCTGGTACACCTTCACTGGTGAATGAGTCTCTTAAGAATTCGATGAGAACACCTGTCGTGGTGCATGACACAAATTTGTACTTGATCCAATGGGAGGTGTAGTCAATGAGTACAAACATGAATCTCTTTAGGACTCCCAAGTGGTTCATGGGACCGATTACGTCCATGGCCAGCTTGGTCCATGGTATACTTGGCACTGCTACTGGGCACAATTCAGTATGCTCCTTACCAATCTCGTTGGTTCCCACCTCCCGCTCCACAGCAATTGGTAACATAGGGGATTCCACGAGAAGTACTTGGTCTTTATTATTTGGATCAAGCATGATCCCCAACTCCTTTTGATGATGCCAGCCCAACAGATTTGAACCTTTTCTTACAATGTACACTTTTCCCCATGTAGATCTCCCCTTGAAATTTATAAGCATTTTCACCATCCCCACTATTGGAATGGTTTCTCTGGCGTATCCTTTTGGTGAAATGTCAGGTTCCAACACATCCAGGCTAGAGATGTCAAACAGATCTTTAATATCGTCAAGATTAATTAAAGTAAAAGGGGAACACGAATCAGCAAACACAACCAGGGGCTTACTGTTCAAATGAATGGTACATTTAGGATACTTAGTATATTCAGGAGGATTTGGAGAGGCGTCATTGTCGGTATCTTTTACTTGAAATACATACTTGGGGGATAGGTCCCCCTCACTGCAAACCACTTTCACCTGACTGTTCTCCCCATCTCTGCAAACTCTAGCAAAGTGCCCCTTCCTGTTACACCTTATACATGTCACATTTCGGGCAGTACAACGAATATTGTTCGCAAGGTGATCGCTGCTGCCACATCTGTAGCATTTTAAACCCTCGGTTACTCTGACTGGTTTGTTAACGTTGACTTCTCCAGGTCTAACTTTAAGTATTTCCGTAACATTGCAACTGTCGTGTGCACTACTGGTGTTGAGAACATTAGCAACTAGTTCATTAGGAGTTTTCATTTCCTTGATGCACTTAGCAGTGTGCTCTATAGATAGTGCTATGCTACAAGCCTCTTTTAGAGTAGGGTTTTTTGCCAGGAGTTTTTCTTGTATGCGACTATTATTGGTGCACCTGACTAATTGGTCCCTGATAAGGGAATCATTGAGTTCCCCAAAATCACATAACATGGTTAGACCTCTGAGTGCCGCTATGTAGTTGGTGACGGATTCTTGTTTCCCTTGGATACGAGTAAAGAATTTATGCCGCTCCAAGACTACATTTATCCTGTCACCAAAATGTGTCTCTAATTTCAAAAGGGTAACTTTAAACTCATCCATATCCTCCTCTCCCTCTTCTAGCTCCGGTTCAGGTAAGGTGTCGTATATCTTTCTACCTTGAATACCTAAGTTATGTAATAGGATGTGTTGTTTGCGAACGGCAGAATACCTTTCGCCACCTATGGCGATAAGGTATGAAGCAAACAAATTAATCCATTCCTTCCAGTGGATTTCCGGTTCCCCAATCTCATTAAGAAAAGAGGGTGGTTGACTCATAGCTGGTACAGCCATGGTAAAGGTAGAAGATGCTAATACAAATACCCTGCCCAAAAACTATTATAAGAATCACAGAGTGAACACGGAGAAATCAGTGCACAGCTAACCAACACTAGTAGAGCAGACGTACTGCAGGTAAGCAAGTCAACATAGATGGTACTCCCCACTACTGACAATCACATTAAAACCAGAACATGTACTGTCGCATAGGATGCACTTGGATCACTAGAGATCTTAGTATAGGTGTGCACAGATAATCAACACTAGATAGAAAAGAAGTACTGCCAGTAAGTAAGTCCAAACTTGTACTTGATCCAATGGGATTAAAAGGAAGAGAATGCACAGTACCTCAGGTCTTTGTCAGACGATGTACACAACGAACTGTAGGGTCGGCAAGACTCGTAGTTCCTCCAAATGAAGAACGCTAATGACGAGGAGAAAGGAGGAAGTAAGTCAACACAATTGGCAATAAGCTCTGCACATTGAGGAAAGTAAGGCCATTTGAGGTACACACTAAAGCACTTGAAATGGGAGTGCAGGTGTGCGCGTCACCGAAGAAGTGCGCACACTACTGAGGGGTGAGGCAGGGATGATGAAATGTTAACATAAGGGTGTGTATGTCACCAAAAATGGAGTGCACACACAGTGGCGAGATTATAGTGAAAGGTGTGCGTGTCACCGTGTACAGGTGCACACACAGTGCAAAAGTTTGAAGGGAAAGAGGTGTGCGTATCACTGCAAATAGCGTGTGCCCGCACAGGCTTGCATGGTGAAAGGAGTGACCATAAAAGGTGGAGCTGACTGCATGAAGCGGTGGCACTGAACTGGGAAGAACGTATGCACAGGCAGTAAGAAGGTATGAAATGCACAGTTCCTCGGTCTTATAAGCTGACAAGTGAAGAAACGTTCCGCCTTGAGAGGAAGGAAAGTTTTACCTCAAGGAGCGCAGGCGTGGCGGTGGTCTTGGCGAGAGAGACGAAAGTGCACCACCGAAAGAGGAATGATTTTACCTCATGATGCGCAGGCGCAAGGGAACAGGAAAACTTGAGGTCGACAGGCACCGTTTCCTTCCGTGAACTCCGAGTCACCTCAGGCAGACGAGGTCTGGCAGGGAATCGATGGAACGAAGAGCTCTGGGGCACATGTTAGCAGAGCAGGATTCCCGCAGACTTCCCTCGTGACCTCCGAGACCACCAGGCAGGCGAAGAACATTCCAGCCAGACCGAAGAGTCTTCACAGGGACTAGGAAAGGCGTGGAGAAGGCTTCGGTTACATCAGGCAGGTGGCAGATAGGTGTGAACCAGAGGACCCTGGACACAGGGTGGCAGACGGAGCAATGCAGAACTGCAGAACCAGGACGTTGATGTACGGAATGGAGAGAGTACTGAAAGGGGAAATGACAGAGCTGGCCCCTGCGCCAAATCGTCGCCAGTGTTATAAAGAAGTACTCTGACACAGAGTGAGTACAAACGTCTTTATTCTGTCATCCACTCTCCGTAACTGCCAGAAGCATGCCAACATTCTAAGGCGAACTTCAGCGGAACGTTCCAAGGGAGTGGGGGAAAAGGAGGAGGGAATGTACTAAGGAGTGGGAGAGGGGGAAACAGGAAGGAAGATTACAACACATATGTTGTCTCCTGTATGATGATGATGTTATTTTAATGGATTTAACTCCTGTTGGGCTGCAAAGACGCCTTGGCACACTAGAACTTTATGCAGAGGAACATTACTTAAAAATTATTATCACAAAGAGTTAGGTTCTGACTTTTCAGAATAAGTGCTCTAGATTAGGGGGAGGGTCAATTGGTTTTTAGGACATGAAAAGTAGATATGGTCCATCTCTATCCCTATTTAGGTAAAATCTTTTCTAACAATTGGGGAGAATATTGTCATGTAAAACGAGGGATGGGCGGACCTCCCTACATCAAATCTTAGTGAGATTCTGTAGATTTCTGCGAGCAGGCGGAAATCGGTTTGTCGTGCTGCTTGTGTTGATTTTTAGCACCGGGAGCTTGTTCGGCGTTGCATAATCAGTGCGAATGGCACCACATGGCACGCAAGAGGGTGCTGCTATTCTGCTGCAGCTTGAGTATATTTTCTGCTTGAGCTGCAGCTTTCTCACAGTGAATGATCGTCACCGCCTGCGTTGACAAAATCTCGCCGGAAATCATGGCAGGGGTCGCCAATTCTCGATCACGCTCGCCAACTTAACGTTGGCAAGTTACACGGGAGACAGAAACTCTGCCACAGGATAGTTGACGTTGTTTTTGCCCGAACTCTGCGTTACAAGGTTAGCACAGAGTAGGCAAAACTCTGCGAACTCCACCGGCAGAATGGAATTTATTGCCCACCCCTATGTAAAAAGCTGTTTGAGTAAGGTGATTTTGCAAGCTAGCACCATTAAAAGATTATATGAAGCTTGGGGAAAAGGCATTTTGCACATGTATTGTCAGTCTTTGGGGTAAAAATTTCTCCTTCCCTAAGATATGCTTGTGAGGTAATAGACATGAGATGTTAGAATTTCTTCGATGTAATCGAAGGTCGTATTTTTACATCAGATTTGTAATCTGAACTCCATGGCAGTCCTGTATGTTTTACGTCTGGAGTTTGCACTTGTAGCAACATTCATTACAGCTCTAGCATCAGTTCTGAAGTGGGAGAATTGCCTGTTCAGTGGGGAAATTGGGTCATTACTTTGTGACATGAAATGTTTACCCTCAGAAAAGAAAAGAGTGCATTCTTTCATTCCTTTTTAAAAGCTAGTAAAATCTTTGGGTTGGATCATGCTAATAGTTTTCCTATGTCCAAATCTTTTTCAAAAAAGCCATTCAAAACAATCTTTTAAAGTAAGTTCGATGCAGGATACGTAATTATGTCAGCACCACAAGAGAAATATGGTTATACAAGAAAGCTGTCTATGGGGAAAAACGCAACCCTATCTTACGTGAAATACCCCACATGAGGTAGGTAGAACGATTATATTACTGAGATTAAATTTGTTGCCTCTGTAGATAGTAATAGGGTCTTGGGGCGCTGAATCGGGTAGGGAGAGAATTTTTGATATATGTAGCAGTAGCGGCTCGTGGAGGGAGTGCTGCGGGACGGTGGGGCGGGTCGGGTCGGGGCGGGTCGGGCGGAGCAGGGTGGGGGTAGTAAACTATGGCCGAACAGAGGTAAGTAAACAAATAAATAAATAAAACGAATTTCATTGCGCGCGCTGCATTGCCAAATGCGATGGAACGCGCGCAACGAAATTCGTTTTATTTATTTATTAGTTTCCTTACCTCTGTTCGGCCGTATGCCGTAGTTTAGTACCCCCCATCCTGCTCCTCCCCCGCCCCGCCCCACAGCCCCGCAGCACTCCCTCCACGAGCCGCTACTGATATGTAGTCTCCATATACAAGATTTAAATAATGTAATTTTTGCATGTCCGTCCGTGCATTTTGCACGTCGTCACTTTTTAAGATCGGTGTTTCTAAAATACAATGTACACAAGTACAAGAAGCATACTAATGCTTCCCCCCACCCCCCCCCGGAATGAAATTGTTTGGGCTAACAAACAGTTTATATTTCCAATGCTTCTTAGATTTTTACAGAGGATTGTCTGGTATTGTCTCAGTTTAATTTTATATAGGTTGGAATAAATACATGATCGCTTTTTGCATGGTGTCACTCCTCTTTGGGGAGAGAGACTCTTTTATGCATTCCATTACTTTTTTTTACACTAGGTAGGTCGAATTTACGATAGCACTTGTAATGTATTCCTCTATTTCAATTAATACTATGTATGTCAAATTTACACTTTGCACGATATCAATTTTTCCCTTTTAATGAGAGAAAACGTGATAAAAGTTTTATTATGTTTTCCAATGTTTTAAAAATTGTATAGGCGATATGCTGGGCATTGTTCTACTGTGAATATGTTCATTAAATCTCTGATACCACTTTGCACAATGTCACCCTTTTCCTTCACAATGTAAGTGAATGTGCTAATGTAATTTCTCTTGAAATCCTGTATTTTTTATGTGCGCCACCATCAGAGTTCCGTATCATAACATTAAATGTAATTGTGCTTAGTATTCACAGCTGCTATCCATGCACTTCCTCTTTGTTGTATTATTCTGGGTTGCAAACCTCTATTGAATATACAAAAGCAATAACTATTGGAATTGCCAATGCTTGTTACAGTTAGGCTGCATGTGTATTGAGAAAAGTCCCCGATTTTCCAGTGCATCATACTCGTAAATACCACTTTAGGAGTTCCCGGTGGTTGTAAACTCTGAACTAACATTATGAAGGGTGGAGGGGGCGGGGAGAATCTTCTGTTTGTTGGACTGTCCATGTAGTAACCCTGGAAGGTTTATCGGTGCATGAAAAGAAACGTCATTGCCTTTGCGTATTTAAACTTTGATCAAATGTGCAAATGTGTAATCGCGATGCAGGCTCTGACTAAACAGATAATTCATTGAAATGTAAACATGTCACAAGCATATTGGATTTTTTAAAAAGGCATTATCCCTGATATATTGTTAGGATTGCCTCATTAATTTACCTTCTATGCAGAGCATAACCATTGCTGGCTATGAAAGCAACATAGCAACTGCTTGAGTAACACAGTCTGGCAAAGAATGCACATCTTTACAGACTCAACGGTATATATATAGTCAGAGTGTGTCCCTAGATATAAGACAGTTTTTGACTTTAGCAGTATAAACAGTTCTTACTGCAGACTCCGATTTCGTTAGCATCAAGGATTTCTTCAGCTGTTTTACCAATGGCTCTTGGGAAGACGGTGTTCTTGGCGCTTTCATTTATCGCAGGTACTTTTTGAATTGCATCATTTTTTTTTATCAAAGAATAAAATGTTTTAAATTGGTTAAAAAACAAAATGTAAAATACACAACATAGATAAAGTTTGCTTCATTTGTGCCCATTTCATCAAATTAGATCATATATTTGCAGGCGATCAAATATTATTTGCTACCGATTGTACTTTTAAGTTACGGTTACCGTGCTCCATTTATTGTAAATTAAAGGCACAATTAGTCAATAATCAGTATGCATTTGAAAATTAAAACGGAGCACGCATCTAAAACTACAGGTAGAGCAATGAAAAGAGAAATTAATCAAACAAGGACACTTTTATTTATTTGATTTTTCTAAAGCTCAATTAATACGAAGTTGTCTGTTTCTGTACCTGTTTGTACTCGATGAGGACACAGGGGGCGAAAAGTAGTTACGTCATGAAAAATGTGTGAACAATATTAAAAATCCACACAACAACTTTTTTTTATACACGACCTAAATGAGGGTGTATGTGCAGTGGGCATCAGCGATAATGTTTCATTACAAACTTGATGTGCATTACAGCAAATCTACGTGCATTTTTGGTGGCTAGTTTCAGTGCAGTTTTCATTATCAGTTTGCCATTTATGCAGAGGGCATTCCACCATGGACTAGTGAATTAATGAGAAAACGTTCGCATTAATCAATATTATAGGATTGCTGTGATCAAAATTATGTTTTAGAAGTGTGTTACAGAAGTACGACCGGGGGCAATGTAAGCGGTTAAAGAAACAATGGTCAAGGTGAGGCCCAAATAGGTCCTCGGGTAGCCTAGGCTACTGTTGATCAAGGAAGGCTTTCGTCTAGTTTCTGGTATTATGTGAGGCCAGAGAGAACAGTATATGCAGGGACACAAAGTTGTGGAAATGATAACACATTTATTAACATCATAAATGGTATATCATCCACATTTTTATCAAAGGATCTAGTCATGGTGCTCACACATCAAGTGGGGTTGCGTGAAAAGTGAAAAGTGCTGGTGACTTAAAAGTTTACATCACATTGACAACGTTATACAAAACTCATGAGAAAGTTTATACATTTGGAGTTTTGGTTGTTAAAGGTCGACGGCGTTTCGATCTCTATTAATTGAGACCATCATCAGGACGTAAAACGTGTGAGCATGTAGAATCTGAGGACTTCAAGGAGTGGTAACCGCAGCACGGGGCTGGAGTCAGGTGACAATCAAGGGCAGTAATTGAGTAGCTGTGGGGTCTGGAGTCAATATTGAGCCAAGTAGAGGGTTAATTCGTTTGGTTGCCAGTTGGCTCAGAAGAGGTGCTGCGAGGTCCGGGTTCCCTCCGATACCGTGTTGGGGCTGAATCAGGCTCGGATGAGTGGACGCGGATAAGTCAGCAGAACTTTTTTACATGCTTTGTGTGACAAAAGTCATTTGCATGGCCCTGGAGAGTGTCCGCCCTGCCCTTCAATGTTTTATTTGTGTCATCTTGGCAATCATGTGAGCCCACTGAAATGTCTTCCAGTCAAATGACATGAGATATCAGATATGGACGCTGATGTTGAGGTGGGTTGCCAAAGTGCACCCCTCATTTAGAAAGTGGCTACTGCTCTCTCTGGTATATGAGTGGCTACTGGTCATTCTGTCTGGCATATGAGAGACTGATGGTGGTGGCATAGTGATTATTGTAAGGGTTAGCCTCTTTCCTGTACCCTGTGCTCATGTTTACTGGATCCCCATAGGTAAGGATCCGTCCAGCCTCCTGTAACCTGAGTCTCTTGTCTCCACCATTTCTGTGACAAGTATGAAGGGGCGCCAGCGCCTATGGGTGCAGTGTTGTGGCTGAGCATGTGGTGTGTGACAACGCTTGGTTGAGCGATTCATGAAGTTCATTGTACGCCACATGTACAGATACAGAAAAGATGGTGGGTGACTTTGTTTAGGGATGCCCGAGTTCCATGCTGGACCTGGGAGACTCATGTTTACAGTCTCTGCCCCTTTATAAAACTAAGTGTCTCTGTTGGTGCGGGATGTACAAACAAGCCCACTATGAAGTACAAGGAGTTCCTCTACCAGTGTGACACGTGCCATCCCATTCGTCTTGCTCAGCTTTAGAATCTTCCCTTTTGCCACAGGCCAAGTCATATTCTGGCTGGACCAGCTCAAAAGCTACAGGAAGAAATGACCCATGCACGAGCTCAAAATTGGAGGAGCCCCTCAAAGTTCAAAAGGTGCAACGGAATTGATTAGCTGGATTTCGCCTAAAGTATTAGGTACATTTACCAATACAGTTTACAGTATTTATCATCCTAGTGGAAGTTTGATGTTAGTTGTGATGTGACATACTGTATTGGAGATATAAGACCTTTCTGTTTGCTATCCTTATCCCAGACTGGGCAGATGTCTAAGTCAAGCCTTAGAAGAAACCATTGCAGTAGTTGAACTGAGCATAAGGAAGGTCTGAGACAGACTCTGGACTGCCAGCAATCGTACAGGAAATGTGGGATCCAGCCATTTGGCTATCCCTGCTCCAGGAACACAAGGTCACTTCCAGGCAGCTGCTCATCGGTCACTGACAGGGTAAGCCTACCTTGCCCCTGAACCTCCCTATGAGGTGGCAAGCCTATGGGCATGTTCTAGATTATATGAAAGGTCTTGAGGATTTCTTCAAATTCAGCCACAGGCCTGGGAAACCAATGGGATATCTAGATGAGTTTCACTGATTCTAAAAATGTTAGCATTTTTTTATCATCGCACCAGTCACTACACCAGGACGTGCATACCCTCCAGCTTGGTTATCACTCTTGCATTGCTCAGTGGTCAGTGCCACCCTCCTCATGGGAGCCTGCCACCAGAACTACTTAACTGTGACAGGTGGGATTTAAGATGCAGCATCCCAATGCTTTGTACCATCTAAATGGGTAGTTGGGTATACTGGCAAATAGTCCTGCTATGAACCCCAATGATTAGTCCAGTGGGGATTAGACCAATAGGACTTCCCTAGCGTGTACCCTCAAACCAGGCACTGTACACCAAGCACTGGACACCATCCTTGTACCTCCTTGCTGTTTGGCAAGGCTGGGAAGGCAGCCTTGAGGTACAGACAGGTTTTATTGCAGGTGCATTGAAACCTTTTAAAAAACCCTCCATCTGTAACTGAAAAGAAAGCACTGCAAGTCTAACAGGATGACTGCAATTGCCTCAGATATCAACAAGAAAAGTGAGTTTTTGAAGTGTATCTTTGTGAGACTATGATCCGGTGCTACTTTTTGAATATCATTTTTTTACAAGGATCAATACTTTTGGGTACGTTGCACCACAGATTCGTGTAGAAAGATTCACCTTCCATTGATTAAGAAGAGCCATATGTCCCTTGTTAACTGTTTCATTGTGCTGAACACTTTAAAGCTTTACTGCTGTTTGGGGTTGTATCACTGGCTAGAAAGAAGTGAGCAGCTTCGGGTTTTTGTTCCCTATTAAAATTCTATATGTTCCATAAATATTAGTTTTCTTAAGTACCTTGAAGCACTGGCTGGACAGTCACATAGTAACTGGCAATATTTTACTTGTATTCTAACCATCTAACTTACATCACCTCCTTAAGTAAGCCTTTGACTGCCCCATTACCCTAAGTACGACAAAAGTCATAACAATGATTACCTGGACATTCAACTTGGGGTTAATCATGGGCGGTTCCTCCTAAATGGTAGAGGAGAGTCGCCTCACCTGCTGCAAGCGCAGCAGGCAAACACAAATAAATAAAATGACATAATAATGGCATTTTATCTTGCCACCAACTCACACTGTGTACAGCACGAGCCTGCGGCAGGGGGCGGGGCTGAGTCCTGCTATGCAGGATTATTGCTGCCCCTTTCAGTGCGTATGTCGGGTTGGCCGGCTATGTTGCTACGTCCAGCCCAACATGCACACTGTAGACCCAGCAATCCCTGGGCTGTGAAACAGCAGGGGGATTGCTGGCACATGCCCCCAGCCTCAATATGAGCACTGGGTTAGCCTGCTCCCACCAATCCTGGAGCATGAGAGCAGCTCCAGGATTGGTCAGGATTCGCATTCCACTAGGCAGGAAGGGAGCTCCTTCCCATTCCTGCTCATGGACACCATCATCGCCGGGAGAGCAGTGCCGCACCAGGTGGGAGCATCATTTGTGGTAGGTTGGGTGCATCACGCCCCAACATATTTATGTATTGCCAGCGGCCACTGGGGTTGATAGTGTTGGGACCCCAGGATACTAGTGTAACAAGACACTGTTACACTATTGATATCCACTGACAATTGAGTGCCTTGGAACCCCACGCAGTTTAAATACCAACTTCACGCTTTAAAATTGCTTTCCTTAAAGGAAAAAATATGATTTGAAGTAGATTGTTGGTGTGTGCTAGAGAAGGTTGTTAGAATCTTTTACTAAATGCAGGACAATTGAAATCAACTCTCCAACAGGGGCTCAGACCATGGCATAGCTTATAGAAGTGGGGGGCAGCCTTAATTTGTTACCAATGTAGCAAATTGATTAGCCTCTACACCTGCATATTTGATCCATGATATCTTTTGAGTAAGGGGCAGAGTGTTTGGGGTTTTATATTCTATCAAATTGTAAATGGGTAGCTTTCAAAAATGTGGAGCTTTCGCTCTTGGAGCTCCTTGGACAACCTGAGCTTCACTCTTGCTTTCTATTGAGTGTCATTTGTAGCTCCTCAATGGAAAATGCCTCAATCATTGACAGTTACCCATCTATATTTCTTTATGTTAACATTTTTCACCAATGAGACACATGAAAAAGTGCAATTTAAAAAAAGGAAAGGTCTGAAAAATGAAATCCAACACATAATAAATAATCATAAGCAAAGGACTCTAGCACATGACATAATTGATCAATATGTGCTAGAAACTAGCAACAGCATACTCAGGGAAGAAGGCAATTTAATAATTGTCACGCAAGCAACTGATAACATGGCATTATCGCAAAGGAAATTGAATTATCACACTGAGAAAATCATGTGAAATAATAATAATAATGTAAAAGTATGAAAAGGTCAGTGTTTCACCTTTTACTTGCATAAACACACCTCACATGCATGGGTCCAAGTCAACCGAGCAATGTTTCTGTAAGAAACCCACCAGGAAAATTGTGTAGAGTGGCCGCAGAGTCATGCTTGACGTGCTGTGGTTGAGCTCCTCCACAACTTGATAAGGGGGTCCACAGCGGTAAACCAATCATTCACTAAGAGTATCCACAAGTTCATCTGACATGCTATTGCACAAAGAATACTATTTAAGATATGCATGACTTATGTGAGACAACAGCCCAAACAACAACAATATAGTTAAGTGATAATGAAGATAGAGGAGTTTAACAATTAGACTTATAATACATTAATCAAAAACATTTAGAAAAATGGCAAGAACATGTCAATCATGTGGGAAGGAACCATTTGCAGAAAAGTCATTGAAAAAGGAAAAAAGCCCTGAAAAGATAAAACTAATTCAGAGGATTCATAAGATCTCATTATAGGCCTTAGGCTCAACAATGTCAGAATGGGAAGAGGTTATAGGTGGTCAGCGATTTTACCTTCAGATAATATGCTTCAATATGGAACAAACTTATTGCAGAATGATGAGGTTTTAACCTGCACCCAGAGAAGCTATAATACAATCAGATTGAAAGCATTTGGTGGTGATATAAATCCTAGAGATAAAAACTTCAGTGAAGAGATGGCTCCTAATGATGTCTGAGTTATAATGAGAGGTCAATGAATGTTGCAGGTATCTTCCCTTCAATGGTTCTTTGTTGCCAAGTTTTCTGGCACTTTCAGTTTCTAACAGAAATTTGCGAGAAAGGTATTTCTTAGAAGACCTCCATCTGCGTAGATTGCTCGCCTTAAGCTCCTCATAGCCATGTTTTGTGGGCTTGTAACTTATTTGAATGACCCACTGGCATGTTACATTTTTCCCATAAATATATCTTTGATCCACTGAAGAAATGTTTGCAACTGCTAACAGTTTTCCCTGCAAAAGTCAGGTCTAGCAGATGTTTGCTAAGATTCAGAAATAGGTGTGATGAATTCAATCTGCTCTACAGGGAAGACATTTTCTGAAGTCATAATAACATGTATACTAAGGTCTTGAATTTGAGAGTCACACAATTACCCCTGCTATTTCTCACTTCAGAATTATCATTACAAGGGATCCAAGTAATTCCAGGGAAATTCAATAGTAAGGATTGTGCAGTATCACATGCAGGAGTATGAGTTTTCCGTCAAATTTCTATGTTTCCTCCTGGTTTCCTGATGCAAATTTCAGATGCTTTCAGTAACTATGGTGGGCCCTGTAATTACGTACAGCACTGAGCCCATCAAAATTATCGTGCCCTCACCATGCACAGCTAATTACCCCACATATTACATCATTGATAACATCTACTATAGCATCACTGATATTATCACTGCAACATTTGCAATAAAATTATGAATGAGAAAACCGGGCATGGCTGGGGCGCAAGTTGTAGTTACCATAGGGCGAGAGTTATAGTTACTTGAGCTAACCCTAACTATATCTGCTGAATTTCTATGGTTTTGTGCGAGTAAATTCAGAACCTAACCATAAAATCCCTGTAACCTTTTTTATCATATGTATCCCAGTGGCGGAAAAGCATTTCATTGGTTTGCTAATAACTTTGCCACCCTCACAAAACTTTCCAAAAGGAAGTCTGATCCACCTCAGCTCCTTGTTCTGCATGTTCTTTTCCTTTGCAGGTGCGTTATTGTGATTTCATAGCTAGAGAATTAGAGATAGTGAGACCTGAGAAGAGAAATCTTGGCAAGAACAGGATCATTTATAATGAGCAGAATAAGCCTCCTATTCATGGTGTATCAGGATTCAGGGTGCCAAGGGTTAACTTGGTTGTTTGAGCTCTGTGGGATGGGAAAATCAACAGATGTTGCAGATGCACATTGGGAGAAAGAGAAATATTTGGGGTTTCTGGTGATATGTTAAGAGATATGGAACTGTCTGGTTTTAATTAGTGTCAATTAGTGCTCACACTATTAAACTGTAGAGCAGATCCCTTTTTACTTTAAGAGGTACAGACCTCTCTGTTTCCTTTTGTTTTTGCGAGGGTGTGGCTTCACGCTAACACTGATTTCCCTTTTCAAAAGATTTTACTGGAGACTTCACTATGCTGACACCTTTCTTCCTTTATTCCCAAATCCTTTGAGACCCTCTAATCTAAACCATTCTTATTCTAGTTAAGTGCTAGGATTAGATTACACTTAAATCTGCTCATGTTTAGAAAGGAAGTTCGGAGTTTCTTTAAGGAATTCCAATTTCTGTCTCTTAGTATCTGTATTGCTGTGACTGTATTCTTTGTATACCTTATACTACTAAGACTGAACCTATTGTGTCGTTTCAGCTTGCCAGCTGTGATTTTGTATATTTATAATGTGTTCTGGATATGTACCTATATTGGATGATCACTAAATTGAAATAAACCTACTAAACTTTACCTATAGATTCCTGGTCTTCATTGTGTGGCCAAATGGGCTTCACGAAAAGGTAAATTGTAAATTTCTTGTTTACTCCCTTACCTCTTAGTCAACTAAAAAGATCCATTGGATGAAGACTAACCTTCGTTTCCATGCATGCCCCAGAAGGAAGGGGTAAGATAGAGAGTAAGCATAAGAGAGGGAGAAGCAAGAAAGTTTGAGAGAATGGATGAATGGCCGAGAGAGATTGTGTGAGGGGACGAAGGGAACAGAACCAGTTGGATTCTTTTTGCCAGGACTGGTTTTGGTTCCCCAGTGTGGTCCTGATTTCTGCATGCACAGGGAGTAGCTGCACCAATATGGGTGATTCCCCGCTGGTTGAGGTTACATTCAAGTATGAGCCAGAGTATATCGGAAAGTGTCAATGCGGATCGTTTCTTGTCTAATTGAGTACTTTAATTTCTTCAGTGTAGCAGACAAAGTTATTTGTTGAAATCACTTTGCGTTTTGTATTGCGTGTCTTGTGCTGAGAAGAGTGTGTTTGTGAACAATTGTAAAGGAAGGTAAGCCACTGTGAGGAGTGAGGCTGACGTCAAGGTGTGCTGAGCTGGGATTGGTCATTTGGTGTTGAGTCATGCTGCTATATGTCATAGAGTGTTGTGCAGTTATTAGCTGTAGCTGCTAAACGAAAATTGTGCGTAAAGAGTTCCTGGTTCAGAATGGATTTCTAATTGTGATTGTTGACAATATTGTTGAAAAATGAAATTTTTTAGGGCCGTACAATATCTAATTTGGGGAGATATGTACATGTTTGGGAGGGAGAAGAGGCACCACTCGAAGACACGCCAGGTACTTACATGGCCATAAATGTGGGTCTTCATACGTGTATTTGGCTGAATCAATGCCATAAGATAACAGGGAAAGAAGGTGCATTGATGTTTCCACACTGTGGCACATTTAATTTGAGAATAATTGAAAATTTGAGGAGAGTACTGTATGAGATGAAACCACAACCTAGTCTCGCACAGTATGAAGCACTTAATGCTTGGGACCATGCAGCTCATGCTAAGCAGAAGGAATGATATAAGGGAAGAATCTAAAGGACAGTGCGTAGTTGTGCAAATGCTAGATGGGATGTGAAACAAAATAAAATGGAGGACTGACATGATAGTGGGAGCTAGATTGTATCCTGCATTGACGAGTGAAGAGATCGATAAAAAGAAAGAGAAAAGACAAAGAAAAAGAAGGGGGAAAACATAAAAGACACAGAGAGTATATAGATGAAGATATTGATAGTGACTCTAGCGATAACTTCTTGGATGTGCTGTTATCGGCTCGTCCACCCCCATGTAATGAGGCCTAGCTTGAGGGAATGAGTGGTGCAGTTCCCAATGAAACTTTTCAAGTACCCGCCGCACCAGCAAATACAGGAGTAAATACAAGTGAAAACCTGATACGAGGGAGTTCAGGGATTAAGATCCCTATTAACCCTACTGTTCACAGTGCCCCGGATGCAATTACTGTTCCATTCACTATTGGTCCCGCAGTGCCTTTATATAAGCCTGAGCCATCAGGCGATGTAACACATTCTTTGACAGTTCCTAGTGAAGTAAATGTGTCAACTATTGTTTCTGTTGTCCCTGGATGGGGAGGAATGGGAAGTACTCCTTTGGTCCCGACTAAGGTGACAACTCCCTATGTTGCTCCTGTATCATCTGTAGCAAATCAGACAGGACTTTCCCCTAGGAGAACCAGCACAAAGATCGCAAATTCTTGACATGCCCATTTGTAATTCTCCTCTCAGCGTTAACCATAATACTCCCAGAGAAAGGATAATGTCTAATGCCCCTATAACGCAGATTGGTTTTAGTGCCAAAAAATTTGATGATTGGCGTAAAGGTTTTGTTGAAACCTGGAGAGAAGGTGCAAACTCAGAATTAAGCATAGAGACAGTTCAGTCCCTGGTGAGGGCAAATACAGTGGATGCGGTCAAATTAAAGTTAGAACTGGATGAAATGATATCAGGAAATCTTGATCTTTTCCGATTAGATACTTCCCAACAGAACAAACTTGTGTTTATGTGTAAAGACATTCACTAAACATGCAGGACAATCAAATGATAAGTTATCTGACTTGGCTCAAAAATACAATGTAGATTGAATTAGAACCAAGTCATTGCAGAGAAGCTACTGTGTGTGTTTTGATGAGAATTACATTTGCAGCATGAGAACCCCAGGAATGACAACACAAATTAAGGAATTAATCCATAGCATTCGAAAATGGAGGGAATTAGATAAGTGGGAAAGCAGATGGGAGAAGAAGAGAGATAATAAGAAGACTAAGCGAGAACCGCCTCTATCCACAGTGGAGGGAGAGGGCAGGTCAGCTTTTCCATTGAGGGAAGTGTCTGGTGGAGGTTATGTCTATGTGCCTTGGAGCAGAAGTGATTTTGCGTCATTCACCAATGATTTCCCCGAATTGAGAGAAAGGCTGTGGAGTGGTACATGCAGGTTGAGCAGTTTGTGGAAATTTCTCAGGCCCTGCGGCTGGATTTGAATACTTTCTTTGACATTGTGGTACCAATTGATTTATAGGCAGAATGTAAGGTGGGTATGGAGTGGCCAGAGAAAGAGCCACAGAGAGATCCAGTGTCAGGTGCTCCGTCACCATCAGTGATGAAAAAGTATCAACAGGTGATGCCCTTATTGAAAGGGAAGATACCACTAAAACATTGATTGGGTTAAGATTGACAGGTCAACCCAAGAGCCCAAAGAGTCAGTGCATGTCTATTATGAGAGATTGTTGCAAGTGTTTCAACAGAACAGTAGAATGGAGACTTTTGAGATGATGGACATGGGAAGTTTTGTGTCTAGATTTGTAACGGGATTGAGATCTGAGATTAGCTTGATGATTCAGCAGCATTTGATTTGTTGGCAAAATAAATGTATTGATAAAATTCTGGGATATGCGAAATACTGAAGTGACAAATTGGAGATGAAGCAAAAGAGACTTAAAGAGAAGTTGATGATGACGCAAATGAAAGCCGCACAGAGAGAAGGAGGACAGAGTCAGCCTTTTGTAGGGAATGTTGGTCCTATGCAAGGAGTGTATCAGCTGGGAATGCCGGTATTATAAGGTGGAAATGGGTTCCCACAACAAGGCATAGGAGGCGGTTATCCGATTGACCCACGGACTGGGATTGATTTGGCAACTTTGAAAAAAATGAATCCTTGTCATTATTGCAATGAGTTGGAGCACTGGAAGCGGGAATTTCATCTTAATCCTCAAAATTTAGGTTTGTTCCAAAATCAAGGTGCATTTCAACAATTCCCTATGATGGAAGCATTTGAGGGCTTTGGCTCTGACCTGTCATAATGACGGGTCCTGAGTGGGGAGGAGGATTGCGTGCTTGGCGCAACCTTAGAGGTAGACCAGAGTAGTTCATTTGTAGATGGTGAAGTGAATGGCCACCCCATATCATTTTTGATTGATACTGGTGCTACACGCTCTACTGTGAGTATAGTAGACATTCCAAACCTACCCCTCTCTGCAAAAAGAATCCAAGTTGTGGGAGTCGCAAATAAACAAATGACAAGCCCCGTAACAGAAGAAGCACCTGTAAAAATAGGGGCTTTTACAGAGAATCACCAATTTGCGGTGTGTGATTTTAGTCCTGTAAGTCTTTTAGGACGTGATCTGCTGTGCAAACTAAACTGTATAATTTATAGGCCTGGGCGGTGAACTTCGCTCCGTTCGTGGAGTTTGTGGAGTTTTCTGCACTCCGCAGAGCTAGTGGAGTGCAGAAAACTCCGCTTCGCGATGTGCAGCAGAGTTATTTCCCCGCTCGCGATTGCGAACGGTAAGTTCCCGATCGCGAACGGTAAGTTCGCGAGAGCGAGCTGCCGCTCGGGTAGCATTTCTACAGAGCGGCAGGAATACCAGCTCGTAGATTTGAGTGTCCCCTTGATGATGTAACAGTACCTCTCCCAGAAGTGCCAGCTGTGACAGAGAAACAGTGGGAGCAGGTTAGACAAGCTGTTGGGGACCGAGAAGAGTCTTGAACAGCACATGTTCAGCCTGAGCGGGATCTGTAGCTGTCAACAGCTGAAGTTGATACAAGAGAGTCTTGTTCTGTGGTGTTGAATGAGTCAGATCCTGACAAAGGGCCTAGTGCTGTAGAAATGTGAGTGAGAGCTGGAGACCACTGCCCAAGAAGGCAGGAGAGGGAGAGACTGAGTCTGTCTGAAGGACCTGTGCCACACACTATTCCAGAGAATACTGAGAATTCTGACTTGAGTGACAGAGAAGGTGAAGGGCTTGCATTAAGGAGATCAAAAAGAGTTGAAGTACCATGTCAAAGGTACTTATCTCCTGAATGGACATACTTTGTTGCAGATGAAAGAGAGAGAGAGAATTTTGGGATTCTGAGGATAACAGTGCAGTTCCAACTGAACCTCCGTGAACTAAGTATTGTAGTTAAACTGCGTTTTGAATCTACTTTCTCACTGAAAGGATTGACCCGCTTTGCTATTAGTGTGGGCTCTGAACTGTGCACTTGTTAGAGACATTTAGACAGACTTTGTTAGGGAATTTGAATCTATTTTGCCACTGAATGGACTGATTCGCTTTGCTATTAGTGGGGTCTCTGAACTGTGCACTTCTTAGATACATTTAGACAGACTTTGTTAAGGAATTAAGATTACCTAGGCCCAAGGCTGCTGATGGAGCGTAAGGTTGTCATTTAGAAGAACACGGAGTAGGGCTAGGGAAGACTCACAAAGATTTTGTAAATAGTTTCATCGCATATCATTTGAACTTTGTTTTGCCATTTGCACAGGTAGAAGCCGACAGAGAAGATACTGCTGCTGCTATTCTCCACCCAACGGTCCGAATTTAGAGACGTTTTGTAAACTAATGATCATAGTAGACATAGGTATATAATAGCAGGTGTGTTACTAGTTGTAGTACTGATTGTTTTACTCGGGGATTGTATCTTCTATTTTAGTGGAGACTATATCTACAATTACCCCTAAAACACTTCTTACTGTCTGTTAATAGTAGTTTATATTCACTTGGTGACAAAGAATTAAATGTAGACGCATTTAGAGAAGATTTTTCTTCAAATGTTTATTTTAAATTGCTTTACGCATATGTTGACTCTATGGATGCAAGGGATTGCTATGTATGCACGCAATTGCTGGCATCAACTGCAGAAGGCATCACGTGCTATCATATCCCTTTAAATTATGGTGCTACTTGTAGTCTTTTACTGAGCCTTTTCTATGGACAGGGTCATTTCCAGTATTATTTTTCAAATTATGATTTAGTTTTTTCAGAAGTTCCCCTACTTGAGCATTTGAATCATCACCCCAATGCTAAAGAGATAGTGATAAATGAAAGGTTCTTTAAACCCACCATGACATTAGACACTGCCTATGCTCACCGAAACAATTTGACTTGCATTTTGGCAGATATTGAGAAGAAATTTCTAAATTTAGCTGAAAACAGGAGGTGAGATATGGAATCTAAGTCAAATCAGACAAGAACCTTAAGAATGAACAAAAGTGGCTAGAGAAGAAATTGAGCAACCAGTGGCAGGAAATCAAGAAGCATGACTTTGGATTGGAAACATAAAGGAAAATTATGCACACTTACAGATAAATCTTCAGTTGACACTATATGCATGGGAAAGAGTGAATGTGAGCACACATTTAAGGTTAGAGGAAATTGGGAATTATTTGTGGCCAGTAAAGATCCTGTTATTCCTGGAGCTTTATATATTTGTGTAGAACATGCATATTTCAAGTTGCCCAAAGGATAGTATGGTGTATGTCATTTAGGTGTAGTTTTCCTGAAAATATGTCATGTGGAACATTTTAATGATCCTGTACGGAAAGCGAATTACAGAACTAAATGAGGTGCTAGTGGTGTAGAAATAGTGAATGATATCTTTGGTTCAATGATTCCATTTGTAGGTGTGATTTTAAATGACATAAAGATTAGAAAGTTGCCTACCATAGTGGTTAAACTGTCCACCAGTAAAGGAGGAGCTTTACTGGTTGTAGATACTGAAATGGTAGCTATGAGATCCATGGTTTTGCAAAATAGACTTGCGTTAGACATTCTCCTTGCCAAAGAGGGCGGAGTCTGTAGGATGTTAACGGTCCAGCTAAGCTGTACCTACATCCCTGACAAGAGCAAAGACTTCAAGGTGTATAACAAGAACATTACTGGTCTTAAGGAAGATTTGAAGGAGTTAGAAGTGACAGATGCTTGGGCAACAATAGGAAATGTATTTGCTGTGGTAGGCAAATGTTTGGAAACCTGGGAAGTGGGAATTGGGTTCCATTTTTAAGCCCCTTTGATAATTGCTCTTTGTGCAATATTTTAGGTTGTAATCTTTAAGGTGTATAAGAGTATGCAAGCAAAAAGGTGAGTGAAAAGAAAGAGAGTGGATGTAGAATTAGAGTAGAGTCAGTGAAGATACTATGATGAAATGAAACATCTGGAACAGATCAGACGAAATTACATGAAACCTATGAGGTTTTGATTGGTCCATATGACAAGAGTCTTATCGTGATTGTGATGGCTGAAATCGCCATCAGAGGGGGGATTGGAGCAGTGTAATTTAGGCTCCACCCCTACACGTCACAGAAGCAATATATATGTGTACCTAATACTGTACACTCTGTGTGCCTTAACTTTATTAATGTAAAGTCAAGCACTAGAACTTATTACTGAAGTGTATTCACTGTAGAAACTAGAGATTTATATACATGTGTGTTCTAATGTTTAGCCTAACATGAAGGTTTGTAGTTTCCATTCACACTTATACTTGTATTTCAAGATATACTGCATATGTAATCATGAATTCATTTGTTCACGCTTTGCATTTATGCTGACATTATGCGTGCACATATAATCATGTATTTGAAGTGCACATTAAAAATGCTTAACTAAAGTTAGCTTGACTTGGCATTTTTTTCCTAATACGAAATGTATTTTTCCTTGCCCTGCATGTTCTTTTTCCTTTGCAGGTACATTTTCGTGATTTCATAGCTAGAGAACGGAGTATTGTGTATTAGAGATAGTGAGGCCTGAGAAGAGAAATTTTGGAATGAATGGGATAATTTAATGAGGATAAGAAGCCTCCTATTCATCGCGCATCAGGAACGAGTGTGCCCAAGGGTAACTTGGTCGTTCGAGCTCTGTGGGATGGGAAAAACAACAGATGTTGCAGATGCACATTGGAAGAAAGAGAAATAATTGGGGTTTCTGGTGACATGTTAAGAGATGTGGATACTCTTGGAACTTTCTGGTTTTAATTAGTGTTCACAAAGTTAGACTTTAGAGCAGATCCCTTTTGACTTTGAGAGGTACAGGCCTCTCTGCTTCCTTTTGTCCTTGCAAGTAAGGAGCTAAAGCTGATTTCCCTTTCTAGAAGGATTCCACTGAAACCTTCACTATGCTGACACCTTCCTTCCTTTAGTCCCAAATCCTTTGAGACCCTCTATTTTAAACCATTCTCATTACAGCTTGGATTAGATGACCCTTACATCTGTTCATGTTTAGAAAGGAAGATCAGAGCTTTTTTAAGAAATGCCAAATTCAGTTTTTAGTATCTATAGTGCTGTGACTGTATTCTTCGTATGCCTTATGCTACTATGACTGAACCTATTTTGGCGTTTCAGCTTGCTGGTTATAATTTTGTATCTTTATAATGTAATCTTGATATGTACCTATATTGGATTGATTAATAAATTGTAATACACCTACTAAACTTTACCTATCGATTCCTGGTCCTCATTGTGTGACCAAATGGGCTACACGATAAGTAAAATTGTAAATTTGTTGCTTACTCCCTTGCCTCTTAGTCAACTAAAAAGATCCATCAGATGAAGACTGCCCTTCACTTCCATATGCGCCCCCTGAGAGAAGTGGTAAGATAGAGAGTAAGCACAAGAGAGGGAGAAGTGAGAAAGAGAGAGAAAATGGATGAATGGCCAAGAGAGATATTGTCTGCGGGGATGAAGGGAACAGGACCAATTGGAGCATTTTTGCCAGGGATGGTTTTGGTTCCCCAGTGTGGCCCTGATTTGTGCGTGCCAAAATGGTGCTGCTTCCACGTTAATGTGGTGATTTATAATATCTAGAACTTGGCTAGATGGTATGAATGATGAGATTTAAGAGTAGAACAAGTACATCAGAAGAGCGACACTCATAAATTAGTCACTAGAATCAGAGGTCAACTCTGATCTCCCATGAGGCTGTTGGGCTCTTATGCTGGATAAACCAGAAGTTCAAGTTGTGAGTCAACCCCAGTAAATTGACTAAAGCGGGCTTGTTTGCCAAGAGCCCACAGGCTCCAGATCAGAATACCTTTCAGCTTCCAGGACACAGCGAACACAAGTTCCTTAAAAGACTCAGACACTTCGAGGTCAGAGAGTAAAATCAGGTTTTAGCCCAGAAAGCACGTAAAGAAGAGTGACTGTATTGAAGATTTTATTCAAGAAAGCCCAACATGCTCCTCTATATACAATAAATAGAAGGGACTTCCTCTCCCACCCTACCATTGCATGAGATCTCTGGCTTACATGTCACAGATTCTTTTCAAGCTACCATGTATGTAACTTTGCACATTCTGCTAGAGCGACAGTAAAAGGAGCCATGTGAGACTCTGTATGTGATGCGTCTGAAACATTAGTTTACAGAAAAAGTTGTTCTTAGCAGAGAGGCTTCTATATTTATGAATAAGAGAGGGTACCAGGTTATCCCAGGACATTTGCTAAATAATTGTTAGCAGGTGAAGTACATCTCAGTCGGGATGTATTATTGGAAATGGGACAGCGTCTATAGTTGTAAACAAGGACAACGATATCTTTCAGTATCAGTGGGACGAGAGGACGTCACGTGCTTAATGACACAATGACAGTATTTCTCACAGGATGTCACACTCTTAATGAGCAGCCCTTCTCCTAAGACTTGTAGTGCTTTAAATAGAGCTGTTCCAGCACCTCTCAGCAGGACCGCTATCTTTATTGAGCTTATTGCAACTCTTTTTAAGAATGCTATAATTTACATATAACAGTCACAACCCATCCTAAGGAAAACATAAAACCGCAGTTGTAAAATAGGGATTGCGAATGCCCATCCGGAATCAGTTAAAAATTGCAAGCAGCTTATTGACAATTGGCGATGTTATCACAGAACCAGACAGTGCAACTGAAGTAGTCCAGAACAGCAAGGAGCGGGGCATGGACCGCAATCTTCCAAAAAACACTACCATGGCGAGCCTGGACAAAAGACAATAATTAAGTTCAGTGGCACTAAACTGGAGATAATGGTGGAGCGGTGCGGTGCAGAAAAATGAGAAGCTGTTTGACAAAAAAACCTCTACGTGTTTTTTTCCTGATGCCACAACAATAGATATGGGCTTAAAACTGTCAGAGGTTCAACACAATCAGAGTTACAAACTGCATGGTTGACAAAATCTTCAAGTGGTGATATGATCTCTGATTACGAACAAAGGAAAGGCAAGTCAACAGGAGACATGAGGCAGCAGTAACAGGTGGGGAACAAGCAGAAAACCACCACTGACATCCATGGAGGAACTCATTTGAGAGGACCTTCTATTCTAGCACAACAAGCCACTGGAGTGAGCAGCATCGACACCTCAGCTCCTCCACTATGCCGGATAAGCCTGCTAAATTCTGTATATATATCACACATATGGTGTATGTTTGGTGGTAGAACATCATAAACCATAGCTCAAACATGAGCGACTAAATGTAGAACCACACAGAAAGCATCAACAATGGCCACGTACAAAGTGATCTATTCTTGGGCACATCAGCCACAGACATTCCACCATAGGAAATGCTGTCACAAAAAAATGCATTGTCGCTGAATAAAAGGAGTGGCTTCCAAAAGCATGCACCCATAAGCACATGGTTAAATCCACAGTGTAGACAGGCATAATGTGCCTTATTATCACTAACAAGTATACATTGTGTGTTTTCTAACATATTGTTAGTCCTGGCATCTTTTGGTGTGTCTCCCCTGTCTTTTTGCTTTCTGACCTCCCGGATTTGACTCTGTTTTTGCTGGTTTAGTGACTTTGCACACTTTCTCACTGCTGTTCAGTGTTAAAGTGCAAGTGCTCCTGTTGTAATGTGCTATGTATTGCTGTTTCCATGATTGGCATATTTGATTTACTAGTTAGTCCCTAGTAAAGTGCACTAAGGGTGCCAGGGCCTGTAAATCAAATGCTACTAGTGGGCCTACAGCACTGATTGCGCCACCCACACAAGCAGCCCTGTGAAGGGTTCTCAGACCTGCCACCGCAGTGTCTGCACGCAGTTTGTAACTGCCATGTCGACCTGACAAGTGCACCCACTTGCCAAGCCCTAATGTTCCCTTTTCCTACATGTAAGTCACCCCTAAGGTAGGCCCAAGGTACCCCTGTGGGCAGGGTGCAGTCTATGTGAAAGGTAGGACAGGTACTGGTGTATGTACCATGTCCTGGTAGTGAATTACATTGTATTTTGTTTTTCACTATGGAAAGGCTATCTGTCCCATAGGATAGAATGGAAGTTTGCTTATAACATCTTATAAGCATAATTTCCCATTGGGACAAGATAGGGAACTAGAGTTTAGTATGCCTGGACTCAGAATGTAAAAATGCCTCGTTTAGTAAAGATGATTTTTATGTTCTGCGTTTGAAAATACCACTTTTAGAAAGTAGGTATTTTCTTGATTAGCCATCCTGTGTGCCTCTGCTGGGTTGTGGATTGACTCTCTGGCTTTGGAGTGACAGGGGCTGAGGATGTGCATTCACTGTAGACAGCCACTGGGGGGGGGGGGTTGAGGTGTGTCTGCCTTTCCTGGATGAGCCAGGGCTGGGCTGAATAGACCTGGACTGCATTTAGAGTAGTGGGAGGAGATTTCCTTGCATCTGAATGGGCCTGGTCTGCCTCACACAATGCCGTCTCCACCTCCTTCTGGGAAGCTGGGCCAGAGAGGACAGAACTGGTTTGAACTGAGCACAGAGCCTCTCTGCCTGAGAGAACAAAGAGAAACTTAGTATAAATATTGGGGCCCAAACCCCAGAACTTTAGAACTCTATTGGACCTAGAAGACTGCCAAGAAGCAGAGCTGGAGAAGCTGTAAGGAGGAACTACCACTTTGCTGAGTGCTTTGCTGTGTGGACCTGCAGTGGCTGCTTCTGTCTTGGGCAATGAAAGGACTGGACTGAACTTATTGCAACTTTTTTCTGTGAGTTTCTCTAAGGGTTTGAGGTAGAGCTTACCCCCTGTTCAAGAAGTCTCAGGAACAGCAAAGACTTCAAGTTTATCTGCTACCAGCACTGGGAACTGTGTGTTTTGTGCAGCAACAGAAGAAAAAGCAACCTGACGCCATCAACGACACCGCTGCCGACTCTGTTTACTAAAGGCAATGCAGAGGGAACCACCGCAATTCTCACCCCAACCCTGGTCTCACCGATGATGACCCCGCCACTGAGCCGCTGTTTGCACAGTGACCTGTGGGCACCGCACTTAGCCCGCCTCGCTTCACACCACCGCACTGGTATCCCCGATGACGCCGCTCCATGCCGACATCAACGCCGCTGCCTGCACTGTGATCCGAGGGCACCCCTCGTAAGTTACTGAAAGGAAGACGGAGTCCAGGTAAGTTACAGATCATCCTTTAATGTGTCCGATCTCCACAGATCCCCGGCAGCAACTGTCAGTGCCAAGACATTCCATGTTCCACGCAGGGAACGCAGGAAAGGAATGTAGGCACGAGAACCAGCACGAGAACCCAACACACCCCCCTTCCTTCACATAAAACAAAAGATGATGAGAACATTCTTACAACATAAGGAAAACAAAACAAAATAGAATAAGCTGTACAAATGACAGTTAAGTAAATAAATCGAGAAAATTCAATACCTAACATAATCCCGGAATCTAGAGGGAACAACCCTCGTCCTGGAAGAGGTAGTTCGGGGAATAACCTTCTTGATAGGAACGAAAACCTTTGCACTTTCACCCGAGGGAGGAGAAGTCGTGCAAGGCGTGTGAACCCCAAACTTTCCTTTTACAAACTCAACTTTAGACTCCGGCACCACTGAGACAGCACACTTGTTCCAGATCTTCCCATTTTCCAACACAACAACACGCTCTCTTACTTCTTTCACTCTAACTGGAGCAGAAAACCGAGAAAAACCCTTGTGAACAAAAACAGGCTTCTTGATTCTTACCCAGTCTCCTTGACGTACAGGAGATGCCCTGGCACAATCAGATGCATACCTGGCTTGAGCAGCAGCCCTGACATCAGCTACCATGCCTAGCCTCTGCATATCCACTTCCTTCCTTGACATCCAATCCTTGTTCAACTTAGAACCTGCAACCCTACCCCTTAGCAAGGTGAACGGAGACATACCAGTACTCGAATGAGGGGTGACTCTCATTGCCCACAACATGTTGGAAATGGCCTCCTTCCAGTGCAAACCATTAACAAAAGCTAACTGTAACTGATCCTTGATCACACGGTTAAGGCGTTCAACTAAGCCATTGCTGGAGGATGATAAAGAGAGGTGAGGATATGCTTGATGCCATGCACTTTCAAAAATTCCTGCATTTCCACAGACACTAATTGCGTCCCGTTATCAGTCACCAACTCCTCAGGAAAACCTTCTCGAAGAAAAACATCCTTGAAGAAATTAATGACCGTCGCAGAATTTATGCCATCCACAAACCTAACCTCTGGCCACTTGGACATATAGTCGATCAACACCAAAGCATACTTGGGAGAACTGCCCATACCACCAAAAGGACCAGCTATATCAAAGGCCAACTTACACCAAGGTGAGTTTTCCACCACTATGGGATTGATGGGAGAGGGATAAGTTACTTGAGTTTTGTCACTCAAGACGCACGCACCACACTCACGAACACAGTGTTCAATGGACCTATCAACACCAGGCCACCAGAAATCCTCCCGAACCCTCCGCTTCATGGCACGAATGCATGGGCCAGATCCAAAACCTTCTTGCGCATGGTCATGGGCACAACCAACAATCCACCTCTACGTAGAATCCCATCAACAAGGGACAACTCGTCACATATTCTTTTGAAAGGAATCAGTTCGGAAACCAAGTCTGTGTTGTTAGGCCAGCCATGAACTACAAAATCCATTACCTTCTTGATCTCTATATCTTCAGACAAAGCCAACTTCCAATCAACCTCAGACAAAGCAGCTCCAGTGTCAGCTACCTTGCTAACAGCACACACCATTTCCAAATTGTCACCCACAGAGTCACCTGCAGACTCAGAAAGAGGTAATCTAGACAGGCAGTCAGCTACATGATTCTTCACACCAGCCATGTACTCCAGACGATAATTAAATTCATTTAACCTGTACTGCCACTTGGCTATGCGTGGAGTGGCCCTACCACCCCCCTTGGTAGTGAAAAGATATACCAGTGGCTTATGATCGGTCCTTAGAACAAATTCATTTCCCCACAAGAAATTGCGAAAATACTGTACACCCCACCACAGAGCCAGAGCTTCCTTCTCTATGGTAGAATAAGTGCTTTCCGCTCCCCGAAGCGCTCTAGAGGCAAAAGCAATGGTCTCCTCCCTATTGTCAGATCTTTTTTGCATAAGAATAACACCAAGACCCACATTACTCGCATCGGTGGTAACAATGCAGCGATCATTGATATTAAATAACTTGAGTGGGTGTGCTTGCACAATAGCTTCTTTCAACAACTTAAAGTCACAAGCACATCGGACTGACCATACATACTTCACATTCTTTCTTAGGAGCTCACGCAAACATACTGTCTTATCCGAGAAATTAGCCACAAACTTTGCGTAATACTCCACCAGCCCAAGAAAGGAACGAAGCTGGTCTTTATTCTGTGGTTCAGGTGCATTTTGGATGGCATCTAGAAGTTTAACTTTGGGTTCTACCCCTTTCTCAGAAATGTGGTGCCCAAGGTAGTCCACACCTTCCTGGAGAAATTTACGCTTGTCTTCTCTTAGTGTTAAACCACTAGATTTGACGATATCCAACACCTCCCTGACTCTGGAATTGTGTTCAAACTCGGTTTTACCATAAATCAAAATGTCGTCCTGGAAAAACACGACTCCTGCAGTGTTCTTAAACAAACTTCCCATGAGACGCTGGAACACTGCAGAAGCCGATGCCAGACCAAACGGCATGCGTACATAACAAAATGCACCTTCGGGTGTCACAAAGGACGTGAGATGTCTCGAGTCCTTGCACAATTCTACCTGATGATAAGCAGAGGAAATATCGAGAGAAGAAAAATACTTTGCACTCAAGTGTAGACAGCATTTCATTGATGTTAGGCAGGGGTTGGCGGTCCACCCATATGCTAGAATTTAGGTCACGCAAGTCCACACACATTCTAAGAGACTTGTCAGCCTTGCGCGCCAAAACAATGGGGGACAACCATTCAGACCCCTCAATGGGCTCAATTACACCTATGGAGCACAATCGCTCAAGTTCCTGTTTGAGCTCACCACGCATACTAAGGGGTACTTTACGTACTTTATGTGCCACTGCTCTTGCACCTTCTTTTAAGACAATGCGGTGCTGAAAACCCTTGAGTTTACCCAAATCACCATTGAATATCTCTGGGTACCTTTGAATCCAATCACTCTTAGATAATGATTTAGCGGCAACAGTATGCACAGGGGTAACCTCAGGAAGATTGGAGTAAAATTGCTTGGCCTCGTGTTTCGATAAAACCATGTCCGGATGATTGGGGTCTAGGATGATCCCCAGCTCACCCTGCTCCTCCCAACCTAATAAATTCGCACCTTCCTTTACAATGTATACAGTCCCTTGTGTTGAATCCCCCTTGAATTCCAACTTGCCCTCAAACTTGCCAAGAACCTCTACCCTTTTACCACCATAAGAAAAGATTTTTATGTTGGACTGAACAACAGGAATGTTCCCCAATTCCTCAAAGTCCTTGGCATTGATGAGGGTAAAAGGAGAACCAGAATCTGCGAGAAACCTAATACTTCTGCCGTTTAAATTTATGGCACATGCAGGGGACTTTCTCTTATGAGGTTCAACAATGGAAGCAATTTCCACCACACCATCCAATTGTGTAGAAGAAGCAGACAACATTAACAATTCATAACTTTCATCATCATTCCCAGAGTCAACATTGTCACCTTCGATAGCTTTCACAGTTCTTGATTGTCCCTTATGTGCAACAATAGCCTTGCACATGCGTGCCAAATGGCCTTTCTTACCACATTTAAAGCAAGTTTGACTAATGGCAAAACAGAATTTAAAATTGCCCAAATGAGATCTGCTCCCACATCGATAACAGGAGAGGTCAGATTTTCCAGGTCTTTCAGATTTTGATCTAGGCAAACTGGATGCAGAAGGAGAAATGCTAGGTACGTTTGTGTCGGTTCCTTTTGCAGGTTTACACGTAGATTTAGTGTTAAGTAACTTGACTTCGTTGGATGACGCAGACCCATTGGATGACGCAGACCCACTCATCTCTTTCATACATAGTTGAGAATGCTCAATAGTTCTGGCTAAAATGAGAGCAGTTTCTAGATCAGGGTCCTCGGAAGCCAAAAGTTTCGACTGAATCTTTTTATTGCAAGTGCGCTCAATTAGCTGATTGCGGATAATTTCATCTCTGAACTCTCTATAATTACAAGTGACTGCTAGAGTTCTGAGAGCAGCTACAAAATCATCAATAGATTCGCCAGGGATCTGAGCACGTTGCAAAAACTTATGACGCTCCAGTACAATATTCCTCTTGGGGTTAAACCTCTTATCCAAGGTTTTAATAAGTGTGGCGTAATCATCTACTATTAAAGCGTCACCTTCATCACCACTACTGATACATGTTCTTACAAGTTCTAGAGGTAAAGTCTTTAAAATGGTCCTCCCCTCAGCGCCTAAATTGTATACAAGTAAGGCTTTCTTCTTCTTTGAAGTAAAAGTGTCACCATCAATCGCCTCAAGATAGGCTTCAAATGTCTCTTTCCATTGCTGCCAAATGACAGGAGGAGTACCAGGTGACTGCAAAAAGGGAGGTGGTACCACTACGTGATCCATTGCGTGGGTGAGTTGCTGCCACGAAGATCACTACGAACAAGTAGTTAACTTGCAGATAATATCAAGAGTTTTCAGTGCAGCAATGCACTTAAGCAGAAAGAGTTTTACACCTTACTAACGTGCCGATGAAAATGATGTATGTCACCGTGAATAAGCACAATGTCACCAATTACCCCGTTGTTTAAACTTTAAAGTCCCTTTAATCTGGATACACCGATTTGTGCTGTTGCCACAAGTTGCCTAATTAGAGAAAATGCTTAACCTAAACGCAACTGAATATACCAGTACCATTGAAATAATGTAGGTTCCTTTAATGAATAAACATGCAGACTTGAACACCAAAGGTAATGTGCGCATCACTGAAGTAACACGCAAAACAAAATTAATAGTGTGCGCATCACTGAATGAGCTTGCTGACTTTGATCACATAATTAGTGTGCGCATCACTGAAATGACACGCAGAGGAACTCACATACAATACAGTGGCGCGCGCCGGTATACGCGCCGGTTGCCACATCCACAACTCTCCCTAACTACGCGCGCAGATACTTGCAGGGAATTCGTGCTAGATGTTGTGACACGCGCCGGTATGCGTGCCAGTTGCCACAACAATAGAAACTCTCCCTGGCAACGCTGAACGCGCCGACCACTGTGCAGGTCGCTATGATGGCGTAACTCTTCCCAGAAGTGACGCGCGCCGGCACACGCGCCGATCATCACTACGCAATAGCGCCCACAATGAAAAACAAAAAAAATGTTCAAAGGCTCACCGGACCTCTAGAAGAAGGTGCGATTTACAGGGCAGAGGACAAGCGGCATCCGAGTCCTCTCTGAGCACACACGACCAAATCCAGATGACACCTCCGACCAGACCCAGCAGACGCGGCTTAGAGGCAGGGCAGGTAGCAACCACGGCACGCAGCAACAGACAGTGAGGGAGGCTGGGAACCGGACAACTCGTCGCCAATGAAAGGAAGACGGAGTCCAGGTAAGTTACAGATCATCCTTTAATGTGTCCGATCTCCACAGCTCCCCGGCAGCAACTGTCAGTGCCAAGACATTCCATGTTCCACGCAGGGAACGCAGGAAAGGAATGTAGGCATGAGAACCAGCACGAGAACCCAACAGTTACACAACACACATCATCATCCTGCACCGCAGCCTTGGCCTACCAATGCCGGTGATATCGACTCTAGTTCGTCAGCCGACGACAGCGCTTCAGCAACGATGATGCCTCTGTTTGCACCGTGATCTGCCAGCACCGAGACGAGCACCGCATCACTTCGCACCGCAGCTCTGGTCTCACCGATGCCGCTGGATGACCTTCACCGAGCCGCTGCCTGCACCGCAACCTGAGGGCACCGCACACTGCACCGCTGCACTTTGCACCACAGCCCCGACGCCTGCCGGCGCTCCAGACTTCAACCGCGAGGAGTTTGATCTGCAATGCGTGTGACTTCAAGGGCCCGACAACTCCTGCACCAACCTCCGGAACCGACGCCTGCCGACGCTGGCTCTTCGAAGCTCAGCGAGAGGTCGCCGCGGTCAGCCAGAACTGTTTGGATTTGTTCTTCATGACGCAGTAATAGCCTAGGACGGAGCTATCGACTTCAAGGAACTGTATTTAAATTCTATTTTTGATTATTAAGATTTCTGAGAACCGTATGGGGAATTTTTATCGTCTTTGGTCCTGCTTGCGCAGATAAAATATTGTTTTTTTTTCTCAAACTGGTGTGGTGTCCTTCTGTAGTGTTTTCACTGTATCACTGTTGGTTATGTGCAAATGCTTTACACACTACCTCTGAGATAAGCCTGAGTGCTCGTGCCAAGCTATCAAGAGGGCGAGCAGGGGTTATTTCAGTAGTGTATCCCCCTTATCCTGACTAGGAAGAAGGGTTCCTACTTGGACAAGGGACTAGAGACCCCTATTTCTAACACACAGTCACAGACTCTGCCATCCTAATCAATGCATTGTATACACGAAAAGTAATTTTCATTGCCGACTGTCATGACACCTTTTCCCCTGCGCCATAGATTATACAAGATTGGTAGCTTGTCAAGACACCGACGTGATTCAGCCAGAAAGGGATGTTAGCAAAACTTCACAGGCAAGTGGGACATCATGAGTATCTACATCTGTGGTTCATGTACAGTGACCTAACCAGGATCCTACTACATCACCTAAAGGATGTCAGCCACACCAGTTGTGTTAATTACTGCCCTATGTCCAAAGAAATAGTAGTGGGACGAATCCAACATCATCAGCCATTACTGAGATAATCCCAGACCAAAAGGAGGCAAGAGGTGCCACTGGTGTTAGAAACTGGGTTACTGGTTGACCAGGGTGTGAGCCCTGGTCGAGCAGCAACCTCAATCCTAGTCAGAATAAGGCAAAAGCAAGCCCCAAATTAACCTGTGCTCAAGCCCCTGGTAGCTTGGCATGGAGCAGTCAGGCTTGACGTAGAGGCAATGCGTAAAGTATTTGTGAAACACTTCAAACAGTAAATCAGTGAAAACAACACACACAAAAATCCCACACCTGCTTAGAAAAACAGAATTGAAAGCTTAATTTAATGAATAAAACAAGGCCAAAATGAGAAAAATCCAATCAGCATAACAGGAGTTATTGTTTTTCAAAGCATAAACTGCAATATAGCACCTAAAAGCATAATGCAAAAACGGCGGCAATCTGGACGCACTGGACAGGGTCAAAATAAAAAAGTTCAGGCCAACCGCAATGGAGCGCAGATCGCGAGTCCCAGATTAGCCCAGCTGAAGTTGTCCCTTCTCAAGTTTTGGGCCAGGTGTTCCATTCGCATTGGAGATGGTCAAAGAGAGCAAGGAGATCGTCACAGGCGGTGGTCGCCTTGGTGCCTAGAACAGGCCGGGCGTCGAGGAAGGGTGGGCTGGAGCTTTGTGGTCGCCGTCCTCCGCGGGCGACCGATTCTTGCTGTGCAAGAGACCAGGCTTGTGCTGATTTTCTGAGTGAGTGGCTAGGGTCTGGTGCTAACAGGCCTGTTCATGGTCATGAACAACCCAAAAGATTCCCTTCAAGAGCTCGAGAACCACACAAAGGGTCCAGCACTTGAGAGGTACCATTTACGGGTCAGGAACTCAGTGAATACAGATCAAAGGAGCTTTTTATGTTTCTGAGGCTCAGTCTTAAGGCCAGCATACTAGCCCTTTGAGTCACTTTGGGGGTCTTGTGTTCAAGAGGAAGTTCTAGGTCTAATTCTTCTTCCCCAGGCAAGAGGGCAGCAGGAAGCAGGTCTACACAACAGGGTAGCAGTACCTTTAGAGCAGCAGTACAGCAGAATGGCCATCTTTGAAGCAGCACCACAGTCCTTCTTCCTGGCAGAGTATCCACAGGATAGTGGGGAGAAGCTTCCAGAGGCATGCCTTTGAAGTGCACAAAGGCCCTGCCTTCCCTGCCTTGGCTCCAGACTAACTACAGGGGGTATGCAGCCCTTTCTGTGGAGGCAGGACACAGCCTATTCAAATGTGAGTGGGGCTGGGCCAAGCTCCTTCCTCCTATCCTGCCAGTGATGGCCCATCTAGTCACAGCTAAGCTCCCATTCTGTGTGGTAGTCTAGGAGGAATACACAAAGCCCAGTTGCCAACTACAACCAGTCATGTGACCAGGCTGGAGGCACCAAATGGCTAAGGCAAGAAAATGCCAACTTTCTAAAAGTGGCATTTTAAGAATTGCAATTTAAAATTCAACTTCACCATCAGTTAGGATTTTAATGTGTTATTCCAGAGACACCAAACATGAACTGGTTTTCTATTCTCATTTGGAAATTACACTTAGAAAATGTAACAAGACAATTCCAATGTTATCCTATGGGAGAGATAGGCCTTGCAGTAGTGAAAAACAAATGTAAGAGTTTTTCACTACCAGGACATGTAAAACCTAAAAAACACATATCCAACTTTTTAAATACACTGCACCCTACACTTGGGGCTGTCAAGAGCCTACCTTGGGGGTGACTTATATGTATTAATAAGGAAGGTTTGGGCCTGGCAAAATGTTTAGTTTGCCAGGTCGACATGGCAGTTTAAAACTGCATGCACAGGCTCTACATTAGCAGGCCTAAGACATGTTTAAAAGGCTATCTAAGTGGGTAGCACAATCAGTGCTGCAGGCCAACTAGTCGCATTTAATTTACAGGCCCTGGGTACATGTAGTACCACTTTAATAGGAACTTATAAAAAAAATAAAAATGCAAATTGAGGATCAGCTAATATGACCATGTTTAGAGAAGTGAGCCCCAGCACTTTATCATTGGTTAGCAGTGGTAAAGTGCACAGAGTCCAAATGCCCAAAAAATGAGATTAGAAAAAATGGAGGAGGAAGGCAAAAAGTTGGGGGAAAGACCACCCTAAGACTGACATCTCTAACATGTGTACCCCCAGCTGAAAGTGGGGCAAACTACCCAACCCCTTGGGAGTTCTCATCACGAAGGTAAAAGATCCTGGATAGACCATCAGCATTGGTGTGATAAGACCCAGGATGGTGTTCCACCATAAAATCCATTCCCTGTAGGGAGATGGACCAACTCAACAGTTTAGGATTTTCTCCCCTCATTTGGATGAGCCATCTGAGTGGCCTGTGGTCTGTTTAAACCCTGAAGTGATTCCCAAACAGGTATGCTCTCAGCTTCTTCAGTGCCCAGACTACAGCAAAGGACTGCCTTTCAATTGCACTCCACCTTTGTTCCTGTGGAAGTAACCTCCTGCTAATAAAAGCAGCCAGTTCGTCTCGGACCCTCCTCATTTAACTGTGCTAAGACAGCCCCTATGCCATCCTCTGAAGCATCTGTCTGCACTATGTCCTCCTTAGAGAAGGAAGGAGCTTTGAGTGCAGGTTCTGTACACATGGCCTCCTTGAGGGTAACAAAGGCTCTCTGGCAGGCCTCTGTTCTGATCACCTGTCTGGGCTGCTTCTTTGAAATCAGCTCGGTTAAAGGGGCAACAATGGTGTCATATCCCTTAACAAACCTCCAATAGCATCTTGTAAGGCCCAGGAAGGCCCTCATCCCAGTCAGCTGGAGATTTGTGATGTGAGGACCTGCATTGGAAAAGCTTTGCACAGGCAGTAGTTCTGATGCGGGCCGCGAGGTTGATGCGGAGTCCTTGCTTCGGAAGAACCCTCGCAGCAGAGGCAATGCGTCGGCACTGCTTGGTTTTGCGCCGTGGAGCAGAGGAGGTATATTGGTTCTGCTGGATCCAAAGACGGGCTACATTATGGTAAAGTTGGATTTTAAACTGCTATTCTTAAAATGCCACTTTTAGAAAGGTGGGCTGGGAGAGTACCTTCAGACCCACTTCCAAGGTTCCAGGACTGGGATGGCACCACTTGGCAGGGTAGGACTGGTGCTGGATTCAAGGTTGTTGGAGATTTCTGTCCCTGAGGCTGTATTCAGGAGGCCAGCCAACTAGCCCTTGGAGTCACTTTGGGGTCCTGTGTTCAATTGATGCCGGTTCAGCCCTTTTCACCCAGGCAAGAGGGCAGCAGTCCTTCAGAGCAGCTGTCCACCAGAGTGGCAGTCCTTTCAGCAGCACATCAGTCCTTCTTCCTGGCAGAGTATCCACAGGTCCAGAAGTGTACTGAAGAGGTGGTGTCTAACATCCAATATTTATACCTGGTGCCCTTTCTCTGGACAGTGGGAGATGCTTCTAGAGGTTTCCCTCTGAAGTCCCCAGGCATCCTGCCTTCCCTGCCCTGGCTCCAGACTAACTACAGGGGGAATGCAGCCTTTTGTGTGAAGGCAGGACACAACCTATTCAAGTGTAAGTAGGGATGTGTCCAACTCCTCCTTCCCATCCTTCCAGTGATGGCCCATCCAGGCACACCTAAGCTCTCTATTGTGTGTGGCTATATAGGAGGAATACACAAAGCCCAAGTGTCAGCTACACCCAGTCATGTGACTTGGCATCATCCTAGATAGCAAGCTCTCCATGAAAAAACAGATCAACTCAGTCTCCTCCGCTTGCTTCCTCACTCTTCGCATACATATACATATCAAGTGGGATGGAGCCCTGAGCGATTGCCAGTGGTTGAGATTAATTCAAGACTTCCATCCATCACCTTGCTATTTTTGTACTTCCTGCCCTATGTGCGCCTGGTATGCCCAGAAGTGGGTCCGGGGCTCACTGTGCCACTGGATTTAAGCTAGCCTGGCTGACGAGGGGTGATACCCTGAAACTGGTCCCAGGATGCCTTTTTCTGGTCAAGGGAGGACCTGGCCTGGCAGTTAGGGCTGGACTCTTCCCATGGGGAGCAGAGTCAAGACTGATTTATATAAGGCTGGGTCCAAATGGGGTTGGCTTAGTGGGCAAAAAAAATGATGCATTGGGACGCGACCCCAAGCGATTACCAGTAGTTCAGATTAATTCAAGCATATCATTCATCACGTTGTTGTTTTTGCATTTGTTGCCCTAACTGCACTAGGTATGCCGAGATGTGGGTCCCGGGGTCACTGTGCCACTGGCTTCAAGCTAGCCTGGCTGATGAGGGGTGATACCCCGAAACTGGTCCTAGGATGCTTGTTTCTGGTCCAGGGAGGACCTGGCTTGGCAGTTCGGGCTGGACTATTCCGATGAGGAGCAGGGTCAAGACTGATTTGAATAGGGCTGGGTCTAAACTGGGGTGACATGGTAAGCAAAATAATTATGGATTTAACCCAGATCTCTTGACTGTGGTGGATTTTTGATTTGTTCCTTATCTCATAAATCACGTAGCGAGAGGGACAAGGAGCGAGATCAAGGTCCAGTACCCATGCTTCTTAGTAAGGGAATATATAAACAGAATGGGGTAAATGTTCCTATGTGATAAAGAGACGAGGAAAGGTTGGAGTGGACAGGTATGAGAGGGATCTACCTTATTAGGAAGTGATGCCCTCACACACCCATGTAGGTGTCATGCTTCATCATTGGGCTTTTTGCTCCTCGTGGGGCCAACGCTGCAATGCCTCACAGGCCCCAGGCTCTTTGGCGGAGATCTTTTTATATATATCAGCCGTGATGATGCGTGAGGGTGTGTGGGGATAGTGGAAGGGTGTGCAGGTGATCTAAAACCACCTAAATGGTATCCAGTGAAGAATGTATTCAGTGGTCCCTTTGGAAGGATTAAAAACAAGAAAGTGTGGATGGTCAGCGCAGAGTTATGATGCATGACTATCTAGTATATGTTGTGAAAAAACAATATTGGATTTATGGGTCAGGGCGACATGCTTCAGGCCCTGCTGGTCCAGGAGGGATCCGCAGCGTTTCTTCAGGACCAGGAGTAAGAAAATATCCTACCCTTAATCAGGGCGGGTGTTAGAATACAGTTCTATGTAACATTCACCAGTGGTGAAGCATGAGGTCAAAAAATCAAACACCTAATAACAGTCCAACGTGTGCCTTAAGTCAAGGCAGAGGACCGCGTGGATACTGCCGTTTTGTATTCTCGTACGCGGTGGATCGCCCTGGACCTACCCCTCTCAATGCCTTTCTGGAAGTCAGCTATGTGTAGTGAGAGTGATTTGCTCTGCATTACGTCCATCATTTGTGTGGTCTTTAGCTTTCTAGAAGTGGCATTTTCAAAATTGTTATTTCAAATCTGACTTCACTGTAAGTTAGGATTTTTCTTTACAATTCCAGATATACCAAACACAATCTGGTAACCTGTTCCCATTTGGAAATGTAATAAGGCAACTCCAATGTTATCCTATGGGATAGGCAGACCTTGCCGTACTAAAAAATGAGTTTTTCACCACCAGGGCATGTAGAACTCTGGTATAGTCTTGAGAAGCATGATACACCCTTTTCACGTTGGATTCTTTATCTTGGGTCACGAATAATGTTTTTTGACCACTCATACATATACATCAATGAGCATTATTTTCCTCGTGTTAATTAGTCCTCGCATTACGCTCACAGATTCTATCCCCTGATGAAGGGCTGTCTGCCCGAAATGCATTGGGAAGATTAAAGGGAAAACCATAATTGTGAAAAACTTTATTGATTAAGCCATAATTCAAACGCATCATGGAACTTGTATGCTTCGTGAATGAAGTAAATTCATGTAACAATGGCTACAAATATATCAGATGAACCAACTTCTTTTTGAACTATTGTCATTCTTTCAAAAAAAGGATTTTAAAAGGATTTAAAGCCTCAGCCGAGGATTTTTGGTGCCCAGGGGGACATTCCAATTGGGTATAAGCCAATCTAAACTGATTGAAGGAGAGAGCACAAGCACTTTAGCACCGGTTAGCAGAGCTAAAGTGCGCAGAGTCCTAAGGCCAGCAAAAACAAAGATATCAAAAACAGGAGGTCTGAAGGTAAAAAGTTAGGTGAAAACCACATCAAAGATGCCAAGTTGAACAACCCCCTATTTGCACTCTGAAAACATTCCTTATAAATGGGGCGTCCCATTTCAGTTGCTGGTTACGTTCAAGACACCCAATACGTGGTCACTGAAAACAGCAGGAAAGAAAACTTTTGGTTTACTCTCCATGAGTGTCTCCACCGTCAGGAAGGTAGAACCTCCTCAGAAAGATATCCGAGGCAAATGGCGCACAGCAAATACAAACAAAGCTCAGATAGACAAAAAATGACAACAGTAACATCAGGACAAGGAGCACTTGCTGGCTTCTTAAGAAGAGGATTAATCATCTCAAGCTAGACACACTGAAATAGTGATACCTTCTCACCTATTCATTGATACCTGGGCCTTGTGGGCGCCATTTACCTGTTCCCTTGCCCCGAGTTGTGGTGGGGGACCACAACAATTCCTCTGCACTGCAGCGACACTCTCTGTATACCCAATCTCTGCTGCGTTTGAAGCATTTGTTATGGCGGTATTCAGTGGGAGCATAGCTCCAAAACTTAGCACAGAGCTAGTCCCCACCATTTATGAAGTCTGTTGGCAATCTTTTGGGTGATAGACACACTGACTATGTATGTGAGCTTTTAGAGTTTATCTGGTTAATACTGGTTTCCATCCCAGTTCCAAGAGGTAGCCATATTTAAGCTGAAAGGTGTGGCTGTCCTGTTACAGCGATGCCTAGTCTTCGAACTAGAATATATATACCAGGACAAGGAGGGGAGACTGGTAGGCATCCAGGGCAAACTCTGAAACATACCCCTGACAATCTTATCACTGTATACCCCCAAAGATGATAAATAACATATACATATGCCAGCGCTACCATACATCACCCACACCTCCAAAGGCCATATTCTATTTGGAGGAGACTTTAATACTATCCTGAATCCTGGCTTAAACCGATCCCCCTGAGACAAGGGCAAACACGTTCTCGGTCTTCACTAATCAAGGGCATGTTGAGCCTCCTCTTAGATGACATTTGGAGATTGCAGCATCATGGGGATACGGACTATACCATTTTTTTCCATTTTCCATAGATCCCATTCCTGCATTGTGTTTTCTTAACTTCAAAAACACTCAGATCTCAAATCATCTCTACCGAAATCGGTCCCAAGATCCTCTCTGACCACGCTGCAGTCTGGCTACACCTTGACACTATCAGACCCTACCCACGTCCCAGTATTGCATGGATACTCAATGAAGTGGCTTTTGAGACCCAATGGTGACAGAGCGCATAAAAGATATGATTGAACATCACTTTCAGGATAATAATAGTTGGGAAGTATCCCACCGGGTGTTTTGGCATGCTGCGAAGGCAGTCATAAAAGGAGAGCTCATTTCCCACACCACAACACTAGAACACCAGATAAAAAGGGGCCAAATTGGAGAGGGAACGGTCCCACCTTGAGGCCTTAAATAAACAGGATAATTCATTACAAACACAAAGATGATTGCACAATGTACAGGGTGAGCTAGAGCATATTTTGATGTGAGACATAGCCAAAAAATTGTTCTACCTAAAGTGCACCTATTATGATAAGATGAATAGACTACTAGAATGTGAACAGAAACAAGCAAGCACACAGAACCATATCCATCGAATATGTGACGTGCAGAGAGAACCATCCACAACAACACCAAATCTATTCTAGAGTGCTTCCCCAAATACTATAAAGCCCTTATTACAAGTGACAACCTAATCAACCCACAAAAAGGGCCTGAGGAGGTTTAAAGACCAGCAGGGGATGACTCCCCTCTATCACAACTAGAAAGCACAAAAATGGCCACTGGGTCTCAGTACAGATGAAAGAGTGCAAGGGTGTCGCTTTTACAGGACGGTTTCCCTCACCCACCCGAAGGTGGCATGCTTCATCATAGAGTAACCTCCTTGCATTACGGGCTACAACCCCCTCTCTGAGAGGGAGGAGCGGATGTTTTATTTGTGATAAAAGGCCTATAGAAGAGCAGGGTGTGGTGGAGGGAAGAAAAGAAAGAGTGTATGTGAGCTAAAACTAACTTAAAGGTACACCTAACAACTTTATTGGTGTGTCCAAAGTTCAGGATCAAAAAATAAAACTATGACAGAGGGTTATTCAATCTGTCATAGGACAGTGGGGGTCGACATATTTCAGCCTCAGAAGCCTCGTAAGGGTCAATGAAGGCGTGAATCTGCATCCGCTGCATCTGAGCCGCCAGGACTCGGATGCCACCACAAGTTTTTGCGCTGAGGTTAAGGTGCCACTTGATTAACTGAAAATACGGGTAATATACTGACCAGTGAATTTCATGCTTGAGTGGTGATGGAGCAGGGTTTTCGTAAAAATGAAACCTGCTCGGATTAAAACCCCTAGTAACATTTTCTAATTTTTCTAACAGTGTGCAGTGAAAAACGCGTGGTTTTAAAAACTAACATGAGGGAAAATAATACTGCGCAAGCGCGTACTAAAGCACTGAACTCAGGCCGCAAATGCTTGACTAAAGTATTTTCTTTAGTCAAGCATTTGCGGCCTAGTTCAGTGCTTTAGTACGCGCTTGCGCAGTATTATTTTCCCTCATGTTAGTTTTTAAAACCACGCGTTTTTCACTGCACACTGTTAGAAAAATTCTAATAGAGACTAATGCTGCTTTTGTGGACGTTATTAATATTTGCTAGAAATAATAAATAATGGGTTGCACATGGTTAGATGCAGCATTGGGAGGATGCGTAAAGAAAACATTTCAAAATGAGTAATAATGCTTGTTTTATTTTCCGTAGAAGCATGGGTTAAGGAAAAATGATCTATTAACTGAAAAAGCAAAGAGAATGTGGAGGGAAGGCAAAGGCGAGCAATCTTCGAATTTATGTGTGCCTGCCAAAAGTTAAACGTGGAGATGAAAAACAATGAGCAAGTGAGGAACGTTTCCTCTGGAAGCGCACGAGTGGCACAAGAAGTAACAGAACTGGAAACATTAGTGGAGAGAAGGAAGCTGAAGTCTGATACTAGTATATTTGTATTTCCTGGGATGATGTAGTCGTGATGTTGAAAAAACAAAACAATAGAACATTGAGAGAGATGGACATGCCGAGTGTGGTGTGACAGTACACCCCCTTCCTTAACCAATCAAATGTACAATTTTCTTTTATTTGAAACAAATGTGGGTTGGACATTTGGTTTTAGGGTATAATTGAGGTGCCCTGGTGGGAGGGGTTCTGTTCGTCTTCTTGCTGATGCGGTTGAAGGCGTTAGGCGTGATCGTCACTGTCGTCGGTTTGCTGTTGAGGCCTACCTGTTTCTTCCTGTTCCTGATTTCCTGACTTAGTGGTCGATTCCGATTCGGCCCGGAAAACGTACCGACCGACTCGGAGCCGGAATTCATTCCGACCGACACGTACCGGTGCAGCCCGACCCGCAAAGTACGATGAGAAGCGTGCAAAACCCGACCGACTCGTACGGAACACAAGCCGAACGACCGAGCCGCGCGGAAAACAGCAATCCAGACGGAAAAACACGCGAATCGAACCGACCGACACGCACCCGGAACAATCCCGAACGAAACGTATCCGCAAACTCCTACCCGCCAAGTACGATGCAACGCGTGGAAAATATGACCGAGTCGCACGGAGGACAAGCCGTACGACCGACACGCATACAAAACTGCGAGCCGAAGCAACCCAAAACACCGCGACCGACGCGTACACAGCATAGAAAACAGCACAAACACAGCGTGAACGAATCGGAGAAGCTCGTACGAGACAACTGCAGGGTCCGACTCGGTCACAAGAACGTCTCCTACATGCACAAAAAGTACAAAGGGAAAATACACAAAAAAAGGCCAAACAAGCAATTACAAAGCCAATAAATACTGGGGGGGGGCAGGGAACAAAGACACACCCACAACTCCACCCATATAAAGGACACAAATCTTTACCATGATCCTTTGCAAATTCAAATTACCTGCCAGCACTCAACAGACAGCAACCACACACCCACAGCTCATCCATCACACAAACCACACACCATCAGCACCTCAACAAATAGCAACCTCACATACACCCAGCAAAACACACACTCACACACCTTCACCTGCACACCAACACACACATCACTCACCATCACCACCCATCACCATGCCCCCAAAGAAGAATCATAAGTTCCTAGATAGTGAATTGGAAGTCCTGGTAGATGAGATCCTCAGGGTAGAGACACAGCTGTTTGGTACACTGGTCCAACAGACACCCATGTCGCAGAAAACCAAGATGTGGGAGAGGATCGTCGACAGGGTCTACGCACAATCACCATGTTTGCGCACAAAGATAGACATCCAGAACAGGTGGTATGACGTGCGCAGGAGGGTCAGGGAGCTGTTGAAGAAGGACTACCTCTTGAGCCAACACACCGGCAGTGGCCCTCCTGCCAAGCCAGTATACCTCAGGCCCTGGGAGGAGAAGGTGCGGGCCATCCTACCACCAGTGAGCGTATATGGACTAGAAAACATCCCAGAGCCTGGTGAGTACACAACAAATGTACACAAAATTGTGCGACAATACACACACATCACTGTCAAGGGGAGAGTCAAACCATGCACCCTTAGCAAATACACAGCAACCAGAACAGAATCATCCCAAAATGTGTATGTCAGTCAGATAAACACAACACATGCCATCTCATAGTGACATGTAACTGTGTCATCACATGTACAAACACAACTACAACTACAGCTAGGCAGTGGCACAAATATAACTAACAAACACATCCAGACATGTAGCCACCACTACAACACCACCACACAGTGAAGCCCACTGAAAGGAAGGAATTCTGTGTATGCTGGGCAAGTCAGTGTAGCCAATAGCATCATGGGAGTCGTAGTCACAGATATTGCCCACCCTCACAATGCGCACATCAACACCACCATGAACCATGCTCACATCACAGGGAGTGGAAAACAACTGACAAGATGGCTGACACTGGCTGCTGCTGTGGGGAGCACAAGGTCCTGCTGGCAACTGTGCACCAACCAACAGCAGGACACCACTGACTGACATCTTGCCATTGCTCACGCACTCACACACAGTGAAGTCCACCCAAAAGCAAGTAAGTATGGGCATGCTGGGAAGTGGGGTGGAGGCAATAGCATGATGGGAGTGGTAGTCACAGATATTGGTCACCCCCACAACTGTCCCATCAACACCACCCTGAACCATGCGCACATCACAGGGAGTGGAAAACAACTGACAGGATGGCTGACACTGGCTACTGCTGTGGGGAGCACAAGGCCCTGCTGGCAACTGTGCACCAACCAACAGCAGGACACCACTGACTGACATCCTGAAAGACAACTTGCACTCCCTGCAATGGAAGCACGTTCCATGGTGGGATATCTGGCTGGGTGGGAAGGAGGACTCACAGCCCTGACCATAGTTACCAGCAGCGTTTCTCACACACACCCCTAACACAAACTCCACATAACTCACCTGGGAGAATGCATTGCCTCACACTCCAATCAAATATCCCACAAAGAACCACAACCCTGGGTCATGCTGAGTGAAGCACAGGGACACACATGGGACTTGTAGCAAAACTAACCCCAGGATAACACTGTCAGCCATCTTGTCAGCACAGGCACACAACCCCACAGGGAAGCAGAGTCAAAGGGAAGGAAGCATGGGCATGCTGGGAAGGGGGTGGAGGCAATAGCATGATGGGAGTGGTAGTCACAGCTCAACATCCCCCACCCACATGGCCCAGCAAGCTCACACTCAAGCATGCACACCCCACAGAGAGTGGAAAGCCCCATCAAAGATGTCTGACACTGGTGCTCTGTTGTGGGGAGCACAAGGCCATGCTGGGAACTGGCCACCAACCAACAGCAGGACACCACTGTCAGCCATCTTGCCATTGCTCTCACACTCACACACAGTGAAGTCCACCCAAAAGCAAGTAAGTATGGGCATGCTGGGAAGTGGGGTGGAGGCAATAGCATGATGGGAGTGGTAGTCACAGCTCAACATCCCCCACCCACATGGCCCAGCAAGCTCACACTCAAGCATGCACACCCCACAGAGAGTGGAAAGCCCCATCAAAGATGTCTGACACTGGTGCTCTGTTGTGGGGAGCACAAGGCCATGCAGGGAACTGGCCACCAACCAACAGCAGGACACCACTGTCAGCCATCTTGCCATTGCTCTCACACTCACACACAGTGAAGTCCACCCAAAAGCAAGTAAGTATGGGCATGCTGGGAAGTGGGGTGGAGGCAATAGCATGATGGGAGTGGTAGTCACAGCTCAACATCCCCCACCCACATGGCCCAGCAAGCTCACACTCAAGCATGCACACCCCACAGAGAGTGGAAAGCCCCATCAAAGATGTCTGACACTGGTGCTCTGTTGTGGGGAGCACAAGGCCATGCTGGGAACTGGCCACCAACTAACAGCAGGACACCACTGCCAGCCATCTTGCCATTGCTCTCACACTCACACACAGTGAAGTCCACCCAAAAGCAAGTAAGTATGGGCATGCTGGGAAGTGGGGTGGAGGCAATAGCATGATGGGAGTGGTAGTCACAGATATTGGTCACCCCCACAACTGTCCCATCAACACCACCCTGAACCATGCGCACATCACAGGGAGTGGAAAACAACTGACAAGATGGCTGACACTGGCTACTGCTGTGGGGAGCACAAGGCCCTGCTGGCAACTGTGCACCAACCAACAGCAGGACACCACTGACTGACATCTTGAAAGACAACTTGCACTCCCTGCAATGGAAGCACGTTCCATGGTGGGATATCTGGCTGGGTGGGAAGGAGGACTCACAGCCCTGACCATAGTTACCAGCAGCGTTTCTCACACACACCCCTAACACAAACTCCACAAAACTCACCTGGGAGAATGCATTGCCTCACACTCCAATCAAATATCCCACAAAGAACCACAACCCTGGGTCATGCTGAGTGAAGCACAGGGACACACATGGGACTTGTAGCAAAACTAACCCCAGGATAACACTGTCAGCCATCTTGTCAGCACAGGCACACAACCCCACAGGGAAGCAGAGTCAAAGGGAAGGAAGCATGGGCATGCTGGGAAGGGGGTGGAGGCAATAGCATGATGGGAGTGGTAGTCACAGCTCAACATCCCCCATCCACATGGCCCAGCAAGCTCACACTCAAGCATGCACACCCCACAGACAGTGGAAAGCCCCATCAAAGATGTCTGACACTGGTGCTCTGTTGTGGGGAGCACAAGGCCATGCTGGGAACTGGCCACCAACCAACAGCAGGACACCACTGTCAGCCATCTTGCCATTGCTCTCACACTCACACACAGTGAAGTCCACCCAAAAGCAAGTAAGTATGGGCATGCTGGGAAGTGGGGTGGAGGCAATAGCATGATGGGAGTGGTAGTCACAGATATTGGTCACCCCCACAACTGTCCCATCAACACCACCCTGAACCATGCGCACATCACAGGGAGTGGAAAACAACTTACAAGATGGCTGACACTGGCTACTGCTGTGGGGAGCACAAGGCCTTGCTGGCAACTGTGCACCAACCAACAGCAGGACACCACTGACTGACATCCTGAAAGACAACTTGCACTCCCTGCAATGGAAGCACGTTCCATGGTGGAATATCTGGCTGGGTGGGAAGGAGGGCCGGATGTCAACCAAATACAACCAATGCAGACCATGTACACACCCCAACATTCACATAGAAATGCCCAAATAATGCAGGACAATGTGCTACACCAATATCAACCCCTGACTGTGACAACTTAGGACAATGCAATGTACAGGCCCGCATCCAGAGGCACAGTCACAACTGTCAGGTGTGTCAACCATTGATGCCTGCAGAAACATAACATACATTGTGTGTGTCTCCCAAAAACAGGTGATGATGGGGACACAGCAGCAGATGCTGAGGAGTCCCCGTCCCAGGCTCAAGAGGATACGGAGCTCACTGGTGTGGAACAGCCTCTGCCCTCCTCGGATGAAGAAGACCTACCTGGCACCTCCGGAGCAAGTCATCATGCAGCACCAGCAGGACCACCAGCTGCACCCCCTGCACCCACCCCTCCAACGACTGTCAACACACATACCACCCCTGCCGACATGGACAGACCAAGGAGCACCACCACCACCGGCACAGGGACCCTGGACCAACGTGGGGCCATGGACACCAACACCACCAACAACCCCCAAGGGGGCCCAGGGTCACCTGTGCGTGCCACCTCAGGTACTGCACGTGTCACCAGGGGTGGTGGGAGGGGTGGGAGACATAGGTCGCTGCTCGCAGAGGGGTCTGGACTGCATGATGACCCACAACTGGCACGCATAGCCGATGCGTACCAGTCCGGCACCGGAGAGCTCAGCCAGGTAGTGGGGCTCCTCAGGGACATTAAACAGCAGCAGGCTGCCCGTCATGCCCGCTTGGACTCACACATGTCCCGCGTGGAGTCCAAGTGGGACACACTGCAAGAGATGACGGCGGGGCATAGGGACATATTACAATGCCTCCGCCAGATGAGCAGCAACCAGTCAACACCTCCCTATGTGCCCACAACATATGGTGCTGAAACAACTGCAACTGCCACAGGGAGGGAGGATGACTCTGGCGGAGAGTCCCCTGCACCGCAGCAGCCTGCACTTGAGGGTCCCCCCAAAGAAGAGGGGTCGTCCGAGGAGGGGCAACTGAGAGGCCGATGGCCATGTGCAACCCCCAGGAAGCCAAAACCTGTTCTGGATAATCACCTTTGTGCGCAAACTGTTCACCCTGTTGACTGCAACACAACTCCCCCACATGACATGGGGAGTACAAGTTGGACCAATGTCTCAGATGACTGTGGACTTGATACAGGACATTTCTGCTACCAGGACTTCCAATTCATCTAGGAACTTTGGATTGCAATCAAAATGTACAGCACTCACCATCCTGTGCACTATTCACACACATGTATGACAATAAACACACTAATACACCATACCTGCCTCTGTCGTGATTCCAACGTGGTTTCTGTCATGGAGATGATGACCAGCGAAATTACACTGTGCATGCTAACTGCTACAGCAAGTACAACACAGGCATGTGAGTCATGGCAACGTGACACATATGAGGGAGACACACCACCAGGGCTACACAACAAATACACACCTAGGCCATCTGACTCATTGCCTACACTGATGTTGCCAGGAAATACGGTGCAATGCACAGACACAACACCTATTCACAGTCTTAGTCAACTAGCCCACTGGTGCAGTAAGCAAATGTCAGTCAAATGTGTGACCACAGACAACGCACATCACAAAGTGAAGCAAAGGTTTATTACACATTTGCAACATGTTGTAACCACTACAGATGCAAGGTAATCCCACCTGGCAGCGGGCACACAGTCAACAAGTGTAGAAGGAAGGAAGTCCATGGGTGTGGCGCACATCACCTGTAGGGACACGACAGCTACCACCCTGGAAGTCGAATCACGGTGTCGGGGATCACAGTTGACCAAACGACTCTGAAAGTACCCTGTGAAGGACAGAAATGACACACAGTCAAAAGCACTGAAGAACAGGACAGAACTGCAATACTCATGCCCAATACATGTCACAAGATACCCACCCAGAACCAAGTTAGCATGTCAACACTGTTGGGGAGTACAGACTACCTGTAAGGACACATCGCTACACGCATACAGTCATGTAGCCCATGGACACACTCAAACAGCACCAGAGCACCACCAACACATATCATGCAAACTCACATCATTGACATGACATCTCTGGATACTCACATTCAGCTGAAGAAGTTGGTGATGAGTTGTGTGCGGACATCACCATCACCATCATCATCATCATCACTGGCATCGTGGTCCAGGCCAGGATCCTCCACAGGTGGCGGATGTTGGTCATCGTCATCCAGGATGAGAGGCAACTCCTTCTGCACTGCCAGGTTGTGTAGCATGCAGCAGATGATGACAATCTTGCACACCTTTGCTGGGGCATATGGGAGGGCCCCTCCTGTCTTGTCCAGGCAGCGGAAGCGGCTCTTCAGGAGACCAAATGTCCGCTCAATCACTCTCCTCGTCCGACCATGTGCCTCATTGTAGCGCATCTGGGCTGGTGTCACAGGGTTCCTGAGGGGCGTCAGCAACCACGGCATGTTGGGGTATCCGGAGTCACCTACATACAGACAATTGCACATTAGCTGAGTTGGAAAAGAGGGTGGAACACTACATTGCAGAACACACACAATGGTACAAAGTCAGTACACACCAACAAGCCAGGCACGCTGGTTCCGCATCTGTGACATCATCCTCGGGATGTGACTACTCCTCATCACGTAGGCATTGTGTGCAGAACCGGGGAAACGGGCACACACGTGTGAGATGCTCATATCTGCAAGACAGACCACCAGTGCATTGACCGAGTGGTAGTGTTTGCGGTTCCTGTATGCCTGCTCTTGGGCCTGTGGTGGTACCAAAGCCACATGTGTCCCATCAATGGAGCCAATGACATGCGGCATCCTCCCCAGGGCATAGAAGTCACTCTTCACGTCAGTGAGTTGTTGGAGTCTAGGGAAATAGATGTACTGGTTCAGGTATATCAACATAGCCTCCAAAACATCGCGGAGCACACGGCTGAACATGGTCTGTGACATCCCACCAGCAGTCGCCACAGTGTGTTGAAAGGTACCGGTGGCAAAGAAGTGTAGGGCTGCCATCACCTTCACCTTGGGGGTCAGCGCTGTAGGGTACGGCCGGCCAGGTTGCAAATGTGGTGCCAAGCGCACTGCCAAATCCTCAATCAGCTGCCTGGTGAAGCGGTACCGTCGGATGCTGTCACGTTCCACCATCGTTGCCAGGTCAGGGAATGGTCTAAGGACAGCTGGTGCCCTGCAGTGCATAGGTGAAGAAAGAAAGATTGTCAGTCACCCCACATATGTGGCATTGAACACACTCAATATCACATGATACATCATTATGAGGCACAAGTACATGATGTGTGCAGTTCCGTAAGGACATGTATGGCACATACATGACCAACATCTAACATCACAGTTCAACAAGTGGCATCAATAAGTCCCAGGTTGTGCCATTGGATATCATGAGGCCGTGTCACAGTTCCCATCTCCTGCTGCCACGTTACAAACACACCCCACAGTGACATGTGAGGACAGATGTACCCCAGGCATCACAGCTCAACGACAGGTAGATTCCCAGGGACCCTGTATTGCCACATGGACACTGGCATGACATGGTGTATCATGTATACACCACAGCAAAACAACCATGACCCCCACAGGTAGTGGTCCCTGTTGCCTCGGCAGGACAGACATGGACGTCTGTGACACACACACGCACAACATCAAAGTCCATGCACAAACAACGTGGATGTGGAGACTGTCTCCCATTGTGCACATGAAATCAGAGACATTGTAAACACAACATGCACACAGACTGTGGAGGACCATCACTATTGTGCTAATGGGTCACCCTGGGTTAAACATACCGTCCCACATGGGACTCAGGGGGTATGTGACATGACATACACATACACCACCGTGAAATATGACCATGCCACATGCTCAGATATGAACAGTTGCACATCACAGTGGTCATGTACATGAAACACCAAGGATTCTGTCCCCATGAACACGTGCACAGCCTGGGGGTGGCTGCCCCCAAGTGACACCCACAGAACAACATGTTCACCCCCATACACGGAATAGGTAATGCAGCCTTACATGCCTTAGGATACAGTTTGAACAGGCTGTGGTGTTGTAGGTGTGCCCCTCACTCCCTGGGAAGTATATGTGGCTGGCATATGTTCACCTGTGACAGGCATGGTGACATATGCCAGTGACTTGTACAGGGACGCTTTGGACAGCAATGGACCGATCGGTGCGCACACATTGGCCATTGCATTCAATGTGTGCTGGTACGCGTTGTATTCGCAATACGCGTTGGACAGCAATGGACCGATCGGTGCGCACACATTGGCCATTGCATTCAATGTGTGCAGGTACGCGTTGTATCCTGGGTACGCGTTAAACAGCAATGGACCGATCGGTGTGCCCGGCCAGCCCATTGCATTCAATGTGTGCGGGTACGCGTTGTATCCTGGGTACGCATTGAACAGCAATGGACCGATCGGTGTGCCCGGCCGGCCCATTGCATTCAATGTGTGCGGGTACGCGTTGTATCCTGGGTACGCGTTGAACAGCAATGGACCGATCGGTGTGCCCGGCCGGCCCATTGCATTCAATGTGTGCGGGTACGCGTTGTAACCTGGGTACGCGTTGAACAGCAATGGACCGATCGGTGTGCCCGGCCGGCCCATTGCATTCAATGTGTGCGGGTACGCGTTGTATCCTGGGTACGCGTTGAACAGCAATGGACCGATCGGTGTGCCCGGCCGGCCCATTGCATTCAATGTGTGCGGGTACGCGTTGTATCCTAGGTACGTGTTGAACAGCAAGGGACCGATCGGTGCGCACCCATTGGCTATGGCCTGGCCTGGCAACAGACGCGTTTTCAAATTTTGAACGAGTCTGATGCTGTAAATTCAGTTGGTCACCCACAACAATGTTGCAAATTCATGGGTGTCATGAAGTCGAACTTTTGAAGGATGCTGTGGGCGTGTGTAAGTGGTGCAATTCCATGGATTGGCCAGATTCAGAAGATGCAAACGACTTGGACCTATCACTTTGGACACATGGGACAGTATCTGCCTCTGCAGCACACATATAATGCTGGCTGTTCCCCTGAGAGCTCACTTGCCTGCACTACATGCTCCAGGACGACATCTGCCACCACCACTGCTGCTGTATCTGCACCCTCTGGACCCTGCAATGGCACGTACTGTGGAGAGAGCCCCAGCCTTCAGCACTGAGGAGAACCAGGCCCTGCTGGACAGCCTCCTTCCACAGTACAGCAAGCTGTATGGGAAAGCAGGGGAGCAGGTGAGTGTTCTGTCCACTGCCTTCCTAAATGTGCATGTTGTCTGACTAGCAAGGCTAACAGTCTGCACGACACTGTGAATAATCCCAAACCTGAAGCTCCAGTTATAATTGAGGATCAATTTAGTGACTGTGAATCCACAATATCACTTATGGACTTGCCTATTCGAGGTTCTGTAAATAGTACTCCAAGAAAAGATGTACCTGGAGGTTCAAAAGATGTAAGTTTAGTAACTTCATCGGGAGCAAAAAGTGCTACCATAGTAACACCTGAAGATCTAGAAAGATGGGTGCAAGGGTCAGTTAAACAGTGCACACCTCCGAAAATAATGGACATTCATAAATTAAAAGTCGAATTAGAAGAAATAATAGCAGGAAATGTAGGACTAGAATGCTGAAATACCTATGATGAAGAAGAATTATTATTCCTGTGTAGGAGTATCACCAGAAATGTAAGGATATTTCATGAAAAATTATCCAATTTAGCACTACAGATGGGAATAGAAATAGGGAGATCAAAGGTACTACAGAAACCCTATAGAGCAGAATTTTCAGACAAAGATTTAGAAAATATGAATGCCTCTGGAAGAAGATTACAAATAAGAGAATTAATGTTAGTTTTGCAAAAATGGGGAGACCTAGATAAATGGAAAACTAGGTGGGCCAAGAAAAAGGAAGAAGCACGAACAAGTAGAACAGCATCAGAATATGTGATGAAGGAAGCAGGAAAAGCAGATCAAATGTATCCAATGCGAGAAGTTGCAGGAGGAGGATATGTACATGTCCCATGGAGCAGACAGGATATTTTGTCATTTACGAATGATTTTCCAAAGTTGATAGAAAAACCAATTGAATGGTACAAGCAGTTTGACAGGTTTGTGAAGGTGTTGAAGGTACTGTTGAAGGATTTGGATGGGTTGTTTGATATAGTGGTACCTGCCGATTTGTGGACAGATTGCAAAATCACAGTGGATTGGCCAAGTGATGAATATCCTAGAGATCCGAAGACAGGTGCCCCGTCAAATGATGTGATGAAAAAGTATCAGCAGGTGATAACTTACCTGAAGGGAAAAATACCACCGAAAGAAACAGATTGGGTAAAAATAGATCGAACTACCCAAGAAGCTAATGAATCAGTACATTCCTATTATGAGCGTCTATTGCAGGTGTTTAAACAGTATAGTGGATTTGAGGACATTGGAGACAAAAACATGAGTCAGTTTGTGTATCGATTTGTTTATGGTCTGAAGCCAGAGATTTGCCAGATGATTAAACAACACATGCTGTGTTGGCAGGGAAAGCCATAGATGAGATTTTGAAATATACGAAATATTGTGGAGACGATATAGAGGATAGACATAAGAAATTGCAGGAAAAAGTGATGTGGGCACAGGTGAAAATGGCAGAGAAGCAGGGAATTAATTTGGAAAATCCGAGTGAAAATCAAGGAAAAGATTCTGGAACGAGTGGTGATACGGGAAATGGTGGAAAATTTAGAGGACGAATGAGTAGAGAAGAAGCTAAAAAGAAATTTCCTTGTCATGGATGCGGAAAATTGGGGCATTGGAAGGACGAATGTAAAAAGATTCGGAATAATAATGGCCCAAATCAAAACTTAAATCCACAGACGCAGAATGACTCACAGCAGGGTGTAAATCCCCAGAGTCAATTACCACCTCCACCTGATCAGGGTAATGTAAGCAGAGCAAAGCATGGTACAGACATTGGATACCCAGGAGGGAGTGGTAAGAATGATTATATGACATCACAATTTCTTTTGCAGGACAATTACTGTGAATTCAACTCATGACGGTGCCTAGGAGAGGGGAAGAAGGAGTGCGTACTTGGCGCATCCTTACAGGTAGATCAGTCTGGTCCATATGTTGAAGGAAATGTGAAAGGTAATGATATTACTTGCCTTTTGGACACTGGTGCTACCAGGTCTACGGTGAGATCAGCAGATATCCCAGACCTTCCTCTCTCTGGTGAAGATATCCAAGTAGTAGGGGTAGCTAATCAAAGAATTAGAACGCCTCTTACAGAACCAATGGAAGTCAAAATAGGAAACTTCAGAGAAATGCACCAATTTGTAGTGTGCGATTCTAGCCCAGTGAATTTATTAGGTAGGGATTTATTGTGCAAAATGAACTGTACAATTTTCTGCACGCCAGATGGTGTGGCAGTTCAGACACCAGATGAGGATCATGTATATAAAATTTTGGTTGCAAAACAAGGTACAGAAATAGACGAAATGTTTTCGTTAATAACAAGAGATGAGTTGCCAGAAGAAATAAAAGGTACAGTAAACCCCATAATATGGGATTTCACCGGAAAAGAAGTAGGACTTATGGCAAAAATAGATCCAGTTAAAATTACTGTAAAAGAAGGTGCAATTTTCCCAAATACCAGACAGTACAAAATGAGTGCAGAAGTAAAAACAGGAGTCATTGAAGAAATAAATCGAATGGTAGAGCAAAACATCCTAAAAGAAGTAATGAGTAGCCCATGTAATTCACCTATAATGGGGTTAAAGAAACCTAGTGGAAAATATAGGATTGTTCAGGACCTGCGTAAAATAAACAAGATTGTGGAACCATGTTGTCCCATAGTACCAAATCCTGCAGTAATTCTATACCAGATCCCTTGGAATGCAGGATGGTTCACAGTAATTGATTTGTGTCAAGCATTCTTTTCAATACCATTGCATCCAGACAGCCAGTATCTTTTCTCATTTAAATTTGAGAACAAGGTCTATGTGTGGAATCGTGTTCCTCAGGGGTACACAGAAAGTCCTTCCATCTTCAACCAGATACTGAAAAAGTGCCTGGAAAAACTAGTGATGCCAGGAAGCTCAGTCTTAGTCCAATATATCGACGACTTATTGGTGGCGTCGACCACCAGAGAAGACTGTGTTGTTGACTCCATAGCATTATTAAATCTTTTGGCTGAGGAAGGGCATAAAGTCTCACCTGAAAAGTTACAGTTTTGCAGGACAGCTGTTAAATATCTGGGACATCAAATTGAGAGGGGAAAAAGAAGAATAACCTCTGAAAGGGTAGAATTAATAAAGAGAATGCAAATGCCTGTAACCCAAAGACAAGTGCGAATGTTCCTAGGAATAGTAGGCTACTGTCGACAATGGATACCAAATTTTTCCATGTTAGCTAAGCCCTTAATTAACATGACGAAAAAGAAAGCAAAGGACCCTGTTGAGTGGGAGTATGAAAGTGTAGAAGCTTTTGTAAAATTGAGAAACACACTTTGTTCAGCACCTGCCTTATGCATGCCTGATTATAAAAGAGAATTCGCATTATTCTGTCAAGAGAGAGAAAATTGTGCACTTTCTGTCCTAACTCAGAGACATGGACTAGACAGACGTCCTATAGCGTACTTTTCTGCTACATTGGACCCAGTAGCAGCCGCGTTGCCAGGATGCTTAAAAGCAGTGGCAGCAACTTGTTTGAGCATTGAACAAAGTGAGTCAATTGTGATGGGACATCCTGTAAAAGTGTATGTTCCACATGCAGTTGTCATTCTGTTGACTAGAACCCAAACTCAGCATCTTACTCCTAGTCGGCTGACTAAATATGAGAGGATAATAATGGGTGCTGAAAATGTGACCATGGTAAGGTGTACAATAATAAATCCAGCAACTTTATTGCCGGACCCATATCATGAAACAAATAAAGATGACGAAGAAGATGAACATGATTGTGTACAAATTACAGAATTATGTACAAAACCACGCCCAGACATAGAGGAACAGCCTCTTAAAAAGCCAGACAGGGAGCTATTTGTCGATGGTTCATGTCAAAGACATGAAGATGGTAAACTAACTGCTGCCTATGCGGTATGTGAATTAACTGGAATAGTCGAAGCATCTTATTTACCAGGAGTAAAATCTGCACAAGTAGCTGAATTGATTGCTTTGATAAAAGCTTGCAAAATTGGGAGGAATCAGAGAGTGACCATATTTACAGATAGTCAATATGGTTACGGGGTTGTGCATGATTTTGGCCAACTGTGGATGCAGAGGGATTTCATGACTTCGTCAGGATCCCCCATTAAAAATGGACAATTTGTAAGGGAATTGCTAGAAGCAATACAATCACCAAAAGAATTGGCTGTGGTGAAATGTGCCGCACACCAGTCAGGAGATGATTGGGTGGTAGTCGGCAACAGATATGCGGATCTGGTGGCTCAACATTGTGCCAAAACCAGAATGTCAGTCAATAAGAGGGTGGAAAGAATGGGAATCAGCTGCCAACTTATGCTGTATATGCCACCTGAAACATGGAATGAGGTGAAGAAATTTCAAGATGAGGTTGATGAAAGTGAGAAAAATTTGTGGATTAAAGTGGGTTGCTCCCAAAGAGGAGAAGATGAAGTGTGGATCAGTGCAGATGGCAGACCAGTCATGCCAGACTGTTTACTCTCACAAATGGCTAGAATGCACCATGGAGACTCACACATAGGGAGAGATGCAATGATTAGGCTGTTCAGACAAAATTGGTACAATCCCAAATTCAGGGCTGTTGCAGAGAGTCTTTGCCAGAGATGTCTAACTTGCCAAATGCATAATCCAGGCAGGAAAACGATAATTGGGTTTGGAAAGATTGGAAAGGCAGAGGGCCCATTTATAAGACTCCAGTTCGACTTCATACAGTTACCACCATGCAGAGAACTAAAATATGTACTAGTCATAGTTTGTCTGTTTTCAAAGTGGGTGGAGGCTTACCCTACTAGGAGAAATGAAGTATTACAGTTGCAAAACTGTTGTTACGTGAGCTCATACCTAGATTTGGTTTCCCAGTATCTTTGGAATCAGATAGAGGAAAACACTTTAATAGCGAAGTGATCCAGATAATCTGTGAAGCATTTCAAATCAAACAGAAATTGCACTGTGCATATCGCCAGAGGCTTCTGGAGTTGTTGAACAATTAAATGGCACTATAAAGTCAAGATTGGGAAAAATGTGTGCATCAACATCATTAGAGTGGCCAGACACATTGCCACTTGTCTTGATGGGACTCAGAAGTATACCTGACAGAACGACAGGATTAAGCCCTCATGAAATAATGATGGGAAGAGCAATGAGACAAACACATGTTCCCACAAACAAATTAGTAAATATATCTGATGATATGGTTCTGGATTATTGCAAAGGATTGGCTGACCTAGTGCGTTCTGTCTCTCATCAGGTTGGAGAAGACGCAGTTTCCAGGCAGCCTGAACTAGAACATGATCTGAATCCTGGTGATTGGGTGGTAGTGAAGAATCACACCAGAGAAACGTGTCTATCACCCAGGTGGAGCAGACCTTGTCAAGTTATATTGACCACCAATACAGCAGTGAAGTGTGCAAGACTTCCTAATTGGATTCACGTAAGCCACACAAAGAGAGTACCAGACCCTGAAGAGGAGAATTCACAGACAACACCAATCACTGAAGAAGCTGAAGGTTGCCGAGCAGAGGAATCTCAGGATCGAGGTTCGAGAGAAGCTGACGGAGAACAACCGAGCACAAGTCAGGATTGGATACCAGTGGTAGAAGTTCCTGAAGTATACCACAGAACAAGAAGTCAAGCGAAATTGGAAGAAATAGAAGAAGATCAGATAGGTGAAGAAGAAGCAGCTCAGGTACAAGAAGAAAAGACAATAATAGAACCTGAGCAAGGTCAGATAGGGAAAGAAAATTGGACACAAAACAGTGAAGATTTAATAGACTTTACACAGGAACAGACAGATCTAGAAGAATCCGGTCAGGCTGCAGAAGTTCACAGTGCAATAAGCCCTGATCAGAAGAAGTTAGATCAAGAAGAATTCACTAAAGAAAAAGGGGTTGATACAAATGAACATAAAGAAATAAAAAAGAACAAGGTCAACATCTTGAAAGACATTGTGGAGCTACTGAAGAAAAACAAATTAGACCTGAAAAGGAGCAAACAAGAAACACAGTAATTGAAGAAAACGAAACAGTGCTAAAAAGTGAAATTAACGAGATCCCTGAAGACGAAAGCAAAGAAACAGTGCCAACAAAGAAAACAAGAAAAGGAGATCATTGGCCAAGTGTCATTAAAAGAGTAAAGTACCACATAACAACCAGAAGTGAAGATCCAGAACAAGTACCTGAAGTAACAAGTCAAACTGATCAAGAGAAAAAGTCAGGGAAAAGAAAAAGCAAAAGACTGAAACTTGTGAATAACAAATTCAAGGGTCCTGACTGGACTTATATTATTCTTGAAGATTTTGAAAGCTCAGAGTCAAGTGACAGTGGTGGCGAAGGAACAAGTGCAGAACTAACATACGAAGAAGAAACAAGACCACCCTGACTAAACAAAAGAATCCTCTAAAGAAAAGAAGAAGAGATAAGAAGAGCAATCTTCCTTGTCGAAAAATGCCTGACGATAGAGTTACTGGGAGACCAAAACGAAATTGTTGTAGGAGATGCTGTGCAATCTGCATATGTAGTCTAGTATTGGTGCTTATAGTATGGTTAGTCCTGATTGTAGCAGTTCCTTACCTTATGATAATAGATAAGAAGATTAATAATGAAACTAAAGGGAGGACAGCAAACATGAAGGGCAATAGAGTAGAATTAATGGCAGAAGATGAGGCAGAAATGTATCATGAAATAGCTGATAACGACACTAGTTTAAATGTTTTCACAAAGTTATTGTTTCAGTATGTAGACACAATGGAAGTTAGTAATTGTTATGTCTGTATGAAGTTACCAGAATCAGTAGCGGAAGGATTAACATACCATCATTTACCACTGACATATGGCATCTCATGTAGTGTATTAACAAGTTTATTTTATAGAACAGGTAGGCTACAGTATTATTATTCAAACTTAGATGTGATATTTTCTGAGGTTCCGATTCGCAAGAGTATGAACCCAGTGCTTAGTAGTCAAGACGCACAGTTTATGGGAGAATTTTTCTTAACAATGAAATCAATAGACATAACACATGCACATAGACACAATCTAACATGTTCTTTACTTGAAGAAGAAAAGATATTTTTGAATTCAGTAGAAGATAGAAGACAAGATTTTCAAAAGAAAGCTTCTGAGCATAAGGCTCGTTTACCACCTTGGGCTGAGAAAGAAGGTAGTTACACACCTGGCAAGGCTCAAGCTGCAATGGCTCTGGATTTCGTAAAGACAGGGAAAATTTGTCTTCATAGGTTAAAGACTGATTATAACAATGTTTTCATCGGTACCAGTGAATGTGAACACAATTTTTTAATTCTTGGAGGTTGGGGACTCAAAGGAGGAACAGATTCAGTTTTTCCTGGAATTTATTATTTATGCGGGAATAAGGCTTACTTTAGGCTTCCTGCACGGTGGTATGGAAGTTGTTATTTTGGAATAGTTTTTCCAAAGATATACCACGTAAAAAGAAACACTGGAAGCAATGAAAACAATAATGAATTAATACGTAGTAAAAGAGCTAGTTTTTCAGAAATTGTAGGTGATATATTTGGTGCATTGATACCTTCAGTGGGAATAATTCTGAACTCAAGGAAAATATGTAAATTGTCTACAGTGGTTGATCGTTTATCAACGGATACTGCTGGAGGTTTTCTAATGATTAATACGGAGATGGTTGCGATTAGATCTATGGTGATGCAAAATCGACTTGCTCTTGACATTCTATTGGCAAAAGAGGGAGGAGTCTGTAAATTATTGAAGACGAAACATTGTTGCACTTATATTCCTGATAAGAGTGCAGAAATTGGAACGTATATTCAGAACATAACTAAACTTGAGAAAGAACTTAAACCACTGGAAATTGATAGTGTATGGGAAAGATTGACAAATAGTATCTCGTCAATTGGAACCTGGTTTGCTAATGTAGGGAAAGGACTTATAGGTCAAATATTAGTACCCCTAGCAGGGATAGCAATAATAATATTGGCAATAACAATATGGTGCAAATGCTGTAGAAAGAGTGGAACATATAAAGTGACAGGAAAAGGAAAGAAGAGAAAACTAGATGAAATAGAAATTGAAGAATGGAGAAGTGAATTATACAAAAAGTTGAAAGGGGATGTGAAAAACAGAAAATGTAAAAATGAGAATGAAACGAATTGCTAGAAGTTGGCATCTGATTGAGGGTAGTATTTTTGATGGCTCAGAAACGCCATCAGAGAGGGGATTGATGGAGCAAGGTTTCAAAAATGAAACTTGCTTGTACGCAATCCTCCTCATAGTATTAATTTATTAAATTGTATTGTCAATACTAACCTTTGCATTCACAAACACAAGAGGGACAGAAGCTTGCTTATGTGTTTTACTAATGAATAACGCTTGTCTGTAATCCAAAATGTCCGCTAAAGCGCGGGAACTTCAATGCGCATGTCGCAACCTGATCACATAGTGTGACGTCTTTCTTTGCTTGGTGCGAAACTTCTGCTTCTGCGCAGTGTGCGCTAAAATGGCCGCTAAATGTTTTCACATGCTTAAGATTGCTCTCATGTAATTATTAAATTGTCGTTTTCTTAATGCTACTAATGCAGGATAGTATAATAATTAATGGGGAATAGAGTAGGGAAAGTGGGCATACAGTGAAACATTTTATTTGTGATTTTAATATTTTCCTTTTGCACTTTTAGTAATTCATAAACTTGGGCCTGGGTTGGTGACTTGAAACTCGAGAGACAGATGGTTCTGCGCATGTGTCCTGTGTGCCTGCCAAGTGAAGTCAACTTGGACGTCTCCCAAGGCCATGACCCATTGGCCGAAGATGCTGTACTTTATGTTTCCTGTGGACAAAATGATACTTTTCCCCTGTAAAATGTATAACATTTGTCGTGAGACGGGTGGGAAATAAAGCAAATGTATTAATTTGAAGGGGAGGGAACGTAAAGACAATAGGCTTTACAATTTAGGCCAAATCGATATGGTGCGAGAATCCACCCCCTGTCCCTGTCCAATCAGAAGTAGTGGTCCCATATTTTAGCAACATTAAGGGGAGGTACATGGGCGTAGAAGGGTATAATAGAATATAGCATTAGTTAATTAGTCGGAGCATGCTTTCACGAAGAACAGGCGTCCATGCTGCGAGAGAGCTCTTAGCTCCAGACTGCCATGCTGATCGGTTGCTGACTGAATCCCTGTCCAGAAGAGGTCCTGAGGAGGGGGCGGCGGAGTCCATTAGAAAGGGAGAATTGAGGAGAAGTCGAGTATCAGAGAGGGGAACGGCGCAGGCGTCGTTGTAGAGAGGTCACCGGTCCTGTCCTGATCCTGGAAGAAGTCTTTGCTCTTCATCCTTCCTGGGTCCTATCCTTTCCAACTCCTTGGCCAAGGGGCTTGGTTCTCGCATTTAGGTAACTATACTGCAACTTTTAGTTGCGCTGCTGTCTCTATCTTCTCCTCTTCCTTAAACACCGTCATTGATTAGCAAAATCATTTCTATGCTTTTTCTTGGTTATTTCAATCAAGTACCGTGTTTTCTGTATTTTACTCTGCTAAAACTTTAGATAAACATTTTAAAACTTCCTGACTCAGTGGTTATTTCAGGATTATGAACTATATTGAATGTCACTCATTTTAAATTTCCCAATTGGCAAAGGATCCATTGGTAAGTTATTACTCTTCAATCAGAAGGTAATTGGTAGCAGGGACTTTGATAAAAGAGTACATCTGACACCCAGCGTAAGTATTAGTGTAGTATGAATGTATGGGCCCAAGTGAGTATATGGTGTATGAATGCTGTTGGCTTATATTGCGCTGGATCAGATCTACAAGGCACTTCTGCCATTCCTAAGCGTTACTTCATGTCATAAAACATTTAAACAAGCATTTGCAATGCAATAGGTCTCGCATTTGCGAAGGTTTAAGCTATTGGCATTGTAAATGACAATGCCTTTTACTTATCTGTTTTGAAAACCAACACATAAATAAATGGCATTGTCATTTACAATGCCAATAGCTCAAACTCTCGCAAATGCAAGACCTATTGCTTTGCAAATGCTTGTTAATAAGTATTTTTGTTTCCTGGATGTCTGTGCCTCTTGCTGCCTTACTCCAAGCACACTGTCAGGGTGATGGGAGACATTGGCTTCCAAAGGGCTGAGAATAAAGGTACCAGTGGGTGAAGGGGAAACACTGATCTGGGGCTCACTACATTTGTAACCCACTGCTACTGGCCTGATGTTGGAACTGGATATAAAGACAGACGAGTTAAAAATAAAATATATATAAAATATATGACTGCTTCCCACTGTTTGTGATATGGCTCTGGTGGTTGGAGGGGGAAGAGAGGGGTTGAAGAATGATGATAAACAAAATTGCAACTCTGCATCTGTTGGAGACCTTATACCTTCGCTAGCTTCTTTGTAACATGCAGACTAATCACAGAAAACAGTTCAAAACAAAACACATCCAAGATTGTCTAGATTCCTTAACGTGTTGTCAACTTTTACTGCTGAAGGCTTAAAGAAAAGTGTTTTTTCCTTTTTAACTCCCGTTTTCATCAGATTACCTCACTGACATTATAGCTCTCAGTTGGCATTTATTTGAAAGGCACGCAGATTATATTTAAACTATTTTCTTTGTATCACAATCCAAAATGCTTCCTGCAGTTAGTTCAGTGCATTTCACAGGTACTGTTCGCGGACCAGCATTCAGTGTGAGGTGATCGTCATAGCGAACTGACAGACTTGGAGCTAAATTTTCACTGGCCATTTAAAAAAACAATTGCTGCTCATAGCGATCCTCCAGTCTTGTAATAGTATTGCGCTCTATTGCCTTTTGTTCCGATCTTGCCCCCACACTATTCTCCCGCTGCCAGCCCAGCCTGCCACTTCTTTTTCAATCAGGAGATCCTCGTGCAGAAATTACTACAAAAGCCTGTAAAATGCCGGCCCTAGAGATACTTTGAGCCCCCCTCCAGCTGTAACAGACAGAAAACACTTGTCGATGTCACAGGTGAAGTTTAGAATGCGCACATGCAAGGCAAAACAGCCCCCCATTAAATGTCAGGCAGCACATTAATGACGCTATACATTTTTCAGTGTTATATAGTGCGAACTAGACCCGAATATATCGGTGCGCTTTACGTGACCACCAGTGTCATTGCACAATGGACACATATATGTTTTTGTAGGCTCGGGGAGATTAAATAATTGGTAAAGAATCACAGGATTTTGGGCCGACGCTGAGACTCAAACCTGGTTCTCCAGGTCCGAAGTTGTTAACTGGTTGTTTAAACACATTCTTTGTCGTAATAAACCCCCCACAGCATTAAAAAAAAAAGCATGTTGTAGCGCCAGAGACAAACAGGATGTGTAAAAAAAATGGCGCATGGCACGCTGAATGTAAGCAAAGCACGTCGTGCTTGCAGGAAGAGAAACTCAATGAAGAAAATAGTGCTTACAAAACTAAATAACATGTACCATGTAACAACTGAAGTAAAGGGGCCAGTAGCTATGGGAGATTACAAATGAAGAAAAGGCGGTACTAAGGAGGGACTAACAAACCGATTACTTAATCAGAAGCCTGCATTTACAAAGGACAAAGACAGAAGCCAATGACAAAATATGGGCGGAGAGTCGGCGGGGCTTCTCTTCCATACTCTACTACAGCAGATCGTCAGAGCAGCGCACGCACGCTGGCTCAGGCTCGAACTAAAAGGGATCTTAAAGTCCAATTATTTAAAAGAAGTTTAGTTTAATAAGCTCCTACTCTGAATTCCGCTAATTGGATATGGTGATTTCTACCCTATTTTGATTTTGCACTTAATTCAGTTTTACTTTTATTGTTATTCAGAACGTAATTTTTAGTGCTGAAGTTTGTTTCTTGTTTATGTTATTTAAAACTCAATTCTAGTCTTTTGTAAAGGGATCTAACAACGTTGTGCAATGGTCCTGCTATTGAACACTGCCTAAATAAATAAATTAATGTCGTGATTCCACAAATTATGTTATGGGTTATGCTATCCACATTGGACACTTCGCCACTCCTTGACTTTATTGCTATCGGCCCTCGTCACTACTTCATGTTGCTTTTTTAACCATTGCATCATTGTGCTGAATATTTGTGCATTCAAGTTTTTATTGCATGAAGATAATGAAATAAATATCACACCTTATCTGCATCTTTCTACACACCTTTGCTAGTTTGCCTCCTAAATCCGAATGAAAAATTCTCAAACGTTTAACAAATTAATTGCATGATGCAATTGAGTTCACATATCCATATTTTAACAGGTGTCTGTTCTTTTTGCTTTCATAGTGATAAGCAAGGGTAAAGCTCAGAGAATTCTTTTTACTGCAAACCCAGTCAATTTGCCTGAAAATAGACCGGCTAACGAAGTAATAGCCACGGCTGATGATCGTTTGGTGTATAATCCTCTTACAAGCTATGTTATCTCAGGCAATCCAGCTGAATTTAAAATTGACCCAGGTTAGTACATTTATGATTACAATACCTGTTTAAAATGCTTATGAGAATATGTTTAAAATGACCTTTAAAGGAATGCAATCTAATGAGTTGTCTCAAAAAAGGCGAATGAACGGTTTGTGTAGCTTGAGCTAGCTCTAGATTTGCTTTTGTCAGGATTATGAATGTAGTTCTTAAACAATACGCTCTTTTTCAATGTGCGCAACCAACATTGGGCCAGATGTACGAAATACTGGTCACAAAATATTGGTCTCCAACTGTGACCAGTAATTTGCGACTAGTAAATAATTTAACAGCCAACCTATGTACTAATAGGCCTTTTTGAAAACTTCTGAATCAGTGGGTCGCAATCTCACCTACCACATGAATATAGATGAGATAGATCCCAAACTGTGACTCACTAAAATTGGAAGCTATCACAGGGACGGTGGTCTGATGGAGTCAGCAGGCCACCATTTCGGTGATCACTTTCAAATAAAGCAACCATTTTTCCCAATGCAGCCTGCTTTGCTTAAAGAAAACTAAGCTATGTTTAAAAAGATAACCGTTTTTTAATGCTTGCTTGTTTGATAGTTGGCAGTGGTTCATGTGACCACTGGCTTTTACCAAACATTCTTTTTTTTTAATTCACAAAGGGGAAGGGGTTGCAGGGGGCACCCTTTACTTTTGCGAATGGGTTACCACCTCCTTTGAGATGTCAGTAACTTTTCAATGTTTTGTGACCGGATTTTGGCTGTAAAACATTGATACATAGGGGCATATTTACAGTCCCCTATCGGCACTGGAGCGTTACTTTTTTTTGACGCTCCGGTGATGTTGCGCCATTTTCAATATTTACAAGGTGACACTAAGCCACTTAGCGTGGCTTAGTGCCACCTTGTAAATATGCCCCTTTCCGACACAGTTCTCTGCGGCAAAGGGGCCTGCAATGGGTGTTGCTGTGGGCATTCCACTGCAACACCCATTGCTATTTGACACTGCCCAGATTTACAAGGAGGTGTAAATCTGTGACAGCGCCAAAATCTCGCGCAATGCAAGAGCAGGCTTCAGAATGGTGCACAAGGAGAAATGCTTTTATTTCCCCTAATGTTTGCTTTTTCTATAGAAAGAGCAAAACACCATTAATGATTGTTTATGTGCAGGAAGGTGTCTCTTCCTGCACATAAACAATCATTAAATAATGACAATTTGCTACTTCTATGTGTGCTGCTTTGCAGCACACATAGAAGTAACAAATAGACACTATGGATTGTGTATGTGCAGGAAGGGACACCTTCCTGCACATAAACAATCATTCCCTGTAACGAAAGCACCCTTGCATAGTGCAAGGGTGCCTGCGTTGGCGCTAGGCAATGAATTTTAGTGACAGCGCTAGGGAAAACACAGAGCGGTGCCCTATTGTAGTAAATAAGGCACATCCCTGCGTTTTGAAAATGTCAGAGCACAGCACTGCCAAATTTGGCGTTGCTCCGTGCTCTGAGATTTTCTAGCAAATATGCCCCATAGTTTACCAATTTGGTATTTGGAAGGGAATCCTACAACAACCCCGTTCCAGATGCCACATTGGTATCCATTCGAAATCTCATTGGAAGAGGCGGAAACACTTTTTGGACTCCTAAAATGGGATAAGTACATCTGATAGAACATTCTTACAGTTACTAAAGCCGAATCGAAGCTTTTGCAACCGTAAATTGCTTAATAAATCTGACCTTAGTCCTTTATCAAGATACTGGTTCCACCAGAGAAAAGATGAAATATATTACAAAATAGGGCCAGTCTGGAAAGTCATTTTGAAACGCCACTAGTAACAGGCATAACGTTTTTCTATTTGTTCCTCAACTGAGTAATTTTTTAACTTTCTTGTCAACTGTAAAATCAGCTCTGTCCATACTTTTTACACAGAGAGCGGGAGTATTACAGCAACGAAAACTTTTGATTACGAAAAAGATGCCACAAGATACATGTTAAATATTGAAAAAAGATTACCCAACGGAGATGTTGACTCAAGAGCAATACTTGTTATCAATATTACCAATGTAGAGGAAGCACCCGAATGTTTACAGACTGACTTCAAGGCGGGAACTGGTGAGTGACACTACACCTGCACATTGTTTGCAATTTAGATTGACAGTTGCTGTAGTCTGGCTATCATGGCATTAATGGTTTTGCAAATGTTTTCTATCATTTCTTGCAGCCATTGCTTAGAATCGTGTATGATGCTTTACTCAATCTACTGTCCCTCGAAAAGCCCCATTACCTCACCAATGACGCTGAATCACATATTGCACCTTGAGGGGGCATTAAATGAACTGGATTGAGTTCCAAGGTGTCATACTCTCTCACGCAAGGTGTGCTTTGGTCTCTATACCTTTGAAATTGAGCTTGAAAACATCCTTCAAAGAATATGAGTGTTGAGCACATCGCATAATGCACTTATGATAACTACCTCCCTGATATGTACAGTGTCACTGTGAACAAAACAAGCTTTTATATGTACATTACATCTAGAAATTCTGTTCCATTATAAATGAGATACAGCTAAATATAGCTTTACAGCCAGATGCCGAGGGCTATGCTGGTTGTTAAAGGCACTTAACCCGAGTAGGGCCTATAACTACAGAGAGGGCATTAAACAAGTATAACCTGCAGCACAGGGGCTAGAAGGGTATTAGAACATTCCAACCACTGAGGGTAGAATGTTATAATTTAGAAAGGGAGAAACATGAAGAAAAACATTAGACATTTATAGCTCCGGGGTTATACCTGCCATTATAACTCTAGAACTACTCCATTGTCTTCAATGGAACTCTCAACATTACAATGTTCTAAAATCATTTTTAAGGACTTCACTAAAGTGAAAGACACATAACAGGTTAGTCATCTTAATACATTGTTTTAGATGTTTGTGATGACAAACAGTACAAAGAGAAAAAAAGTACAATAAACAAGTTCTACTGCATTGCCTAAACTAGTGCACTTATTGCATTTCTTTATAAACATACAGGAACCATAGTCCGGGTGCCTGACGAATCTCATTCATGCTGAGTAGTTTGATTCCATGAGACTCACTGCTTATTGACCGGTACTGCTGGTGGGTAGAATCGCAATATTCAAAATAGTTGTATTGCCTCAAGTTCTGTTTTTGTCCTTAAATATTTATATAGTCCTGCCCAGAGTGTTTTACCCCTTAACAAACATCATTTATTAAACTAGCATGGAATAAAGTGGTCAATTCTCATACTGGCCTATAAAAAGGGACGGCTGGCAACTCCTGACGAGGGTGTGGGGGCGACCTTTCAACATTGGACATTATTTTTCTTTCTATTATAGAATACGTCACACCCTCAGGTTTCTCCTGGGCAGTCTATTTTTTTTAAAAACGACCTCACTCAATATGCTAACATACAGAATTCCGACTCTGTGCCCTTGGTGCATGATCTCTCGATTGTACTTGCTAGGAGTACTGAAACCCTGCAGAACTCGAAAAGTCACCAAGAATAAGCAGCAGCCCTGCAATGAGAAATTTGCTGATGAGCAATTGTGAGAAGTTGGCCTGGTATATGATGTCCACTAATTAAAGTGGACACTTTGCACCACTCCAAACAACCCTTATGGTGAGTTAAGAGGTCAAAGATAACCTTAGAAAGCTATCCAAGTGGTAGCTGTGGAGAGCAGCCTTCAGGCTTAGTCTTGAAGGAATGTTAAGCAGCTTGTTTTACCAGAATGCAACCTTATAGTATTGGCTAAACAAAAGGAGAACCACACAGTAGTTATAAAAATATGAATTTATTATTATAACACACCTTAAATAGCTCACAGTATCTGCTACACGCAGATAAACACTAAGCACACAATACTGTAGCACAGAAACAAAAGTAAGTAGCACTAATACACAGTGAGCTCCAGGGGGAGACCAAACCATATACTAAAATAGTGGTATAAGAACCACGACTCGAGTCAAGACAGTGTCTAGAGGATGTAGAATCGCTGGGACCCCAAGGAACCACCCAAGGTGAGTAAGTAGGGACCCCACGGAGGATGGTGCAGTGTGGGAACACGACCGCATTCTACATACAATTCAATGGGAGAGTCGCAGTTGCAATTTTACAGTTTAAGGACCCTTCCCAGTGGATTATGAGGAAACCCTTTGGAACATAGAAGGTTGGAGAGCCACCCCACCCATGGATACCAAAGTACCAGAGTTACCTATCCCAGGGAAGCCGGTGCATAGGGCTGAAGTGGCGTCGGAAACCGCTGTCATTCTCAATGGGAGTCTTCAAAGAAATGCCACTGCTGGAAAGAAGAAAAGTGTCCAGTGGAACCCACAGGTGGATTCTTGATGGAAGGAACCTGAAAGCAGAGGGGATAGAGTTTGGGTCACTCAGGGGTGACCAGGGGCTCAGTAGACGAATGCCCACTGATGTCGGGTGCTTCAGGTGTTAAGAAGGAGACCTTGACTCTACAGCTGCAGGGACCAGGAGATGTCGAGGACAACCAGGAGCTGGATACGAGCTGTCCCTTGAAGGATGTTGAGTGCTGATGGGTCGGTGTCCGGCAGGGGCACCAACAAACCTTGGCAGCGGTAACCCATGAAGAAGGTCAAAGAAGGTTACGGTCTGGTACAGCAAGGAAGAGAGGACTCACCACAGCAAGGGGAGTCAGGGCAGGCCTGCAGCAACCAGGGGAGCTGAAGAAAAGCAGTGTTGTCCCTCAAGTGGACCCACAGGCCAAAGGCACAGGAGTTGCGAGGGGACCTCTAGCAGATTCACAAAGTCACAGCTTGCAGGGCACAGAGTGTGAGGAGGCTAGAGTCCTTTGTATGAAATGTGCGCAAAGGTTGGGGCTATTGACAGCCCAATGTACATAGTTGGGGAATGCCAAAAAGTATATGCACTTGCAAAAGTACGCACTGCACAGGGGTTTAGGTTATGCAGTCTCCACAAGGGATACTGGCCTCAAACTCAGTGAGAGGGAAGCTCAATCTCAAGGAACATAGGAACCCACCTCCTGTGTTGCTGGAGCCTTCAGAGTCTGCAGGAGCTCAGGATCAGCAGACCAGTCAGTTGCATTACGGTGCCTGCGAATGCAGGGGAGTGACTCCTTCACCCCAAGAGAGATACTTCAGTTGTCCTTGATGCTCCACAGGTCCTGCACAGAGCCCGTATGGTGCACGAGCACAGACGATGCTTTGGATGGAGAGGGAGACGAAGTCGGGCCCAGTCGAAGTCCAGAGTGTCCAGACGGTCGAAGGTCAGTGGTTTCTTGATCAGAATCTTGTCCACGTCGAATCTAGGGTCCTACAGCCAGGTAAGACCTTTTGTACCCACAGGAGAGGGTTGGGCAGATTCAGGGGACCCTCCCAGGGGAGGGTCAGGACAGTGGGGAGGCTACTCACTTGTTCTTTGTCCAGTTTCGTGCCAGAGCAGGAACCAATGGCTCCCAGGACTGGTTTGAACTGGACTATGCACAGGGACACCAAATGTGCCCCTCGTGCAGACTTTCAGGCACTTTGGAAGTGCACCCACCCAGCTCCAATACACTAAATCCTGTCTGGGAGGTGGTTACACCTCCCTGTGACAGGATGCCTATTGTGCTGCCTTCCTCTGCTTGAGCTTGGCTCAGCAGCAGGAGGGCAGAAATGTGTCTCTGGTCGGCAGCAACCATTTTGTGCTGTCCGGGTCGAGAAGGCTGGTGCCGGGAAGACCAGGGACCTCACGAAGCTTGCTTCTGAAGGGTGGAATCATACCTCCCTCACCGGTTACCGGTGTGGAGGTATGATTCCAAGGTTTTTGATACCAAACACGACATGGTTTGTTGCAGCCGTTTTCGAGATAGCATTTTACGCGAGCATATAATGCACCTCTACCTATATGTCTGGCTGCGTCACCGACAACCCAGGAGAATGGTCTCCGAAGGCTGCAGGGGTGCTCTGCTCATGCAGGGGCACCCTCTCACGTAAAACCCAGCACCCTGCCTTCAGGATTGTCAAGGCCTGCTATAGGGGTGACTTACAGGTTTTAAGAGTAGTGATCTATAGCTATAGTAAACCTATATCTAAAGTAAGTGGTGCATGCACCATCTTACACAGGCTGCAATGGCAGGCCTGTAGTTCCATGTTGCATGGCCTCTCATGGGTGGCATAATACATGCTTCAGCCCATGGGAGGCCTCAGGGGTACCTATGCCCTGGGTACATATGTACCATTTACTAGGAACTGACAAGTGTACCCCAGTATCCAATATAGAGTGTACCTAAGTACATGACTGGGGTCCTGATTAGCAGGATCCCAGTCAGACTAGTCAAAAACAGTGTATCATCAAGCAAAAAGTGGGGGTAACCATAAGAAGCAGATCCTACTTTCCTACAGCAATGTTTACATTGCTGCTCTACAATAAAAATATCTCATTGAATAGCAGCCACAGGTTGACACATTTTAAGTACAAGCAGAGATATTATTACATTGAATAGGCAAGTAATATATGTATTCTGCGCTGTTGGAATACTGTTGTCACCAAATAATCACTAGCCTCTCCTGCTGCATTATATCTCTTATAGCTCATGATGTGACAGGCACTGTGTAGGGCCCATGGAGCGATCGCAATCTGGATTTCATAAAAAATTTAAATCCTCCCCCCCATATTTGCATGTGTCACTGGTACCGGGCCACTAGATGATGCATATCATGATAAAATTGGAGGTTATCATATTTTGGGCTGTAGACATATGTAAAAACTAAACTCTGCTATTCTAAGAGAGCTTTTAATATTGCAAATCTACCACCTGGATTTATGATAGTGTCTTGAACTTTCAGTCCGCACTCTCTTCTTACCCATATCAGGACAACCCTAGCATGTGCACTGAACGGCGCAGAGCATATAATGCGGTGTTCGGGGTTGCATGCGTCTCATGAAAGAAAGCTATGTCTACGGTGGTTCTCTTCAATTAAGCCGTGTTGGACTTGGCCCTCTCTGCAAGGTCACCCCTAAACATTTTTCCTTCACCCTCCTATATTTCTGAATTTTTTGTTGTTGGATTCTGTGCATTTTACCACTGACAACCAGTGCTAAAAAGTTTGTGAGGACTCCCTATAATATGGTAAAATTGGCTTCCACATAATTGGAATATTTCATTTACTTACAAGTCCCTGGTAAAATGGTGTTCCATGTACCCAGGGTCTGTAAATTAAATGCTACTAGTGGGCCTGCAACACGTATTATGCTACTCACTTAAGTAGCCCTTTAAAACAACACCCCATGTCTCTCATTGCAACCTGAGTGCAGTTTCAAACTGCCAATTCGACTTGGTAAAATCACTCCCTTACCAATCCTTAAAATTCCTTTTTATTACATATAAGTGACCCCTAAGGTAGAAACTAGGCAGCTTAAAGCTAAGGGTGCATTGTCGTTAAAAGGTTGGACATGTACTTTTAACTTTTACATGTTCTGGTAGTGAAAAACTCCTAAATTCATTTTTCACTACTGTGAGGCCTACCTCTCCCATAGGATTACATTGGGTTGCCTTGTTACATTTAAAAAGTGCAAACGTTTGATTGGGAGCAGGTAAAGATTTCATGTGTCTGAGAAATTGTAATTTAAAACCCTCTTTAATGGTAAAGTCGGATTTTAAGTAGCAATTTTAAAAATGCCACTTTTAGAAAGTTGTCATTTCCTGCCCTGACGATTTGGTGTCTGCAGCCTGTTCCTGAGTCACATGACTGGGTGTAGTCGGCAGTTGGACTTTGTTTATTCCTCCTAGACAGCCACATAATAGAGGGATTAGGTGTGCTTGGATGGGCCATCGGTGGCAGGATGGGGGCGTGGGGCTGGGCACATTTGTCACCACTGCATTGTTCATGCATCCATGAAACTTCAGGAATTTCACAGGGAATTCTCTAGAAACTTCTCCTACTTCAAAGAAAGCACTAGGTATAAAAATAGTTAACTTTCTGGACCTGCGTAAGGACTCTCAGAGGACTGTCTTCGGCTGTGGCCTGATGTGTACTTCAGAAGATTGCTTTGCTACACCTGAAAGAACTGCTTTGTTGCCTGACTCCTTTCCTGAACTCTCATAGGGTCTCCCTGCTGATTGAGCCCTATTCTACTGCTCGAACCCAACGACTCCAAGGGCGAGTTGGCTGGCCTCCTGATCAGACACTCAGGGACAGAAAAGGCTCCGACCATCTTGAACCCGGACATGGACCCAGCCTGAATGAGTCCTGATCCCTGTGGTAGTGCCCTACAGTCCTAAACCCTAGGTGGTGGTATTTAAAGGTGCCCAGATTGCCCAAATCCAAAACTTGGAACTTTTGTGCTAAACTCTGCTCTGAGTACAGAGTGAAGACCAGGACCAACCTGCTCATCTATCCACCCAAGGCGCATCGCTGGTTGGCCTGACTTCACGGCATCTCCCGCTACATTCTTCTATACAGCAGCAAATCGTGTTCAGTGGTCCTTCATCAAATGGGTATCCAGCCTCGCGAACTCTCATTTGTCTACAGCCTCAAGCCTCATCCCACTGGAGAATTTTGACTTGCAAAAAAGAGACTAAGTCTAAACATAGAAATGTTTACCACAACTTCGTCCAGCGGCTCCCCGACAATGACACCTCCTCCTCGGACACTGTCTGCAGACTTGTCCAGCTGAACTTCTACCTTCTCAGAGACTTTTTCTTTAAATTTCTTCTAAGTCTAAAGGTAAGCACCGACCCGGCCCAATCCACTTTTTGTATGCGTGTCAGGCTCCATCATGGGTGGCCATATTTTTGACTTTGACAAGGTCTTGCATGACTAGATGTTAGCGGTTGGCGCTTTGATCTTTTCGGTGCTAGTTTTTACCTAAAACGTTGAAAAAATCATAACGCTTGTTCTACTGATTGGATGTTTGTCATTTTGGTGTCAAATAATTTATTATTATTTGCTCTGTTTTTCTAAATTGGTGTGGGACTTTTCTTGTGCTATGTATTTACTTTATCACTGTTTGTGTGCTGCATAAATACTTTACACATTGCCTCTAAGTTAAGCCTGACTGATTTTGTGCTAAGCTACCAGAGGATTAAGCATAGGTTAATTTAGTGATTTTTGTGGTTCACCCTGACAGAGATTGCAACTGTTGCTTGAGCAGGGTTAACACCCCGCTCAACCAACAACACAAGCTGCAATCCTTATCAGTTTTCTATGATCATTTAGTCCTTGGATGTTTCAAGTGATCTGTCGTAGGATGGGTTTTTGGAGTTAGAGTCAAGGACATAGTCTCTAAACTGCTCTATCCTATGTGTTTGCCTAACATGTTCCCGCCTGTCAACTAAAGACTGCACATGTCCAGTACCTCCTGATTTCGAGCATGTATTTCAATGTTTACTCCTGGCACCCCTCTCCCACATCACTTTTACAAACTTTCAGTGAAATTGCAACCTCCCTCCTACCTTCCAATCCCATTTCTTAAAACTACAATTCTGAACCATTGTGGAACACATGCAGGGGACACATGCAGCTTAGACAGTGCTGGCTGTATTTCGGGTTAGTAGTTAACCAGCCCAAGGGTCAACATTGTTTATTAAGAAATTGCATGAGGTAACTTGGCTAGATGTGATGCCCGAGCCCTCACATTACACATACTTGCAACAGCTGCAGGCTTGCAATCTATTATTTCAACATTAGATCTACAATTTTACACATTACACTTGATGCTTGAGGCCGAATAAATCATACACTCCTGTCAAGCTTATATGGCTAGTTTATTTTGTGTGCTAAGAGTTTGCAGTATATACCATAGGATAACATTGGGATTTCCTTATTACATTTTATAAGTGTACTTTCCAAATGGAAAGATATGACAGATTCAAGTTTGGTGTCTCTGGAATCCTAATTTAAAATCCTAATTATGGTGAAGTCGGATTTAAAATTACAATTCTGAAAATGCCACTTTTAGAAAGTTGGCATTTTCTTGCTTTAGCCATTTGGTGCCTGTAGTCCGACTCTGATCACATGACTTAGTGTAGTTGGCAGTTGGGCTTTGTGTATTTCTCCTAGAGAGCCAAACACAATGGGAGCTTGGGTGTGTCTCAATGGACCATCACTGGCAGAATGGGAGGGAGGAGCTGGACACAGACTCACACCTGAATAGTCTGTGTCCTGTCCACACACAAAGGCCTGCATAACTCCCTGTAGTGAGACTGGAGCCACGGCAGAAGATCCTCTGTGCACTTCTAGGCATGTCTTCGAAGTCTCCCCTTCAAAGGGGACTCAGGGTAAAAGTACTGGACCTCAGACACCACCACTTCAGTATACTTCCGACCAGTGGGTACTCTGCCAGGTAGGACTGCCACTCTGCTGGACTGCACTCTGCTAGACTCCTGCTTTGCTGTGCGGATCTGCTGCCCTCTTGCCTGGGTGAGAAGGACTGGACCTGCATCCCTTGATCCCAGAACCCACAGTGACTCCGAGGACTAGTTGGCTGGCCTTCTGATCTGAAGCATTAGGGGCATAACTGGTTTCCAACCCCTGCACATGGACTCTGCCATTTGTGACTCTACCCTGCCAAGTGGTGCCACCCCAGTCCTGGACACTTGGAAGTGGGCCTAAGGTGCTTGCCAGTGGAACCGACACTTCTTCTCTGCTGAGTGGCGCATCTCCGAGCAGAACCGACGCAACGCTGCTGCTGCGTGGATTGGACCTGTCGCAAAAGACTTGCATTGCCTCCAGCACCTTGGGATCAATGCATCATTCTCATAACTGCTAGTGGGCAACACTTTTTCTAGCGCAAGCTTCTCGCATCCCTCGCCGACAGCAGCCTCAATGATGCTGCCGAAACTCCACATCACAGCCTTTCCTCTCATCAGAACTGACGGCTTACTTCGTATCACAAGCCCAGTCAACAGGATCCTCGATGTTGATGCATCAGGACCTCACACCGCAGCCATGCCACATCTCGGAACCGACGCATTACCTCGCCTGCGAGACGCATCTTCGACATGGATCCAAGAAACGCTCCGCAGCCATATTTTGAGGTACTCTGTTCAGCGGGCCTAACTGGTTCACTGTACCATCCCCGCTCCATTGCAGTTGGCCTGAACTTTGTCCCAGTCCAGCATGTCCAGATATCTCCAATAGCTCTTTGTGCTCTTTGGTGCTATTTTTCACTAAAAACCTAAAAAATCAATATCTCTGAGTCTACCAATTGGATTTTTGATGTGTTGGTCTTGTTTTATTTATTGAAGTCAAACATATTCTTCTAGTTTGGTGTGGGATTTTTTTAATGTGGTGTTTTCAATGTTATACTGTTTGAAGTGTTGTGCAAATACTTTACATACAGCCGCTAAGTTAAGCCTGACTGCTCTGTGCCAAGCTACCAAGGTTAATTTAGGGTTTGCCTGCCTCTTACCCTGACTAGGATTGTGGTTGCTGCTTGACCAGGGCTCATACCCCATTCAACCAATAACCCAATTTCTAACATTCGTGATTTAATGGAAGAATGAGTTAATGAACTTGGAGAGAGCATTAAGTGAGTACCTAAGTATATGAGAGAGTGAATGGTTCTAAAGTTCTGTATACCCCCACCCAAAAGCTGCAAATTCTTTGCTGGAACATTTCCGGTTTCCTTTTTGCATTTTGTCATTTTTTCAAATAATTTTTTCTGGAAGGAATCCGTTTCTTCTGCCTTTAATATTTTTTAGTTTTTTCATCACAATCCATTGTGAGGCAGTTTTTCTTTACAGCATTTAAATAACTTAACGTAATCCAGCACGAACAACCAGCAAGTTGTTCCATTACAGGCGGCCATCTTTAATATCCAACGCTCTAGCCTTTTACCTACACAACGGCGCTTAAGCCACATTCCTCCTCCCTGTCAAATACAGAATGTTTTTCTTCAGCCCTCCGACATCGTCAATGTCATGGGCAGGCCATTGGCAGGTAGCAAGGGAGTAGCTTTGATAAAGTGAGTACGAGACCCCCTTGTATGCGATCGAAGCTTTCTTTGACCACTGCTGTATATATCTATATATATATATATATATATATATATATATATACTTTCTTTCTAACTTGTTTCAGGGTCTGACTACAAGCGTCCCTTCCCCCGTTGAGCTCATAAGGCCAAATTTTTTAGCTGTACAATGTACGTTTTCTTTTTTCACTATACTTGACTGATGTCACCTGATATAGATATTTATAGCTAACTTCATGAGTATCGGTAGCAAAGTTTTTCACGGTCATTTAATGATACAGTAAATGCAATACCCAGCCTAAAGGTGCAAACATTTCTTTCCTGAACTAAAAATCTCTTCTAAGAACTAATAAGAACTAATAATAACGGCAGACAGGATCTCTCTAGATCCACACTAGGGCATATATTTTTTTGCACTATTGGTGATGTGTTTGAAAGTTTTTATAAATTCTATATATTGTTACTAGACAGTATAATCTTTCTCTTGTATCTTTCCAGATCTAAAAAAATAACATTACCAATTTGGTATCATATTACATATTCATTTTGCCTTGATATCTATCAAGAAGACCAAGTTTTTGAGTCGCTCAGAACTAGGAGTGGTTACAGGGATCATCTTTGTGGTCCTGACGAAAAGCCTTGGGGTAAAGGTTTGAAACATGTAGACCTTAAGATACACACACATTAACGTATGTCTCTCAATTTCTCCATTTTAACCATACCAGAAAGAGGTCCAAATAAAACTTTTGTTCCTACTTAGCCAGGTATTTTTAACTCTAGACAAGACCCTCCACTCTTATACCAAAGTATTTGACTTAAAGTGCTCCCATGTCTCCGTGGGTCATAGCACGTCCCGTTCCGCAGCAGGACGGGAAGAACCCGTTGATGAAGCATGCCACCAAGGGGAATCTTGGTGGGTGAGGGTTATTTTAAGAAAACTTTTTGTTTTCCTTACTAGAGTGGAAAGATAGTCCAAACAGCACAGATGGACTCTCAAGGAAATGTTTACACCATGATTATAGAAGGCAGTCCATCTTGTTAATGCGCCGTGCGCTGCAGAGTAACTATGTTAAAATTACACCTTTTAAGGAAAACTCATATTTTGTTTAATGAACATCCTTACAAGAAGCTGTAATGTTGTTTATCTGCTCTAAGGGGTCAAGAGGAGGAGGAGAGGGCGGGAGGGAAGACACAATGAAATACAGCACCGAAGCTCAACACCAGCAGAAAGGAATGAAGGCAAGCATGTGGGCACCATTAAAGAATGCTGCGCTTTTAAACACAGCAAATTAATATGTACAAATAGACATGTGTGCCGGTCTTGAGGAATCCCTCCGTACCACAAAGGCACATGGATGTTGATGCCTGCTTTGGACCTGTGGGCACCGGAGAGTGCACAAAGAACACAGGAGCCCGCAAGGAGGTCCCTGCTTGTGCCCTGGGGGAATGGTAGAGTTCGCGCTCAATTGGAGCGTGAAACTGACCCAGGCAGAGAGCAAAGCAGTTGAGACAGAAAAAAGAAAAGGGTGAGGTGGAGAGAGAGGGGTGTGAATCAGAAAGTGGGAGGAGGGGCGAGGCAATGAAAAGTAATTTGAAGCAGAGAGCAAAAAAAGGCACGCACATAGCCACTGAAAACATGGTGAAAAAAAGTCCCTAAGCAGATCATTCTGAAGTGCAAGTGCTGTAGGCTCGACCTAAAAATTGGGGTCAGTAGTGATGGAGAGTCAACCACATGTAAAGTGATTTTTTTTTATGGAGTATAAATTTCTAACCTGGGTCATCGCTGCTTGGTGGCTTGTGGGGCATTTTTAAACTGTTTGGGCTTTTAGCTACCAGAATGTGGCATGCTGGGACTTGTAGTTTCAAGCTTCCCATTATGGCTCTAGTTCTTCAGGTTCCAGAATGCAAAGTTTTGTTGTCTAAAGTGCTAGGACTGGGTAAAGGTGTGACATATACAAGGCGCTCCTTGAGCTGGGGAAACAGAGATGAGTATTAGAACACACCTTAATTGTGGCGCATGATATAATGCACATGCCAACCTCTTTGACATCACTTCTGTGCGATTGCGGTCAATTGGCATGCAAACAAAAATGACCACACAGTGATGCAGTTGTTAGCATTTCTTATCTAGATATTTTTGCTGCAAAATATTCAAAGGTAGCGTGATAGTGTTAAAAGAAGCACTAACATATTGGTGCAGGTGAACTCAGTGATTGTTGTTAAGGCTCATATCTCCTGAGATAGGGTTGTGTTCATGCCTCATTTAAACTCTGTGGTCCCTCAGGGAGGTTTAGCACCCTGCAGACAAGTTGCCTGCACGTTACAGCGGAAGTCATGGTTGATGTGGTGTGTTTGCAAATGTCAGGCGTGACTGTCTGCACCCATTACACCGCCGTACCATGCGCCCTCTTGTCACAACCACGTCACTGCCCCCAACACACACTGACATACACGCCCATCCAGGGCTCCAACATTCTACGGTACCCCTTTCTGTCATACAGCTGCGCACATAGGAGGGTTCATTTTCCAGCCCCCCTCACACAGAGATGGGATTTAGGACAAGGTGGCTTGTTTCACTGGTCTTGCACAATTAGGTCCTCTGTAGCCTCACTGACCCATTTTCCCTCCTGTAGCCCACCCTCGCCTCTCCAGTCTCCTTTGAGTTTTTTTCTGCACTTCCTGCTCTGAACCAAAGGTTGACCTGTGCCAGCCCACACTGTGATATTAGCAGTATTATTATCTGCAGCTGGCTGGCCAATCAGCGCGAGAGGGAAGTGGTGACATCATGGACTAGGGAACAGTAAGGAGGCAGTGATTTGATTTGATTTAACTATTTGTAAAGCGCATCCGTCACTCCGAAGGGAGCATCCTGGCGCTTTACAGAAGAAGCAAAGGCAATTGAGTAGGTATGAGAAATGATCCCGTTATACCAGTGAGGAGCAGAATGCATCCGTGACACCGAATATCCAAGTTTTCAGTGATCTTCTGAATAGGGTCTCTGATTCTATCGACCTTAGATGTGCGGGCATGAGATTCCATGCTCTTGTTCCCAAGACCGCAAGGGATTTTCCTCCTTTGGTTTTATTCCTAAAGGTGGGAGGCTTAAGAAGGTTTGCTGTAGACTAGGATCTGAGAGTCCTGGCAGTGATATAATGAGTGAATTTGGCTGCCAGGTATTTGGGTCCATAGTCTCTAAAGGCTCTAAAGGTGATTACCAAGATCTTGAATAAAATTATTTTTGTATGGGCAGCTAATGCAGATTTTTAAGAGCTGAAGTAGCTGATGATTGACAAAACATTTTCAGCACCAAACGGGCCACTGCATTCTGTCCGATCTGCAGCTTTTTTACTACTTGTTTGTTGGTTCCTGTGAAAAGGCTATTGCAGTAATCTGATCTAGAAAGGATCAGTGCTACTGCCACTGTCTTCTTTGCAGAGTAGGGAATATAGTCAAAGAACTTTTTTAGGGTTTTATGAGGTTGAAACACATTGCTGAGACATCCGCACTGCTGATGCTAGGTTTGGAGGTTGGAAGCCAGGCTCTGGCCAGAATGGGGGGCCTGCGGGTGGACTGAGCCAGAAAGGGGGCTCTCGAGCACGCTCACTGGGACTACAGAGGGGCATGGATGGTGCAGTAATGTAACGGATGCTGGCAGGTAAATGTGTGCCTTCTAAGCAGCCATACTATCACTGTTGGTGAAGCAGAGAGTAAAAAAAAGGCAAGCACGTAGCCACTGAAAACATGCTGAAAAAAAGTCTCTAAGCAGAAAGTAAAAAGCGGAAGCAGATAAGTCCTGGGGCAATACTCCAGAGCCCACAAAGTACATACAACAAATTATTCTGCATCGCAAGTGCTGTAGCCTCAACCTAAAAAGAAATGTAACACTGCACTGGGAGAAGTCACGCTCTCACAGCATGTCAACCAGGCCTGGACGTAGTGTGCGGAGTTTTGCTACGTGGAACTCCATGAAGTTACAAAAAAACTCTGCGAAGTTCCGCGAGTGGCGGAGTGCAGTGCGAACTGCAGTTTGCGATCGCGAACTTACTGTTCGCGATCGCAAGCGGGGAAAAAACTCTGCTGCACATCGCGAAGCGGAGTTTTCTGCACTTCGCGAGCTCCGCGGAGTGCGGTGTACAGAAAACTCCGCAAACTCCACGAACGGAGCGAAGTTCACCGCCCACCTTGCTTGCAAAGTGCCTCTCATTTGAAAAGTAGTATTGAAAACGCATTCTGAAAGTGCTTTCCAAAGCTGCAGGTTTTCTAGTGTTAAGGCCACAAAGTTAACATTAAGAAGGAAATAGACATTTTCCAAACAAAGAAAACATAGTAAAACGATATATGTAGAACATAAAGGCATGTCCCATTCAAACTGTACTGTGTGAAAGCACGCATTGGTAGCCTCCCTTGTAATAAGCCGTCGTTCTACAGTGGTGAACTTTCCTTTGTGTATGTGAAGCCAGTGCTGGCTTTAGCGCTGGAGGCGCCCAGTGCAACAGTCATTTTTGGTTCCCCCATGGCCTCCTCCTCGGATTCCCTCATAACCACCGGACCTATCCTAGGTCAGCGCCCACTGCAGCTGCACTGGTCCTGCATGAAGCATACAAATAGCCTAAATTCCCTAAAGCCGGCCCTGCGTGAAGCTTTACAACCGGAACTCATGCCCTTTCAAGCAGGCGCGGCCCGTGGTAGGAGTGCCGGTCGGGCGGTGACGTGGGGCGGGGGAGGGGCAGGGTGGGGGGTAGTAAACTACGGTTTAAGGCCGAATACAGGTAAGTGAACATTTAAATAAATAAAACGAATTTCGTTGCGCTCACTGCATCGCATTTGGCGATGCAGCGCTCACAACGAAATTCGTTTTATTTATTTAAATGGTCACTTACCTGTATTCGGCCTTAATCCGTAGTTTACTACCCCCACCCTGCCCCTCCCCCCCCCCACGTCACCGCCCGACCGGCACTCCTACCACGGGCCGTGCCTGCCTTCAAGCCTCACATGCCTTAGCCTGCCATAACCCAAGCTACCATTCAAACTTTCACTTATGCTTTACAAAGTGTAATTTTGCATGTTGTTAATAAAGAAGCTGCTCTGACAGTAAGCGCCATAAAGAGGTGTGGCCTAACGTCAGAGATTCTGACTTTGGAACTGGGGAAACCATGTCTAAGTGCTGGCCCGGGTCAACCTCCTGTGATTCTTTGCAAATCGCTTGAGCTCCTGTTCGTAAGAAAAAGCAATGAATGTGACCTCGCGTAATGTAACCTGCTCCGTCCACCGAAATAACACAACGATGCTCTGTGAGAACACCTTGGTATCTCGGTATTAAGGTGCAGGCGGAGTTAGTAAAGGAACAAAATGCTGTCACTCAAATTTAAGAGAACCAACAACTGAACTGGGTGGAGGCATTTCCCTATTCTGTATGTAGCGGTGGATGGAAGTAAACTGAATGGCACAACACAGACCAATGAATTTTTTAAGATTTTTTCTTTTTTAAAACCAAAGTGTCTTGGCTAATGTAAGACCTACAAAGGGGCCCTAGTGAGATCTACCACAATACAATAATAGGTACAATTTGCAATTTTCTTCCATTTTACAGACATAAAAATTGCTTTTTTTCATTTTCCTTTGTACAGGGCACAGTCCCATTGTCTTGTGGACACGTTTGGATACCTAATTTGTATTGTGTGTATCTGAATGCTTACCCTTGGTATGATTTGTGATCACTGTTACTACATTAAGATAATGCTGTTAGTTTGTTGTAACTGGCATATAGTCTTATGCATCAATATGGAAATATGTTGTGGTTATTTTCATCAATTTCAAAGAGTACTGCAGCACAGAAATTCCTTCTGTGATTGACCCCTAAGTATGCCATCCACAGGGTGGGGCATCTGGCTTTTTAGGCCTGGTGTTAGCCAAGACCTTTTAATTTACTTATAAAAATTGGCTCTCAACCACCTCGCTATATCCATTGGTCTGTTCTTGTGTCATTTACGTTTTGCTTCTGCCCACTATAGCGTACAGAATGGGCAGTAGGTCAGCCTACTTCAGCCCTTGTGCTCCTTTTGCACGGAGCACAAGGAAGTTCCATTAAGTGCCAGTTTTTTCGTTTCTGCTTCATTATTTCTTTAGTGTTGCCTTTGTTTGTAGAGGATGATATGACAACAGGATGCTTTCTACCAGATGAGAGCACGGGGGACATTCCAGGTTTATCAGTTTCTGTCTCCTGCCAATGCATTCATTTGTTTACTTGACCGCTGCTTTTTCACATCATACCAGCAACTCACATAAACTCAGAATATAAGCTCATGAGGGTGTCTATCTTTGCAACCCTCCCTCTCTGATATTCCTTCTTTCTTTCCTCTTTCTTGTTGTTGTTGTTACAGAGTTTTATATAGCGAAAACTTGACCCGAAGGTATCGGGTATCAGAGCGCTTTACATAGCACAAGTTGCATTACATTATGACACATTCATTTTTTTTTTGTTAGGCACGGGGAGATTAAGTGATTTGCCCAGAATCACAGGATGTTCAGCGTCATTGTCGAGACTCGAACCCAGTTCCCCAGATTCGAAGTCGACCGCCTTAGCCCTTAGGCCAACTCCTCTCCCCGTTGCATTCTTTCCTTCTTCCCTTCCTGTGCCCTTCTAGCCTTTGTCTTTCTTGCCTTCTTTCCATCTTGCCTTCCTCCTTCTTGCCTCTGTTTTCCTTCATTCCCTTTTTTTTCTTCCTGCCCTCCTTCTTGCCCTCCTCTTTTCTTCTTTCTCTCCTCTTTCTTTCCTTCTTTCTCTATTCTTTCTTTTCTTCTTGCCTTCCTCTTTCTTTCCTTCTTGCCTTCCCCTTTCTTTCCTTCATGCCTTTGTCTCTATTGTCTTCCTCATTCCTTTTATTCCGTCCTTCTTACCTTACTCTTTCTTTCTTTCTTGCCTTCTTACTTCTTGCCTTCCTCCTTCATTTCCATCCTTTCTTCTTGCCTTCCTCTAATTTTCTTTCTTTCTTTCTTGCAAAAAATCAAGAGGCTCTCAGCCAGTGCCAGACCTCAAGGGCAATGTGTCAGCCCACTTCAGCCATTGGCAGACTTCACTATGAGTTACAGCTTGCAGCCCTTTCACAAGGAGAACACAACACACAATGTAGTTCCGTTTAGGGCCAAGGAGTAGTATGGCAATGTGTACGTTTTTTAGGCAAAAACAACATTTGTGCCTTTAGCCAATGTTTCTGTTTAGATTGATAAGGGCCTAGCAGTTCCCCAAACAATAAAGTGTTGCAAAAACCATAACAAAACGAAACAAGAATTGCCAAAAGGTTGACGGCCAACACCAGACCTATTGGCTTTGGCAATGCTTGTTGTTCTTAATGCGGTTCGATTTAAAAAGTAATAATTTAGATAACACATACGAAGTTCACCTTTTAAGGTCCATTTAAGTAATAGTTGAAATAAAAGTCATTTTTCCAGGGGCGTATGCCAGATAAATCCCATAGTAGCCAATAACATAGATGGGGCTAATAACAAAGCATGATGTCTCCAGGTTGGTCCTATTGTTGCTTCCCTTCGTTCAAATTGACATAACGCTACTTCTAGACGAAGCTGCATTTGCAAGTTGATGTCTTGAACCATCTTGCTCACAGCAATAAGCATCAGTGTAAACGCTTTTGACCCATACATTTTTTTAAAAAGGGGTAAGAAACTTCATGCTGAGGGGTCCATCTGTATACAACCTGGTGCCCCTAGGCGCACTTGCATGTCACTATGCCAAACTGTAATGACCAATGTTTAAACATAAGTTTGTTGCCTGTGAGAGACATGAATGTATATGGCTTATTTTCTTTGACCTTTTTTATTATATCTCCAACTAGTATGCCCAAGGCTCTCATTGCACCTCTTTCTGGAAAAAGAGAATGCATCCTTTTTAATTTATTAGGCTTTTCGGGCTCAGTTAACACGAGAGAGGCATTGGCATTTAAGCTGAATGAGTCTCTGAGTGAAGGTTTATAAAATCTACTGATTATAGATAACTTATCACCGCTGAATGAACTATGCCTAAAAGTACTTGACCAGTTCTAGCCGTGTGGCTTATTCAGTGACAGGTTTGTTTTTCAGTTGTATAAGGGATATTTTTAGTGCTATCTTGAGAAAATGGTGAAGCCAATAGACAAATATTTGCAATTAGATCTTTGATCTATGTACTCAGCCAGTTGCTACTATTGCAACAAATTAAGTTAAAAAGGTGTGAGACAGGTGAATTGCAATGGAACGATCTGGTACTGATTATTAACCAAAATCTTGTGCCCCATCACTTCTATCAGAATTCATTTGACATGGAATAGCACCTTCTCTAGGCCCAGCATTACTGCAAAGTAAGCACAAGAGACTAAGCTCTTGAGGTTGGGGCAGTTGGTAAATAGATCTCCTAATCACTATCTCTTCACCATGTACGGTATTATATGATCTAGAAGAGCTCGGCATCCCCAGCAGATCTATAGACGTATATAATCGAGTGATAAAAAGAGTTTTGTGAAATAAACTCAATGTTGTCCCAGCACGACAAAGCCTTCAGGTAAACATGTGTTTCATTGATAAATAAATAAATCTCATATACAAGAGGAGGTGCCTTGATGATTCTTGTATTTCATTCATTGAAATGGTCTCTGCTTGGCTTCGAGAGTGTCCATCAACCATTAATTTATGTTATACTTTTGTATTGATAAATTTGTTGATTTGAGTAAGCCACGTAGAGGACCACTGGAATTTTAACAAGGAAGATCCCTTTGCTCAGGAGAGGGAAGGAGGTAGGGACTGGGTGACATGAGTGCAAGGAGGTTTAAGAGAGGCCGAGGGAAGCTTAATGATTGACAGATGTACTGTATACAGTGAGGAGCAGTTGCTTTTTTCGTTATTAATCTCCAAACAGCATTCGGTTCTATCAATGGGCCCTTTGTGAAAGTAAATGTGTGGTATGGGGATAACAAACTCTTTCCTACAGGTTATCAAGGAATATTATACATCAAAAATAGCAAGAGTTTGAAATGGCAAAGGAGGAGAGTTGACAGATTGTTTACCTATTCACTTGGGGTGACGCAGAAATGTTTCCTTGCACCATACTGTTTAAGCTGTAGAAATGATCAAAATATGTTCAAGCAAGGTTTGAAACCAGATATTCCAGTGTTAAATGGTGATCCACTACACTTGCTGCTGTTTGAGGAACGCCCTGTCCTCCAGGCCAGGACGCTGCATTCATTTTTTGAAGGGTATGTCTGTCTAATATAGAGCAAATTTGTTGATAACTAAGTAACTCCTGATTGATTCAGGGAAAATAAATTGCTCTAAAGTGTTCCTAATTAACGGTCCATATTTTCTCGAATGCCAGTGTAAAGCCCAGTCTATTTAGAATGATATACTGATGGAACAAGGTATTGGAAGCATGTTTCGTAGTCAGCCATCTTAAAAAAGAAACAAAAAATTGTGTTAGGGAAAGAAAAAATATATAACGTGACAGATTCATTATTTTTTCAGGAGAAACTATGTTATATGGAGAAAGACAGACGTCTTTAAAGCATACAAACCAAAATATTGTGAGGAGCTATGAATCATGATGGATTGAATGGATTAAAGTACTAGTAGAGAAGAAGTACAGAAAAGGCTATTAAAATGGGATGTTAGAGAGGCAAGATGGCGTTCGAGTAAGTTCATCACTTGAGCCGCTCCCGCAACTGGAAGGGGAAAAAGCTGGAGACTGTCAAGAAGGCACCTCAGAAGGCTTCCTGTGAAGTGGAAGGGTGTCAGCCACTTATTACTAAATTATTTAATACTACTGGAGCGGGCCTCAGCTGATTAATGGACAGGAGAGGGGAGAAGGAATGCAACAGATAAATAATTCTAAAGCCGATTGTGAGACATTCAATCCTGCTGTTGAAGCTGAGCTTGATTCATTGTTAAAATCTAATATAGAACCTGCTTCGGAGGTTTCATGTGAGGGAAAAGAATAGGCTCTCCATCCAGGCTCCTTGAATGGGGAGAAAGTGGGTGAATCAAGCAATCTAACAATTAAAGTGGTGGTGCCTCATGCGAATAGAGACACCAAGGATAAAACAGTAAGCACCCCTCAAAACCGTGCTATGCCCCTTGATGTGACTGAGAAATGTTATTCTACGACAGATGAGTCAGAAATCTCGGATGCTAGTATATCAGCGTCTAGTGTGGAGGGGTGCAATTGGAATAGCAGCTCTGGGCCAGAAGACCTAATAAACCTTCAGTCGCAAAGAAAATCTCTGTCTAAAAGAGGGAGAAAGAAAGAAAAGAGCTTATGGGAAACGTTGGATAGAGGCAGCACGGGGATTTGAAGTGGGATTATTCGGCCACACAGCTTGCTGCCTCGAAGGAGAGAGTGGGCAAATTTGGAGGAGATCTGGCAGGCTCTGCCATGGCAAACATCGGGAGGACATTAGAGACAGGAAACCAGAGAGACCCCTCTCTTGCAATGGTCTTGCAGTCTATCAAAAGTTTCCAGGAGGAGGTTAAAAGTGACAATCGCAGAGCTCGGCTCCCTGCTAAAAAACTGCAGGGTGCCGTTAGGAAAGTGGGCAGAACCTGCTCTGACATTGCTGAAAGAATAGCCGCTGTTGAGACTCAGACAGAGAGCCTTGAAACAGAAGGGGTGGCTTTAAAAACTCAGGGTGTAGCTCACGAGGGGTCTGTCAAAGACATGATGTGGAAAATCAAAGATCAAGAAAACGGGCAACGTCGTAACAATCTACGCTTCCTGGGGGTTCCAGAAGGAGCTGAAGGGAACAATGCCAGAAAATATATGGTTTCCCTTTTAAGAGGCACCTTTCCTGAGTTAAATACATGGGACTGGGATAAGGGAATCCAGCGGGCCCACAGGTTTCCTTTAATGCTGCCTAAACGCTCTCCTAAAATTCCAGATCGGCCACGGGCAATGCTGGTCTATTTTGGAAATGTTCTGCTCTGCAAGCCGTTTATGATCTGGCGGCTAAAAAAGAGCATGATGGAGTGATTTTCTTTACTAGACCAGATTTTGCCCATGCTATCGTAGATCGGAGGTGGCGGTTTAGGCAGCTTTTCGCTCCATTCCAACAGCTGGGGGCAGAAGTATATCTTCAGAATCCAGCTCGACTGAAGATTGTCTTTAGGGGGGAAACACGCAGCTTTACCTCAAAAATTCAGGCTCAAATCTATTTAAAGGATATTACTAGCCGACCTGAGAATGGGGTCTGATGAATTATAATATGTCATAATATGCTAAATGCTATATGACTATCGTGTCATTACTTTTTTGTGTTCACTTTGATGGGTGGTAATTCAGCAATTAATTAGTCTTATTTTTGGGGTGGCTGGAGGGAAATGTTAGGGGAGTGGCGGGGATGGGATTATTTCGGATGACATCACCATGTCTCTTGGTGAGCTTGGCTGCCTTAGTTATTGGTGGTGGGGGGATGGTGGGTTTAAAGAGGGGGGCGCGTCCAGGCTGGTGGGAGAGGTCTATTATATACATTTTTCCCTTTTTTTTCTTTTCCCCCTTTTTTTTCTCAGTACCCATGGTCCAAGAAAACATTAGGATTTTTTTTTTAAGGAATGGGTGAACTACGTATAGCCACTATTAATATCAGTGGCCTTAATGATCCCAAAAAAAGGCGGAACACTGCGGTAGGATTACAATTGCTAAATGCAGATATTGTGTGTATCAAGGAGACTCATATAGAAGATGCCCAACTATATCTTTTGAACTCAATGGGTTATAGACTGGTTGGGGGAATAACGCAGAGCACCCGGACACATGGGGTGGCTATCTTGGCACGTAATACTAATCTACAATTCACTCGCATATTAGCTGGTAAACTTGGTCGATGTGTCATAACTGAATGTTTGGGATGCACTGGTGAAACCTTTACGATATGTTCAATCTATGGCAGTATTTTGGATGATCCAGAAGTATTTGAGCAGATGACAAGAGAACATTCACCTTGTCCTCTCCCAGTCATTCTCTGTGGGGATTTTAATATTAATATACCAGCTAACAGGGCGTTGAACTCCGAAGTAGATTGGATATATACTGGGAGGAAACCAAAGCTGTTTCGTGCCCTGAGGGCATTATGTAAGGATCACAGGTTAAGTGATGTATGGAATTGGCAAAAGCCATTGGATCCTGGATATACTTTTTTTTTTTACACCACATAATGTTCATGCCCGATTGGATTATGTGCTTGTTTCCCATTCTGTGCTTCATGAGTGTTCAATAGAGAAAGCTCTGCATATACTTTCAGACCATAATCCTTTTATGGTTGAAATTAAGGGAAGGTTTTAAGCCCAAGGAAAAATCTTGGAGTTTTGAGCGAGCTTTATTATTCAATGAGGAATATTGTAACTGTATGCGGAGATGGATCCCGATTTTTCTAAAAGATAATTTAAGGAACACAGGAATAGATATTGTACGGGATACATTGAAAGCCGGTATACATGGGGAAACCTTTAGATTTTCTCTGAACCTCAATAAGGAAAAACCGACAGCTAGTATGCCATTTGCAAGCTGGGTTGGCTCAAGCAGAAGAGGATCTGGTCAGGGCTCTGCAACAGGGGGGAGATCTGGAGGAGGCCCAGGCAAAGGTGGCATTGTCTAAATCTTCTTTTTTGGGGATTATGTCTAGAAGGGCTGCCGATAAACTCCTTGTTTGGATGAAAAATCGTACGAATGCAGTGAGCGGATCGGACACCATTTGGCTATGCGAGCTAGGCAAAGGAGCACGCAAAACCTAATCCGTTAGATTCATCTAAGGGGCTAACTACAGATTCAGATGATATCAGACAGTCATTCCATCAATATTATCAAAACCTGTATCGGGATGATTTAAAGGGGAATCTTAGATATATTAAAGAATATTTGGATTCAACCCCTGGTAAACAGTTCTCCTTAGATCAACAGCAGCAGTTAGAAGATCCACCACAATGGATAGAGATTTTATTAAGCATGAATAGCCTCCCTAGTGGCAAAGTTACTGCCATGGACAGTATACCGGTTGAATTTTACAGGATATTTGCTCAACAACTTAAGGACTGTAGGACTCAATTGTTCGTCCATGTGTTTAAGGGGGGCAGGCCTCCGAGCTCCTGGTCTTCCACAAAAACTGTGATATTTCTTAGAAAAAATAAACCAACAGTGGAACTTAGCTTATATCGCCCGATCACCTTGATAAATAGAGACTGTAAAATGTATTCTAAGATCTTGGCCTCTCACCTAGTGCCAATTGTTCATAAGGTAGTTTCAACCCGACAGCATGGATTTATCCCAGGGAGGGGGACTATAGATCACATAAGGAGGGTGATTTCACTTTTGGATGCTACAGCAATAGCTAAGGATCCAATGGCCCTAGTTCTGCTTGTTGCAGATAAAGCCTTCAACAGGGTTTATGGGTGGCCCTGTCGAGGGTCAGAATTAAGGAGGGCTTTCTCCAGGCAATCAAAATGCTATATTACCAACCAATGGCTAAGGGTCTTTGTGAATGGGGCATTGTCCGACCCCTTTTTAATAACCAAAGGGACCCGACAAGGATGCCCGAGTTCCCCTCTACTGCTTGCTATATATATATTGACCCTCTCATACGTAGGCTGTAAAAAAACAGGGCTATCTTATCAATTCAAACACAAGGGTGGGAAACAAAGGTATTGGCTTATGCCGATGACATTGCCCTGGTGACCACTGATCCTTTGAATGCTCTCAAAGAAGTAGAAGAGGAAGCAGAAAGGTTTGGGAAACTCTCTGGATATGTTCTTAATCGACACAAAACGAAGGTGGTGGTTAATGGAAATATAACTATACAGGACGATAGACTGGTAAAGAATGCAACCTATTTGGGAGTTAACATCTCTGCAAATTTAGATAATATAGTCAAGGAGAATGTAGAACCCCTTCTAAGTAAAACCAAACAGGTTCTGTTCAGATTGAATAACCTTCATCTATCAATTGTTGGTAGGTGTAATATTGTCAATATGCTTTTTCCCCCCAAATTATTTTATCTTTTTCGGGCAATCCCATTAGAGTTCTCAGCCTACTGGCTGAAGAGAATGGAAGACCTGTTCTCTAGGTTTGTTTGGGCCTATGCTAAACCAAGAAGAGCTTTTAAGTTCCTTACACTGCCACTGGAAAGAGGGGGGTGGGCTTTGCCCAATTTGAGATTTTATTACTGGGCCACCTCCCTAAAGCATAGTTTAATTTTGCTACAAGATCAGCCGGAGAAAAAGAGTATTGAAGAGGTTCCTTCCTCTTACAAACTCATAATGGGGAAAGATGCATGGGGATGCCTGTGGCAGTATTTAAATGATAGCTACTACAAGAAAGTTCGCTTTAAGACATAATATGGGGTTTTTAAAATATGGAGAACAGCTAGGAGGTTAATTGGAATTGGTTGGCTTAATTTCTATACGCCTCTGGCAAATAATCCAAATTTACCCGAGATCTTCAGGGATCAACCTATTAAAAGATGGGCGGAGCTTGGTCTGGTTAGACTGGGGTCTTTCTTTTCACCAGGGGGCATCGCCTCCTTTGATGACCTTAAGAATATGTTTGGATTGAATTGGAGGGAATTTTTGAAATACCTTCAAATTAGGGATTTTTTATCTAAAAAAGCAGGTTGATTAATTGGATTCTCTAAGAATGTCATAGTTGACAATCTGGTAGATAATAGGGATATTTCAATACGGGTCATCTATAACCTCCTTAACGCAATGATGAAAGACGATCTTCAGAAATGGGCACAGAAATGGAAGGAAAGAGTCGCCATATCAGATATGTTGTTCCACCAGTCTTATAAAATGGCACAGAATGTTTTAATACCCGCTGGATTGAATTTGAATTTGTAAAGTGCAGGAATCACCCCTGGAGGGGTATCTCCATGCTAGAGGAGTGGAATATGCAGAGCCAGGGCGGTCAGTTACTGAACAGTTCAGTCTTTAGAAGTTTCCTAAAGTAGAGGAGATTAGTGCACTTCCGTAGTTGAACGGGCAATGAGTTCCAGTACACTGGAGCAAGATATGCAAAAGCTTTGCCCCCGGCCTGAAGTCTTCTGTAGCGGGGGATAACAAGCAGAGCTTTTTCCCCCGAACGAAGGGATCTGCCAGGCAGATATTGCTTAAGATTTTCCGGGAGGTAGCGTGGGCCTCTACTATTTAATGCTTTGTGGACTAGATTGCAGATTTTAAACTTGATTCTCTGACGGATGCGAAGCCAGTGAAGCTGCCGCAACAGTGGCTGGGAAGGGGTTCCTGGGGGGCCTGTTAAGAGGCAGGCGGGCTGCTGTATTCTGAACAACCTGCAGTCTAGTCAGCAGGCATTCATTAGCAGACATAAGAAGGACATTGCAGTAATCAAGGTGGATGATTACTAAGGCTTCAATCAGGGTCCTGCGGACAGATAAGGAGATGGAACACTCTACGGAGAAGACTCAACGTGTGGAAATAGGTACCTGAGGTGGCCATGACTTGGTCTCTAATAGTTAGAGAGTGGTCCAGTCGGACACCCAGGTTTTTAGCCACAATTTTAGGGGTAGGGGCTGAGCCCAACTCTGCGGGGGACCACAGGGTTTGAGCATTACCGAATAGCAAGATTTCAGTTTTAGCTGCATTAAACTGGAGGAAGTTTTCGGTCACCCATCCGGAGATTGCTCGCATTCCATCAGCGAAGTGAGATTTGGTCGAGACCTTGTCGTTATCAAAAGATAAGAGGAGTTGGGTATCATTCGCATAGGAATAAGGGGTGAACCCATGGTCTCTGATGATCTTGGCGAGAGGGGCAACGTACACATTGAACAGAGTAGGGCTGAGACAGGAGCCTTGTGGTACCCCCTTAGTGAGCTCCAAGGTGCATGACCGGAAAGGGCACAAGTTGACAGTTTGGGTACATTGGTCCAGGAAACTCGCGATTGCAAGTATAGTGTTAGAAGACCTGTTTTTCCCTTTACTATACCCCCGATAAGATCGCTAAATGGGGGAAGGGCAAGGGGACATATTGTCCTCGCTGTGCATTGTATCGGGCAGACAATGTCCATATTTTTGCCTCATGTAGTATGCTTACAAATTTAAGACAAGATATTGCAAAATATTTTAGCGACAAGTTTTCTTCAGCGTGATTTAATTCAGCAAGGTCACCCTACGGGTTTCGGAGCGTCCGCTCCTTGCTCACGAGTAATGTGCATGCAAATCAATAAAGTTTTTAAATAAATCATGTGACATTCATCGTCATCAACAAAGTGAAAAAGTGAAAACAGACTTCTCAGGATTTTAAACAGTGAATGTGGAAATAATACAATACATAACACTCTGCCCAATTTTTCACAAAATTGAAGCAATAATCCCCATCAGCATACATAATTTCATTATATTCGGTTCATTCAATTGTTTGATTTTACAGGCGCGATTTAGCAAGTGCGAAAACGGTGCTGGGGAAACCCTGCCTCTCTATCGGCTTGTCATGCCCCGTGTGGACTACATTTCCCATCTACCTTGGGAATAATGTGTCAGAAAATAACTTTATTCGGAGTCCTACGAACATTAGGTTCCTCCTGCCACCAGAGTCATATTGTATCATGCGTGTTTGGCAAATAATCGATCTATGTATCATCCTAGTGGAAAAATTAAAAAGAATAGTTGAGAAAAACCACTGCTGCCACCGGATTGTTTTAACTATAAAGTTATGCCAAACTGCATTGGTACGAACGGTTCCTCATATTACTGTACTGCCCCAGTGGGCAAATTCATCCATAACTATGCGGCAGTGACTCACCACAATGCGTAAACAAAGGACCCCTCATACCATAATTAATCTGCCTTACTGACTATTATTCAAATTATGAAGTAGTCGCCACTACGCTGGGCATAAATTCTCAATCGGAGGTTCAACCAGGGCCGCCACCAGACCTTGCTGCATTAAATCACGCTGAAGAAAACTTGTGGCCAAGGTGTGTTGTCCTTTTGGATTGATTGGGACGACGCTTTTGTTGGAATATTAGAGTTTGCGACCCTGCCACGACCCGCCATTGCAAGCGGCTCGGGTTTCTACGCAACCAAGGAGTTTGATATATATATATATATATATATATATATATATATATATATATATATATATATATATATATATATATATATATATATTACACAGTTGCTGGATATTTATTTAAGATGTATATTTATATGTGAAAAAGTTTTTTTTAATGGAAGTGATTATATGAGCTTGAGGAATGAATTATATATTTGCTGTAAACATCTTTCATCAGCCGCTGGGGGAGGGGCTATTAGGGTGTTTAGAATGACAAAATGCACATTATTATAGGGATGATTCTGTTTCTTCTTGCTTTTTTCATTATCATTTTGCCTTTAATTGTTGAATTTCTTTGTGTATTTATGTATTTATTATTGATATAATGTGCAATAAAAAGAATATATTAAAATAAATGGGATGTTACTTCCGGAAGGTGATGGTGATTATTCAAGATTTAAGAAGAATGGAAATCATAAAACCTGTATGGATTGAAACATCCAATTGACATGTAAAACTAAGTGAATTGTTGGTGCAGCAGGATGCATTAAACTGGCAGATAAATTGTCTAGAGAATGGGACAAACAAGATGGCTCATAAAAATTAAATAAATTATGGATTCTTCTCAATGAAGGTAATTGGGTATCAATATAGTATATATATTTCTAATAAGTTAAAAATAAATATCTGAAAATACAGCTATGCCGCTTTCCATAATTTGGTATGGAGCCAGTGGGTGGCAGGCACACGTTAGTAATCTGCCATATGTTGAATACCAACTAAAGCTCTTGGAATACATTTCCAGGAAGAATGTCTGGTCCATTTTAATTATTTTGGGGAATGGTTAACAAAAGAAAGCATCTCCATTGGTAATTATATTTTGTATGAAATACAATTTCGTGACTAGAGATATCAAAATTATGTTTGGTGAAAAAAGCATAAGGCTTTGTATACAGTCATTGTTAAAAAGGCTATTTGTATAGGAACAGATAGTTCTAGTGAGGCACGAATGAGGACAGGACAAAGATACTTTGAAGTGCATTATATATATTATTAACCTGTAATAACATTTAGGATTAAAATATATTTTGCATTGCAGAAACGAATTAAAATCCTACAAATAAAAGAAGGAGACTCAGTATACAAAAACTGTAAAGCAGAAATAATTCGGAAACAGTCCAATGATTAAACCACAACCTCAAAAACTTATGAAGCAGGAATACTGCTTCAACAACTAATGAGAAAATATTTTAGGACACAATGAAAGAAATAAGGACAATATAAGGGTAATGTAGCTCCATGAAATTATGCAGGTATTGTTTTCTCTGAGGTGCCAGGCATGTTAAAGGAATGCCGTGAATGGGTATGGACCACAGCATCACTAGGCACATTCTACCTATTGGTATAGCTGCCTGTCCGTAGGATCTGCTAAACATGTGGGATCACCATGCATTTCAGTGCGTTACTCTAAACACATGTTTACCACCACTCCTTAGAGCAGATATGATGCATGGTTTATGGTTTACAAATGCGATACCTTATTATGTCATTTATTTCGTTTCCTATGGTATGAATATGTTGTGGTGCATTGTATGGTGCTAAACACCATACAATAAATAAGAGGAGTTGGCCCAACGGCTAGGGCTGTCGACCTCGAATCTAGGGAACCGGGTTTGAGTCTCGGCAATGACGCTGAACATCCTGTGATTCTGGGCAAATCACTTAATCTCCCCGTGCCTAACAAAACAAAAATGAATGTGTCCTCATGTAATCCAACTGGTGCTATGTAAAGCGCTCTGATACCCGATACCTTCGGGTCAAGTTCGCACTATATAAAACTCCCTCAAATGAACAAAAATAAAATAAACACCATTGTTATGGCATTAGTGTCCATCTGGGTGCCATGTTGTGCGGCTCTAGCAAAGCCACCTTTGAAGTTGAAGAAAGTGTAAATAGGTGTGTGGCTACTAGAGTTTCTTCAGTGTTGATCTTCAAAATGTGTTTTGTGATTTAGTACAAAAGTAAAGTGAGTTTAATATTGGAAGATCTTTATTATGTTTCATGTGTGTAAGTGAGTTTACCAAAGGACGTTTCCATTTTTATTTGGTTCGGGTCATTTGTCTCTTGCTCACCTTAAGTGTGTTATTTTCTATGTAGGCAGTCCTTAATTTGAATGGTGGTTGCCGGTAAGGCCGTATCGGCACTTATTTTTGTTCATCAGAAATTGAACATGAGCAAGAGAGGGAAAATACATAAAGGGGAAGGAAGTAGGAAGAGAAAGACTGCCTAGTTTTTGCTGTATGAATATGACCAATTGTAGATGAGACTGGAAGAATGTGTGTGGTGTTGTTAGGTATCGCATCCAGTTAGAAATCTGATGAAATCCAAAACATACACTGTCAGGGGATATTGCATGTCTGTGCTAAGCATTGGCTATAATTTACTGAATGAAACTATGGCTGGTGAGACTTGAGCTGGGATGATCTGTGCATCCAGAAACAGCTATTCTCTAAACTAGAGCTGTTGTACATGTATGAGTGATGTTAAGCACAACCTCCTGGAATAAACTACCGCCTAGCTTCACTAGAGGGCTGCTTCTAATAAGCTCTTGATAAAAAATTACCTGAACTTATTGCTGCTATAGAGTGCTCTCTGAAATATAGGATCCAGATCACTCAGCCCGCGCTACAATATCAGGATGCTTCTCAGGGCATTGTGTGACTCAAAGGTAGTTAGGCAATCCTTGTAGAAAGTAGTGCCTCTGTCCATGAAAATACAGGAACCAGGTACTATGTTATGCTCACTGAATAGCCTTGATCTTCAGGATGTGTCAAGGTTCAGGGGTATGGACTTTACTGTTGGAGGATGGTATGAGGAAGAGTAACGACAGCACATGCATCACTCACAATAAATGCAACATCCAGAGAAGTGTTATTCTTCCATAAACATATATAAACCTGTTTTTAGTGTCATGTAAACATGTCCAGCAACTTCAAGAGGATCTATGGTAGCCCTCTCATCAGATGTGGATGCTGTCCCGCAGAGCAGCCACTCACTACAACTACACATCACTAAGGATCCAATTATTTTGCTTTAAATAATTAAATACATTCCGTTTCATGTGCTTCCATGAAAACAAAGTTTTGTGCGCTGATTAATGATATCTCAAGATACCTTTCTGAGAGAAATTGAAGCTCTCAGTTTTAGACACGTCCGTACAGCCGAGAAAAAACCTCTGTTTGAAAAACAACAAAATAAATGCACTACTTTAATAGTACTCACAAAAATGTGCAGATAAACGCATACACTGGGATTTTATTATGTTAATGGTATAAATACAAGTGAACAATGGATGTGTGAATCTATGCCACTCACATTTCAGTTTGAGAACAATGTACTACTACTTTTCCTTTCAGAGATTATATCCATTGATGAGAATTTCCGGATGCTCAATTCTATATATAAGGTGGATGCCAAAGACCAGGACATTGATGACATACTGACAGTAGGTTCAAGTGTTTTTTCCTTTTCATTGTGCTTTTTAATTATTAAAAAAATATGCTATTTTTTCAACTACACAATCAACATAATATCGATGATACCTCAGTTTAATACAACATTTTATCATGTTTTCACTATTGAATTTGCTGCTGACTAGCACCAGTTAGTTACATGATTTTGGGCCACCTTTTTCATTGTAATTTTTAATGTCTTAACATCTATCACGAATGTGACTGTAATAGTGTGATCATTTTATTGACTCCACACTGTTCCACAAGTGAGAGAGTTTGCCACATGCTTTGCATCAGAGAATAAGTAAACACAAAAGACAGACCTCTGGGCAGAAGTGACATTATTTGGTCTGTTACTCATATTAGTGGTCGTGCAGACATTCAGAATTACTTGTGACGTATATATCAACCTTTGACACTTACTGTAATTATCTGTCTTCAAAACGATGCTGTATGCCACAGAAAACCTTTCACTCCCACAGAGAAATGGACAAACCATATGGCACAATATTTTTATAATAAAATTAAAAATATTCAGGATGCTTTCGGAACTGGGCCCCAAGTTGGCGACGGCATTTTAGCCCCACCTTTTCCCGCCTACTCCAACCTAGATAAGACTCTTTTGGAGTTTCCCCCTATTTCCATGACTACGTCTCTTAAAATAATGCAAGCACTGAAATCTGGCTCCCCCTTGGATCCTTGCCCGGCCAGAGTGCTGGCCTCTATTGCGGACGTGATCAATCCAGCAGTGAACCTGGTCCTGAATCTGTCGCTATCTGAGGGCCTGATGCCTGAATGTTGGAAAAATGGACGAATTTTGCCACTTCTCAAAAAACCTTCGGCAGACCCCTCTATAGTCAGCAACTACAGGCCAATAACATTGCTGCCATACTTCTCCAAGGCTTTGGAACAGTATGTGAATACTGTGTTCACTGATTTCATTGAGACTACCCATGCATTGCACCACAATCAATCTGGGTTCAGATCTAATTATAGTACGGAGACGGCATTACTGGAAGTCTCTGACACCATTAAAACCACTCTGGACAGCGGTGGGAAAGCGGTATTTATACTGCTGGACCTTTCGGCGGCTTTTGATACCGTGCCCCACGATCGACTTTTGCACAGGCTTCAGGACTGTGGTATCGGGGGCACGGTCCTCAAGTGGTTCGCCTCCTTTCTCGATAGCCGCCAGCAAACTATATGGTCACCCCCTTTCACTGCCCCTATCCCTCCTATGAGGGTTGGAGTGCCCCAAGGTTCGGTCTTGAGCCCAACTTTGTTCAATCTATATATGGCTCCCTTGACACTCCTGGCAGAGCATCATGGGGCTAAGGTCATATCTTACGCCGACGACACGCAGCTGTTGTTCATCTATGGGAAAAATGAGATATTGAGAGGAGATGATATTAACAATTGCATGTCCAAGGTGTTTTCCTGGTTCAGGCAAAACCAACTGTTGTGTAACTCCGATAAGTCCGAAATTATCTGTTTCGGCCATAGACCCGGTGTGGAATGGCGTAATTGGTGGCATCAGGACATGTCCCCCCCCCCACCTGTCAAGTTACCACCATAAAAAATCTTGGGGAAAAATGGATGTGGACATGTCCATGAAGGCACAAGTTCAATCTGTGGCCGCCACCTGCTTCGGACTTCTCAAAATGATGAGGAATTTTCTCCCTCTCCTCTCAGTTCCCCATAGGAAAACAGTGGTCCAAGCTTTGATAACATCTAGGCTTGACTACGCCAACGTTCTGTATCTCGGCCTCCCTGACTACCTACTCGGTCGTTTGCAGGTGGTACAGAACGCGGCAGCAAGGGCCGTCTTGTTGGTTGACCTTAGAACGCATATGACGCCTCTCTTGATGTCCCTGCATTGGCTCCCGGTGCGGAAAAGGGTGATCTTTAAGGCCTTGGTACTAGTCTTCAAAGCCTTTCATAATGTTGGAGCCCCCTACATTAGGAATAGAATCCAGCCATATGCTCCTATCAGAACCCTGCGATCCTCAACTCAGAAGTTGATGGTCGTGCCAAAATTTACACGCTCTCGGCTGAGCGGTCGCTCGTTCCAGGTGACCACTACTAAGCTGTGGAATAGCTTACCTCCGCCTCTCAGACAGGAACAAGTTCTTCTCAGTTTTAGAAGAAAGTTAAAAACTTGGCTGTTTCAATGAGAGTGGAGTCACCCACAGCCGCTCCTGATTGTTCTGTCAACAGGGTTAAGTCAGCGCCGGGACACTCTTAGGAGTAGCCGTGCGCTTTACAAATACCCCTATAACATAACATATAACATAACATATTTCTGAATTTGGGGTTTATTATTTATGTAATGTGGATCTGCATAACGGTAATCTTTGGAGTCAAAATATCAAAATTAACTACGTGATATCTGTGCTTTCACCTTAGAGGGGAAATGTTCATTCTCTCATTTTTTAGATATAGTCTAGGAACAGCTTTAGATGTCTGGCGGTCTCATGTAAAAAAAAACAAAGTCGAATGCAAAATATATACATTAATACAAACAGAAGCTTTAGATAGGCTCTTTTCATCCATTGGTCTGTTCATCTGCCATTCATATTTTGCTTCAACTACTATAGGATACATGATGGGTCAATGGGTCAGCCCATTTCACCAACTTGCTCCCTTGCAGTGAGAGTGACAACATTTTGCCTGATAACATGTGTGCACCGGTCTAAAAAGAAAGGCATTTTAGTGCCAAACCTTGTGGACCAATACTTTACATTGCCAACGTTTTTCTTTTTCCATCTTTTTTATTTTTTTGAACCATCTGTATGTATTTAAGCTTTGTCTTCAGGTTATAGTAATTCAAAGTCAATAGTACCTTAAAAAACATTTTTCCTGTAATATGTATTAGAAGTAAAAGCATACCTGCTATTGAGCACATATACTGTTCTTTTAAAATTATATGCAATAATTTATTTTTATCTAAAAATGATGTTGTGAGATTTTGGCCACCAGTTTTATGCAGTAGCAGGTTTTCTTTTTTCTTCTTTTTATTTTTGTGGCATATGCTTGCAATTAAAAAAATAACCTTTGGACCATTTTGCCAAGGCATAACCAATTCCCATTGTCAATGCATGTTTATTGTAGTGTGACATTTACTCACTCCGAAGCTCAATATGCATAGGAATTATATTCTTTGGGTCGTAAATCACTTTTTGTTTTAACCTGCTTCTAGTACTTGTCTGCAAAGGCGTTTCATGATTACTGTTCATTTCTGAATCTACTATCTTTGTGGCTCAAAATATAGGCTGTATGCAGTTGGAGACGTGTACAGGTACATATTTACATAAGTGCTTCTACAAATTGTAAGACCACGAAGATGCATGAAATAAGGGTGTTTGTTCGTCAAATTATTCGTCTGTGCTACTGGACAGGATAGAGCGGTTACTATTCGCCATTCCAAATTTCTGTAACTTCTTTGCCCTCGCTTAAATACCTCGTCCTGTTCATGTGATTAATTCATCCAGACTTTACAACATTGGAATATTTTTCACCATGTTATACAGTGTGTGTTGGTGGAGTATACTGAATGAGGCAGAGTCCCGGGAATGGAAGCAAGACTTTTACAAAGGCTGCAAGTAATTATCGCAGTGCAGAGCCTGCGCACAAAAGTTTGAAGCCTAAACTATGTTCTTTTTTTGTATAACATACATGTGACTAAACATTCATGACTGAATTAAAACATGCTTATCACTAATGTACACTATCAAAAAATGGATTATTGTTTTGGGCGGGGGGTCATCCAGGAGGGAAAAAAAACAATGGGCAAAAACCTACAAAAACTCCAGAAGACTGAGTTGACTTGACTCCAGAAGACGCGGAGAGGTCAGCTGGGGATAAGCTGGACAGATGGAAACTGTAGGCGCCATCTTGAACAGTGATACGGAAAAAGCAAGGCTAGCAGCAGAAGACAACTGGAGGGGAGACGAGTAAGGGAAATGAAAACAGGCAAAGGTTCAGAAAAAATTCCAAGAGCAAGGAATCCAACCAACAACTACTCGAAACACTGCAATGCAAAAAGTAGAGCTACCTCCTTTTTATATGTCAGGAAACAAAAAGTTCAATATTGGTTTGTGAAAGACTTTAAGTAACTTGCATGGCAATAGCCATCCTAGTTTGGAATTGATATTACCTTCTCTAATGATCTCACTAAGAGCCCTAACAAGGAGAAGGCCAGGCAGGCCCATGTCTTAGTATGTGTTGTCCGCAAGAAGGACCTCAAAGAGAAGAATACTGCAAAGGTAGACCACACTGGCAAATCAGCTGCCATCAAGTAAATCGTAAAGTGGAGTGTGGCAGCGCACCCTGTGGGGAAAGAAAGGCGTCTGCCTAAGGCACACTCTCTAAAGAATGGCGAGTGGGACAGCAGGTGCAATGGGAATGGCTGCTGTGGCATTACAAGTAGCTTCGGCATGAGCAGCGGACATTTAATCTAAAAAATGTATGTTAATTTCAAGAAGTACCAAGAAGCACCAATCAACTTTAAAGTTAATAACACAACAAAGTACATTTTTCAAAGCAAAACATAAAAGTCAAGAAAAATGCAATAAAATACAGAAATGGATGAAACCAGACACAGAGAACAGGTGATATAGCTTTTGAAACTTTTAGGGCAAAAAAAAGCTCCACGAAAATACAAAGCACTAAAAAATATCAATTATTGCAATTGACTGAAAGCTGGAGTCAGAAAAGTCTTATGAGTCATATCAGTCATTGTTTTCTCCTCAGGACTTTGCCACGTTTTTGTTTTTCTCAATTCTCCATTAGGGCAATACAGAATGTTGAAGCTTGGGGTCCTTCAAATTTACATACCCTGTAGTTAACTTCCCACTTTCGATTTAGACTCCAATAGTTCTGAGTGGGACTAAGCTGCTAGGATAAATGTGCAGCCTTGCCTCACCACAAGGTTTACCTTTAGATGTAATCACTTTTTAGACAGCAGTGCAGGGGCGAACACTGTAGCTGGTCAGAGATCCATGAGATGATATACCTTCACCTTGAGGAACCTCTGAAGTTTTTTTCTTCAACTTAAAAGCTCTTAACGGGATGAACATGTAAATCTTGTCAGCTAAGAGTGCACAATCCCTGCGGCTAAGTTCTATCCCTTTTCCTGGCACCTTGGAAGTCAAAAAATGACGAAGGGGTCATTGTCAGTTTGATGGCATTCTCATTTTGCCAAACCTGTGGCCCCCCTGCTCTATATAGAGTAGAGGAAAGTGTGGGGTTTACGCCAACAGTATAAACCCTTGGCCTGACATTGTATCCACCACAGGGCCATCCGGTCATAATGACAGTCAAGAAGGACTGAACGTCACTAATTTTCCTTTTCTGGGACCTCCACATGTGCCCTGACAGTCACAAGTTATGTAAAAACACATACCCTCCCTTTACGACATGGGCACTGTTTTTAGATGTACTGGGTCTATTAATCACAAGAGAGTGTACTTCATGTGACCCTTCACAGAGGACTTGATGTAATGTTATGTTAGGATGGTGTTATACACAGGGCCGTAGCCGGGGGGGCATTTGAGGGCCCGGCCAGCCTCTAAGAATTTTTCACCCCCCAAACGACTGAGGCACCTGGCACAGTATAGAGGTGTGGGAGTTCAGAAGGCAAATGAGCAATAAAAATGCATTTGGTTCTACCGCGTTACATTTGCTGCGTGTTTCAAGAGACAGGTTGAATAAATGCCAGGCTGCCTTCTGAAAAACTGATGCTTATTCTTTTATTGTGGAGATGTTTACTTTTCTGCCTTTGACTGAAAAGTGAGAGGATTTTGTAAAGTGAACTATGTGAAAATCTTTCTGTGGAATTAGGCAACCAACAATGGAGGCCTAAATTATGCACCAATATTAACTAAATTATGTCGTAAGAAAACACAAATTATTCAGTTTAATGAGACATTTGTTAATAGTATCACTTAATTACTTTGTCATTTTTGCACGTTAGCACTGTCTGGGCAAAGGTTTAACTTTATTAGCAACAGTTCCACATCTAAATACCGCTCGCTGTAAGCAACTGAAAGGTGACCAGTCAAACTTTGCCAAGGGCTGCAGCATTTTTTGTAACTTTTGATCTGTTTGAGCTGGAAACAAAAAGTGCTTTTTGTTCAAATCTCCACATTATGCAGCAGATGCTGGATTATGCGGCAAATGAGGTAAATTCGTAATTACATGGTAAAGACTGCGGACGCAGAATCACATAATTCCATGGCCCCAGAATCACATTAATTCCAGTGGCCTTGTGCACAGGGAGTCCGAAACAAATACTGTAGGATGTCACTTTGTTTTTAATTCACAAACAGTTTAAATACAACTATTTCAACATATACCAGCAGTTACAAAAGCATAAATGAAGCAAATTTTGTTTTGTAATTCTGAAGTAATGAGAGCAAAGATTTTATTAGGATCAAAACAAATCTTGTTTATGCACAAGTGATACATATCGTATTGTATTGCGCATTTATATAGCACTTACTACCCATGTGTGTGGCACTGAAGCGCTTACCTACATGGGCAGCAAGCTATGCCAGATAGGGTAGTATGTGGTTAGAAGGGTGTTGTCTTTGATTTGTGATTCAATGTGGGAAGTTTTTCCATTTTAATGAGTGATAAACATCAAGGTGCGGTTATCAGACGCAGCGTGCAGAAGTGTGGTGCATAATGAGATGTGAGAAAGATGTGCATTTTATGGTTTTTCAGTACGCTGGCAGCTTTGAACAGCTCTGTGGGTCCCATTATAACTTTCCTTATGATTATAATCTGCTTAACTGGTTACTGCACTGGGTTGTCCAATCAGGAATTTTGGCGCTGATTTAGAAGAGAAGATAGAGAGGAGAAAAGGAGAGAAGATGAAGAGAAAGAAAGGAGAGTAAATAGAAAAAGCAAGAGATAGCAGGAAAGACAGAAATGGGAAGATCGCTGTAGCAGCAAACAGAAAGGGCTATTGGGGAAAAGTTTGAGAGAGGCAGCAGGGGCAGAGATTGAGAGATTGGGAGTAAATTGAGAAAGTAAGATAGAGTCTAAAGGAGCGAAATTATAGCTAGGTACATGTAGACAAATGGTGATTGGTGATTTTAAATGGAATTTATAAGCTTATCATGTTTTGGCCAATACACCTGGCCCAATGTGATTTCTAAGCACGATTTAGCACTTTATTTTCTAAAAGTGATTTTAGTGTAAGATCCACAAATCACCTTGCAAAGTGGTCTTTAAAATCCTAATACAGTCTAACCATTGTTACTTGATCCACATTGCTTTTTGCAAATTGCTTAACAATGGCACCCTCTTGCTATTTGTTACTATGTGCTCTTTGTGAGAAGTGTTTACACCTTCTCTTTTAATGCATATCAGCCATGTCTACATTTGCTGGTATAGTCACTGATAAGTACAACCTACTTGCTGAGAAGTTAAAGTTCTGTTAAGGAGGTGAATTGGCTTTCTAGTGTACGTTTAATTATGACAATCTCTTCACTGTTTTGTAACATGAAGCTTGACTTTTATCTGCACCTGTAGTAATGGCAAACAATCCATCAGTAAGTAAATATTTTCCATTTCTAGTACGCATAGCAGGCTTCCATGCTTAAAATACACAAAGCCGCTAGTCAGCCTACTTTACAACTTGAAATCCTTCTACTTTAAATCCCATCTAATTGATAGGATTTCATGTTGGATTGTGGAAAGCTGATTGAGTGTGCTTTAACTTTTTACCTCAAAAAATCTACACATTCTTTCACATAGAATCACACGGTGTGCACCCTGAATGCCAAACTCAGAATATCAATGACAGAATATCGAATTGAAAATATCAACAAGTAAGTAAGTGTAGTTTTTCTATTCCTTACGCTACATATATGTACCTACGCAATATATCACTATCTTCCAGGCATGTAGATGTGGAGTTAGGAATAGTAAATCTATACTTCCCTATATATGCTTACCTTTCAATATTCTGTCATCAACATTCCTGTATCACGTTACTCTGGGGGTTGTTGGGACGTTATTTAGTAGTTCAACCAGTATTTGGGAAAGAATGCACTTATAGTGCACAGCTTTAAAGTTTGGTCATAAAAGAGGGCCATGCCCCCCTAAAAATATACTTCTGGCTACGGGCCTGCTTGAGCCGGCATGTAAAATAGTGCCTCTTAAGCAGATGTCACCTTCATTAATTTTGCTACAGCTTCTCTGGGAGTGGCTGGGGATTAGCAACCAATTTTTTTTACTGAGGAATTATGATTTCCCATCTGTCTTGTCATAGCATCCTCCTCCGCCGTATCAATTGAGAAATAAGTGTGTAAGAATACGACTGAGGTTAATTCTGAAATATTCGCATCATTTTTGGTCAATTGGCCTCTTTCTATTCTATTCAGTATTCTCCAGAATAAATTTGAGTTTTTTCTTTATTTGCATGGAAAAGGCTAGACAATAATTATTTGTCATACTGCTTCTTCACTTACCATTTTTGTTAATGTTTTGCTCTTGCCACTTTAAAGTTGTTGAGTTGATATATGTTTGTCAGAGATTTTTTCATCTTTCTTAATTCTTGATTCATCTTTCTTTTGCTAATTATGAGGGCCTTTGAGGACAATTTCTTTCAGTTGCTCAGTTGGCAGATTCTATTGCCTTGTTTGAATAGGCATAAAAAAATGTAGCCAACAGTTTTTCAGTAAATTATTCCCAGGCAGAGGAGAGATTGTCATCCAATTTTTGCCAATATTCGGAAAGAATTATACAGAGCGCTTCTATGTCTTGTATCAATCCATTTCAGTGTTTTGTAGTTTTCAGTATCAGTTAGGCAGTTGACTTGTGTTAATAGGGGCAGTCTGATCATCAGCTTAATCGTCTGTGGGAAATGATTGCTTTCAGAGTGGTGATCTATTTTAAAACTCCAAATGTATCCCAGGAGAGACAGACTTACTATTGTGTAATCAATAAGTGAGTTGGAGGAGCAGTGAGTCCAGGTGAGGGATTTGTCCACATTCAATCTTCCCATAAGTTCTCTTAATACAGCTTTTGAGATCCCTGTGATGAAGACTTTGTCTGCTGCTCTTATCGCTCACAGGGAGGAGGAACCTGGCAAGGGATATTCCAGAGATCTTGCGCTGGTATTTGATCATCAATCTACTGACTGTGGAATAAATTTGCAATTAAATCGCCTGTAGACAGGATGTGAGTGTCATTATGCGCCTCCTAAAGTTCTGTGATTAATGATGTTGTTTTACCCATATGTTCACGGTTTTCACGTTGGGCAGGATGGATATAAATGTTGACAATTATCAGAGAGGAAGGATTCTCCATGAAACATCCATCTATTTTGACTGCCTACCATGATCCATGTATCTTTGATTTGAAGGTGTGTGATTTTCACACCAATGTTGGTGCTGGTATAGGTTGAAAACCCCATTTTGAGTAACCTTTATTATTAATTTTTGTTGCTAGATTTTGGAGATAATTGTTTCCGATCAGTGGAATTGATTGATGGGGGCAAATCCCTTAAATTAGAATATTAATTTTCTTTCCAGTAGTTGATTAGATGTCCATCTTGGCTTTGCTAATTCAACCAGCCACATTCAACGAGCACAGATACAGTGTGGAAATTATGGGTGATATTCATTTGTGTTGTTCCAGAGTCACTCAAATGCTTGGACAGATTCTTAGGGCTGAACAAAGCAATCAGAGGTGCACCACTTTTACAATATCAATTCTAATATGTCCACAATGTTCCAGAAGTATTTGGAAATCTTCTCTTTATTGTTGCATCATCAATATGTGTCAAACACCAGCCAACGCGTTTCGTCCACAGGCATGTGGACTTCTTCAGGGCTGTAATTTAAATATGTACAAGAGTATAAAACATAGATACAAACAAAACTTAAACTGAGCAAAGCAAATAAAAAAGACAATACATGTAAACACTGTCCCCCGTGTAAACGGAGATACACAACAAGTTCAAATACGCAAAATTGTATGTTGGTTTGGTGTAACATGCAGAAGCAACATTTAGATTGCCAATCATCAAATACAAGATGAAAAAGGTTGGAACACAGAGTGGTGTAGTATTAAAAAGCCCACTTGCGGGTTGAATAACATTGTATAGTTAAAATCATATAGTATGAAAAAGTCTTAACACATTTAAAGAAACTAAACAAGCTGAGAAACCACAAACAATGTATCCCCTGCCATTGCTGCTATGCATTTACATTTTTTACATTTTGAGTGAGTAATACATATCAGCACAAATAGATGGTATTTCCAATAATTAACACAATACATATAGTATATGTGATACTGTAAGGGATCCAAGATTTACAATTTTTTAAAAATGTAAAACTTCACTGAGTGAATATAGCCCATTCACCACAGTGTCACTAAACCAGCGTGTCTGCCAAAGACAGTCAGAGTCGGCTGTGGAAAACGAAATGGGTGGAGTCCCCGTCCATTAAGAGGTGATGAGACAGGAAGAGAATGTATAGATGCCCTAGGAGATGAAGGAGGACAGGACACTGGTAGTAAATACATACCACAGTGAAAATTTGAAAATTCCAATCATCATCCAAAAGTGAGGTAACTAGGTCCGTTCATATATTGTCATTGAGAATATAATGTAAATTCTTGAGAAAGTCAATCTGATAAAGGAAAAGGAAAAGCACATAAGTCTAAAATATGGGTACCAAGCAACAGAGACCTCACTATGTATTGAGGTCCACTGTTGGGGGAGTAAAGATATGGATAGAAAAAGAGGGTATGCATGGGCTATGGCTCATCAGAGTACATACCCAATAGGCCAAAATATGAGAAGGTAATCATGAATTGTCCGATGTCTCCTCCTAAGTGGGATTCATCGGGCTAACGTGTGTTCTCGGTCCATATAGATGAATGCGAGAAGGGGACACATCCGCCCCTCGTCCAGCACCTGTAGTTGGAGAAGATGAGAGCTATCTCTACTGGTCCCAGGGAACTCGGAAAAACAAAATTTGTCTGCCCTATCTAGTGTGACTGAAAAATTCCACAAATGAACATAGAGGTATGCTGAGGAGCGTGTCACGAGCATAAAAGTTCAAAAAACAAGTTACGCTATAGAGTAGGTAAATCTGTCTAATACAGTTGTGTAACCATCACATGATAGGGTATACGAATATATAACCATCACATGATAGGGTAGAGGGGAGTGACCCTTAGGGCTGTTGGCAGCCAGCTCGTCATATGTTTGAGTTTGATTCCATTGGATATGTGTTTGTGATCAAATAGACTCCTATTGCAGAGAATTGAATAAATCGGCACTCTGTTTTTTCTTGTTGCTTCTATGGGCCTGGATGAACCTATTTGCAGGTAAGGTAACACGTGTGGATATGCATAGTCTAAATAGGTGGAAACCTTTATGCCCTTTTTTATATATTCTTTTTTGTGAGAAAACCACATGCACTGTTTCTGTTGTGGCCTGCCACCGAAGTGACCAAGGTCTGTCCAATCACTTGATGGGCTTGAGGTAATAAAAGTTCTATGGAAACAATGCTTGTTCAATTTTAAGTGAGTTAGAGTTGTAAGACTCTGAAGCGTTTGATAATATTTCTCTGGTTTAGAATATCCCTCTGTCCTGTAGAAGATTATGCTGGAAAAAAATAATAGCTATATTATGCCAGTTTTGCTAGATTTTGTTTGTTCAATACCTTGTGAAAGAAGTTGAGGACCAAAGGGGTTTGAGTCATTTATTCTACCACCCACTGTGTGCAAACTGCAGATTAGTATTTGTTTCATAATGCTCATGTTTTGGGCTTTGTGAGGATAATGTATCATTTGGCTATCCTCTTGTAGCTTGTTACAATTCTACTTACTTGTTGGCAAAGAGGTTGGGGATCTATTTACTGTTGCTTTTTGTTCACTCTAAGGAATTGTATGGGGGTTGATGTTACTTTCTTTAACAGTGGTCCAAGCTTCATTGGCCACTGTAATTTCAATGGCAGCAGAGTCAGTGGGGGAATCCTGCACTTTTATTAGTTTTGAAGTCAGGTTCACATGAGGGTGGTTATTGTTGAGGCTTAAGCAGAAGTTAGCTTGTGTAATGGGGGGCTTGAATTACAATTCCGCAATCTGAATCAATTTGTGTTTTCTGAATTGGACTTTTCCTTGAGTCCTCTTTTTTACTGAACATTGGATTGAATTTGGACAAGTTCGGAGACTTGGAGGAAGGGACTGGATTATATATTCTTTAATGACAGCTTTCCTATGGTTTTTTAATTCATAGGTATTTGAATGCATAGAACCCTCAGTTACTGACAGCAACATTGGATGGGAATGAGGGGGTTAATGTAGAGGTTCCCGAGCAGGGCCTGGACAGCAGCCCTCAGATGCAGCCTCAGGGGAGTGAGAGGCAGTCGCGGCTCCTGGAGGGAGTGCTGCGAGGCAGTGGGGCGGGGGAGGGGCAGGGTGGGGGGTAGTAAACTCCGGCATACGGCCGACCGGAGTTAAGTACATAAATAAATATATAAAACGAATTACATTGCGCGCGCTGAAATGCAAATGGCGTTGCAGCGAGCGCAATGTTATTCGTTTTATTTATTTATGTACTTAACTCCGGTTGGCCATATGCCGGAGTTTACTACCCCCCACCCTGCCCCTCCCCCGCCCCGCCCCACCACCCCGCAGCACTCCCTCCAGGAGCCGCGACTGGTGGGAGGACTCATGTCCCGAGATGGAGCTCCCTGCCAGAGCGGGAAGCAGTATATGTTGGCATGGCCTGTACCCAAAAGCGGTGGTGGACAGGAAGGCAGGGAGGGAGTTCCAGTTGCAGATGGCCCAGCTAAAAATGGAGAAAAAACTAGTACTTGGGAAAAGGAAACTGGCTATGAAAGCAAGGAACTGGCCATGGAGGCCAAGCAGAGGAAAATGGCCCATGAAAGGGGGCTCAGAAAGCTGGACATCAGAGAAAGATAAGCATAGTCCAGCAACAATGTTGACAGCATACTTACAGTGTCTGAAGGAGACAAGAAGATCGGCATGCCTAAAGATCTGGTGCCTAACTATGTGGTAGGGGATGGCATAGAAAAGTGGCTTGCCGCATATGAGGTAGCTCTTAAGGTACACAAGATTCCATTGTATTGGGGTGTAGTTTGTGGAGACATATGCCACCAGTGAGAAGGGACACTGGGGGTAGAAGACTAGACAAGATATGCTCCCATGAAAGACATCCTTGTCACCAAGTTTGGACTCACCCCAGAGAAATACCACATCAGGTTCATGGATTGTCAAAAGATTCAAACCCAGTCTTTGGTGGATTTTCTTGATAATGCCAGTAAGGCACTGAATGTCTGGGTGAGGGGCAGCAAAGTGAAGGATTATGAGGGGCTCTATAACCTGATTCTGAGGGAGCACATGCCCAATACTTGTTTTACAGAGATGCACCAACACCTAATTGATAGTAAGCTCTCTGACCTCTGGGTCAGCAACAGAGTGTCCAAAAAGGTATCTGGGGGATCACCAGAAGAGTGGCCAGGGGTCCCCAAAGAAGAAAGGGGGGCGCTTAAAAGTAATGAGTTCTCTAATGGCTCCAAAATAATTCCCAAGAGAAGCATAGTAACCAATCCCAGTCTGAGCCAAAGAAGAAATGGTTCTTTGATAAGCAGATAAGGAGGTGTGTCCGCCAGTGTGCCTAGTTCTACAAGTATGGGCACTGCAAGCGAGACACCAATTGTCCCACGAGGGCACAACCCCTCACCACTGGGCAGAGACACCTGGGTTGGCGAATTTTGCATTATGGGAGGAGATGGTCTGAGTTAGCTTGGGGTAGAAGACCAAGGTTAGATTAGTGTCCCTGGGGGATAAAGAGATGGTGCCAATAGCACATATGCCATTCAGTACTTCTAAGTATAGGCAGTGGGTCACCATCAATGAGCAAAGGGTCGCAGTTCTGAGAGACATTGGAGCCAGCATGACTGTTGTGAGGTGTCATTTGGTGTATTCAGAGCAGGTTCTCCCTAATACATTCCACCAGGTAATAGTCACAGACAACCATTAGAGTAGCTACCCAGGGCTCTGGTTCCCTTTGAGTGGGGGGGTCTCAGGTTTTCTAAATATAGCTGTGAGCCGTGCAATGCATGTACATTGTCTGTTGGGTAATGACCTAGAACACACTGGAAGGAGGTGGAGCTTAGTTCACACCTGGAGATGTTAGGATTGCCTGAATGGGTCTGTATGACTACAAGGTCCATGGCTGCTGAAGAGGGAAAACACACCCCCAGTGATTTAAAATGGGTAATTTTGGAAACCTTGGCAACAAAAAATCACAATGCAGAAAAAATACTCTTCGAAAAAGAACAGAGATGGGTGCACCGGCTTCAAACGAACATCCAAGGGCTCAATGATAATATTCCGTGGCTGAGCATAGGACATTAAAATATAATCTGTACTTTAGAAAACCACCCTATAAAACTCTTGGGTTGGACAAGTATACGAGAATTGCCTAAGTTGTATACCTTACTGAAGTGATAGAGCTACACTAAGTCTGTTCTTTCCATTTTTTCCTTTCAAAACCGGCTCTTTTCTAATATATCAGAAGCCGAAATCTCGCCCCCCTTTTTTAAACCAGAGCCGAATAAATACATTAAGGTAGAGTCAACACAAGGCATTTTTACACTGGGCAGCAGGTATTTATTGCAATAAGAAAAACCTTCCAATTAGAATTTATTCTTTACTATCTATTTTTATTTATAAAAACACTTCTGAACCAACTTGCTAGACCGCTATAACCATTTATTGACATTCCCTCATTAACAATGGAATTAGTCTTTCCTTTATTTCTATCCCCGGCTGTATAAAACATCACAAGCCAGAAGCCAAACACATCCAGGCAACCAGAGGAAGTGTCAGCACAAGTCGACATTCCCTCTTTAACAATGGAATTCGTCTTTCCTTTATTTCTATCCCCGGCTGTATAAAACATCACAAGCCGGAAGCCAAACACATCCAGGCAACCAGAGGAAGTGTCAGCACAAGTCGTACTACACTGCACAGCAGGTATTGAGAAGGAGCCACGAGGACGGAAAGCTGTAAAACCGTAACGTATTTTACTCAACAGAACCTAAATTGCTTTATACTGTTGTCCCTAGCAGGTAACAAGCTCCCTGGTTGCCCGTTGAAATCCACAATTTAAGACTCAAGGTATGAAACCATGCCGTTTTAGAGCTGTTTGATAATACGTAATTCAAATCTAGTCATTAGCATTTATTTAATAAACAGCTAGCGCATGATATACTAATATTTATCGAAAGGTCTGATGAGAATAAGCTGCGGTCATCTATTATAAACACTGCTATAAGATTGTTTCTACCACAACTTCAGTTAACCTTTCTTTAACACACATTAGTATATCAACAGTAATTACAACAGACCGCCTACCAAGTCGCTTTCTCTGAGGAACACTCGCAACTATAGGTATACTGCACATATGACATCGGGGTCCATACTATCACCAAGAATAAGGTGCAGAACTATTAGACTAACCCAATTTTCTTCTTGTCAATCTTAACATGACACCTCAGGAGTTTAAAGACAAATATATGGTAATATATTTCCATATTGAGCAATGTATGGGAGACAAAAGAGAAAAAATGTTTCTTAAAAAGTTTGCCAGAATTTCACGCAGGAGAGAAAGAATTGCCATTTTTTTAGTTATTTTTAATGTTCTTCTTTATCATTATTTCTTCTGAGAAAAGACAGCACGCCATTTTTTGAGAAAATGCGCTAAATGATACTTGCATCTTTTTTCTTTTTGTTTTCTCCTTTACTCTGAACAGGTACTACTTGACCGCATGAGAATCGGGTCAATACACCCTGATACATAGAGACCCATACAAAATAAGGTCTCCACCACTTTTCCTTTTTTTAGGTCCTGAAGAAAGCCCACTTGACCCACAAGGGCAATCACTGGGGCTGAAACATGTCGACCTTTTTATTGACACTCACAGTGCGTTAGACCACTAACTAGTCTTCCCACGCACGACACAGATTTTAATATATCTCGAACCCAGATTGATTAAATTTTACAAATCGGGGTCTACGAGTTTTTAACATTTTGAGATTCACTTCACTAAAACACTTTCACCTTTCTTTGATCACTACTGCAATAACCAGTGGTTTTCCTCCGGATGGAGGAAGTATACAAAAACTAACCCTATGATGATGCTGTCACGTTTTTAAGAGCAGGGCGGATAATCAAGATATACCGCTTTTCCGACTTTTGTACGTGAATGAGGGTTTTTTATCGGTACACTGCACGAATTTCATAAAACCCTGGTTACTCAGGTCAAGTGATCCATTCTCATTTTGATATCTAATTTACGAATAAGGAAGCTGAATGGATCACAGTTCCTTCTTTCTCCCTCCCCCTTGATTTAACATATGCCGAAGAGGGAAGTCAAGGAAGCATGGAGCCTGGAAGAATGGCCTAGGCAACTGCCAAGAAGAGGAAGGGCAAGGGACATGGGAAACCAGACCCTGAATTTCTCACAGTCTAGGTTGACGGGGAACCTAAGGAAGACACCCCTAAGCCTCCCGGAGAAGACATTGCAGTCCTGGAGGGAACAGTCTGAGCTTGTGGGATGGCAAGTTGAGGGTGAGCCCACCAGGGAGATATTTTGCAAGGTGCAGAAAGAGTGCCCTGCTTTTGAGGGCTTGAAGCAGCAAGTTGAGGGCCAGGCAGCAGGTGACACCTCTGGAGATCACCTTATCTCTTGGGAGAATGATCTCCTATGCAGTGAGCCTAAGGTTCCTGGACCTGGTGCAGCCCGGGTGCTGATGGCCCCTTGGTGTTACAAGAACTTCCTATTGGGTTTAGTTCTCAAAATACCCCTGGCAAGACATCTGGGGCAGGAGAAGACCTTGGCCAGACCTGTCACCCACCTCTATTAGCCCCACATGTAGACAGCCTCAGACACATTCTGCAGGACCTGTCCCAACTGCCAAGCCAGTGGGAAAGCATGGAAAAAGCTTAATGCTCTCCTGACTACCATGCCTGTCATTTACACTCCCTTTGAGAGGGTTGGCATCAACATTGTCGGTCCCTTGGACCCCAAGACAGCTTTAGGCAACAGGTTCATCCTGATCTTAGTGGACCATGCCACCTGCTACGCAGAGGCCATCCCTCTGAGGTCGGTGACTGCACCCATGGTGGATAGGGTCCGGATGGTGATTTTCACATGTGTGGGGTTCCCCAAACAAGTAGTATCTGACAGAGGCACTAACTTCATGTCCACATACATGAAGTCCATGTGGGATGAGTGTGTGGTAACCTATATATTTTCCAGACTCTACCACCCTCAAACAAATGGGTTTGCTGAGAGATTCCCCTGAAGGGAATGATAATGGGCCTAACTGAGTCCATGAGGTGAGAGGGGGCCATCCTCTTCCTGTGCCTGCTGTTCGCTTACAGTGAGGTACCAGAGAAGGGGGTTGGGTTTAGCCACTTTGAGCTCCTATATGAGAACCATGTAAGAGCACTTCCCAGCCTTGTGAGAATGAGTTGGGCGCAAGCTCCCAATAGCCCCCTCAGGATGTAGTCAGCTACACACTGGCTCTCCACAACCATATGTAACGCTTCTGGAAAAATGCGAAAGATATTCTTGAGTCCAGTCAAGAGGAAATAAAACTCTGGTATGACCAGGAGGCCACTTTGTTGGAGTTTCAACCTGTCCAGAAGGTGTGTGGTATGGAGCCTGTTGAGCTCAGAGTTCTTTGGGATCATTGGAGAGGCCCATATTTGGTGAAAGAGCAGAAGGGGATGCCACCAACCTGGTGGCTGTCAAGACCCCTAGAAATCCTTTATGGGTGCTCCACATGAACCACTTCGAACCACACTTTGAGAGGTCTGAAGTCACCATGCTCTTGATGACAAATGATGGTTTGGAAGAGGAGAGTGAACCTCTTCCTGACCTCCTGTATACCCAGGAGCACAACGGGTCAGTAGAGGGTGTCGATCTCTCCCCTACTCGGACCCCAGAATATCAGAGTGACTATCACCAGTTATTGGGGCAGTTTTCCTCTCTATTCTCCCTCACCACTGGCTTGTACATTTGTGTACCCACGACGTAGACACTGGAGACAGCCGGCCTGTCAAAAATACAATTTACAGGCTGTCAGATAAGGTGAAGACCAGTATAAAGGAAAAGGTCTCCAAGATGGGTAATTGAGCCCTCCAACGGTCCCTGGACCAGTCCTGTGGTGTTGGTACCCAGGGGTGCCCTGTCGGGCACCACCCCAGAACTCCAGTTCTGGGTGGGCCACCAAGGTCTCAATTCCATTACTAATAATAATAATAATAATAATAATAATACAGACACTTGTAAAGCGCGACAGCTACCTCAAACAGAGGTGTCCCGGCGCTAAGCGGAAAGTAATACAGCATTTGACCGCTCAGGGCCAAGTCATGGGCCCTCAGTCTTCCTTAAAAAGCCAGGTTTTCACCATTTTCCTGAAAAGGGGCTCAGTATCGATAGTGCGGAGATTGTTCGGCAGGGAGTTCCACAGTTTAGCAGCCCCGAGCGTAAAAGATCTGCCACCCATATGTGCCTTTTTAAAACGGGGGATACACAGTAGATTTTGGGAATTGGACCTCAAGGTTCTGGATTGTTGGTAACCACGTAGTCTGTGTTTCAAGTAGATGGGGCAGTTACCATGCATAGCACGGAACGCCAGAGTCAAGGCCTTGAATTTGATTCTTTTCCTCACTGGAAGCCAGTGTAATGCTTTTAAATGCGGAGAGACATGCTCGCGAAACGGCACTCGCCTAATTAGTCTCGCAGCCGCATTTTGCACTATCTGCAGGCGTTTAATCAGATACTCTGGCTGACCCAGATAGAGGCCATTTGCATAGTCTAGCCTGGAAGTTACTACAGCATGTACTATGTTTTTCCGACACTCCTCTGGAAGCAGATACAAAAATTTCTTCAAATTCCTCAGTTGACAGAAACAGGTGGCCGTCACCTGACGTATCTGAGCCGAGAAGGAAAGGTCAGACTCCCACTTAACACCTAGATTTTTTATACAATCTGCCGGTGAGGGAGGGGGACCCATTTTGGTAGGCCACCAGAGATCCGAAGCTGGGGGTGGCTCTTTCCCGAAAAACAACACCTCTGTCTTTCCTGCATTAAGCCTGAGTTTGTTGTTGTTCATCCACCACGCTATGTCTCTCAGGCAACCCTTGAAGCTCTCAAAGGCAGCCACAGTCTGCTCTTTGAAAGTGAAAACCAATTGTGTATCGTCTGCGTAGGAGATCGCTCTTATCCCCCAATTGGCTATCAGGGTAAACAGAGGAGCCAGGTACACATTGAACAGAAGAGGGCTGAGTGCTGACCCCTGAGGGACTCCACACCAGAGCTGTTTTGGCTTGGATAAAAAGGTTGAAGCGCAACCCTCTGAGTGCGATTCTCCAAATAGGATTTCAACCAAGCCAGGGCCGAGCCTCCAATACCACTATCCAACAGTCTCTCTAACAGCAAGGTATGGTCAACGGTGTCGAAAGCGGCCGACAGATCCAGGAGCACCAGCATCGCAGAGGCCCCTGAATCTGCAGCCAGTCTAACTAGTTCCGCCACCTCCAGGAGGGCCGTCTCAGTGCTAAATCCCGACCTGAAGCCAGATTGGGTATCATGCAGGATGCCCTCCTTTTCGATAAAACTAGACAGTTGCCTATGCACCAATTTTTCCAACATCTTAGCCGGAGCTGGCAGCAAAGAGATGGGTCTATAATTGGTCAGATCCCCAGGGTCCCCATTCGGTTTTTTTCTTAACGGTAGGAGAGTAGCGTGTTTCCAGACATCTGGAAAAGTACCCGTTGACAGGGAGGCGTTCCAGATGTGCAACAGAGCGTGTGACAGGGAGTGGGCCATCACTTTCCATAGTGTTGGGGGGCAAGGGTCATCAGGTGCCCCCGACTTACACCTCACAATTTCTGACATGGCATCCTGTTGGGAAATGCTGGAAAACGACATCAAAGACGGTTCAGGGACTCTAACTACCCTCTTGTCACATTTCTCTGTTTCTGACCGCCCTGAGAAAGATTTATACACTTCCTGAATTTTATCGTCAAAAAAGATGGAAATACTTTCGCATAAGGCGAGTGAGGGTTGCACAGTGGACTCCACAGCTCTAGGTTTCAAGAAGGATTTGACCACTTTAAACACCTCCTTAGTCGAGTTATCAGCTTTATAAATACAATCCGCCAAATACTCTCTTCTAGCTACTCTAATCATGCTGTGGAATTCTTTCAAAGCGTTTCTATAGATGTTCTTCGCATACTCGCTGTAACCAGACCTCCACTGCCGCTCCAGTCATTTACAGCTACTCCTGGTCACCCTAAGAGCCTCCGTGAACCAAGGGGCGGATGGTGAGAGCCTAGACGATCTAGTAGTCTTGGCAGGAGCTGCGGTTTCGACCGCTGTCGCAATCCACTGATTTAAGGTTATGGAATCAGCGTTCGGGTCAGATGAAAGTGTGGGTTGGCTGGCCTGTAAAATAGGGTCCAACACCGCCACTGTTAAATTTTTCCAATTTCGTTTAATGTAGGATTGATTACCCTTGCTCTGACCGAATCTACAGAGCTTAAAGCAAAAGGAATCAAACAGTGATCCGACCAGACCAGTTTGATAGGGGCCGTTGTGCTCAAGGAGGTCAAGTTAGAAAAACGAGATCCAAGATGTGACCTGCCTTGTGAGTAGGAGATCTAATGTGTTGCGTTAAATTAGCCCCTTCTAGGGTCAACACAAATTGAGCTGCCTGTGTGCAGGTAGCGTCATTCACATGTAAATTAAAATCCCCTAGCGCGGTGAAATTCGCATACATTAGTGATTTCTCAATAATGTAATTACATAGCTCTTGGGTTGAGTTAGACGCACTGTCAGGAGGTCTATAAATAAGAATGCCGGAAAAGGAAGTAGAAGGATCAATTTGTAGGCAAAAATTAAGCCCCTCAATCTCATTCAGTCTGAGCGGGCCAGAGGCTGCTAAAAACCAAGAGTCTTTAAAAATGATAGCAACCCCTCCCCCTCTTTTCCCACAACCTCTATTCGCGTAGCACATTTTAAAACCGCTTGGAACAGCCAAGGCTATTGCTGCCACTGAGTCTGAGTTTAACCAAGTTTCTGTCAGGAACAAGGCATCCCACTCAGTACTCGCCAGCAGAAGCCAAATGTCCGTAGCATGTTTGGACAAGGATCTACAATTTATCATGCCCGCCTTAATCATGGTCACCTGACCCTGCACGATTCCTGCATTAACATTTATCTCCATCAGTCCTGACAGTGCCTCAGGGTTCCAAGGACAAGCCGAGCAAGGACCTAGGGGCTTGTCTATACCTACATTAGTATTATGCGCCTTCGTGCATGGGTTACCTCTGTAGGACATTAAGGCCTCTCGTGACCAACAGATTACCCCATCACCTGATATTCGAGCAGAGGGTCTGGCGCTGGCAGCGGTCTTGCCGCGGACGGGCGCAGACGGGCTTGCCTTTGGCGCGCCTTCGGCGCGCCAGCGGCGCTCCCACTGCGCGCGTCCGGGCACCCATACTCTCTAAATAGAGTTAGGTTGAAGGACCCGGATGTCAGGAAAATCAAGGGGCGGAGTCACGACCCTCCGTTCAATCGGCACTCTCAAGCCGTGACGGACCGGGGCTACGTGAAGGATACACAGGAGGGGGTACACTAGATGCTAAGCACACCGCAACACAAAAATAGTGAGTAAAAAGGGCACACAGTATTATTACACACAGTAAAAATGCGTTTTTTTAAAAATTGGAAATTCAAGCCTTGTGCAAAAGAGCAAAAACAAACTGGCCACAGAGCCTGTCAGCACTTCACTACCTTCCGCTGCGCGTCCGGGCACCCATACTCTCTAAATAGAGTTAGGTTGAAGGACCCGGATGTCAGGAAAATCAAGGGGCGGAGTCACGACCCTCCGTTCAATCGGCACTCTCAAGCCGTGACGGACCGGGGCTACGTGAAGGATACACAGGAGGGGGAACACTAGATGCTAAGCACACCCCGACACAAAAATAGTGAGTAAAAAGGGCACACAGTATTATTACACACAGTAAAAATGCGTTTTTTTTAAAATTGGAAATTCAAGCCTTGTGCAAAAGAGCAAAAACAAACTGGCCACAGAGCCTGTCAGCACTTCACTACCTTCCGCTGCGCGTCCGGGCACCCATACTCTCTAAATAGAGTTAGGTTGAAGGCCCCGGATGTCAGGAAAATCAAGGGGCGGAGTCACGACCCTCCGTTCAATCGGCACTCTCAAGCCATGACGGACCGGGGCTACGTGAAGGATACACAGGAGGGGGAACACTAGATGCTAAGCACACCCCGACACAAAAATAGTGAGTAAAAAGGGCACACAGTATTATTACACACAGTAAAAATGCGGTTTTTTAAAAATGGGAAATTCAAGCCTTGTGCAAAAGAGCAAAAACAAACTGGCCACAGAGCCTGTCAGCACTTCACTACCTTCCGACTCACCCCCATCTCCCGAGCTGATAAGCTCACAGACAGGCTGGACACTGCCAAGTTTCTAAGTACTTTTGAGCTCACATCAGGGTACTGGCAGATTGCTCTGACTGAGGGAGCAAAAGAGAGGTCTGCATTCTCGGCCCCAGAGGGCCCTTTCCAGTTCAGGGTGATGCCCTTTGGCTTAAAAAAAGCCCCTGCTAGCGGGGAAAGAGGCATTCTGTGCCGCCTACCTTGACAACTTAGCTGTCTTCAGCTCCAGCTGGGAGGAAAACCTGTACCACGTCAAAGATTTGCTTCAGGTCCTGCAGAAGGCGGGCCTGACTATCAACACTAGTAAGTGCCAGATAGGGCAGGGGATCGTGGTGTGTTTGTGCCACATGGTGGGTGGGGGCAAGATGCCGCCCCTCCAAGCTAAGATTGAGACTATCCTGGCCTGGTAACCCCCTAAAACACAGACTGAGGTTAGGGCCTTCCTAGGCCTCACAGGATACTATGGGAGGTTTTGTGTGACATCATTGCTGTCTCCTTAACTGAGCTGACATCCAAGAAGCAGCCCAAAAAGGTGGTGTGGACAGAGGCCTTTCAGAAGGCCTGGAGACACACTCAAGGAAGCAATGTGTACAACACCTGTACGCAAGGCTCCTGACTTCTCCAAGTAATTCATTGTGCAGACGGACGCTTCAGAGCATGCCATAGGGGCTGTCTCAGCACTGTTAAATGAGGAGGGCCTAGACCAAACATCAGCCTTCATCAGAAGAAGGTTAGTTCCCTGGGAACAGAGGCAGAGTGCTATTGAGATGGAGGCCTTTGCTAATCTAGGCACTGAAAAAGCTGACACCGTGCCTCTTTGGGACTCAGTTCTGTGTTCAGACAGACCACAGACCACTCAGATGGATCATGCAAATGAAGGGTGAGAATTCGAAGCCGTTGAGGTGGTCCATCTACCTATGGGGTTGGTCTTTATGGTGGAACACCATCCTGGGACTGACCATATCAATGCTGATGGCCTCTCCAGGTTCTCCACTTTAGTGATGAGAACTCCCAGGAGGTTGGGTAGTTCGCCCCACTTTCAGCTGGTGGGTGGACATGTGTTTGACCTGTCAGCATTAGAATGGAAGCGTATTTGACTTCCTCCTCCATCTTTTGCTGATCTTGTTTTTGCTGGCCTTAGAACTCTGAGTGCTTTACCACAGCTAACCAATTCTAATGTGCTTGCGCTCTCTCTGCTTAACATGGTAAAATTGGCTTACAACCCATTGGCATATTTCAACGCTGTCTCCACAACGCGGTACCATTACATCGCAAGTCATTACTACGACTTGCTGCATGGGGCGCACTGGTGTTGGATTTAGAATCCAACACCTTCCCTGCTGTTGCACAAACTGGAGTAGGAATAGTAAATAATACTATTCCTAAGTCCAGCAAGCCCACTAAAGCAAGTCGTAGTAATGACTTGCGATGTAATGGTATGTGTTCTAACAACGCGGTCGTTGTAACAACCACGTTGTAATGGCATGCGATGTATTCGCATGCGTTGTAAGGGTATATATTCCTTGCAAGTCCCAAGTAAATTGGTGCTACACATGCCCAGGGCCTGTAAATTAAATGCTACCAGTGGGCCTGCAGCACTGATTGTGCCAACCACTTTAGTAGTCCTTTAAACATGTCTCAGGCCTGCCATTGCAGCCTGTGTGTTCAGTATTTTAAACTGCCATGCCAACTTGGCAAAATAAACCTTTTGCCAGGCCCAAACCTTCCTTTTTAATACATGTGTCACCCCTGGAATAGGCCCTGAATAGCCCAGAGCGCAGTGTATTTAAAAAGTTGCACATCTACTTCTAAGTCTTATGTGTCCTAGGAGTGAAAATCTCTTAAACTTGTTTTTCACTACTGCAAGGCCTACCTCCCCCATAGGATAGCATTGGGTTACCTTATTACATTTAATAAGTGATAGTTAGAAATGTCGACTTTGGTGATTATGGAATTGTAATTAAGACCCTTCTTCAATGGCAAAGTCGAATTCTTAATCACAATTATGAAAATGCCACTTTTAGAAAGTTGTTAATACAAAGGAGGCTTGGGTCCTTGAGCAAACTAGATTGGACCACTTCTATTGTGTAAACTAACAAGGTATCTAGTTGCCATATTTATTGATTCATTCAAAAATAAAGGTACCAATGTTCTGATTTCATTAGCCCTTGTGGTTTATTTCACATTTCTTATTTTTCTTTTTCATTAAGGCATGTCTTAAGGGCAACACTTAGTTTTGAAAACACAAAATACAAACAAACATTGCACAATTGATATATATGAATTACCAAACAACATATAATGACCTACTAGCATATTCATATACATAAACAACATCAAATATTTCTTTGACCTGTCCTTCATTAACACATTAACACTAGGCGGATTGTTCACTTTATGTTACATAAAGTGTGTCCTGCCAATGTGTATTGCCCCGGAGTCGCTAATTTTTAATGTTGTCAAGGAGAGAGTAGCTACAATTCTAGATCCCTCTCAGAAACTAATGATGCAACTGTTCTTTCCCAAGGGCCTGGGTCAATGAGTTTCAAGCCCCTAATTGTTCCAGGGGTTCTCCTCAGGACCTGGACTCCGTCATATCTCTAGTCGTGTCAGAATGGAATCCTCCATTGTCGAATCTCGCCACGAGATTGAAGCCAGCGTGCAGATGGAATGAAAGGAACTTCAAGGACTATTGAAGGCAAACATTGAAAGCAGGAAGGCTAAAGGCAAAGGCAGACGAACAGTGCTTTTTAATCTAAAGGAATTCGCTTTCCCACAATTATCCTCTGTGGCGAGATTCTATTTTCATAGAAAAAAGACCTCCATGACACTGCTGGCGGTCCTGAAACTAGTAATAGGAATGGTGGTGCCGCAGCGGCACCACCAGCATATTGCTGAGACCCTGAACTCCGCGCCACCACCAGGGAACGGCTGTTCCCTGGCAGTTGCAGCAGTGCAATGGCAGTCTGACTGCCAGAGTTGTAATTGGGCGGTCGGACCACCACCACCACGCCCGCGAGTCTGGCAGTCCTCGGACAGCCAGACTTGTAATTAGGCCCTATGACTCTGTTCCTCCAAGGTCACCTCACTTATCTGCTTTTGTTTTTACATCAGTGACCTGGATTCTCAGCATCTCCAAAACATCAGATCTCCTCAGAAACTCATTATAACAAGAGAATAGGAGAAATGAACTAAAAAAAAGGTTTAGATGTAATGTTATCATTTGTTGCATTCAGACATACAAGAGGGTCACATCTCCAGTCAAAAAACCTGCTGTGTCCAAGAACCAGACATTCAGATTAGGGTCTCAAGCAGGCACGTAAAACCATAGTGTGAAATTCTTATTAAACACTATTCAGTTTGTATGTTAAATAGTTTGATGCAGAATACAGACTTGTTTATTGTCTTACATCTTTGTTGGCACATACAAGGGGTGCTTTCCAGCAACATGTATGATTGCACACAGTTCAATGTTGATAGTAATGCAGTAGCTAATGTATTCGTAAAACACACTATCACTTGAGAGGGTATCGTGGCACTGAGCAGGTGTGTATGCATAGACCTGCCTATTGTAGATTGGTTACTTGAAAAGCCATGTCTTCAGCTTCATGTGGAATTCAAGAAGAGAGGAGGAGACTCTGATGTGGAGTGGGAAGTCATTCCATGCTTTAAGAGCGAAGTAAGAGAACACTCTTCCTACTGATCTGGCTGTGTGTATGCGTAGAATATGTGTGAGTAGGAGTCCTGCCTAGTGGAGGTGTCTGTATGGTTGGTGGAAGGAGATGCGACTGTTCAGCGGGGTCTGAGTTGTATAGTCCCTTAAATGTTTGTGATAAGATAACCTTCCTTTTAAGGCCTGTGCATGCAAAGACATATTTTATTAACCAAAGATAAATATTATATCTATACACAACTCTATTAAAAGAAGGCCATTGATGGAAAAAGGGGAGAGGAAGTAAGGTACCAATGAAGTTTGTTTCCATGTTGGCTTTCACTCACCCCATGCCAATATTCACTTGGCGAGCACCAGGATCTGCAATGTTCTTGGGGATCTGTGCTTCTCGATAACAACTTCCTAGCAGGGGCGGCTCCTCCATGTGGGTGAAGGAGCGTCGCCCCACTGCTTTCTCGCAGTGCGAGAAGCAGAAACATAAAATGCAATAAATACCATTTTATGTTTCTGCTTCTCGCACTGCGAGAAATCAGAAGAAGGGTTTGGTTGGGGGCAGGCGGGTGGGCGGGTTGGGGAGGAGTGGCTAGCCCAATGTTGTTGGTGCTCACTGTTTGGTCGGCCCCAGGGCCGACCAAACCAGTCATGCACACTCTGCCCTTTCCTCCATGTAGGCTGCATGCAGCCTGCATGGAGAAAACAGCCTCCCCCATAGATGCATGTGCGGTCGGCGTCCCAGCCAATCACAACACTGCCATTGCAGCGTTGTGATTGGCTTAGGGAGGGGCGGGAGGCTGCCTGCGGCTGCTTCCTGTGAGGACGACGCTGGACCGGACCGCCGAATGTAAGTTTTTATTTATTTCTTTTATTCAAAATTAACACCCCCGCGCAAGCCCCTCCCCGCACGACCCCCGCCCCACCCACCCGCGAGTCATGCTGGCTGGAACTGCTTAGTAAGAGTTATCATGTCTTATTTGGCAGCTCTTCACTCTCAAGAAAGCCACAGCTTCCTCCAAATTGTTTTTAGGCCTGGTGGAATTCTTGTTACACTGGAGAAATCTTGCCCAATTTCTGGTATTTCCAGCAATTCTTTTTGGCGCACTGGTCCAAAATCAAGCTGTTACACCGCATTGCATAATGCTCTTTCCGTTCAGAGAAAAATGCTATTATGGGAGCAATGCGAGCCGACAGAATGCGAACAGCTGCTGTTCGCATGATGTGCGATTTAGGGACCCTTTGGGCTTCGCAAAAAATCGCTTAATTTTGGGTAATTAAGAAAAGGGAAAATATGCGACTTTAGCACAACCACAGTTTTGTGTGAGCAGAATTAGAAGTACTTATCACGTTTTCAGCATCTTTTAAGAAAGTTGAAACCTTATTTCCTTGAGCAATCTTAATGATATTGTGTTGTCCATTTTCTTGATTTAGCCGGCTACATGAAAACAGTTCAAAACATGCGCTTCAATATCCATGTTATTGGTGGTATCTGTCTCATACAACTCCGGGGCATATTCTCAAGGACATATCGCCGAGTTAGCGGCACTTTATCGCAGCCAAAGTGGTAATAAATTCATCGCCCCATTCACAAGCTGGTGCTAACAGCCGATACCGCCAGTTAACCTGTGCTAGCAGCCGCCAAAAACATCGCCACGGATGACAACGGCAACTAACACTAATGAGATGCAGAGTAGGCGTTCCTGTGCAAAAAGCCGCGAAAACACCACTTCGCAATATTCTCAACGACCAGCCAGATCGGCGATAAGAACCCAAAACAGGTGATAAGGCGCGTTAGCAGCAGGGAATCAACACCTGCTCATACCTGGTGCTAAGTCGGACGACAACCTGCACCACAAAAGGGAGCCCAGAGCAGAGCCACACCTGAAGAACAGATGCCATGGAGCCACTGATCATGCAGCTCGGAGCCCCAAGAGGGCCACAACATCCACTGCCACCACACCCAGGCCCGCAACCCCCCCAGCACCCCCCCGGACTACCACAGAGGCAGCACAGACAAAGACAGCGGACCTACAGAAAACGCACCAGCCTCACAGACTTAAAGCCAGAGGAAGTCATTGCCCACTACAGGCTCAAAAGGACAACCATCCTCCGCATCCTGACCCACATTGCCCACAGGCTGATGAGACCAACACAGCGGACAACCAACATCCCTCCGCAGAAAAAGCTGCTGGCTGTGCTGCACCTGTTGGCCTCTGGTACCTTCCAACCAACAACTGCCAGAGTCGGAGGAGTCTCATAGCCAGCCCTATCCAAGTCCCTCACACCCGTCTTGGATGCCATCATCAGCTTGGTACCCCAGCACCTTCACTTCCCACACACTGCGCAGGAACAGCTGGAGGCCAAGCAAGACTTCTGTGCCATAGCTGGCTTCCCGCACATGTCGGGGGCAATCTACTGCACACATGTACTCCTCGTGCCCCCTGCCGCCACTGCACACAATCACCGCAACAGGGGGCACACGCATTCCATCAATGTGCAGGCAATAGTGGACCACCTGGGACTCTTCACCAATGTCGTCGCCAACTACCCAGGCAGTGTGCATGATTCCTTCATCTTCCGACAGTCCATCATCAACCAGCGCTTTGAGGCTGGCACCTATGGGAATGCATTGCAAGTTGGTAAGTACAAAATGATCACACCACACACCTCAACTCCACAGTCATGCAACTCACGACTCTGGGAATGCCCACGTCACAAACACACATACAACATGCCAAACAACATGCCCACCTACCAGACACGACAGCACAACTTACTCTGGTAACCTGGGCTAGCCATGTACACAAGCCATCAACTGCATGGCACCTCAGCCACACAATAGCAGAATGTGGGGGGAGGTGGGAACCAGGCATGTGCGAAGGAGGCAAGTGACCCATGAATGGGAATGTACACAATGCCAAGTGTGGCGTTGATGTACTGGCCAGACTGCAGTATGCAGACCACAGACATGGCCATGTCGACACATACTGCTGGTGTTTGGAGTGTAGTGGACAGTGGACGCAACCATGCCACCCCAGGCAGGGGGGATGATCGCGGAAGTGTAGCTTGTTACGTCCCCCCCTGTAAGCGTGAGCGGAGTGGGCTGGCCCGGCGTACGCCAGGCCAGCGTAGGGGTGTGAATAAAAAGCCTGTTGCTCGGGCGTGGTTCTCTTCCGGAATGGCCAACGTGTCTGCCAGGGCGGTGCCTCTCAGCCCACCACGAGGCCAACGCCGTAAGTGGCGGTGCCTGCGATCCCTTGCGCCTGCTGCACCCCAGGCAGCTGGTCCCCAGACCCGTCTTGGCCGCCCCAGCGCAACCAGGCCTCACTGCTCACCTGCCGACACCGTCGTGTGTCAAAGAGGGCCCACCACGTGACGGTGCAAGCTCCAAGGCCGAGGCCCGCGACCATGGCAGCCTCCTCAGACCATCACGGCCTCCGCGACACAGGCCCCCAGAACTCCTTTCTCGTTGACATACTCCACCGCTGCCTCCGGCCTACACTGCGGGCAAGTAGGTCACACATTTGGAACTGAGTCTTGATTTCATTATGGCCGAGTTCATAAATTTATGGCAGAGTTTATATCACTGTACTCCCTTCGATCTGGTGCCACCAACTCTGTGCATCGCAAGCCCACGACACGTGTCTGTGGGCCCCTTCTGACTACTGCCTTCGGCCCACACTGCGGTGAATTAGGTCACACATTTGGAACTGAGTCTTGCATCTTTCATTGCAGAGTTCACACCATTGTACAGGCATCATCGCAGACTGCATCCCCTTTCAGCTCTGGTGCCACTAACTCTGTGCCACGTAATGCATGGACACTCTCAGGTTGAACTTTGATGGCATCTGAGTCCATGGCCTGGGGGTTATCTTCATCATCATGTAGCTGATACTGGCTTTGAGTAAAGAATGGGTCGGTAGGATTCATCTCCTCCATATTGCCTGGGCATGCTTGGTTCTGCCCTCTGCATCATGCCCTGAAAGAACACCTTCCACTGTCCCCCGACACACTGCGCGACATTAACCTTCGACACCGACGAGGACCCGCTCAGCTCCCGTGGCCCTACCTCAGTGCACAGCAAGTCAGCGTCCCGTGGCGGTGTGCCAGTGCTGGCCGCAGTGCATCCGGGGCCACTAACTCTGTGCAGCACAAGTCATGAACCCTTGCTGTTTGAACTTTGAATTTCTGATTGTCCGATCACTGTTGTAGTTGTCTCCAGCAACAACCCCTCCCTGAGGGCTTGCTTACACTCACCCCACAGCCATCCAGCACAGGCGTGACTGGACATGTGGCCCTGGCAATGAAAGGGGCCGGGCGCACGTGCCCGTAGCCAGTTCCACAAACTATCTAAGTGTGTCCGTGTGGTCACTAGGTATGCATGAGGGCCCCGGGCCCTACCACATGACATTGTGCTGTGTACAGCGGACGCAACAATGTCACCTCAGGCAGTGGTGAAGTCCTGGCACATGTAGCTGTGTCGTACCCCCCTGTAAGAGTACTGGACTGACGTACGACAGTCCAGCGTAGGGGTGTGAACAATCAGCCCTGGGCTCTGGGCATTGCCAAGTGTTGGCCTTGCCAAAGAAGTGACTAAAGCGTGTGTCTCTGTTGTGGTGTCCGCGCCACACGTCCCGCAATGGACAATGTCGTGATGTAGCATGCCCCCGGAGTGCGGGCTCGGCCGAAGGGATGAATGAAGGAGTGCAAGCCCGCTCGGGGTCCGGGTTCATACATGCCAACTGTTGTGTGTGTCGCTATTACCGCAGCATAGGCCAAAGGTCTACCCTCAACCGCATCGCGAGTTCAGCCATCCATGAACTCTACATCTGTGTCCGCCCTATCCGTACCATAGGCCTACACACACGTGGCCGCACACCTTCAACGCACAACATCACAGTGTCGTCGTCAGGCTTGTGGACATGCGCAGACAGGCATGCCAATGGTGTGCCGTAGGAGTGCAAGTGATGCAACCGCGCTGCGCACACTAGTAAATATGCACGGGGAGGGAGGGGCAGCAGTGAGGCTACGTAATACACAGTGATGCCGCTCATTTGCCACAAGCAGTACCTGTCAAAGCGGAATCACTAAGTCACACATATCACACACCAATGAACTAGTGGGCCTGCCAACACATCATGCAGAACCAACTTTTGACTCATGTCTCTATGCACTGTCACAGGTGATCAAGGATATGCACTCTGCCCTTGGATGATGACACCCCTCCGAGCCCCGAACACACAGGCCCAGAGGCAGTACAATGCGGCCCACATACGCACCAGGGGCATCGTGGAACGCACATTTGGCGTGTTGAAGTCACCTTTCAGGTGCCTGGACATCACAGGTGTAAGGCTCCTGTACAGCCCATGCATCGTGTGTAAGATGATCATTGCATGTTGTGTGTTGCACAACATATGTGTGTGCACCAATGCCCCATGGCTACAAGTGCCAGATGCACCCGATGATGATGAGGAAGATGAGGTAGGTGGACCACACCCCACTGAAGCAGCAGCAGGACTAGCCCCTAGGAACACCATCATTGACAATTTCTTCACATGAGCACGTCACATTGTCATAGTCCTTGGCAATCATGGAACAGTACAAAATGACCACAGGCACAGCATGTGCAAATAAACTCATTACAACACACAATCCCTGTGTGCAGGTTACTCCTCTGTACAGGCATATCACTCTGACAAGTGTGAGTGCAACATGTAGTGCTGATAGTCTCACTGATTGGAAATAGGTGGTGGGTGTGTCACCTCTGTACAGGGGGGCTGTGTGGGTGTCACGTTTTCGGAATGCCATTTCTGTGCGTCACAGATAGTAGGGAATCCCACTCATCAGCGTTTCACATGTGTCCCAATTCATTACATATAGGCTGTCATTTGTGACCTACAATTGTCAACAGGGCTACTTTTGGGGTCAAATATGTACCACCATGATGCAGGGATGCACCCTGTGACACAAGTCCCACAACATGAGCTACATGGGCGTAAGGGGGAATCACTGCCCCTACATTCGTACATGCTTTCATACTTGATCATTCATAGACATGACACATCTGTTTGTATCAGAATGCATTGTTCATGTTCAGTGGAGTGTTGAGGCTGTCTCAGTACTGGGCCATGCAGACAACACTTTACAATGTTGCCCCGTGGAGGGCCAGCCTGAGTCCTTTAGGGATTGGCAAGTTACTCGGAAGGGGAAGATTTCAGTCCGCAGGCTGATTGCTGTGTCATTGTTGAGCATACAAGTAATGGCAGTCCATGTCGAGTTCCAAGGTTGGTGTCGCAGAGTGTGTCGGGGGACAGTGGAAGGTGTCATTCCAGGACATGATGCAGAGGGCAGACCCAAGCAGTAACAAGCCATTTGGCGGAGATGAATGCTACTGCTTCCTCCTTACCACTATGGCAGATTCATCCTCATCTTCATCCTCTGACGTTTCATGTGCCTCACATGTGGGTGTTGGTGTTTGTTTTGCAGCACTGTGTGACACTGACACATCAGGGGCCGGAGATGTGCATGTAGGAGTAGCAGCAGCATTCATCTGCGCAATGTCTTGTGGCATCACTCCCATGATGAGGAACTGCAGGGCATGGTAGATCCCAGCTACATCTTGCTGGTGTTCAGCCGTGGCAGCCATCCTTCCTGCCTGCATCCGCTCCATGTTCTCCATTGTCCTCCTCATCTGTGCCAACTCTGTGCTGTTGTCGCTGGGGCCTCTCTGCCTAGGCAGTCCTTGTATCCAAGTAATGGCTACAGCGAGGTCAGCCAAGGGTTGTTGTAGGGCATGGAGCGGGCTGTGGGTGTCCGTTAGGGACTGTAAGTGGTCCCTGATGGGACTAAGACACCCACGTATGGCATCTAGTTTGGCTGCCATGAGGTCGAAACCCAGCCGCACATGTTCAGCCAGCCCCCTCTGGCAGTCTGACACACGGCATTGGAATGCCATGTGTTCTTCGGTGAGGTGCTGGGAGCCAGCCGTGGTGGTGGGTGCTTCCTGCTGTGTGGTCTGTGCAAGGGGTGGGATCACCTCGATGCAGCTGGGCTGCCCTGCTCCTGGAGGTGGGGTGAGGAGGCTGTCCACGAGCCGTTGGAGGGTGTCGGGGCAGATGGCCAGGGGTTCCTCCTCCTCATCACTGAAGAGATGTCTGGTCTGCTCTGCAGGAGGTGTTGATTGTCCCTCTGCAATGTGAAGGGGAGATGCAGGTTAACAGTGTGTTACATGTATGTGCACGCATTGTACATGTTTACATACTGACAGCATGACAATGTACATTGTGACTGTTTTGGAGGAGCTGGCTATTTGATGGGGGACAGTGGACATTCCGACTACATGAAGGATGTGAGGTTGTACTCGTACATCATCATCTGACAGTTTCCTGCTATGCCTGATGTGATTGGCCATTTTCTACGCACATGCGGCACCAGTTGTGTCATCTGTTCTGTGGTGTTGGTGTGGCACTTTGTACCACATTGTCGTCAATGTTGATGTGCTGTGATTGCTATGTGTGTGTGCTGCATTGTGGGAGAGTCGCCCCTGCAGCTCTGATTTAGCGGCCCATTATCCCTTTGAGGCGGTGTGCCTTTGACTTCTGTGCTGTTACGGTGCTGAGATGTTGGCGACTTGGGTCATTTGTGCTCTTGGACGGATTTGCTACTCTTGTGCATTGTTTGTCTGCAGATGTGTTGTTGAGGTCAGGGGTTGTATGTGCACGTGGATGTGTCAGAGTGTGACCTGCTCCTTTGAGGATGTTATCGACACTGGGCCAACTCAGTGTCGTGTCATGCACCATGTCATGTATTTTGACTGCAGCCACGCTATTGGTCATGCAGTGTCATTTGCATTGTCAGTGTGGCTCACAGAGCCGCTGCTTTGCTGGGTTCAGCACATGTGCATGGGTAGGTTGTGAGATTGGTCAGGGGGGGCCTTTTGTGCACATGGTGGACGGGGGCCTACTTGGTGTTTCTATGTGTGCTGCAGTGTGCCAAGGCCATCAGGGACATGTTCCACAGTCATTGTGGGTGTGCAGTGTGCTATTCTTGATTGTGCATGTGTGCCATTGTGCCCATCTCCTCCCGTCCCCCCAGTCCCTGGTGGTTACTCACCCTGTTGCTGTTGGGTCAGGTCATATCGAGCAGTGTCCGGACACCCAACTCCTTGCGCAGTCTCCGCACTGATGACTGTGGCCACCATTTCCTCCAGCTCATCCAGCTCCTCCTGTGGCGCAGGACTCCCACTTCCAGTGGCCGTTGCTGCCTTCCGGTTGGCAACGAGTTTCTGCTTGGTTTGGCTTGTCACATCATGCCAGCGCCTCTTGACCTCATCCATTGACCTCCTCCACACTCCGACTGCATTCACGTTGTTCAGGATGGACTGCCATATTTCCCTTTGTGTTGCCGATGTCACGGTGGAGGTGACGAACAGTTGTTGGTAGTGTTGGGTCACCTCCGTGACGATGATCCGGTTTTCCTGCGGACTGAACCCCGTCTTCCTCTTCCTCGTCTCCTTGCCCTTCCCCGGCCCGGGGTTCCTGGCTGGTCGTCTGTGGGGCTTGTGGGGTTCGCGTTGTCCTCTGCACTCGGTCCGGGTGCGTCCATAATGGTACGCAGTTACATTTTTTTCTCTTTTTTTTCTCTGCTTTTATGGTGCATTTTCCCGCATGTCGCGTGGGAATCGCAGGCCTGTCGCTGGTTATCGCTGGTTTTGTTTCGCGATTTGGGACATCGCAGCATTTTTTGCGTTGGGGTTTTGCATTTTTTCGGCGTCGCGTTGATTTTAACGCGGGCATTTGTCGCGTTATCTAGAGGCTATCGCATGGTGCCGCCGGGTTGTGAATGCTGCGTTACGACGGTGTTATTTTCCCGTGATGGACTGCGATGTGAGAAGTTGCGTTAAGCGATTTTGGCGATAGTTAACACGCGTTCCTGTGAATATCCCCCTCCGTGTGCTCCACGTATATTATGTCTAAATGGGGTTCCTGTTTTAACAAAATATTAACTTTAAACGAAAAAAGTTCCAGCAAACTATTTATTTCATTAATTCCCTTTTCTGTTTCTCACAAAAGATATATGTCTATTCCCCAACGCTTATCAGACGTCAAGGGCGCTCAACCCAGATATCTGTAACAAATATCAGAAAACATAAATTCAATAAGGCGCTCAACAACGCTATCCAGCTATGTACCCAAAGACAACCAAATGTAGTAACCACGTACCTAAATTGCATATTCAGAACGAAATAATCAACAAAATCTATGTCGTTCTTATTTCTATATTAGTAAATACACTAATGGCCAATTTAAAGAATTGAATACAAATCCTGATAACTTTGTGAAAAAAATCGTTTGTAGGTACTTACTTTGTTTAATGTTAACAATGATTCAAAACACTTTATGTACTTATGTTCGTGTCTCTTGATACAACCAATAACATGGCATTATCATATAAAGAGTTTTACACTATTACAATTTCTTTAAATATGCCTTATAAACATCTTATAACAAAATATGCATTGTGCACTAGTTTTCATCATACTGTACTTAACAGTTGAAAAGTTTCGCTTTTTTAATATTGTTATTGAATATTACCTCTTTGGCTTTCTTATACAATATATGAATTAACTTTGCATTTTAGTTTATTTGAATGTAATTGATTCCTATCATAATTTCAGTATACTCTGCAAAGTGAAATCTGTGCTCCTGACCCTGAGGGGCAATTCTTTTCGGTGGATAACCTGACTGGAGTTATTTCACGGACATCACCAACTCCTTTGGATTATGATGCAGGTTATCATGTAAGTTAGTGTCTCGTGTTTGCTTTCACATAAATTATATTGCTGGTGTTTCAATTTACCAATAGTGCTCCTCTGTTACATGATTGGAGATGTATCGTGCTCGGAAAGTTATGACGTCTCAAGCCAATTGAGTTGGTTAACAATTGAATATAATGAGGAATTGACAAAAGCGGGTCTTTGTGACAAATGCCAAATATTAGTCAATGCTTCTGTGTGCAGATACCTTTTTCTGTCTTAGAAATCAGCAATTACCTTTTTGTGCAGCACGTGCAAAGAAGTCTCGTAAATGCCACGTCTCTCAGTCATTGGTCTTGTTCCATTATTCGATTTTCTAGGACCTGCATTCAACTGAAGCCACACTATCCCATGTTTCCTAATTTACATGGGCTGCTCAACACAATCGATTACCTTTTATTTTTATTCTCTTTTATCTGTTTGCAGCATTTGATTATGTAGATCACCCACATTATTTTCTTTCCGTCACACTAGTTGCATCAAGGAATCTACTCTACAAAAGAACTCATCATATCTGTCACAACACTCATTTCCAATGGCATGAGAATTCAAAAGATCCCACTGAGCTCTTTAGCAGCCAGGCTCCATCAGGGTCTGTTCTAAGTTACCTCCTAATTCTCTACACCACCACTCTTGGGGACACAATCTTCATATTTGCCTCCTCCTAACATCTTCTGGTCGATGACACACATCTTCTCTTTCCTATAATCTCTCCTTAATTTCAATTATAAAACTTGAATGCAGCATTGGCAGGTTCGGACTGGGAATTCAAAGCAGCCCTGGCAAATTTTGACAGACTAGCCCCCATTGGGTGCATAGCCAGCGAGCCTGACCACTATAAGGGGGTTGGGTGGTTCTCCCGCCCAAAATCTTTAGGAAAAAATAGCAAAATTTGGGCATTCTAGAACATATTTTTCATTATATATTCAATGGTATTAGTTTTTTGAAGCATGGTAAATGATGGCCTTACGGAGCACCAGGACACAGCAATCTGCATTGCGGCTCTTCAATTATTCCCCGACTATTCGCCCTTCAACAGTGCCTCTAATCTCCCAATAGCCTCTCTCTCACATGTATTCCATTTGTTTTATAGCGCCTCTCATACCAGTGTAGGGTGTTGCAGCATTTTACGTCACATACACTTAACAGAGACAATGAATCCTACGTGTAAAAATCAGTGTATAGAAAATGTTACATAAGACAAAGGGGACTACCAGATGGAGGATTCACATGTCATCCATACTGGTAGATATTTTTTAGGAGTGCTTGGTCTGGGGAAGCACAAACTCAGGATTCAGAACGTAAGACAATAGTTAGGGTTGACTTTAATAATAAGAATTTATTTCGACCCAAATAAACCCTTTTTTTTAGGAAAATTAGGATAATGAAAGACTAGGAAAAAACATAACTTTATAGCCTTCATTACGATTGTAACTTATGACTGCCACTAGACAAAACCCTGATCAGCAGGTACATTAATCACCAGAGTTACCTTGGCACTTTTATTGTTGCCTGAAATCTGTTGGATATACAAGGAACTCTGTAGTGCTTTTAAAACTGCTACAAAACCGGCCCCCACTAACAAAGGCGGCCCCCCTACCCTTCCAGCACTCACGGGGAAACTCCCAATGCATGGTACGGCCAGTCTGGCCTCGGGCATTGGCATTCAACAATGGTTATATCTCAGGTTTTTTATGCTGAACTCTTGAAGAACTGAGGGTCTCTACTTTTCACGTTGCTCTGCACCAACCCTTCCACCTATTCTAACCCCTTCCCTCCTGACATCTTGACTTTCTCTTCCTCAGCTGGGCACCCTGATGTCATGTTCAATCCTTTTATGCACTTGGCATCATGTTGAATAATGTACTGTGGCAGTATTCACACATAACAGGCACCTCCTGTTCCACAGTCAGCTGCCCCAATAAAGCAGCCGTGGACCCGCAAGTGTTTCACGGTGGTGCAATCCCGCGACCAGGCAGGCCGCTATACAAAATACAAAATACAAAAAGAGTTGCCTCTAGGTGGTCCTTTTAAAGACATTTTTTAATGTGAGTGTCGGCGGCGACCCACTTGGGTTTTACTGAACCACCAGTCCCAGGAAGCATTGCTTCAGGTGGTTCACCTGAGCATAATTATTACGGGGATTTACTGGTGGTTGCCGCACGCCGTCACATCACATGGTCTGCCACTGAAGAGGGCGTTGGCCCAAAACGCGTCTGGCAGGAAACCAGAAAAGGACTTTGTTCATGGCGTGTGCCCTTGTTTTGGCGGAATCTCCACCTGGGAGTGCATCCCACCTAGAGGCAACTCTTTTTGTATATTATATATATATATATATACCTCGAACATCTGATTGGCTCTCCCCACTTCCCAGTTGGCGAAGAGAGAGTCACGGACTCCAAATTGTGTGGTAGCTTAGGTCTTTATTCGTCTTTAAGCCATATGACGCGTTTCGGACAACAAGGTGTCCTTGTTCACATACGGAAACGCAGTCCGCTCACTGTTTTTATACATTTGGTTATTTGCTGACTCCCGTGTCATGTGATGCATAAACATAGAAAACATATCGTGATATATTATCTCATAGTCTGTTTTCCAAACATGATATTTTCTTTATATCTAAATTATGCGTATTGTTTTTAAATATTTTGCCTTATCATATGTTCAATAATTATACATTTGAATTTTGAAAAAGTGCAAGTGCTTATTTATATCTGCATAAATGCATGTTTGTCATTTCGTTTATCAGTAAAAACATATTAGAATACATAAATAAATACATATATAATTAAATATTATGTCAATCATTATATGATAAAATAGTATGTATAATAAAACTGTTATTATTATAAAATAGCTTTGCCTTTAAAAATTCAATATTGTTGTCATAATCAGATCATGTGCAAAAACGCATATTGTCTTTTTGTATAGCCATTGTATTATAGCTAAACTAGATGTTAAAACAGTATAAAATAAGAAATAGTATTTATATTTACTTAGTGTACAAAGTGCATATTAGAGTGCCCAGATTGGTGTCATAATCGAGATGGGGCAGCCGCCCCATCTATATCTCAATAAAGTGCAAGTGCCAATGTATTTAAAAAATATAAATACATAAAAACCAGAAAAATAGAAAAACAGTAAAATATAGTTATTCGGGGATACATAGCTGTGGAACTTTGAGAAATAACTAGTCTCAAATGTATTGCTGGCTGTTTACAGGAAATTATGCAAATCTTCGGTGTTGTTAAGCCCTCGAGGTTGTCTGCTGTCTAGTTCCAGTATTATACGAGACTCTAATCGATGCAGTAGACGTTCCCTATTGCCTCCTCTGCGATGATTTGGGACAGCTGCTATCACAAAGTATTTTAGGCACTTCAAATCATTGCCATGTTCTAGCTTAAAGTGTCTGGCAACAGGGTAGGCTGCGTCATTATTGACAATTGCTCGAAGATGCTGCAATATTCTGACATGCACCTGCAGCTTTGTGCTGCCCACATATCGTAAGCCACAGGTGCACGTCAGAACATAAACAGCATATTCGGTCTTACAGTTGTATCTGCCCTTAATCATAACTTCTGAGGGGCTAAAAGGGGTCATATATTTGGTAGTGTTTTCCCCAAATCTGCATGCTCTACATGACGAGCATTTGTAAAACCCAGATTTTGGTTGTAGCCATGTTTTCTTTAGATGTGTCTCTGGGCTGCTTTTAACTATTTGTGATCTCATAGAGGCTCCCCTTCTAAAAGTAATAGTGGGGCTTTCAGGAAGGTCAGGAGCAAGGACAGCATCTGTAAGAACAATTGGCCAGTTTCGTTTTATAACTGACCGAAGTTGTCTTTCTTGTCGGTTAAAAGTAAGGATAAGTCTGGGCGTATTGTTTTTGGAGGTCTCATCTATATTTTTGGTTTCATTATTCTGTTCTAGCAAGGATTCTCTGGGTTTGAGGGCCACTTTGGCGACTGCCTCATTGAGGATTGCTTGACTGTATCCTCTCTCTTTGAATATTGTGATGGCCTCTTGTGTGCATGTGTCCTGATCCTCTTTGGTACTGCATATTCTCTTTATTCTTAAGAGTTCCCCATAGGGGATACTCCTTACCAAATGTTTGGGATGTGCACTACATGCATGAAGCGTTGAGTTCCCTGCTGTATTTTTTCTATATAGGGTGGTCTTTATATGTCCTTCCTTAACTGATACTTTAACATCAAGGAACTCAACGCACTCTTTACTGATGATAGAAGTAAATTTTAGATTGGCAGAATTGTCATTTATGTTGTTAATGAATTGTGTGGCATCATCCTTACTTCCTTGCCAGATAATAAAAACATCGTCTATATACCTAAGCCAGTGCTTAACATGCCTGGTATATGTTTCTGAATGAGGTGACCTGAGTTCCTGCTCCTCCCACCAGCCTACCAGCAGGCAGGCATAGCTGGGGGAGAAGCAGGACCCCATTGCTACACCCCTGAGCTGTTTGAACATTTCATTGCCATACATAAAATAGTTATTGTTGAGGCACCATGATATACATGCTATCAATGTTTTGTTATGTTCATAACATTCAACAGGCCTGGTATTTAGGAAATGCTGTATCGAGATAAGTCCTGTGTGATGGTCTATACAAGTATACAACGACTCTATATCTAGAGTTATGAACATCATATCTTCTTCCCATTTTATGTTTTTGATTTTATTTAAAAAGTCTCCTGTATCTTTTACGTAAGTTGGAAGATCTTTAACCAAACTTTGTAAAAAGTAATCCACATATTGCGAGATATGTTCTCCCATACTGTTGATAGCTGATATAATTGGTCGTCCTGGGATTGGATTAATGTTTTTGTGGATTTTTGGAACAAAATAAATTATTGGGACCACAGGATGTTCTACACATAGATATTTGAATTCTTCTCCTGATATCATGCCTTCTCGTTTGAATTGATGAAGCATTTTATTCAAAGTTTCCTTCGATTTATTGTATTCCTTCTGGTTGGACTTGCCATAGCAATTTCGGTCTGATAGTTGCCTTTGTGCTTCTTTTGTATATTCAGTTTTTGGCCATAGCACGATATTTCCTCCTTTATCTGATTTGGTGACAACTATTTCATGGTTGTTGCTCAGTTTGTTGATCAGCTTGGTGTATTCAATCTCTTTATATTGTCTGTGACGTTTTTGTGATTGATTCGATGATATAGTCTCTTGATGTCCTCTGTTACTCTTTCATGAAATATATCAATTGAGTCTTTAGGCATAGATGGAATAAATGTTGATTTATTTTTGAATGGACTACAGCCTGCCCCCTGTTGTCTAATTTCCATAGTTTGGAGCTGACCTGTGTAGACATATCAGGTTGTTGGTTCTCACTCTCATAGTTGGTTTCTGCCAGGATAGCTTGTGCAGCGAGTAGTACAGGAATGTCTGAAACTTGTAGATTGCTTATATATATATATATTCACTAAAAACTAAAGGTTACAGGGACGTTACAGTTAGGTTCAGATTTTACACACACAAAACAATAGAAATTCAGCAATTGTAGTTATACTTATCTCAAGTAACTATAACTCGTGCCCTAAGGTAACTATAACTCACATTCCTGCCATACACATTTTTCTCATCAATAATTTAACTGCATCATTATCAATGATGTCATAGATGTAAAGCTGATGTAATATGTGGGGTGATTAGCAGTGCATGGCATGGACGCGAGTTATAGTTATCGTAGGGACCATTTGCATATATGGCCAGGTCCCGGGGGATTAGGTTTCCGGAGCCGAAATCGGCCACGGGTGGGGGGGCTGCGGGGCTCCCTCCCCCTTTTTCCCTACAGCTGGGCTCCAGGGAATGGGGTCCTTGGGACATAAATCGTCCTGGGTGGGGGGCCCGCAAGTGACCCTCCTCCCCTTCTCAGTATCGGCAGAGAGATGAGGGCCGCGAGCACCGCCCCCTAAATATATATCAGTGTTCCCCCTGGGACCTGGCCTAGCTGGGGCGCTTAAAAAAACAGGCATGGGAGACTGCGCTTGTTTTTATTTATTTTTTGCCACAGATCCGCTGCAGATTTATGGCAACATTAAAACAAAATGTTTTTGGCTCCGGTGACCAGGCCTAGGGGGTCAGCCAATCAAATCATATTTTGAGATGTTTCGGATTTGCATCTCTAGACATATATATATATATATATATATATATATATATATATATATATATATATATATATATATATATATATATATATATATGGTTACTCCATTCAGAGTGTCCCTGCGCTACCCCCACTAAGACCAGCCCACCGGTACAGGCCCTAACTGGAAAGCTAGACCATCCTATGGTAGTGTGAAGAGCCAAGTCTTAAGTTTCTTCCAAAAGACTGCTTCAGACCCCTCCTGTCTCAGATATAAAGGCATGCTATTCCACAGTTTAGAGGCCAACAGGCTCTGGGCACAGCAGTAAGCAAGATCCCAGCAGATATCAGACTTCTGTTAGGGTGATAAAACTTTATCAGGGGACGTAAGTAACGGGGTCCCTTCTCATTCAAGATTTTGTGGCAGATACACATCGCTATAAAAGACACTCTCTTCCTCACCAGAAGCCAGTGTAATTTGACAAGAGCTGTCCCAATGGATGTCCACCTTCAGATATTAAGCAATAGGCAGGCAGCTGCATTCTGAACTCTGAGTTTCGCCAATCTACCCTGTGAAATTCCTAGATATCACACATCACAGTAGTCTAGCCTGGACATATCCAGTGCCTTGACTAGTGATTTCCTGGCTGCCTCCGGGTGAAAGCCCAGAACTTTGTTCAAAGTTTTTAGGATACCGAAACACCTTCCCACTAAGCAGAGATCTGACTTTCAAAAGATAAGGCGCCTCAAACCAGACCCAAAGATTCTTCACTTTCCGCTTGGGTGTTGACACTGGCCCGAGTACTTCCGGCCACCAGGCGGAGCTCCAGATAGATGGTTGTTTCCCTACCAGGAGGACCTCAATTTTTCCAGCATTTAGCTTGAGGCAGCTTTGGTTCATTCACTCTGCCAGATCGGCCAGACAAGAGTTTATCCTGTCTGCAGATTCTCCTTCATCTTGAAAGAGGATGATAATAAGTTGCATGTTATCGGCGTAAGATACAATGTTAAAACTGTGAAGCTCAATGACATTTGCAAGGGGGCGCATATAAAGATTGAACAAAGTGGTGCTCAAGGCTGAGCCCTGAGCACCCCCTGCTGCAATAATACTGCCTCTGACCAAAAAGGTTGTTGTACCACCTGGAAGGTGTGATTTTGAAGAAAGGAGGCAAGCCAATGCAAAGCCATCTCCCCGACACAGCAATTACATAAATGCTCCAGCAAAAGACGCTCGGATATGGTGTTAAATGCTGCCCTTAGGTCTAACATAATCAGTGCAGCAGTTTTGCCCCCATCCACTATCTGTCTCAGGGATTCAGATGCCAACAGAAGTGCAGACTCTATGCTAAACTCCTGGTGGAAACCCGATTGGGTTTCATGCAATATGTCGTGGGCCTCCACGAACCTCATCAGCTGATCATTTACATGTTTCTCGGCCACCTTGGCAAAAAAGGAAGCAAAGAGATGGGTCTGAGATTTTCGGGTTTTGTGGGGTCAAGCGTGGGTTTTTTCAATAGTGGTACAACCATAGCCAGCTTCCACCTCAATAGGGCTTGCTCGGATGTAAGAGATTTATTGAGCAGCTCACACAGTGCTGGTAGAATAGCCTCCCTCCCATGGTCCAAGATCATGGGCAATGTGGGATCATTAGGGGAACCTGATTTCACCATGCTCATCAGGGCACACACACCTTCTACAGTTAGGGAGTCAAACTTGGAAAGTCCAATCTTTACATCTGGGGGTTCGAACCAGGTTTCAAGGCATGGGGCATCTTGTGCCTCTTTAAGGAAGGAATCATAGATATTTCTGACTTTATCCAGGAAGAATTGACCATTCACATTGCATCCCTCCACCGAGGAAACCGTGGTGCTAGAGACCTGATCCAGGGATGATAATGCTTTTATAATGGTAAACAGCTCTCTAGAGGAGTTCTGTGCTCCCTTGATTGTATCATCATAGAACTGACTACGCGCAGTTCTAATATGTTTGTGATACTCTTTCAATGGCTTGCGATACAAACTTCATCCTGAGCATTAAAATTACAAACCATCGTCGCTCAAGACGTTTGCATGTCTTATTCAGCTTCCAGAGCTCCTCATTAAACCACTCAGCCGAGGGTTTGCGGCATTTCACTGTGTGGTTCACTATTGGTGCTATGTGATCTAGGGCCTTTGTAATCCAATTTTCCATTTGAAGATTAGCTGCTTCTATCCCCTCACTTAGAATTGGGCCATTTACAACCAGAGCCTCTGTAAAAGTGGCTGGGGTAATCTTTATCCGGTTACATGATCTAATCTGTCTATCCACACTAACAGTGGGTGTATGGGGAGGCAGGCAGATCTGAAAAGGTAGGGCACAGTGATCAGACCAGCGAAAAATCCCAGGGGGGTCAACCACCACTCCTGGAAAATTAGAGAAAATTGGGTCCAACGTATGACCAATTCTATGCGTGGGGGCATGTACCAGTTGCACACACTGAATGGTCTCTAGCTCTTCAACCAAGGTGGCCGCTGACTTGCAGGCACCATCTTCAACATGTATGGTAAGGTCCCCCAACACAAAAAAATTGGTATAGCACAATAAAATTGACGGCAGAAAATCGGCCAATGCAGTGACACAGTTAGCGGCCGGACCCGGCGGTCGCTAAATCAGAAACCCTACTGAAGTGAATTTGCTTGACAGAGCTAAGGATATTAATCTCTGAGAAAGTACAATGTAAAGTTTGTCTAAAATTAATGGCGATCCCTCCCCCCTTTTGCATCTGCCTATCAAATCTCATGATTGCATAACCCTGAGGAATAGCGTCCAGAGTATCAGGTGCCGAATGTTCTGTGTAACCAGGTTTCAGAAAGAAGCAAAGCCTCCAGTTTGTAGTCAACCAAGAAGTCAAAAACGTCTAATTTATGACTGGCAAGAGACCGACAATTTAAAACATAGCAACAGGTCCTAGATAGGTATGATTGGGCCACACTCCCCCAAACGGAAGCTGTACTACAGCCTCCAGTTCCTCTGGTGACATCCAACGTATGTCGGCAGTCATTTGCAATGGGAGGGGCAAGACGCCTAAGTTTACTTGTGTATATATGTATATGGATTCATCCACGCTATTCTGGTATCAATAGGTAATACGCTATTCTGGTATCAATAGGTAATACACTTAAGCGCGATTAGAGCTGACCCATTTAAGGGGATATATAGTTCACATCAGAAGCGCATGCACATAGGGCATGAACAAAACCAAGGGGTAAACAGAGGTATTTCACCTATAAAAAAGTTTTAGTGTTGTAATTTTAAAATATAATATTTGGTATTTTATCATTTATGAATTTTTTATTAACAATGTTAATTTATCAACTGCGGTTTTAGCCCCTAAAGTAGTCCATTTTAGAGTCAATTTTAGAGTGTATTGTGCATGTGACACTGTTTTTTACTGCAGCTAAGGTTGTAATTTTACCATGTCTACTACGGCACTTTGCACGTGATGATAATTTATGAGCACCTGTCACTTTAAAAGAGCTTGCATACCAGCAGTAAGATGTCATGTGATCAAGGCTCGGATGAGCCGAAACGTTATGGCGGCATCGCAAGAAATAAATCAAATTTAATGCACTGGAAACTTGGTCCGTGTCCGTGTTGTGGCAGCATTGCTACGAGGGAAATGCGGAGTGTGGTGATATATATATATATATATATTGTGTATTCCAAAGTCCCCAAGGTTTGAAGATGCACTCGGTAGCAGACAAAAGAACCATTTATTTACAGCATACCAGCTTGAAACATCCAGAACATATTATTCTTCTCCTGACGCGTTTCAGGCTCTATTGCCTTAGTTCACAGGAGTTACAAATGACGAAACAGAAAAAGTCTTCATTTACCGTACTTTTAAGTTCTGTCTTGCCTGCTGATTGGGCTTCCCAGGTAAGTTTGTCTCTATTGCATTATGGGACATGGTGTTCCCAGGCTTAATCACTCCCTCTAGTGGGTTTTGTTCTGTTATTTAATTTCGTATAAATCATTGTTGCCCTCCAGTGGGCCTCCGATTGTCTCTGCTGGTATATATATATATATTCACTGAAAAAACCACAGGTTTCAGGGACGTTATAGTTAGTTGGACATTTCACTTGTACAAAACCAGAGAAATTCGGCCGTTATTGTTAGTTGAGGTAACTATAACTCGCGCCCCCGCAATGCACTGCTGATGACGTCACATATTACATCACTGATGACATGGTCAGTGACATCACTGATGACATCTCAAATGACATCACTGATGACATCATCCAGTGATTCTGTGTTTCTGTAAAGTTTAAATATATTTTATATATATATATATATAGGCCAAGGTGTATTGAAGAATGAGTGGGTGTATGACTGTCTGAATGGATAATTTAGTAGGTGCGTGACTGACTGTATAAGTGAGGGATTAAACGTGTCTTACAGAATGCATGGGTTAGTGACTAAACTGTGTGAATGTCTGTATCAGTCTGTCTGTTGGTGTGTAAGAGGCTGCATGAGTTGGTGAGTAGCTACATGAGTGTCTATATGGGTTATTGATTGGTTGTCTGAGTATCTGTATGGGTGGCTGAGTGTCTGTGTGGGTGGGTGGGGGGGTGTGACTTTGTGCATAGATGTGTGAGTGGGTGATTCACTGGGTGTATGGGTTCAAGAGTGCATCTGTGAAGGGCTGTATGGGTGGGTGAGTGTGTGTATGGGTGTGTTGGTGAGTTAGATGTCTCAGTGGTACATGTGTGAGTAACTGCATATGTGAAAGGCAGTATATGTGAGTGTTGGAGTATATAAATGACTATATGTGAGAGTGAGTGATTGTGGGAGTGCCTGTATGGATGAGTGTGTGCTTGTGTCAGTGGCTGTATAAGAGAGTAGGTATGTGTTAGTATCTGTATGAATAAGTGAGGTGGTGTGTGTATAATTGTGTAGGTGAGTAAATGGGAGCGTGATTGATTCTTTGTATGACTGACTGTGTGTGAGTAACTCTATGAGTGAGTGGCGGTGTGTGAGTGTCTATATAGGTGTATGAGTGTATATGATAGTGATGAGTGACAGCATGTATGAGTGACTGTATGGGTGAATGAGTAGATGTGTGTGTAGACCTAGGAATCAGTAAGTGGGTATGTAGTAACTGGTATTGGTGTGTCTTTGGTTTAGAAAATGGTAGTCTGTATTTTAGAGTGGGTGTATCAAAGGTTATATTAGGGTGTAAGGAGGTGCATCAGATTCATGTGGATGATGTCATCAGTGATGTCACTGACCATGTCATTAGTGATGTAATATGTGACGCCATCAGCAGTGCATTGCGGGGGCGCGAGTTATAGTTACCTCAACTAACTATAACGGCCGAATTTCTCTGGTTTTGTACGAGTGAAATGTCCAACTAACTATAACGTTCCTGAAACCTGTGGTTTTTTCAGTGAATTTTTAAGGTTTTTTAAATGCTAATTTCTAACTATAACATCCCTGAAACCTATGGTTTTTTCAGTGAATTTCAAAGGTTTTTTAAATGCTAATTTCTAACTATAACGTCCCTGAAACCTATGGTTTTTTTCAGTGAATTTCAAAGGTTTTTTAAATGCTAATTTCGAACTATGCCTACAGAGGTAGGACATGTGCAGAAAGAGGAAGAAAGGCGCAGAAAGAAGCAAGAGAAATGCAGAAAGAGGCAACAGAAGTCCAGAAAGAGGAAGAAAGGTGCAGAAAGAAGCAAGAAATATGCAGAAAGAACCAACAGAGGTGCAGAAAGAGGCCTTGTTGCAAAGTCATCCTGTGCCCTGGGTACCCCCCAACGTTTTGCTGACTGGTACTGGTGGTAACTGACTCTGACTAACCAGGCCCGGAGCCAGTGCTATGCTGAAAGACACTTAGAATACAGTGAAAACACCTACATACACTAGGGTACACTATGGGTTGGAGTACCCCTGTGATTGGCATGGCCTCCCCTGTAAGGCCCTAGTACATAATAGGGCAGGGGGATTAAAACTACCTCCAAGTCAGAGGTGCAGAAAGAGGCAAGAGAAGTGCAGAAAGAAGCAACAGAGGTGCCAAAACAGGCAAGAGAGGTGCAGAAAGAAGCAAGTGAAGTGCAGAAAGAGGCAAGAGAGGTGCACAAAGAGGCAACAGGGGTGCAGTAGGAGGCAGGAGGGGTGCAGAAAGAAGGAAGAGAAGTGCAGAAAGAGGGAAGAGAATATCTGAAAGAAGCAACAGCGGTGTAGAAACAAGCAAGAGAAGTGCAGAAAGAAGCAAGTGAGGTGCAGAAAGAAGCAAGAGCAGTGCAGAAAGAACCAACAGAGGTGAAAAAAGAGGCAAGAGTGGTGCAGAAAAAGGTAGGAGAGATGCACAGAGGCAAGAGAGGTACAGAAAGAGGCAGGAGGGGTGCAGAAAGAAGGAAGAGAAGTGCAGAACGAAGCAACAGAGGTGCTGAAAGAGGCGCAAAGGGTACAGAATAGCAAGAGAAGTGCAGAAAGAACCAATAGAGGTACAGAGAGAGGCAAGAGAGGTGCAGTAACAGAAGGGAAAAGTGCAAACAAAGGGAACAGGGGTACAGAAAGAGGCAAGAGAGGTGCAGAAAGAGAAAAGAGGGGTACAGAAAGAGGCAAGAGGGGTGCAGAAAGAAGCAAGAGCAGTGCAGAAAGAGATAGGAGAAGAGCACAAAGAGGCAAGAGAGGTACAGAAAGAGGCAGGAGGGGTGCAGAAAGAAGGAAGAGAAGTGCAGAAAGAGGTAAGAGAATTGCTGAAAGAAGCAACAGAGGCGTAGAAAGAAGCAAGAGAAGTGCAGAAAGAGGCAAGTGAGGTGCAGAAAGAAGCAAGAGCAGAGCAGAAATTACCAACAGAGGTGGAAAAAGAAGCAAGAGCGGTACAGAAAAAGGTAGAAGAGGTGCACAAAGAGGCAAGAGAGGTACAGAAAGAGGCTGGAGGGGTGCAGAAAGAAGGAAGAGAAGTGCAGAAAGACGCAAGAGAAATGTATAAACAGGCAAGAGAGGAGCAGAAAGAGGCAAGAGAGGTGTAGAAAGAAGCAAGAGAAGTGCAGAAAGAGGCAGGAGTAGTGCAGAAAGAAGCAAGTGAGTTGCAGAAAGAGGCAACAGAGGTGCAGAAAGATGCAAGAGAGGTGCAGAAACAAGCAAGAGAAGTGCAGAAAGAGGCAAGAGAATTGCTGAAAGAAGCAACATAGGTGTAGAAATAACCAAGAGAAGTGCAGAAAGAGGCAAGTGAGGTGCAGAAAGAGGCAAGAGGGGTGCAGAAAGAGGTAGGAGTGGTGCACAGAGAGGCAAGAGAGGTACCAAAAGAGGCAAGAGGGGTGCAGAAAGAAGGAAGAGAAGTGCAGAAAGAGGCAACAGAGGTGTACAAAGAAGCAATAGAAGTATAGAAAGAGGCAAGTGAGGTGCAGAAAGAAGCAAGAACAGTGCAGAAAGAACCAACAGAGGTGCAAAAAGAGGCTAGAGGGGTGCAGAAAAAGGTAGGAGAGCTGCACAAATAGGCAAGAGAGGTACAGAAAGAGGCAGGAGGGGTGCAGACAGAAGGAAGAGAAGTGCATAAAGAAGCAACAGAGGTGCTGAAAGAGGCGCGAAGAGTGCAGAAAGAGCAAGAGAAGTGTAGAAAAAAGCAACAGAGGTAGAGAAAGAGGCAAGAGAGGTGCAGAAATAGGCAGGAAAGGTGCAGAAAGAAGGAACAGGGGTGCAGAAAGAGGCAAGAGAGGTGCAGAAAGAGGGGAGAGGGGTGCAGAAAGAGGCAAGTTGGGTGCATAAAGAAGCAAGTGAGGTGCAGAAAGACAGAAGAGAGGTGCAGAAACAAGCAAGAGAAGTGCAGAAAGAGGCAAGAGAATTTCTGAAAGAAGAAACAGAGGTGTGGAAAGAAGCAAGAGAAGTGCAGAAAGAGGCAAGTGAGGTGCAGAAAGAGGCAAGTGAGGTGCAGAAAGAAGCAAGAGCAGTGTAGAAAGAACCAACAGAGGTGCAAAAAGAAGCAAGAGCGGTACAGAAAAAGGTAGAAGAGGTGCGGCAAGAGAGGTACAGAAAGAGGCAGGAGGGGTGCAGAAAGAAGGAAGAGAAGTACAGAAAGAAGCAACAGAGGTACAGAAAGAGCAAGAGAAGTGCAGAAAGAACCAATAGAGGTACAGAAAGACGCAACAGAGGTGCAGAAAGACGCAAGAGAGGTGCAGAAACAAGTAAGAGAAGTGCCTAAAGAAGCAACAGAGATGTAGTAAGGGGGAAGTGGGGTGGAGAAGGAGGCAAGAGGGATAAATAAAGAAACAAGAGAGGTGCAGAAAGAGGGAAGAAGTGGGGAAGAAAGAGGGAAGAGTGGTGTGAAAGAGGAATGAGGGTTGCAGAAAGAAGCAACAGAAATGCAGAAAGAGGCAAGAGAGGCGCAGAAAGAAGCTAGAGTGGAACACACCATTAGTAACAATTTAATACCCACATTAGCAATAGGTAACAGGAGACCATTCTAGGTTTGCACAGGGCCTTCCACCACGCTGTAACACTTGTCACTGCATTATTGGTAACGTTTGAGCCGTTTGAGCTAGAAACAATGTTTTTTTTGTTCAAATCTGCAGATTATGCAGCAGATGATGTGGCAAATGCAGTAAATGTATAATTGTGCAAACGTCGGTGCAGCCAAACAGTCACATAATTCCAGTGACCCTGCTCATACCTCTGACTAGGTCCAGAAGTGCTCCTCAGTGGTTCCTGCTTTTTTTTGTCTCATTGAGTTCATAGTTTAGCTTCTATGGAAACGAGGAAGACTAAACCTGAGGTTACAACTCCACAACACAGGCTATCATACCACACAATTACTCTCCATAACACATAATCCCACTCTACATAATTCCTACACACTAAATACCGCGGGGCAGATTTACAAGCCCCTTGCGCCACTTTTGCGTCATTTTTAACATGGGAAAAGTGACGCAAAAGTGGCGCAAGGGGCTTGTAAATAAGCCCCCACATACTTTCTATCCACATAATTTCACTGCACAACATACCACATAATTCCACTACACACAACCTACATCCACTCCACTCCAAGAAACATTATTAAAACACTTTTACATTTACAACGCCAATAGCTCTAACTCTCGCAAATGCGAAACCTATCACATTGCAAATGCTTCTTTAACTAGTAGTCGCGTTTGCAGAGTGGTGGAGAAAGGGTGCTGGGCCTCCGACCAGCGCTCAGGAATTCCGCTGAGTAGGACTTACAGGAGGTACCAGGACGGCTTCTTAGCCCCCAAAGTCCCTCAGGAGTAAAGTGGACTTCATCTCCCATCCCGTAGTCTGCCAGGAGGCGCGTTTGCAGAGTGGTGGAGAAAGGGGGCGTGGCCTCTGAAGATGTTTAAGCAATCCCATTGTGTGGGACTTACTGGAGGTAACAAGAGGGGTAGTTGTCCCCCAAGGACATCCTTGGGGGCCAACTACCTCTCCTATTACTTCCAGTAAGTCCCACACAGCAGGATTGCTAAATTCTCATAGCAGGCCATGTCCCCTTTGCCCACCACACTGCAAACGCGCTCCCTGGCGTGCTCTTGGATGGGGATTGAAGTCCCCTTCACTGCTGGGGGTGGTTAGGGGCCAACTAGCCTACCTCTTACCTCCAGTAAGCCCCACACAGTGGGATTGCTGAGAGGTGGACACAGGCCACGCCCCCTTTCTCTACCACTCTGCAAACACGCCTCCTGGCGCGCTCTTGGTTGGGGGATGAAGTCCCCTTTCCTCCTGGGGGGCCCTGGGGGCCAACTAGCCCTCCTGTTACGTCCAGTAAGCCCCATACAGCTGGTTTGCTGAGAGTGCTCAAAGACCACGCCCCCTTTTACACCACTCTGCAAACGCGGCTCCTGGCGCACTGCTGCTCGGGGGATGAAGCCCACTTTAGTCCTGAGGTACTCAGGACACAAGAGAACCTCATTGCCCCACCAGCAGTGCGCCAAGAGGCGCATTTGCAGAATGGTGTAAAAAGGGGCGTGGCCTCGGACCACCTGTCAGCAATCCCACTGTGTGGGGCTTACTGGAGGTACCTGGTGGGCTAGTTGGCCCCCAGGGACCCTCAGGATTCAAGGGGACTTAATTCCCCAACTTACAACGCGCCAGGAGGCGCGTTTGCAAAGCGGTACAGGGATGGGGCAGGGCCTCCGGGCAGATGCGGCTTTTCTTTTTTTTGTTAGAAGGGGGGCTGTGTGGCCCCCCTTCTCTTAATATTTTGAGGGCCCTGGGGACCCCATCCTCCAGGGCCTGGCCTCCTTTTTTATTTAATTACGGGAGGGGGGCCGTGTGGCCCCCCTTCCCTAGGCCACTTCTGGCTCCAAGGATCCCATCCCCCGGGGTCTGGCCAGACTTATTTAATTTTTGGAGGGGGGCAGCGTGGCCCCCCTCCTGAGGCCACTTCTGGCCCCGGGGACCCCATCCCCGGGGCACGGCCTTATTTTTTTTATTTTTAATAAACACCAAAAGGGAGGGGGGCGAGTGGCTCCCCTCCCGGGCCACATCTGGCCCCGGGGACCCCATCCCCCGGGGCCGGCCCTCAAGTTGGGGACTGTGGGGGGAGCTCCAATGCCCCCATGGTCCCTGCCGGCTCCCCGCCTCCTGCGGGAGCCGGCATTGCTTTTGGGCAAGGGGAGCTGCTAACATGCAGCTCCCCTTGTCCAAAAGCAGTTCTGCTTTGCTTCGTGGAAGCGAGAGCAGGTCTCCTGCCCTGCCATAGCAAGCAGCAATGTCCCGGGGGTGGGCACCCCAGGACATTGCAGGATCCGGCCCTGGGGGGTGGTGGTCCCCAGGGCCATTGAGGGCTCCAGGAGGGGGGCCGTGCGGCCCCCCTCCCAACTCTTTAAAGCCCCGGGTGGTCCCCAGGGCAGTGTGGGGGGGGAGCCCCCACACTCCTTTAATTAGATAAGAGCCCCGGGGAGCTGGTGGTCCCCGGGGCTTGGGGGGGCCCAGGAGGCCCCCCGCCCCTATTAAATCAAAGCCCGGGGAGGTGGCGGTCCCTGGGGCTGCATGGGTGGACAAGAGTCCCCCACGCTTTTTTCTATTTTTTAAAATAAAGCCCCGGGGAGGTGGCGGCTCCCGGGGTTGCGGGTGGGCCACGAGCCCCCGCACCATTATTAAATATTGCCCTCGGGACCTGGCCCACCCTGGGGCTTTAAGAAAACGAAGTGCGGGAGATCTGGCCGAAATGTTTTTTTTAAAAAAAGATTTGTTTGGGCCTGGGGGTCCGACACCCCCTGAGCAGGCCTAGGGGGTCAGAATGTTTCTACCCTGCCCCCTTTTCTTCATTTTTTACTTTTTTTCCCCTTTTTCTTGTGACTCGGTTACCGAGTCACAAGATGGCTGCCAACACTTTCTGGTTTGGAGTGTTGGCAGCCAATCAGAATGAAGCTCATGATCGGGAGGGTTCGCGAATCCTCCTCGGTGCTCAGATATCAATATTTTTATTTTTTGAATTTCTCAGGAACTTCTGAACGGATTTACACCATTTAAAAAAAAGGTCGCTTTCTGAACCAAGAGCCAAATTTGGTGTAATTCTGTTCAGCAGTTCGGGCTGTAGCCTGTTTAAAAAATTCCTATGGAAATTAACATGGAGAAAACGCATTTTGGGACCCCCCTTTTTTCTCGGCCCCCGCTTGACGAATCACCTTGAAGCTTTCAAGACAGGAGCTGACCTGAGTGAACCATTAGTTTGGAAAATTCCGTGAAGATTCGTCAAACAGCGCGAAAGATTTGACAAATCAATAAACGCTTTTACTATGGATAATAGGTCATAACTATAATTACCTACTGGCGACCGCCAGTAGGTAATATATATATTATCTACTGGCGGTCGCCAGTAGATAGTTATAGTTAGGACCTATTTTCCATAGGAAATCCGCAACATTCTATTACCAATAACTTTGGCGCCGGTTGACGAATCTTCACGAAATTTTCAAAACTTGTGGGGCGCTCCGGTCCGCTCCTATCCTGAAAGTCTCGGGGTGATTCGTCAAGTGGGGGCTGAGAAAAAAGGGGGGTCCCAAAACGTGTGTTTTCCCCATGCAATTTTCCATAGGATCCTTTAGTCGCAGCTACAGCCCGAACTGCTGAACGGAATTACACCAAATTTGGCAAAAAGGTAGCCCTTGGTTCAGAGTCGTGCCTTTTGGTTAAATGGTGTAAATCCGTTCAGTAGTTCCTGAGAAAATCAAAAGTAAAACCACATATATATCTATGGCCGCGGAGGGTCCGCGCACCCTGAACGCACCTTCCCGATCACGAGCTGTATGCTAATTGGCTGTCAACACTCCAAACCAGGAAGTGTTGGCAGCCATCTTGTTCCTCGGTAGAACCGAGGCACAAGAAATAAGGGCGCAAAACGCAAAAAGGGGGCAGGGTAGAAACACCCTGACCCCCTAGGCCTGCTTAGAAGGTCCCACAAGGACCCCCAGGGCCAAAAAAAACATTTTTTTTTTTTTAAATCGGCGGGATGCGCTTAGGGTGCGCGGATCCCGCCGTGAAAAAAAAAAAACTAAGCGATGGCTCCCGCGCTTTGAGGGTATTTTGCCCCGGGTGGGCCAAGTCCCAGGGGCATGCGGGGGTGGGTTTAAATGTTAGTTGGAGGGGCCTCTAAGGCCCCCCAAGCCCCAGGGACCGCCACCCCCCAGGGCTTTCAAATTATAATGATGGCGGGGGGCACACGGCCCCCCCACAGCCCCGGGGACCGCCACCCCCCGGGGCTTCTTATTTTAATTAAAAAATTACCTGTGTGGGGGGGCTCCAGCCCCCCCAGACGCCCCGGGGACCGCCACCTCCCCGGGGCACTAATTAAAGAAATGTGGGGGTCCGTTTCAGACCCCCGAAGCCCCGGGGACCACCACCTTCCCGGGGCTTTGTAGATGTTGGGAGGGGGGCCGCCGGCCCCACTCCTGGAGCCTGTGGTGGCCCTGGGGACCACCACCCCCAGGGCCGGCTCCTGCAGTGTCCCGGGTGCCTACCCCGGGACACTGCTGTTTGCAATGACAGGACGGAGCCGCGCGGCTCCGTCCTGTCATTGCAAACTTGCTGCTTCATTGAAGCGAGAGCAGGGAAACCTGCTCTCGCTTCAATGAAGCAAATCAGATTGCTTTTCCATAAGGGGAGTGCATGTCAGCAGCTCCCCTTATGGAAAAGCAATGCCGGCTCCTGCAGGACGCGGGGAGCCGGCGGGACCGTGGGGGGATTGGGAGCCCCTTTTTACACCTCTCTGCAACGCAGCTCTGTGGCGCTTATTGGAAGTACCGGGTGGGCTAGTTGGACCCCAGGGAGCCTCAGGATTCCAGGGGACTTAATCTCCCAACTTAAAACGCGCCACGGGGCGCGTTTGCACAGTGGTGAAGGGAGGGGGCGGGGCTTGAGGTGACATGTGTGCAAACAGGCCCCGTGGCGCCTTTTAAGATGGGGAATTAATTCCCCTTCAATACTGGGGGTCCCTGGGGGCAAAATAGCCCACCAGGTACCTTCAGTATGCGCCAGGGAGCTGAGTTGCAGAGAGGTGTTCAGAGGCCACGCCCCTTTTTACACCTCTCTGCAACGCAGCTCTGTGGCGCTTACTGGAAGTACCTGGTGGGCTAGTTGGACCCCAGGGACCCTCAGGATTCAAGGGGACTTAATCTCCCAACTTAAAACGCGCCACGGGGCATGTTTGCACAGAGGTGAAGAGAGGGGGAAGGGCCTGATGTGACAAGTTAGTTTCTTAGTTTTAATCCCCCTGCCCTATTATGTACTAGGGACTTACAGAGGAGGTCATGCTAATCACAGGGGTACCCCAACGCATAGTGTTCCCTAGTGTATGTAGGTGTTTTCACTGTATTCTAAGCGTCTTTTAGCATAGCACTGGCTCTAGGCCTGGTTAGTCAGAGCCAGTTACCACCAGTACCCGTCTGAAAAAGTTGTGGGCACAGGATGATTTTGCAACAAGGCCTCTTTCTGCTCCTCTGTTGGTTCTTTCTGCACATGTCTTGCTTCTTCCTGCACTTTTCTTCGTCTTTGTGGACTTCTGTTGCTTCTTTCTGCATTTCTTTTGCTTCTTTTTGTGTGTTTTTTCTTCTTTCTTCACATGTCCTACCTCTGTAGGCATAGTTAGAAACTAGCATTTAAAAAACCTTACAAATTCACTGAAAAAACCATAGGTTTCAGGCACGTTATAGTTAGAAATTAGCATTTAAAAAACCTGCAAAAAACTGCCCATGTCATGAGTGATGTAATATGTGACGTCATCAGCAGTGCATTGCGGGGGCGCGAGTTATAGTTAGCTGAACTAACTATAACGGGGGAATTTCACGGGTTTTGTACGAATGCAATGTCCAACTAACTATAACTGTCTCTAAAACCTATGGTTCTTTCAGTGAATTTCAAAGGTTTTTTAAATGCTAATTTCTAACTATAACGTGTCTGAAACCTATGGTTTTTTCAGTGAATATATATATATATATATATATATATATATATATATATATATATATATATATATATATATATTCTTTAATAACTCCAAAACTACAGAAGTACTATTTTTTGACAAAGTTCTAGCTTTCTGACAAATTTGGTGTAATTCCGTTCAGCAGTTCTGGCTGTAGTCGTGTTTTAAGTCCCTATGGGAAATTGCATGGGGGAAAAGCATTTTGGGACCCCCCTTTTCTCAGCCCCCATTGATGAATCCCCCCAAAACTTTCAAGGAAGCAGCTGAACTCAGGGCATACTAGTTTTGAACATTTTGTGTAGATTTGTCTAACGGCGCCAAAGTTATTGGCAAAACAGCAAACACTTTTCCTTTGGAAACTAGGTCCTAACTATAACTACTTACTGGCGACCACTAGTAGGTAATAAAAAAAAATGGTGGGGCCCCGCGATAAAACTATTGCCGCTTTAGCGTCCGTTTTCGGGCGAAAAGCGGCGATAATTTTATCGCACTATCAGCAAGGTCACGCTATCGCGTGAATCCATGCCTTAGCGCCCTTTCCCTTAACGCCCAGCTTTGCATCTCTAATGAGATGCAAAGTGGGCGTTCCTCCCCAAAATAACGTGAGAAATGTCGCTAACAGACATTTCTCCTATCAGCAAGCTGATCGCTAACCTGCGTAGCGATAAGAAAAGTAGCGCTAACCGCGGTTATCGCTACTTTCCTTACGCCTGCTTTCAGTCTGACTTAGCCATTATATCCAATGGAAGGTGGATATAATGGCTAAGTCTGCCCTGCCCTATCATCAAGCTATCGCCAAACGTTGTGCGATTATCGCTGGATTTGCAGCGATAATCCCACATTTGGCAGCTTGCGCTTGGAATTTTATCGCTTTGGAGATAAGCGTCGCTGATAGCGCGCTATCTCAGCGATAAAATCCAGCGATAGCCGGCGATAATTATCCTAGCGCTAAGCACACTTAGCGATAATTATCGCCGGCCCTTGATGATATGCCCCGGTGTTCTTTCTGTAGTGAAAATCAAAGTACTGCTCTCAGGATTTTTACTGAATGTTCTATTGATTACAGTCTGATTTTTTTCCCCTAGTTTCTCTTTCCATGCCTTGTCCCTCTTTATATGAGTACATTCATCTGGCTAGACAGTTACCTGTGACCCTACTGAATAAGATTATTTACACAGGGCAACGTTCCCAGAGAAGGACAGTGACATAAAGAAAAGAGTATAATGAGACTCATAAAATAGAGGCTGAAGGTGGTAGAGGCAGGGATGATGCAGATACATATGAGAGGACACTATCATGGAAATGTACCTGCCCACAGACAGAATGAAGCTGTACTTCTTTTTTTTTAAATAAATTGCCCATGTTTATAGTGTACATACTAAATCTGTAAGATTACAAATTAGAACACAAACTCAAAAGGTTGGACCTGTTTGTGTTTCATTAAACCGCTTACTTTATTATGCTTAAAGGTGAAGGGCAAAAAAGACACATTTAAAGGGCACTATGGTGGCACAAGGTTTCAGTCACAAAAGAGATTTAAACCCGTCTCAAAACCAATGTTTGCATTGGAATGTTCCCCAAAGTCGCACTATGCACTATTTTGCATCAAGGGGTCATTCCATGGATTGTACATGGGTGCAACCGTCCATGGATTTTGATACAAACACCTATCTGCTAACATTTGTAGTCAGGCATTTGTGCCAAAACTTTACACCTCCTCGAGGATTTTTTTAACTTTACATGTGTGCTGTTCTGTAAAGCACATATATAAAGCGGGGAACGTTTTAAAATATTGTTTTTATACTGGTAGATCTCTTTCCAGTAACAAAACCTATGCTTTAAAGAACGCACATACCCGGCACTGTGGCACAAGGGTGTGTGCATTGGCACATGATAGCCAAAAATGTGCCAACACGGGGCTGGGGGGGAGAAAAAATGCTCCATATCCCTTTCTCTCTCTGTTTGATGCTAGTATATTGGTAAATCTGGGCACAGGTGTGCAATCCTCACTCCTGCATTTTCCACCTATCTCACCCTATATAACAGTCTTATTGAATAATCTCTAGCTTGAACAGTGTTGAAAATGAATCCATGCCACAGGACCATCATGCAAATTTCCTGTTCGGCTTACTTGCTGCATATATACATTCATGTCCATTCCAAGTGTCATTGGGCCTCTCTACTGTCTATAATCCTTTGTTGCCAGGGTGTAGCCATGATTCTCTCCTCTATTTGCACTGCCCCACTAAACTGCTGTGGGAGTTTTGCTAAGCAAACATATAACTGCTGGCTAAAGGTTGCCTACCATGTCTGCAAGATACTTGGTAAATTGAGGTACAAACACAGAAGAGTATGTTACGATCAGCTACCTTTCATACCTAATCTCCTTCTTAGTGAAAGTGGTTTATGGCTGTTGTTAGACCTGCCAGCCTTAGAGTGTTTCCCCCCAAACGTTTTGCCTTCATCCTCCATTTTTGGTGATCTCATTTTAGCTGGCCTTAGGACTCTGCACACTTTACCACTTCTAACCAGTGCTAAAGTGCATGTACTCACTCTTTCAAACAAGGTAATATTGGCTTGACCCCAATTGCCATATTTAGTTTACTTGTAAATACCAAGTAAAGTGTCACTACCTGTGCCCAGGGCCAGTACATTAAATGCTGCTAGTGGGTCTGAAGCACTGATTGTGCCACACACTTAAAGTAACCGTTTAAGCATATATCGAGCCTGCCATTGCAGCCTATGTGTGTAGTTTTAAACTGCCAATTTGACCTGGCAAAGTAAACTTGTTGCCAAGCCCAAACCTTCTTTTTTAATACATATAAGTCACCCCTTGAAAAGGGCCTAAACAGCCCAGAGGACATGTGCTTTTAAGTTTTACATATCCTTGTAGTGAAAAAGTGTAATTTTCAAATGGGAATAGGTACCCAGTTCATGTTTTTGGTGTCTCTGAAATCCTAATTTAAAATCCTAACTTATTGTGAAGTTGGATTTTAAATCATAATTCTGAAAATACCACTTTTAGAAAGTTGGCGTTTTCCTGCCTCAGCCATTTATTGCCTGTAGCTTGTATCTGGTCACATGACTGGGTGTAGCTGACAGTTAGGATTTGTGTATTTCTCCTAGACAGCCACATACAATATGGAGCTTAGGTGTTCCTGGATGGGCCATCACTGGCAGGATCAGAGGGAGGATCTCAGCACACCCCCACGTACACTTGAATAGGCTGTGTCCTGCCTCCACACAAAGGACTGCATACACCCCTGTAGTTAGTCTGGAGCCAGGACAGAGAAGGCATGCCTGGGGACTTCAAAGGGAAACCTCTAGAAGCTTCTCCCCCACTTCAAAGGCAAAATTGGATAAAAATACTGGACCTCAAACACCAACTCTTCAGTAAACATCTGGACCTGGGGATACTCTGCCAGGAAGAAATGTTGTGCTGTTAAAGGACTGCTACTCTGCTGGACTGCACTGTGCTGGACTTCCTGCTTTGCTGTGCTGGCCTGATGCCTGCTGCCTTCCTGCCTGGTTGAGAAGGGCTGTACCTGCATCTCTTGAACTCAGAACCCAAGAGTGACTCCAAGAGCTAGTTGGCTGGCCTCCTGACTTGAGCCTTAGGGACAGAAGGCTCCAACAGCCTTGCACCTGCACCTGGACTCTGTCATCAGTGAATTTACCCTTTGAAGTGGGGCCAACCCAGTCCTGGATCCCTGGAAGTGGGCCTAAGGTGCTCTGCTAGCCCCTTTGGATCCAGCAGAACCGACGCATATCCTCTGCTGCATGGCGTGAACCTAACAAGAACCGACTGCATGGATCGAAGCCTCCACAAATACCTGCATCCCGACACCAAAATAGAATCACTGCTGGGTGACGCATCCTCGGTGCAGGCCCTTGCATCCCTCATTGAAGGCAGCCTTGATGATGACTCCGGACTACGAATCTCAGCCTCGCAGCTCCTCGGTACTGGCACATCGCCCCAACTGCGCTGCGCATCCCTGACTCCCAACTTCGCATCATAAGCCGTGGTCGATGGGATCCTCGATGTCAACGCAACAGGACCTCGCACCACAGCCTCGCCGCATCTCGGAACTGATGCATCACTTAAGCTGCACAACATATCTTCGATGCAGATCCACACAACGCTCTGCAAACCAGGATTAAAGGTACTTTTTTTCAGCAGGCCTAACTGGCCCCCTCTAGCCGGCCCGTGCTCAACACGGTCGGCATGAACTTGTGATTTTGTCCCGGTCCGGCACGGCTATATATCCACAGTTGGCGCTTTCTGTCTTTTGGTGCAATTTTTACTAAAATCTTTAAAATTAACCATCTGTGGTTCTGCTGATTGCGTTTTTGCTGTTTTGGTCTTGTTTTGTTTATTTAAAAACACTCTATTTTTCTAACCCTGTTGTGGGCTCTTCTTGTGGTGTGTTTTCACAGTGTTACTGTTTGAAGTGTTGCTCAAATACTTTATACATTGCCTCTGAGTTAAGCCTGACTGCTTGGTGCCAAGCCTCCCGAGGTTGAGCAAAGGCTAATTTAGGGTTTTCTTGTGACTTCACCCTGAGAAGAATTGAGGTTGCCGAGGTTGAGCACACGCTAATTTAGGGTTTACTTGTGACTTAACCCTGAGAAGATTTGTGGTTGCTGCTTGAGAACGGTTTCACCCCCTCATCCAATAACCCAATTTCTTGCAGCTGTTATGCTGTATCCATCCACTGTTATGCTGTATCCATTCACATCTTTAAAGTATTTGTGTCAGGCTTGGTGTAATAATTGTATGCTTATTTGCAAACAGTTTTTATCAAACAGGTGGAGTTCCTGCTTTCGTATTTTACACCTTTATAGAACTCAAACTGGTAACCAACTAGATGCAAGCTAATTGTATTTTGAGGAGTCATATCCTTTATTTTGAGAAAATGTTTTAAATCATTTTCTGTTGAGGGGAAATTTCTGCACTGTGCTGACTACAAACAGTGTTTTGATGGACGCCATGACTGTACGCCCTATGTCGTGGCATGTAGTAGACACATGTAATCTTGGAAGACCATTGTGAGGAAACATGAGTCTTAATTATCATTCATTCCACTGACTATCTTTTAGGCAGTTAGAGATATTCAACAGAAGGTAAAGGTGTTTGTGGTGGCTCAGGACTTTTAGACCAGCACCACTGCTGAGGACTTGGTGCAGGGGGTTAGCAGTCGAGAATCACATAATTTTGATGCTTAAGCAACCACGTCTGGAGGAGGAGAGTGGACGAGGAACTGGGTGCTGGAAAATACCTTCCAACCTGGCTTTCTTCATGTAGGAAAATACTGACATGAACACAAAGAACCTTCCATCCAAGGCCTACTCACCAGGAAACTGGACACACCAACAAGGTACCCCGGTCTAGGGTCTCGTTTTTAGGTCGAGCACTGAGCCAGCGCGCAAGCGCTGCTCTGGGGTTGATCTGTGGTAGTTCACTACGTGAGGGAAGCCCCGCCCACTCCCCCGCCCATCTTTTTCGTTGGCTGTGTCTTTGTCCTTCCTAAATGCTGCCTTCTGATTGGTTTATAGGCTTGTTAGTTCCTCCTTATGACGACCATGCCATCATTTGTATCCTTCCATGGCTACTGGCCCCTTTACTTCTAGTGTTGCACGGTATGTGTTATTTAGATTGTGAGCACTATTTTCTTTAATAATGAGGTTCTCTTACTGCCCATGCCTTCTCCCCCCGCTCCCGCAGTCTGTGCCTTCTCACCCCCCCTGCCCACACTCCCGTTGTTCGTGCCTTCTGGCCCCTCTGCCCCCGCCCGCCCGCACTCCCGTTTGCAATGCACTAGGTCTTGCGTAATGCGAGTCCTATTGCATTGCAAATGCTTGTTAGGAAAGCAGCGAAGGACTAGCAGACGACCCTTTTCCGAAATGAAGTCTCTTGCATGGCTTTATGTTGTTGCTTTCATTATTTCTTCTTTAGATGTGCTGTAAAAATGCTGCGTTATTTGCACATTGCCTTATCTGCACCGATCTTCTTTAGATATGATTGTGGCTGCCCGCCGCCCCCAAAGGGGGCCCCCCTAAAAGGGCGGCCCTTTAGTGCCATTGCGGCACAAGCCTACCCCTCGCTCTAGCAGCAGAGGGCTTCCGCCTGGAGCCCGCTGTTCAGGGGGTGTGGGCGTCACTTCCGGTACGCCCAGGGGGGGAGGGAGGGTATGTATACCCCTCTGACCCTCCCAGCGGCCTCTTTTCCGCCAGCCTCGCCGTCTATGCAGTTGCCAGTCCTCAGGAACCACTTGCTCGGTGAGTCAACATCCTCCCCCCCAGTCCCCCATAGGCCAGGGGCGCCTGCCCGACCTCGCTTCGGCAGTGGCACCCACACTAGGGGGGGGAGGACAGCTCCTCGAGGGCTAGGGCAACTGCGGCGAAGCCGGGGGGGCCTGCTGGCTTCAGACAGAGTGGCCCGGGTTCCGTCTATTTCCGCCAGGAACGGGGTCGGAGTCCTAGTCTGGAGTAGCTCAGCAATCTCATCCTGAGAGGCTGTTGTCCCTGAGTTGTATTACCCCCGACCCGCCATATTTAAGCTGCCACCAAAGGCAGCGTAGACCGGCCTTGAATGGGCTGCGCCCTGGTTCTGGGTCGGGGTAGGGGCATCGGGGGTGGGTCCTCATTACCCGGGCTCCGCAACTTCCTCCCACTCTCACCCGGTCTCACTAAAGCGGGGGAGGCAGCCTCCCGGGTCACGGTTGGTACCGCTAGCACACCAGGCGGCCGCTAAGTGCGCCTAGAACCATGGGAGAGACCCCAGGGGGCCGCATGTGCAGACTTATCCTGGGCCGTGTAGGGCCCCTCCCGGCCTTGCTAGTGCCAGCCCTGGATGCAGCCGTAAGACTGTACAGGTCACTCAGTGAACCAACGCGCCCATGCTAGGCATCTGTGCTGTCCTCCTGGTGGTGGGTTCGAATCCTGGCAGTTCCACTCAAAAAATAATCTTTCCAAGATCGATAAATAAGTACACTCAGCGTTTATTAACCAGGGCCGTCGATAGGAGCCCATAACAATTTCCGCATCCAGTGTCGGGCTCCCGGGTGCCGCCAGTGCGAGCCGCGTCTCGTGGCCGGTCCGCGCTTGGGCTGGGATAGAGATGATGCGTTTGCTCGCCAACTGGGGATAGTAGTGGCTGGTTGGCTCAGCTGGTTGGAGCGTGGCGCGAGTGACGCGGAGGTCGCGGGTTCGATACCCGTGCGGGCCATGTCAAGAGCTTGAGCATGGGGTCTTGGTTCCGCCCCAGCTCTGATTTATGGCCACTTAGATTGTGTGTTTTTTGCAGATTCGGGGCACAGGCGTGGGGTATTTGTTTCTCGGGCGAGGCCGAGGTCATTCAATTTGCCGCTCCCCTCGCGGCTAGCAGAGCATGCGGCCCGCAGGGTGCGCTGACTGGGTCACGGCGTGCCTTATTGGGTTCGGGCCCCGATGCGGCTCCGGTGATCCGGGGCAGATCACGTGGTTCGGAGTAGCATGGCCCACTATGCGTGGCCCGGGCGGTGTGGTGCACCAGGGCCTGCGCATCCGCGGGTCTTGGCCATGTCGGGGGCACGGGCTCCCACTGGTGGTCCGGGCATGCCGCGGCTGGGGGTAGGCCTGTGCTGTTGGGGGCAAGAGGTGATACGGCGGGTTCCCCGAGGCTCCCCATTCCTAGGGCGCGAGAGGCAGTGACGGGTGCAGAGGGCGAGCGGCCCTCGGTGCTCACAAGTTGTTGAGGCTCCAGACACGCCAATATTTTAAGTCCTGGTGTTGCTCAGGTACAGTTTGACATCATCCCCACTTGCTCCGGCTAGCCGAGCAGGGCAGCCCGCGCGGTCTCAGTGCCACGGCGAGGGGGTCAGGGCCATCAGTTGGTGGCACATGGGGGAGGGCCTCGCCCGGTCGCGGGTCGGCCCTCCTGGAGTTGGGCACGACGGGGGCGGACCGCGGCTGCTGGGTGGGGATGTACCTCTGGCTGGGCTTGCGGGTTGTCGGCCCTGGGAGGGTCGGTCCGGAGAGGAGGCGCGACGGTGCTGACGGTGAAAGAGGCAGTACGTAGGGCCTTATAGCGCTTCATACCGTGCTTTCAGCGTTTCCCAAGGAGCAAAATGGGAACGTAACACGCGGTTTCCATTAACTGGTGGGCATTAGATGGGGAGCATGGGGCCCGCTGGGGCTATTACATTTCACCTCCGGGCAGTGGTGCAGGGCTTCCAGCGCTATGCCTCTGGGCCTCCTTACCCGGTTTTCGGCTCGTGTCCCCGCCCTGGTCCACGCTAGCAGGATTAAGGAGTGCGGCCTATCTCGAGTGCTGCTAATTATCTTAGGCAACGAGTGACCAGTGACAAAGCCTCAGTCCTGACTTGGATCGCGAGTGCTGCTTATTTACCTTATGCAACTAGCGACCATTGACAAAGCCAACAGTCATGTCTTGCTGTAGGCACTGGAGGCCAAAGTCATGGCCTGGGGCGCGCCAAGTGACCGTTATATTTCTTATTTGGTGTTACCTCACGGCTGCTGCCTGCCCCGGGCTCCAGCCCGGTCCTGAATCACCGGGATGGCCTAGCTCAGACGCACGAGCCATGTAGCCGAGGCCGGAATCATCCTTGTGGGTGGCCCGGCCCAGATTCAGAGAGGGTGGTCAGGGGCCAATTCTGCCCCTCTGGGTCACGCTGTCCGGGTGGCAGAGGAGCACCGGTGTTCACCCTTGGCTAGGGAAACCACCCATATTTCATGTAACAATGGGACACCACAGGACATACAGTCCCACCGACCAGGATTAGGTGGGATGGACCCCTGTGACAACAGGGTTCTCATCCCTATGGCCTCAGGAAATGTCCCTCGGGTGAAGGCTGCATTGTTTGTTTGGAGGCTGAAGTACACCTAGTGGCACAGCACTCCCTTTGGACCTGCGGGTGGCCTTGTCACGTTGCCACAGCCTCTTGAAGCATCATTAGACTATTGGAAGCTGTTGTATATTAAATCTGGGGGCCTTGACGGGCTAGAGGGTGTGAGAACTCTATTATCCCAGCCTGATGGAGTAGGGAAGAATCATTGATTTGGCCAATAATGCGGTACTTTTAAAGGTTCGAATACTGTGGGGGTCACGTGTACAATTTACCCCCCTCTATCCGGGATAAAGCACTCTCCCTCCATCGCTCGCACAGGGGTTCAAGATCAAACCTGGAACGCTGCCCACAGTCCCAAAGAGGTTTGATCTAAAACTTCAACCCGGCCCCTTCTATGTGCATATGTTGGCCACTATCTGAGCACGATTTTATGATGGGTTTGCCACTTAAAGGAGCAATTTACAGCCGGTTTGTCATATCCTTGCAGGTGTTGGCTTATGGGTGTGGTCCATGAGCCTGGAATGTGGCAAGTCGCGCTGTCTTTAGGGTTTCAATTAGCCGGGCCTGCCAGTAAGGGACACGATGTACCAACTAATCAGAGCTATGAATTGTATGGCCTATAGAATACTGTACACGGGTATGGTTGTACAGTACCAGGGGCTGCCCGGCTTGCAGTGTTTTTAAAATAGGCCAGTGATGCGGGGATTCGATAATGAGACACTTATGGCTTTCTTGTTCGGATACCAAAGCCTGCTCACATGTTTGGCAACGTTTAAGCGTGGTGTTACAGTTTTGTCCAACAAAATCGACATTTTATGGTTCTTCAGACAGGAGGTGGGAAACCTTAGCCTATTTCCACCGGCACATTGTCTGCCATAAAAACAAGTTTCCTTGGATCGAATCAGGACCTCACTTAGGAGTTTAAAGGACTTATCCATTGGAAGGGGAGCTTCATGGTGCGTCTAGGACATCACGTGCACTTTTCATCTGCTCTTAAGGTTCGAGCAGCTGTCAAGGGACTTTGACCAAGCGCCAGATGCCACACAAGGGCATTAGTCATTGTAGACAGTGCAAGGGCACTGTAGTTGCCCCGGGTAGCAGCAAACGAAGGCCAGGATCTTTCCTAATCTGGCCCCAGAACGCAAGGCTTGTGAGGGACAACTGTGCTGTAGGGGAATGGCACAGGTGAATGTCAGGCATTCAGTATTTAATGGCATTGATCAGACATTGCTGGGGCCCAGCAAGGGCCTTGGGAAAGCATTGGGGAGTTCTTGTCTTCCATTTACAGATTGAAGGATTGGAATTGTGCGGCTGCTGAAAGAGGGGACTGTTCGTCTGGTTTGGCAGGGGCTCGTGAATATGGATAATCTTTCTCACTGTCAGGTGAAACGGGGTTAGGCCATGAGAAGGACTAGACAGGCCTACTTGACCGGTTGGTCCGTGCATTACCCATGGTCATGGGTCATTCCCGGCAGCCTCACCTAGCTTTTCATCCTCCCGAGGTCGATCACCATTAAGTTCAGTATCAATAAACACATGTTATGGGGAGATACTTCCGTTCTCACCAACCCAGGAGCTTCATAAAAGGCGTGCTGTCTTTCAATAGAATGGGAAGATGTGGTTGGGGCACAAATGCCGAAAATTACCAGTTCAGTTGCCATTTTTAATTCAGATGGGGCAGGCATAGTTGCTCATGTTGTACTCCATGTCCTCATATCCAAATACATTGGCTAACCTTTTGGCACACTGGGATACCTTAGCACTGTTGTTATGTGATACATATGCTGGGGGAGGGACGCCAGCATGGCGGCACAGCATCCGTCAGTGCAGATGACGGATGGGTTTGCAGGCTATAAGGACATGGTGATCCCCCATGTCTTGGTTTAGGCGAGGTGGCACACCGAGCAGCCTTGTAGGGCATGAGAGAGCATAAATTCACTCCATGGCTACATGTTATTGGCTGGTGCAGCACTCGGTCATCAGTCTGTACCCTGGTACTGGGGATCATCCAGGTAAAGGGGCACATTAGGGCTTAGTCACCCCAGAATGATATGCACAAACTGGCACATGGTGCGTTAAGGTTTGTATCACACAGAACTGGGGGTGTCTCATTGGGCACACTCACTGCCTGTGCACTGTGCTTTGGCCGGTTTGTTTAATCTTTTCATAGGGAAGAGATATGTGGGGTACCTAATTGCTCACAGCCTGGCACATTAAGGTGGGCGCGAGGCGGGTTGTTACCCATTAAATGTTTATAATAAATGCTTTGGGGCACTTGCAGCAGTGAGGGAGCTTCCTGAGGACTTGAGGGTTAGTAGCACTCCCCTCCCCCAGGCACACAGGGCTTTCAGCTGAATGGCCGCAGGCTCGAGCAGGTCAGAGGGGGATTTCTGTGCAGTGCTTGTAGAACGTCATGTACCATTAAGGGCATGTTCTACGAAAGGGCAGGTTACTGCGAAGGTTGTTTCAAAGTTTTGGGGTCAAACTGGGTTGGAGCAGTAAAGTTAAAGCCAAAGCACAAACAGGCTACAATGTAATGTAATGTAATGTAAGTTGCATTTATATAGCGCAGCTGTCACCCAACGGGCATCCTGGCGCTGGGATTACCTAAGTCACTGTGCAGCTATAAAATTATGAATCACCACGAGCAGGTCTCTCAAGGCTATTCTCTTGGGAAGAGCCTGGTTTTTAGCTTTTTTCTAAACTGCAGTAAGTTGTCAGTCTGTCTGAGTTCACTTGGTAGTTCATTCCATAGCTTTGCGGCTGCATAGCCAAATGATCTACCTCCTAGTCGGGTTTTCTTAACTCGTGGGGTACAAACTAGGTGGGCTGCTGAGGAACGAAGATTTCTAGCTGGGGAGTACCAAGTAAACATTCTCTGTAATGGTTTAGGCCCCATTTTGTGTGCCGCCTTATGAACAATGCAAAGTGCTTTAAATTGAATTCTTTGCAGAATAGGCAGCCAATGGAGATCCCTTAGCGCTAACGACGCGGAAGATCTGCGTTGTCTTTTTAGTGCCAGCTTAGCCGCGATTGTTTGTATTCTTTGCAGCCTTTTTGTTAGAGCCACCGGTGCTCCAAGAAGCAGTGCATTACAATAATCCAATCTACTCATGATGATACTCCTTACCACCTGGGGTCTGGCCGAAATTGATAAAAGAGGGAGTATTTTCCGTAGAGCTCGGAGTAGAGAAATACATGTATTCACTGTTTTATTCACTTGTGATTCTAGCTGTAGATTACTGTCCAGTAACACCCCCAAGTTACGCACTGTCTTGGCTGGCCGCGGTGGATTGTTCGTAGAAACCGGCCAGAAGTCCACTGGCAATGGACGGGGTATTTTCTTTGCTGTACAGTATATAACCTCAGTCTTGTCTCCATTGAATTGCAGCGAGTTCTCCCTAAGCCAACCTGCAGTTTCACGCATACAGCTGTGAAATTTATCCAGTGATACTGCTTGATTCCCTTCAAATGAGAAGACAAGTTGAGTATCATCTGCATAGTTAGCCACTTCAATACCAAAAGATTTAATAGTGTACATGAGTGGACGCAGGTAAAGATTAAAGAGAATGGGACTTATGGCTGAACCCTGCGGGACCCCATGTTTTATATAGCTACTGTGAGAAATAAAAGGTGACATGGCACTGCCTGCTGTCTCCCTGTTAGGTACGACCGAAACCAGTTCAGTGCCCTTCCCACAACTCCAGCCTCCATTAATCTTTTAATCAAGGTCCTATGATTGACCGTATCAAAAGCGGCCGACATGTCCAATAATACCAATATAGCTGCTTGGCCAGTGTCGGCACGCATTCTAAGAGCGTCCAAAACTGTCACCAGGGCTGTTTCTGTGCCATGACCGAGACGAAACCCAAATTGTACTTCATCCAGTAGATTGTTTTCTTCTACATATTTCGAGAGAGTTTTGCTAACCACTCTTTCCACGATCTTTACCGGGTATGGCAACAGAGATATAGGTCTGTAATTTGATGGGCAGTCGGGGTCAAGTGTAGCTTTTTTTAGCAGAGGAGTCACCACTGCCTTTTTCCAGCATTCTGGGACTAATCCACTAATTAGGGACTGGCAACAAATTTGATAGAGCTGAGGGAAAAGCTCTACTCGGAAAGCTTTCCATAGCTTATGTGGGAGAGGGTCCAACAGAGAACCAGAGGAGATATTACCTGCTAATATATTAAACTCCTCCTCTGTAGGAATTGGGAAGGATTCAAGGGTTACTCTGATCTCTTTATCAATTCCCTCCTTCTGAGTATTTTCTATTGCTCGTTCCAACTTATCGTTTTCTCTATCTAACTCTGTTTCCATATTGGAATTTAGGCCACTAATAATTTTATTAATTTTATCTTCGAAGAATACTGACAGGCCATCACATAACTCTTGTGAGGCTATAGTCTTAGTTTTCACACAGTCTGAGTTCGACATGTCTCTTACTATACTAAATAGAGTTCCGGTTTTGTTAGATGCCTGCAGGATAGTTTCTTCATAATATTTAGCTTTGGCCTTAGCAATTGTCCCTTTATAGCTGTACAATACAGTTTTCAGAGCAGCTTTATCTTCCTCTATATATCGCCTCCTCCATTTTCTCTCGGCCTGTTTACATTTTTTCTTAAGTAACCTTAGCTCCTCGTTGTACCATGGGGCTGACAGTTTGTTTCTATTTTTAATATTTTTCATCGGGACCAATTGATCTAGTGTGTGGGTGATTTGGTTGCATAGGTTCGAGTAGTTCTCATCTACCAGTTTATTAATATCAAAAGTAATTTTTTCGGTAAGTTGTGGGAGCCTCTCATTCTTCAGCAATCTCGTCCATTCCCTTCCTTTCCGGGTACTAGCCTGGACATGAGCTGTCTTACTTAGATTGGGAGGTTTTAACAAAAAAAGGACCAAAGAATGGTCTGACCAGCAAAGTGGCAGAATTTCTCCCACCTCTACCTCCAGATGATTGGCAAAAATTAAGTCCAGAACATGTCCTCCCTGATGAGTAGGGTGTAACACCAACTGTTGAAGGTTAAGATTCTCACAGGCCTGTAGTAGTTCATTTAAGGCCAATTCATAATTACCATTCTGCCAAAGATTAAAATCTCCCAAGATGATTAATCTAGAATGAGTAAGTGAAAAATTATAAATCACATCAATCAAATCTTGATGTAGAGGGGCTCCTCCCCTGGGGGTCTGTAACAGAGTATGCCAGAAATTACTTGTCTATTGGCATCCTCAAGCGAGAATCCCAATAATTCAAATCCCTCTACTGCATCTATATTCATGAGAGTAAGCGACCACTTTTCATTATATATCACTCCTACTCCGCCCCCCCTCCCTACTAGCCTAGGTCTGTGGAATGTCTTAAATCCTAATGGACATGCCATCCCTAGCTCTACTTCAACCTCAGGGCGTATCCATGTTTCTGTAAGAAATAAGATATCTAAATTCTGATCTTCTAATAGAGAGTGGATTTCTTGGAAATGCTTTACTAGGGATCTGGCATTAACTAACCCACAGTTAAGGTTTTCTGCCGTGGTGTTTGAAAAAGTGGCCTTAATGTCCAGCTGCCCCCTATTGTTACACTCATCCATACCCTGTTCACCTATGGCAATAATTTGTTCCCTAGTATAAGGAGGACCAACTTTCCTAGAAATACCTGAGTCCGGTGTGGCAGCATAACTGGCGCTGAGCGCGACCGGTGCGCGGACGGGTGCAGACGGGCTTACCTTTGGTGCGCCCGCTGCGCGCGCGCGCTGCGCGCTGCGCGCTTGCATTCCTTCTCCTTAAGTAGGGAGGAGTGCTTCCTAGCAGCTAGACCGCTGACCAAGATGGCGTGTTTCCGGTGACCCGCTCTTACATGCGGAAGTACACCAGCACACCTTGGTTAGGTTAATGTATTAAGGAACAGTTGGCATTCCCAGTATTCAAGAAAGGGCAGGGATTGATACATATTGTTCCCCCTGCTCCCCCGGTCTTGTCTGCTCCCTGGTATACTAGCAGAAGTTCAGGAGCGCTAGACCTCACCTAGGGTGGTGACTGGCTTAATTCGATGGGCAAATCCAAAGGTTTCACATTTACTAAAGTGTAAAATTTTCAGCGGCCGGTGCATAGTTTTATTCATATGCACAGTAGTATTAATTTAAATAATAGATGTATTGACTAGTACGACCAGCGGACGTTCCCACACTAAGGCATTTGGCAGCGGTGAGTGTTGCTATGCTGTAAGGATATCAAGGTTAAATATGACTGCCAGGCATCAGGAGCACTGAGCGGCTTACAGCCAGAGGCGGTATCCGATGCACGGGGCAGCTGTTAGATTAGAGCCCTACTCAGAGGGACCGCCTTAAGTGCTTGGAGGTCTGCTGGCACCGCCTTTCAATGGAAGCCATTGTCTAGCGGGCTGCTCTGACCAGGGCAGTTGCAGGCGCAAGTAACATGATCAGCTGCCAGTTCAAACGTGCATCTTTCACTAATTTACTCAGATAACTGGGACAGGATTAAGGCGGGCTGGATAACTCTTGCTTCTACCTGCATTGGCACATCTTGTCAGGAGTGACTGCCAAAGGGATGGCACTTAAGCCAGGTAATGTTAGCACCCATCCACACCAAGCCGATTGTTTAAGGCCACCCTTGGGCCGCGTTTACACAGCCCAGTATTAGGCCCTTGTGGGTCAGTGCCATGAATTACTAAATTGGACTGAACAGGAGGCGTGACCGTGGGTTACACTAGCAGAAGTTTGGCGAAGAGTTAAACTTCACCCATGGTCATGGTGTAGTTTTAAGTAGTTGGAGTTGTCACTCTTATTTGACCAGGGGTTCGATGCTACACGAGGGCATCGCCGCGCTGCGGCCAGAGCACGAGCATTGTGCTTCCCAGGGGGCAGCAAGTGTAAGCAAGGCTCTTTCCAAATCTGGCACCAGAACACAAGGTAGTCAGGGCCATCTTGTCTGTTGGGTGACTTGGGTAGGCACCTGTGTAGTTGTCACTCCACGAAGGGGTGAGTTGTCTCCAATAGTGGGCACAATACATATGTGTGTCCCTGGCTTTACAGCTGTGTCAAGCCTGTCTCAGTCAGAGGTACGCCCAGGTGGAAATTGTGTACTTAAGGTTTGCATGACCAATGCGGTTTGTTGTATCTCCTAGCGGACCCACTGAAGGTGTACTGCAGCTAAACAGGGAACTGGGAAGCATGGTTTCCGTCACTTTGGCAGGTTTAAAGCATCCAGGGTCAGAGATGGACAGTAGGTACTGTGCATCTGTGTTCCGACGGCAGTTAGGCAAGCAGGGTGCGCTGCGTAAGTTGTAATTGCACGAAAGGGTGAGGTGTCTCCAGCAGTGGGCGCAAGCCGTAGATTGTTTCAAACCAGCTTTGATACCATTAAGGTGTTCACCAGGGTAGCAAGCAAAGGGGTTTGTGCATCCGTCTGGGCAATGGGGCGAAATAAGTACACCCCAGAACCAAGGGCAGAGGATATGATCCTGCAGTTAGGCGCAAATGCCCGCCCGGTTAGTATAGATGCCTCGCTGGGTGGTGACGCTGTCAGCCAACAGGGTGCTGCCATCCCAAGAAATGGGGAAACAAGGTGCGAAGCACAAAAGGCTACTATGTAAAAGAACATTTGCCATGTCCAGTGATCAACAAAAAGTAAATTTAACTGAGCAGGTAATTTTCCACCGCTGGGGTTGCCCAGGGGTGGGCAGTGGGAACGCCCCTGCCCCCTATTCGGCAATATTCGAGGATGAGGGTAAAGTAGGACTTAGTCAATCCTTAATGTTAGGCACCATATCGCAAACAGTGCGCACTGTATGAAATCGGACAGATTCTCTTAGCTGGTATGCCTAGGGGGTTTCACCAGAGGGAGTTGAGCTGGCGAAATTCCCATAAGGGATAAGGGATGCATGGCAAGGGCAGGAAGGCACCCTTGATTATTGGCACTTACTTCTAGTTATGACCATTCCTATGCGTCTTCATTTAGAAAGCAAAGGGACGGTGCAAATCTTAAGCATAATTCTCCTCGCCCGAACAGCCAAAGTAGGCAGGTGGGGTTGGGAGCGGTCACCTAACTAGTGGGCTGCTGTACCATCGATGGGGGACACAGGTGTTCAAGCACACACGATGCGAGAAGCACGGCAACTTGGGGAGATCAGCAAACAGATGGGGCAATGTGAGCCTTGGTGTCTGAATTCGTCCCACCCAGAGATGGCACAGGGCTAGGTCATGTGAGGCAGTGGAACTTTCCCGCAGGAGGGTGAATAGTTCTTGGCATAGGTTCACAGGCCAGAAGGTTCTTTGGTTTCATCAGACACTAGCTGATCCAGGCTAACGTCAAGGGCTACTGTGATATAGATGGGGTTCATCTATCACCAGTATGGAGGGATCTCATCCCTTAGATTTGTAGGAGGCCTGGAAATGAGCGGTCGCATGTGTGAAATGCGCTGTTTCGGTGAGATCAGCAACTACAGGGGTCAATGTGAGCTCTGGTGGTCGGAGATGATCCCCCGCTAAGGTGGCACGGAGCTAAGTCAGAGGAGGCCGTTGAACATCCCTGTAAGAGGGAACTGTTCATGGCGTAAGTTCACAGACCAGAGGGGTCTGGGTTTCATCTGACACAAGCTCATCCAGGCAAACATTAAAGGTTACTTTGAGGAGGACGGGGTCCACTTGTCCCCGGTGGGGATGGACTTGTTTCTCCTGGATTTACAGGAATGTTTGGAAAGGGCAGGTTGCAGGTAATAGGAGGTGCAGTGGTGGGGGGCCCTGGCTGCGACGGTGGCCGCCTCCAGGGCTGTGGCGGAGTGACAGGGCGATCTGGAAGCAGTCTGGTACAGTAAGGGTACCTCTGCGGCAGACGGGTACAGTAAGGGTACCTCTGCGCGGCACAATAGGGGTGCCAGAGCCAAAGACCAGGATCCTCAGGGTAGGGTCCTGGAGAACCGCGACGGCGCCCCGTTAGTCCTTTGGGCGGTTGGGGGCCTGACCAACCTGGGGTTTGCCCTGATACGCTCCGCCCTGAAAGGGGCGTGAGTAGGATGGTAACAAGGGACACGTGATCCAGTGGTGGATCAACAAAGGTGTAGCGCTGATCGGGCATACATCCCACAGTGCTGGCTCATCAGGCGGGCAGGGGCAGCATAGGTTGGACGGCTGCCTGCCCATGGATCGCCCGTAAGATAACCCACCTTATTGCATACTCTTGTATGGAATAAACCTGCGACAAGTTTTTCCCATAAACAAAGTGTCTTGTGGTTTATTTATGCACGTTCGCCTATGGGAAGGTGGGGGGATGTTGCCGGTATTGGGACTATAGGCTTTCTGGCTGGGTCGGCTGAGTTGCTCTGTACACAGACACCACGGCATTCAGCACTGACGTCATGAGTCAGTCTAATTTTGCCCAATGGTTACTGCTGAGACAACGAGTATATACACTCGCGTCATACAGAGGCTGCAATAGGTGGGCCGGCGGCGGTGCGGAAGCGTGGCACTGCAGTGCACAGTTTGAAACAGCACAGCTTACAGCAGCATAATGAAGTGCTCGGTCTGCTGCCTCAGTTGAGCCTGCACTGCTGTGAGCGGCTGTAACCTAAGATTGATGACTGCTGGAGCCGTGCGCAGTCTGACATCAACCGCGGCAGCATGAGCACTCTAATCATATTTTACTTCAAGGTGGTATGTCGTGATTATATTTTACAAGTGGCGGCATCGGTGGCTGAATCCACTTACAAGCGCGGGGTGCGGTGCCTCCCTTCTGATATATAGTAACCATGCACATGCAGCATTACCACTTTAATGACATTTTATTTCAAGGTGGTTTGGAAATGTTGCGATATTTTAAAGTGGCGGCGCCGGTGGCTGAATCCACTTGCAAGTGCTGGGGGTGTTGTGCCTCCCTACTGGTATATGCTGGTGAGGCCGGGGAGTAATTAATGGGCTGGCAGTGTTGCCCATTCCCTCAAGAGAAGGCGGCCGTATAACATATCCCTACTCCTCGGCTGTCCGCAGCTCCTCTCTGCAGGCCTCGCTGTGTGCTAACACCTGCCTGCAGTGCTCCACTGACTGCATAATTTGCTATTTGTGGGAGAAGCAGTAGGAGATAAGGCAGTCCATTAACGCTACGCGGAGTAGGTAAACCGGAGGAGCACACAGCAATGTTTTCTTTGTGAAGGAGAGGCGGCGACTGTAACGAGTACAATTTTGTTGCACTGACATGTTATTCTCTAATTTTGGTTTAGATGTGTATGTATGTACATCAGACACAAACATTTCAAGGACCGGAGGAGACGCCAATGTAATTATTACCAGAGATTTTTGCCCAGTTTGTGCGAACGTGTCCATTGACCCTGTGACAGTGTCTGAACCTTTGTTTTCATGTATACTTGTGACTTGGCCATTTTGTTTGTGTGCCCCCTGGCCATACATTTTAATATTTTTTTTTTCTTTATTAAGTGCCAACAATTTGGAGTTGTACCCATTTTGAAAATGGACTCTCACGCCAGAACCTTTCACCTGTTTTGCACTGAATTTTACGTATCACATGGTCTCTCAGCGCTACATGAACAGGGTCTGGTGAAAAGCAAAATCCTGACGGTTCATTATGGCAGTGCCAACACGTAAGGGTACTGTTTTATTTGTTTGCTGGCTCTGCTGTAGCCCGATATACACAATGGCAAACACTTTTCTTTGATAACTAGAGTGGTGGACGCTGGCCTCTACAGGGAAGGGTTCTTAAAGCCAGCTCAAGTTGCTCTTTCATTTCACCACTGCCCCGCCCCCATCTCGCTTTCCGGGCCTGTGGCAGAGGGACATAGCTCAACTCTGGTACCACTCCTCCCCCACCACGCATGCTTGGGAATAGCCCACTATGACTGCTGTATTTTTAGTGCTCTCGCCTCAGCTAGGGGTGCCCTCTTTCAAAGAAAACAAGCATTTGCAATGCAATAGGTCTCACATTTACGCGAGTTTAAGCTATTGGCATTGTAAATGACAATGCCTATTATTTTTGTTTTTTAAAACATAAATAAAACGCATTGTCATTTACAATGCCAATAGCTTAAACTCACGTAAATGCGAGACCTATTGCATTGTAAATGCTTGTTTAATGGAGGCAGGACTTCAGTGGAAATCACAGAAAGTAATGTTTCCAACCCATCATTCAATAGGGCACAAGCTGCAGAATGTAAAAATAAGGAGGAATAATTTAAACACTATAAAGGAAAACCTGAACCAAGTGAGGGTTTCAAATACCAAAAGGCCAGCAATCCTGAAACTCAAAAGCATCATTGGAAATATACTAAACGCTGTTGAACTGCATGGGCCAGTCACGATAAGGGATGGCACAGACTAACCTGGTTGTGCTATATTCTGTGTTTATCTAACATTCCTTCTTGTCACACATACAGCCTTTCTATGGAGTTATTTCAAACCTCAGCAAAGTTAGACTTTCTTTCAGTGGCTTCAGGGGAATATTTACAGTTTGGCCAATCTCAAAAACTTACCAGGCTCTGCCAGGGGAACCCCTTCACTTGGCATCATCCCCAGAATTAAGCCATCAGTTCATACATATAACTTGGAATTTCTCCAAGTTTTTGCATGAACTTTAGACAGAACAAGTGGGAAACTGAGACAAGCTATCTCTGCTCAATTGCATGAACTAGTTAGCTATTTCATTCACTAAGGAGGAGTCACATTTGGTTTTGTGTCCAGGCCTATTTTCTGTCCCAGTCCAACCCTACTAATAGTTGATATGGCTTTAGGCTGGAAACATGTCGAAATGGTCTGTGTGAAAAGAATGCTTTAGCATCAGTTATTCATGCCTGATGGCTTCCATCTCTGCCTTTAAGGTGGGACTATACTTCAAAAAACAAAGAAGAGGCTTAACTGTGTTCATCCTTTATAAACAGAATAGGAACCATAACGGGTTATTTTATTATTAAGTATATATCAAAAAAGATAAACATCGGTGTGTCAAGAAATACCTTATACAGTTAAAAAAATATATAAAACATAAAATACGATATACAATTCATAGAAAGTAGAAAAGAAATATAAAAAATATCGGAACTTTACATTGATGAATCCTGATACTGTGAGTAGATCGCCACAAGGCTCATTGCAGGGGCTGAAGATGACAGGGGAATACTGGGGAGCTCTGCAGGTGACTTGGATATTTTGGGAACTGGAGGCACCGAAGTAAAAAAAAAAAAACTGGTGTTGATTAGCATAACTTGAAGTGCATGAAAAATATAGTTCTGAATGGAATAATCAGCAACTGTGAGATGTCAATGTAATTATGGTGTATGAATAATAAATTAATCTTATCACACTGAAAGCCTTTATGGTGAGGATTACATTGAACACGTTATTCAAAATGGGCATTTCATACCCTGTATTGTCATTACTTAGGATCTGGCTTGACAGATACTGTGAGACGTTGGGGTGTCGGTTGAGTGGGGGTAATAACCCTGCTCAAGCAACAGCCACAATCCCTGTCAGGGTGAACCACAAAATGCATTAAACTAGCCTGTGCTTAACCCTCTAGTAGCTTGGCACAAAAGCAATCAGGCTTAACATAGAGCAATATGTAAATTATTTATGCAGCACACAAACAGCAATAAAGTGAAAATATAGCACAAGAAAACTCACACACCAATTTAGAAAATTGGAGTAAATTGTAATGAATAATTTGACACCAAAACGTCAAAAATCCAATCAGTACAATAAAGATATACATTTTTAAAGTATAAGGTAAAAACTGGCTCCTAAATGATCAAAGCGCCAATCATGGACATCTAGTTGCATGAGACTGGGTCAAAGTCGAAAAATATGGTCACCTTAATGGAGGGTGGTCAGATGAAAGAAGTGGATTGGGCCCTGTTGGTGTTTTCCTTGTACTTTGAAGACTTTCAGCAAAAATCGTCTAAAAAGGAAACGTTTCAGTGGGGCAAGGCTGCAGGCGGTGTCCAAGGAGACATCGTCATGGACCGCTGTATGAAGTTGCGGTGAAGATTTCCACATTCGGACTTAGGACCTGCTTGTGATCTTAGCGGGTGGGATACTCCGTCACAAACATGAAGGATATACTGTCCGTCAATTTACAAGTTCTATAGGATACAATGGAATTGGAATTTAGCAGATGGGATATCCGTCACATTTGTGACAGAGGATCCCATTCTCAAACATCGTAATCAGGCCCTTAGTCTCTTTTTTTGTACGTCAAAAATCTCCAGCTGGATGAGGTTGGAGGTTGTTGCCATGGAGGGCTCCACGAGGCCTAATAATTCTTCTGTGAAGGACCGCTGAATAGGATTTGCAGCTGTGGAGAAGAACGTAGCGGGAGCTGCCATGAAGTCAGGCCGACCAGCGATGCACCTTGGACAGATAGACTGTCGTGTAGCTCCTATAGAACCCTGCAGGACCTGCGCGTTTGGATAACATATACTGTGGGCTTGGTGGCAGACTGACTCCTTGCACCCCCACCGTATATGTTAGCCTAGTTTTGCATTAGCTAGCTCGCAGTGCCACTAGTGTCTCCTCTTATCGGGGAGAGATTAGTTTCTGGCAACCTTAGATCATGACAACCCTGATTCCCTCAGAATCGTGGAAACAAAGTACTACCTTTCGCTCAGTCACTCATGCTCACTTATTCGGTTTGTCTCAGAGAGTTACATAGAATAAACAGTCGGGCGTTTCAATAAGTATTTATTGAACAGTTGTTATTCTAGTGTAAAATATATGTGCTGCGGTAACCAGCAGACAATAGCAGAGATATACTATCAGCAGTACGATGAAAGCAAAGGGATAGAACAGTTCTACCATATTGCGATAATCATGAGTACATGCATGAATATAAAAGCATTATGCAAGTGTGCGTACTCCTACAATGCCTACCTAGATGTACCTGAGTGTACCTAGCATATGTGTGTAGGATTTAGAAGCTAAGAGCCAAGAATCCTCCTAGGATTTAGTTGAACCCCCATACCTGAATAGAGAGAGTGTGGGACCCCGTCCTGGTCTCGAGTTGGACACCCCGTCCGGGTTGTGTCAGACCACTGTCAGCTTGAGCGACTGCATGCAGGAGCCTCAGCGTCTCTGGTCAGTGTGTCAGCATGGAAGTCTCGGTTCCCTCTGCCTTACCGGGGCAAGATGTGGTGTATTTATACCCTAAAGAGTCTCGGTCCTCAGTATGGGTTGTATTGGACATGAGGAAGACGTCAGGGGTGAACTTTGTACATACATATTATGCCGGTGGTGTATTCTTAGAAAGCCATGCATAATTAATGAGTACAGTGTGGGCCTGTGTTTGGAAGAACCCTGCTGCATTCAAAACCACAGGATAGATAACGTTCAGCCCTCAGAGCTCGTTGTGTACTAGCTGGGACCAATGTAGGTGAAAGATCATGCCTATATAAGGAATCCTACTATAATAGGACATGTACAGTTGTGACCATAATTGGGCATATGCGGCCATGACCATAAATGGGCAAGTACGAATATGACCATATTAGGGTAAATATGAATACGTCCATTTTAGGGCATGTACGAACGGCTCTACATTAGGGCATCTATGCGGGATAAAACACCCACTCCTCTTCCGAACTGGATAATAAATGACCATACTTAAAATCTGGACAATTTAAAATTATTTTTAAAAGCAAGTAAAAACATGGTTCTAAAAAATTGTTAAAAAATTTCGGTGCTTAAAAAATAAAAAAATGTTCAAATTCAGCTTTTTCTAGTCGCCACTTAAAAGTCTCTCTATAGAAGTTGTATTACCATAAGCAGGAGAAGGCCATGCTTTTCTCAAGCGAAAGTGTCAATGTAAGAAAATGTTCCAAATTTAGATAGTTTATTTTGAAACGAGTGGAGAAGCCGAATTCTTTCCCAGGACACGATGAGCCAATTCAAGACTACGCGTCCTGGCTGGGAAGCTCAATATTATCGGTGTCAGCTGCTGTAGATGACAAATCCAACGCCTCACAGAGCACGTCAATCGCACATAGATGGAATGTAGTACTGCCAACAGTCGGTGCTGCGGCAGCTTGTGCGGCAGTTGTAACCTGGGTGCCTGTGGAGGAGTCACCTAACCCAGCAGGAGCGAACGGCACCTGTGGATTCTCCAGGAATGCATTCATCAGAATCGGAAGCCGTTGAGGACAACGCAGAGCGTGGGCCTTTATGGGGTCCAGCATTGCATCCGTGTCCGGAGGCGCATCTGATGGAAATGTTAGACAAAGATCCAACGTGCATTCTTCTCCGCAGAACAGGCATCGAAGCACAGGTAAGATGCAGTCTATCCAGACTGGTCTAAATGATAGAAACCAGGAGGCATTGAGTTCTCGCAGGCAAGAAATGCCCAGAAGTTGTACCATGCGTTCACGGTATTTCCGCTCCAGGAGCGTGTTCACCATTCCCTCGGGAAGTGGGCCGTCCATTGCGTAGCAGCAATATTACAATCAGGATTCATGCGATTAGGAACAGGATGAGCGGGAATCCTCCAAATACGCTCCCAACACGGAGTATATACAATTTGGGATTACTCCGAGGACTGTCTGAAAGGTGCTTAACAGTCCGGACCCTATGGTCTTAAATAGGTGTACAATTCTGCTCATATCAGACATATTGAAGATACGTCCCACCATTTCTGTGAAATGAATGGGGCAGTTTGTACGTATGAGTGCCTGTATCTCAGTCGGGGTCCTTGCAACTTGAAGTTCATAGGTTTCTCGAGCGGAGGTTAAGGGCACGGGTTGCTGTAAAAGCATGGCTTTCAATCTGCTCAGAGTATCAAACTGTATAAAAGAAACATTCAGCGAAGGCCATAGCGGCGCCTCCCCGACTGTTTTCAGTGGCGGAAACAATACTTGCATACAGCAAGTAACCATGGAGTTAACAGTCACTAGATATGCAACGCCCGGAAGCATCCCACAACAACCTTGATCATTTAGCATTAGGTAACTCCCATTCGAGAGCAGCTGGAAAACCGGCGCGATCATGGCCGCTGGGGTCCCTGACATGTGACAAGATAAGTTCACCACTGAACCACTGCAGGCTCTGTGTAGAGAAATATCCTGACACATGAGAGAACCGCTCAAACCGTTCTTGCAGTTCGTACCACTCAGATACACTTCTCGTCCCCATTCCGGCATCGGTATCTATATGGTAACTCCCAAGTTTCCTTGATGTATCCCTTACCCATTTTCACATATTTGCCTGCCTGTCTTTGCTCAAGGCAATATTGAAACTGAAATGTAGTGACCGGCAGAGTGATTTGTCCATGAATTAGCCATTCTGTTGATGGTGATTCGGCTACAGTGAATGGTAGCCTTTCCAGTTTCCCAATACGCAGCATTGTATATTTGGCTCCCCTTTGTGCCATTTCTGTCTGTTTATCAGTTAGATTGGATTCTGAAAACAGGGACGTGGTGTTTATAAAATGCCATGGCACATAGCCTGCACGCAAAGATTGTAGCGTCCAGCTTAACATCATAATAGAACGTAGTTGAGATTGCCCGTGTTGTAACAAGGCCAGATCTTGTTCTAATATGTCGATTGCCGAGGACACAATGTTGCCTAAGGAGTAAATCCTGGAGGTCAAAGTAGTTAACCCATTATCCACTACAGCTAATGCTTTTTCTAAGTTAATACAGTCTATTTCCCGTATCCTTTCTGCGGCCTCTTGTTGGGATATTTTCCAGTTTTCATTATAGTAGGGATAAAGGCCTGCATATATGAAACGTTTCTGACGTTGTTTCCTGGGACCTAGTAGAAAATCTCTACGCTCCATGTCAGGTGTGAGTAAGGTCAAGTGGTGCTTTACTTCTGTGAGTGTCGAGGTCTCTAGCCAATCAAGGCACAACTTCCCAACACTATAGGATGTCACTACCCCTGGGTGTTGTCTTTGTACGTAGCGTGGGTCTGGCCTATGGATACTAAACCCTCTGGTTATATTCATAAATCTCTGTTGACATTTGTTTGTGTCAATGGGCCAAACCAGCCATTCTGTCCAATCAGGATCTGATCTGTTGTACTGGAAAATGTCATCTAATCCTACCCCTTGTGTAGTTGAATTCTGCCCCCCACCCATCTGCGATGGTGTTGGAAACCCCGGTGTGTTCATTTCCTTGCCTCTGGCTAATCCAAGACAGGATGTCTGTTGCACAGTTTCATTCAGAAATAAAATCTGCTGCGGAATGATGCATGCTCTAAAAAGTGCTTCTATTCCCTGGACTTGCCAGTCCCTAGAACCACAGATCGATTTTGAATCTATTGTGTCTTTCCATAGATCGAAACCCTGTTTAGACAACTGGTTCAGAAAGGATGCAGAGTAAATATGTTTGGTGTTTGTTAACATAATTTTCTGAGCTGAAATTTTCGCCACTTTATAATAAAGTGACTTCGGGTCGGATGTGTTAAACCCTGAGAAGTATGTGAATATCTGTGCAAATGCTTGCGAACTACCTTTTGGAGGTGTTGGGCAGTGTTCCCACTGGTGGTACTCAAATACATTTCTAGGTGTTATAGATTTGTGTAAGAAATGATGACCATATTGCTGGTAACAGTACAATGTATCATAGTCTGAAGTACCTTCTAACATTTCATTGTTCGGAAATGCAGCAGTTTTTTCTAAATCAGATATCATAGCATTTACAGTTTCAGTGTCCCAATCATCAGAAAATGTACTGGAGGTAATGATATCACTTAAAGAAATTTTAAATATATGTTTCAGCTTTAAAAGTTCAGTCGGACCGAATACATCATAATCAATCTTGTCCCATAATATACTGTCCGGTATAGGAACTGCTGTAATTTTCACTGAAGACAAGTCTCTTGGTTCACGATGTGAAGACTGGTGTGGTTTTAAAATCAAATTGACTCTTTGGGCTGTAGAGCTTGGTTGGAGGTATCATCCATTAATAAGCATACTAAAAGTTATTATTAAACCTAGCCAGAAAATGAAAAATAAAATCCCGGTGATATACCATAGTTCTATCCAAGGTGACACCAGGTAAGTCTTTCTAAAAAAGTTCAAAAAGTCAATGAGTTTCTGTTGGAGTGATCTTTTGGCTGGCGTCGTTTCCGGTTCGCTTGGATCCAGTGAAAACGTATCAAAGTTCATGAAATAGCCAGAAGCAGTTTGATCAATTGTTGGAATTGCATCGGGATTTGTTGAAATCGGATTTTGCTGTTGACGAGGCACGTTGACGTAGATGTCTGTATTAGGTCTTATTGCAACTTGGTTGTTAAGTTGATTTTCATTTTGAAGATGAATTTCTTGTTGAAGTGGAACGAGTTCCATAGCATTGTTGCTTAGTCCTTCATTCCGTACAGGTGGCTCTTCAAACGTGATGAGTCTTTCTGTTTGAACTTCTTGGATTGTAGCGAGAGGAGGGCGTCTGCTACTGTGGAGTCCACGAGGCCTACTATTTAGTATCGGCCACATAGTGTGGTTTGATTAGGTCTATTGAGACAAATCTTTTCTCCTTTTTTCCAGCAAGAGGTGGCAGAAGTACAGTTCTTGTGCCGTGGATTGCTTGGACCGGTACAGGCTTTCTGTAGGATGGCCCAAATTCTTTCTTGTCAGCAATCTTCTCTCTGACCAGATCCCCGATCTTTGGGATCCAGACAGGTCTTGCCGTTACTGCCTTGGCTTCCTCAGTGGCGGTCTGTTTCTGGAGCACGTTACTTTGATGTGTCCTGGATTCATTTAGATCCTGTAAAACAGCCAAACGATCATGGATATCAAATGGTTTTTCATCCGCCACTGTGCCTTCACAATCAAGATCAGGTACCCACATTCTTGTCCCAAATAGGACCTCGTAAGGAGTGACACCTCCTAGAGAGCTTCTTGGCTGATTATTGAGCGCGCGCTGTACCCCATAAAGGTGATCAACCCATCTACCGCCCTTGCCTAATACCCTAGCTGTTAAAGATTGCTTTAAGTCTTTGTTTTTCCTCTCCACAACAGAATTTCCCTCGGGATGGCACAGAGAGGAGTACCGCAATACTACGCCCATTCCTTCTATGACCTCTTTGTAAGCCCGAGAGCTAAACGCCGGACCACGGTCAGAATGTAACGTGCCAACTGCGTATGTGCCGATAAAGACTCGCAAATATTTTATAACAGTTCGAGCATCAGCCGAGCGCTGAGGCCAAACCCATAGGAAACGTGAGCAGGAATCCACTGCAACCATGATATATTTCTTGGACCCATCAGATTGTAGGGGTCTGCAGTGGTCCAAATACACACATGCAAGAGGTTTGTCTGATTTCAGCAATGGTGTCTGCGCCGGCCGTGTTACGGTGGAGCCTTTTATCTGCTGACAGATGTCGCATTTCAAGAGATAGTCTTTAGTCTGCTTTGTTAACCCTGGCCACCAGTAGCGCTGTTTCAGTAAAGAAATAGTCGCTGTAACACCTGTATGCGCAGAACCCAAACCCTCGTGTGCCGCTAAAATCAAGCCTAGCCTACGATCCATATTTGGTATTACTCTATCCCCCACTCCAGGAATTTGAGCATATGGAATGTTTTGTGCATCTAACTTGTAGGAGTACTTGAGTGGAAATTTTGTAGGTACTGCTGTGCTGCCTTTGCTTGAAGCATTGACAGCTACCATTATCTCGCCGTCTACCCTCGTCTTTGAATGAGTGATTGCAGATACGGCGGCTGTGCGAACAGCCCCCTTTGCGGCTTCATCAGCCAATGAATTCCCTTCAACGTGAACGCCATCACGCTGATGACTCAGTGTATGTATTACGTAAGCCCTTGGTAGTTCGTTTCTCAACTCCACTACCTGTTCCCATAGCATTTTATGCTTAGTTGTGCCATCTTTTGCATCTTCGAACCCGTTTTGTTCCCAATGATGTAGATATTCATTGTACGACTGTACACAGTAAAAGGAATCACACACAATAAGTGTGGGGAATTCGTGTTCCGTATTCACCAGTGCCAGTATAAGTGCTTTTAACTCTGCCAACTGAGCCGTGCAGTCTCCTAGAGATTGCGTTTTGGTGCAACTCGGATGGAACTTTCCATCGTGCATGCGACCTTTAACAATCGCACACGCTGCGCTGTAAGCTTGCTTACTCCCTGTGGCTGGTTGAGCAGAACTGTCAGTGTAAATAATGTATTCATACTGATCGAGAGGCAAAATTTCATTTGGTAGAGGATATTCTTGTTTGTATTACAGGAATGCCTGTGTTTTTAAACTTGGATCAAATCTGTATTCAACATCCGTTGCAGTAAGAGAATTAGCCCATTGTATCCATCTCGGATGTAAGGCTTTTGCATTTGGAATGCTAGCTTTTGTAACAGCTTCTAAAGCTGGTACTGGTCACGACAACTATGCGTTTTCCCTGAGCCAGAGCTCTTTCTCTTGCTACAGCGGTCTGAACTGCTGTCAGGATTTTTTCTGTTGAAGTGAAACGCTTTTCTGCGTTTGTATACAGGTGTGATTTGTATGCGATTGGTACTGTTTCGCCTTCATTAAAAGTCAAATATGTGTACCCGCATTGACCCGCTATTACTCGGATCACCAAGTTGCGTACGTTTACGCGTGTTTGTAAATGTTTAGAAGCTATCATGTCTTCCTGTAGGGAACGCAGGATATTTGTGTGTTCCTGTGTCCATTGTCTAACTGAAAAATCAGGTTTTATTAAGTCATAGAAAGGTTTTACTCTTTCTGCATAACCCAAAATGTATGTTCGACCAAAATTTAGGAATCCCAGAATTGATTGTAAATTCTTTAATGATTTTGAGGTTGGAGCAGCGCACACTTTTCTAAAAAGTTAGCTGCTAGGCTTTTCCCTCACTTGACAGCTTGTATCCTAAAAACAGGACACTGAGGTGGGCAATCTTTGATTTTTTTAAATTAAATTTGTAGCCCTCAGAGGCGAATCCCATAATAATGGTGCTCACCCTGGTCAAGTGCCTCTTTAAGTCATCGTCCGTCAGATAAATATCATCCACATAGGACAATGCTTTTTCATCCAAATTTTGGAGTAACTCTGTTACCCTTGCTGAAAACAACCCCGGGCTATTCTTATACCCTTGGGGGAGTCAGCAGAATTGCCGATGGGACCCTAACGCACTGAATGCGGTCAGATACCTGCTTTCAGGCGCTATATTTTGGCAGAAAAATCCATTTGAGATATCAAGTGTTGTTTTGTATTTTTTGCGCACTATGTTATTCATTAATGCGGCACTGTGTGCATTTTGAACTGCAAATGTCTTTGTGCAAGTGTTTAAATGTCTGTAATCTAAAATTAGACGATATGTGTTGTCAGGTGTGGCTACGGGGAACAAGGGATTGTTCATAGGTGAAGTGCAATTTTCTATCACCCCCTGATATTCAAGTTGATCTAGAATCTCCCTGACTTGTTTTTTAGCTTCCTGCTTTATAGGGTATTGCCTTTGAGCATTTGGGGAAACTTTTAACGGGATCACGTGGTGGGTTGAATCCTCATCCCAACCGGCATGATTTTTATACAATGCTGGAGCTAGGGCAACCACCCACTCCTGCGCATATGCATGTTTTAGGTGAATGGGAACGAGGTCGGAAAACGCTGGAAAAATTACCATTTCTCCCCTAGGGCACTCCATGACGAATGCTGGTGGCCAGTCTTGTTCTGCTAATAGAATGTCATAACCAGATGACAGATTTTTCCAAAAGAGACCTTTAATTTTTCTGGGCTTGTCCCCCTCCATCCGGAGTGTTATCTCATGTAACTTATGTGGGACACTTACCCGAGTATCGGGTGTTTCCACCGTGATATACTCACTCAACTCCGCTGTCACCAGAAATTCCTTCAGGTTCTGGCGAGCTATCGTTACTTCTGCCGCGCTGTCTAGCATCGTCAGAGCCCATTCCCCGTTCAGAAGCTGTGTCCTTAGAATTCTGGGCATGTCTGATCTTGAGACCTGCTACCTTCTTCTTTTTGAACTGAGGTTTTGATTTTTGTTTATCCTCTTTTTTAGGTGCGTAGTCCACAGCGTGTTGCGTGTCTCTGGACTTTGTACGCTCCTTTGACCGTCCTTCCCTCTCGGAGTTTCGTGATGAACCCTGAAAGGAACGAGAGGAACGAGTATCAGTATCCTGATACCTGTCAAGTTTTTTAATATTATCCCCATTCCTGAGGTTATACCTCTTTTCAGAGGGCTCCTGTTGAGCAGACCTACTTCTGGACTGAGATCTGGTGTCTTTAGACTTTTGTTGTTTTTTATTTTCCCACTTCTTTTTAGAAGAAGTAGGTGTCTGCTTTGTAGTGTCCTTTTCAGGACTGCCCACCAGTTGTGGTTTTAATGCTTTCCCACCCAAACTGTCTCTGCCTAGTTCTGCATATGCAGTTTCAATTACTTTGGGTAGTTCGTGTTGTTGGTCATCTGGACCAAACTCCCTTAGGCGTTGGCGGATCGCCACTAAAGCTGCTTCACCCTTAATGTTAGCTAGTATTATGGCTGATACCTGGTCAAATTTATTTAGTAACTTCATCCCTAAGTTAAGGGCAGGTTCTGCTCCGTACTCATTTTGTATCTGTCTCAATACGTCAGGTACTACTGCTATTGACGGGATACCATGTGTTCTGGTATATATGGCAGCAAAGACTGAACCCCAAGAGGTGCAGTCCTCTACTTGTGGTGTGAGACCCATGGGCAAGCAGATTGTTAGAATTCTGTGTTTATCACTGGTTGTAGTATTCGGGAATACTGCTTCAAGCCGAGTTATTTTCTGAGCTATCCAGAATGGGATTTGTTCGCGTTTTGCTGGCATTTTGCCCATTACCGCGTGTAATGTGTGTGGAGTAATTTTATTAACTGTACTCTGGACTGGAGTATCTTGTGCTGCAACTGGTGCAGGCTGAAATGTTAAAGTCCTCATCACAAATTGTGTGAGGTTTCTGTAGATTTTAATTAAATCTTTGTGTTGTACGAGTAATTCTGGCTGTGGCATTGTGTCCATGTCAGGATGCGGTGTGTATGCCGCTAATATGGGCCATGTGGCTCCTGCTCCTCCGAGCCGGCCTAATCTTGCTCTTCCTCGTACGTGGGGTAGGGCGCCTTTAAATTAGTAATTATGCTCCTGGTAAGTGAGCGGAACCTCTACTTCCTCAAAAGGAGTATAGTCCGCTGGTGTTTCACCTTCTAGGTAGTAGTGAAATACATTTGTTATTGGATTCGCTGCTGGGATTGTAACCCAAGAATAGAACACCTCTGTTTTATTGGATTCGTGTGCCTCGAACACCAAAATTACTGTACCACCCATGGCTCTTAAGCCATGTTCTAAAAGTTTTATGGTGACTGCCCTTCTGAAATTTGGTGCAATTTGTATTGCATCTTCAGGGTCTTCTTCTAAACCTAAGAGGTTTGTTGTAACTCTCCCTGTTGTGTTTGTTTCTTCCACCATTTTTAATTGGAAGAAGGGAGTTTAAAGAGTTCTTAAAGTAAGGTGTAAGTGCACAATTGTAGGAACTAAATGTCCTTCAAGCTTGAGTAACCAACAGCCAATAAATAGTATTCTCGTACTACTCAACTGCGGCGGATTTTGTGCCCACCCACTCCAGACGTCTCTGGGGTTTTGTGAGTAGGTTCTCTGAGAATAGCACGACTGAACTACTCAGATTCTACTGTTAAATAAGTACCCAACCAACGTTGGTGGCGCCATGTCGTGTAGCTCCTATAGTACCCCTGCAGGACCTGCGCGTTTGGATAACATATACTGTGGGCTTTGTGGCAGACTGACTCCGTGCACCCCCACCGTATATGTTAGCGTAGTTTTGCATTAGCTAGCTCGCAGTGCCACTAGTGTCTCCTCTTATCGGGGAGAGATTAGTTTCTGGCAACCTTAGATCATGACAACCCTGATTCCCTCAGAATCGTGGAAACAATGTACTACCTTTCGCTCAGTCACTCGTGCTCACTTATTCGGTTTGTCTCAGAGAGTTACATAGAATAAACAGTTGGGCGTTTCAATAAGTATTTATTAAACAGTTGTTATTCTAGTGTAAAATATATGTGCTGCGGTAACCAGCTGACAATAGCAGAGATATATTATCAGCAGTACGATGAAAGCAAAGGGATAGAACAGTTCTACCATATTGCGATAATCATGAGTACATACATGATTATAAAAGCATTATGCAAGTGTGCGTACTCCTACAATGCCTACCTAGATGTACCTGAGTGTACCTAGCATATCTGTGTAGGTCTCAGAAGCTAAGAGCCAAGAATCCTCCTAGGATTTAGTCGAACCCCCATACCTGAATAGAGAGAGTGTGGGACCCCGTCCTGGTCTCGAGTTGGACACCCCGTCCGGGTTGTGTCAGACCACTGTCAGCTTGAGCGGCTGCATGCAGGAGCCTCATCGTCTCTGGTCAGTGTGTCAGCATGGAAGTCTCGGTTCCCTCTGCCTTACCAGGGCAAGATGTGGTGTATTTATACCCTAAAGAGTCTCGGTCCTCAGTATGGGTTGTATTGGACATGAGGAAGACGTCAGGGGTGAACTTTGTACATACATATTATGCCGGTGGTGTATTCTTAGAAAGCCATGCATAATTAATGAGTACAGTGTGGGCCTGTGTTTGGAAGAACCCTGCTGCATTCAAAACCACAGGATAGATAACGTTCAGCCCTCAGAGCTCGTTGTGTACTAGCTGGGACCAATGTAGGTGAAAGATCATGCCTATATAAGGAATCATACTATAATAGGACATGTACAGTTGTGACCATAATTGGGCATATGCGGCCATGACCATAAATGGGCAAGTACGAATATGACCATATTAGGGTAAATATGAATACGTCCATTTTAGGGCATGTACGAATGGGTCTACATTAGGGCATCTATGCAGGATATAACAAGACAAGCAGGTTGGTCCCAGTCTCTTCTCAGTTCTCACAGCAGTTTTTAAATATAAATGTTTTAAGTCCCAAGTTTTGGACTTTGGCTATCTGGGCACATTTAACACCACCTCCAAGGGTCCAGGACTGGAGAGGTGCAATGTAGGCAGTTAGGACTCCGTCATGCTGGGTCAAGGTGTGGGTTCAAGATAGATAAAGCTTTTTCTGTCCCTGAGGCTCTGATCAGGAGGCCAGCCAACTAGCCCTCGAATTCACTCTGGTAGTTCTGGGTTCCCCAAGTGGAACAGAGCTTAACACAGCCTGGCATTGATAAATGGGATCTCATTGGTTTATCAAAGGTGGGGGACCTTTGGCTGCATGGGGGTGTCGTCCCTTTTACAGATCTGCAAAAAGAATATGAACTGACACCCACTGAAACTTATAGCTATATACAGCTACAACACGCACTACAGAGGGCTCTGCCACTGGGCATGATACTCCCTGAGGCCTCCTCACTAGAACACAGACGACTTGATACCTGTGTGCTCCGTAAGGCAATCTTGCTCACTTACCAGAAAATAATCAATAAATCACCTGATCCTCTGCTGCATCTAAGGGCACAGTGGGAAACAGATCTAGAGACTCTTGAAGATGGCGAATGACCATAAGTCTTAGTGTCCCCAGAGAGGTAACCATCAGATCCAGATTTACAAAGGTCCTACTATTCTTGCTCTATCCTAGTCAAAATGGTCAGTGACATGGATACGCACTGTTGTAGACAATGTGGACAGCTAGGCACATTTTTTCATATCACATGGAACTGCCCTGCACTGAAACCCTATCAGATAACTGTGATTGACTGTATGAACCATGTTTGTGGTTATGCCTTGGAGCCTACTGCCAAGTGGTGCCTCCTTAATATTTGGGACACGTCGGACTTAACGCGTATGGAACAAATCTGGTTAACACTTGGACTGATGGTGGGCAAAATCAAAATTGCATGTTGATGGGGGTGGAGCAGCCACCAAATTTCAGAGACTGGAAAACGGATCTGTATTGGTGCATGATAATAGAAAATGTGGTGTATGAAGGAAGGAGATGCCCTCAAAAATTAGCAAAAGTATGGGGAAAGTGGAATGAATACAAGGGAAACCTATGTACGCCTGTAATGGGTATGCACAATGATTTTCTAACTGTTGAACAACCCATTTCAACTGTAGGTGCCAGGCAGGGGAGAGAGCGAGGGAGTGTCCTTAGATGAAGGTGGGGGAATAGATCACTATACCTCTTCATTCGTGCCATTATACAGCAGTGTGTTATTTCTTTTAATTTCATTCACTTTGTTGTTTTTATGCATATAACAATAAACAGAATTGTTAAAAAAAATCAAAAAAGAAGTGGAACAGGGCTCATGCAGCAGGGTAAACCTCTACGAGATCAAGGGAGTCTTCAGATGGCAAATCAGTCCTCTGAAGTACACAGCAGGCCACAGCAGCAGGCAGTCCTCTGAGAGTTCTTCAGCAGGTCCTGAACGTGAACTGAATATTGTGTCTCTATGTCCTATTTTTACACCTGGTGCATTCTTTGAAGGCGGAGAAGTTTCTAGAGTTTTCTCTTTGAAGTGCTTGTAATTTTCTGCCTCCCCTGCCCTGGCTCCAGCCTACTGCCTAAACATCGAGATAGTGGGAAGTCCTTTGTGTGAAGGCAGGCCACACCCTATTGATGTGTAAAAGAGGCTGTGTCCAGCTCGCCCCCTCCCCATCCTGGCAGTGATGGCCCATTCAGGCACATTTAACCCCTCTATTGTGTGGCTGTCTGGAAGGAATAAACAAAGTCCCACTGCCAACTACACCCAAGCATTGTGACCCAGAAACAGGCTGCATGCACTAAAACAGCTAAGCTGGAAAATGGCAGCTTTGTAAAGGTATTATTATAATACGGGGTTACGCCCAATTTTTGTGGCCAGATGGGGCGTGAGAAACGTTTTTTATAAAAAGGAGATCTGACGACCTTATTTAGATTCCTGCTTTTTATTTCAGCAAATTGAGGGCCAATAGCAATATTTCTTTCTAGTGGTCCTGGCTATTTCTTTGCCATTACTTCAATGTATCACATCTTATTTTTAAACATTCAAATAATTGCCTGAACAACAAGCGATACACTTAATATTCAAAACAAATAAACACATTTGATAATCATGACAATTCAAAACATGACAAAAGATCAAACATACATTCGTAACATTACTTTGAGTGCTATAATCGCAAAAATCACATTACACCTGTAATTTGTCAAACTAAATATCTTACAGGAACTATAATGCCTATGGGCTACATTTCATGTTTTTCCTCATGAAACTTTGTGAAGAAAAGGCACTTTTTAAAAGAGTTAAAATTATATCCCATTGTCATGAGGTCGAGGATATCGGGAGTCCGGACCAGCCAGAGGAAGGGGTTAACGCCCTGCTGTTGCCTTCTATACAGGCGGGTCTGGAGCCCTTTAACAAGGATGCCTCGGAAGGAACCTCGGAGGAGTGGCCACTGACGCTGTACTCGGCCGTCCAATCCGGAGACCGATCGGACGGAACAAGAGGAGTCGGCTCCCGCACGTATGCGGAAGGAGAATCCCGGGCGAGAGGAGAGCCGGAGGTGAGGAACTCGGAGGAATCGAACGGACGGAGAGAAGCAGAGCCAGAAGCAGCGGACGCCACGGAAGACGTCAAGCCAGGAGGCCAACGGTATCGTGTTCCGCCCAGCCACCCTCCAGGAGGAGGGTGGCTTACAAAGGTACGGGCAAGACTACAGGGGTTTCAGGGCACGGGTAGGGGAGGGCGGTGAAAGCGAGGGTGGTCACGCTCGAATCTTCACGGTGTCGGTGGTCACGGGTGACTCCTCCTTCACTCCCCGCTCCCCTGTTATAACAGCGTCCCGTTATCCCCCTGACGTGGTGTTCTTGTCATTTTTCCCTGGGCCCGGACATCTACCGCTGACGAGATCGCGGACCAGCTGCGACGCCAGGACACGGTTTCGAACCCAGGAGCTCCAAGGGGGAAAATACGGAGAGAGAACAAACCAAGGCACCAGCCCTACCAGAGGACTTTACCTTATTGGCGCTTGACAAATAAACAACTTGCTGTACAATACTCCTATCTGGCCTCCTTACTGATCGTGAGACCCCGAATAAGAGACCCCCCTTACAAGTGGTGGAGAATACGGGCATAAGCCTCCTCGATACACGATGGAGAACCTGGTGTACCAGTTAAAGGAGGGCCAGGCCAAGCTGGAGTGGGCCATCGAGAGGAGCTCCAGCCAGGCCGAGATGGACCGAGCCGCGTTCACGATGGCCATCCAACAACAAGCCGACCAGATGGTTAAGTTGGCTGAAGGACAGAACCATATGCTTATGGGAGCCGGACAGGGAAGGAGTCCCGCTCCGCCAGGGTACTGTAGTCCCCCTACAGAAGTACGTACCTGGGGAGGATGCTGTGTCTTTCTTCCTGAACTTTGAAAGGGCCGCTAGGGCTAGTGGGTGGTCGGCGGACCGCTGGCCCTTCTACCTGGCCCCCCTCCTTACGGCCGAAGCCCAGGCAGCGAACCAGGTCGTCAATAAGGATGGTACCGCGGTATATGGTACAGTGAAGCAGTACATCCTGGACCACCTGGGCGTGGATGACGAAACCCACCGTCTCCACTTCAGACAAGAACGCGGCCTCACAGGTGACATCCCGAAAACCCTCTTTTACAAGATCAAAGACGCTGCGGATCATTGGCTAAAACCCAGGAGTCTACTATGGAAGATGTCATGGGCAAGATCTATCTGGAGCAATTCCTCGAGGCCCTACCCTATGGTACACAAAGGTGGCTTAGGCAACATGCCGGCCTGACCTTAGAGCATGCCGTCGAAATGGCCACCTCCTATGTCAGGGCACAAAGTCGTCCCTTAGTAAAGGAGCCAGAGAAGCCCCAGAGGGGGGCCGTAGCCCCGAAGTATGATAAGAAACCGATGAAGGTAACCCCGGACCTGTTTAGAACCAGGGCTGTAAGACCCGACAGCACAACTCCAACTGGTCCTCAATGTTTCGAATGTGGCGAGTGGGGACACATAGCCCGCTTCTGTAGGAAGAGAAGGGACAAAGGTGAAGACGAACCAATGGATGTCAGTTATGCTCCGCGTTCCGTCCTCTTTGCCCAGGAGACAGGGCACATCTACTATGTGAGTTTGATAGCGAACAACCGGGAGGTAACTGCTCTTTTGGATTCAGGGTGCAAGCACTCCTTAGCCCGAGAAGACATAGTCCCCGCCACCGCTATGATACCAGGGAAGACAGTCAATATTCGTTGTGTACACGGAGACATCAGGGAGTACCCAATAGCACAGCTGTCCATACAGACTAGGACAGGAAAAAGCACCTCGGTCATCGTAGGGGTGCTCCCTACCCTTCCTGAGGCACTGATCTTGGGGGTCAATAATCCTTCCTTTGCTGTCCTTCTCTCCCATGCTCTAGGCGTAGGCGTAGCAGACCCAGGTCCTCACAACACACTTTTGACCTCGGAGCCCTGGGCCATTGACAACAACTTTAGAATAGCCCAGCTAAATGACGCCTCCCTCAGACACGCATGGCAAGGAGCACAAGAAACAAGAAACCGACCCCAACGCACTTATCCTTGTTTCTTGGAACTAAACGGTCTCCTTTATCGCCTTGCCAAGAAGGAAGCCGAACCCCAGCTAATAGTCCCCACCACGTTTAGGGAACAGATCCTATTCTTCGCACATTCCCATCTTCTCGCTGGTCATGTAGGGACGGAGAAAACCAGCCAAGCAATCCTGGGTTCTTTCTATTGGCCTGGCATATATCTCCAAATTAAGAAGTATTGCCAGGAATGCACCATCTGCCAACGGAGGAACCCCTATGTTCCTCCCAAGATACCTCTACAGCCCCTACCCATTATAGGCCGTCCTTTTGAAAGAGTAGGTATGGACCTCATTGGGCCTCTCCCTAAATCCAGCAAGGGTCACCAATACGTCCTCGTGTTGGTTGATTATGCCACTCGTTACCCTGAAGCCCTTCCACTGCGAACAGCCACCACCACCACTATAGCTCAGAGGGTGATAGAGGTGTTTTCAAGGATGGGGTTTCCAAGAGAACTGGTAACCGATCAGGGCACACCCTTTGTCTCCCGTTTAATGAGGGAGGTATGTAAACAACTGGTGTATCCAACATATCAAAACCTCGGTGTACCACCCCCAGACCGACGGTCTGGTGGAACGCTACAACGGTAATTTGAAGCTCACTTTAAAGAAACTGTTGAGTGGGGATGGGAGGAATTGGGATCAGTTGTTGCCCTTAGCCCTGTTTGTGATTCGTAGTTCTACCCAGAGCAGTTTAGGGATCTCCCCCTTTGAACTTATGTTCGGGAGAAAACCACGCACTCTTCTTGAAATCACAAAGGAGAGTTGGGAGGAACAAGGGGTATCCGAGGCCCAAGCCTTGTTGGAATACGCCAACCAGCTCAAGACCCAGCTATGCAAATTAAGGACATTAGCCCATGAGAACCTAGAAAAGGCTCAGACCCAACAAAAACTACAATATGATAAGGGTAAGAAGTGGAGAGTGCTAAAACCTGGGGATTGGGCCCTACTTCTCCTTCCTTCATCCACTCACAAACTCCGGAAGGAATGGCAAGGACCCTATGAGGTGGTACGTAGGGTCGGAAACACTACTTACGTGTTACAGCTCACCCCTAGGAAGAGCCAAATGTACCACGTAAACCTCTTTAAAAAATGGCTAGGGCCTGTCCCTAAAAAGCCCTGTAATGTTTCTCTTGCTACTCCTTCTATGACCACAGTGACAGACACCCTTCTTAGTCCTGATTTAGAGCCTCAGGAAACAAAACAAATAGGGGATCTCCTACAGTCATTTTCTGATGTTTTCTCAAATCAGCCCGGTAGAACCACCCTGGCAACCCATACAATACCTACTATTGAGGGGGCTGTTGTCAAACAAAGACCCTATCGGGTTCCTGAGGCACGTAGGGCGGCCCTGAAAAGAGAGGTAGCCGATATGTTGGCCCTAGGGGTGGTGGTACCCTCCAAAAGCAATTGGTGTTCCCCGATCGTTCTGGTCCCGAAGCCAGATGGTAGTATCCGGTTCTGCATTGACTTCAGGGCAGTGAACCGGATATCTAAACAGGACGGGTACCCTTTACCGCGGGTCGACGAATTAATCGAGCGCCTTGGTGAGGCTCGTTACATCACCACCATCGACCTCACCAAGGGTTATTGGCAGATCCCCCTACACCCAAAGGACCAAGAGAAAAGGGCCTTTTCCACTCCAGACGGCTTGGTTCACTTCACAGTCCTTCCGTTTGGCCTACATGGCGCCCCAGCCAGCTTCCAAAGGCTGATGGATACTCTACTCAAGGAACATCTCGAGTATTCGTCAGCATACCTAGACGATATTGTCGTGTTTAGTAAAACCTGGGAGGAACACCTATCCCATTTGTCGGCCGTTCTTACAGAACTACGGCTGGCGAACCTGCATGTTAATGCTAAGAAGTCCAGGTTCGCATATCAAAAGGTGAAGTACCTGGGGTACGTGTTAGGAAAAGGCTTGATTGAACCCCAGAGCGAAAAAGTCAGGGCTATCCAAGACACCCCATATCCCACCACAAGAAAAGAACTAAGGGCCTTTTTAGGGTTGGTGGGGTATTATAGGCGCTTTATACCCCTTTTTCTGACACTGCTGCCCCCTCACAGATCTGCTTAAGAAAGACATCGCTCCCAGTCGTCTTAAGACACCCACCAACGGAGAGCTCTTGGCTTTCCAGTCCCTGAAAACCACGTTAACCACCTCCCCTTTCCTGCTAACACCTGACTTTCAGAAATCTTTCATCCTTCAGACAGACGCCTCAGGGATGGGGATAGGGGCTGTTCTCTCACAGCTAGACGAGGAGGGGCTAGAAAGACCTGTCTTGTACATCAGCAGGAAACTCTTCCCCAGAGAAAAGGCGTATCCCGTAATTGAGAAGGAGTGCTTGGCTATCAGGTGGAGCATAGAGAAATTAAAATACTACCTGGAAGGGCGTTCCTTTCTGTTGTACACAGACCATGCTCCGCTCACCTGGTTACAGAGGAATAAGGGCTCCAACGATCGGGTCCTTCGGTGGTTTCTGGCACTACAACCATACCGTTTCCAGGTACTCCACCGTAAGGGTAGTGAGCAGGGCAATGCCGACTACCTGTCACGTTTTCCACAGTCCCCCGATCGGGGACTCTTAAGGGGGGCATGTGTCATGAGGTCGAGGATATCGGGAGTCCGGACCAGCCAGAGGAAGGGGTTAACGCCCTGCTGTTGCCTTCTATACAGGCGGGTCTGGAGCCCTTTAACAAGGATGCCTCGGAAGGAACCTCGGAGGAGTGGCCACTGACGCTGTACTCGGCCGTCCAATCCGGAGACCGATCGGACGGAACAAGAGGAGTCGGCTCCCGCACGTATGCGGAAGGAGAATCCCGGGCGAGAGGAGAGCCGGAGGTGAGGAACTCGGAGGAATCGAACGGACGGAGAGAAGCAGAGCCAGAAGCAGCGGACGCCACGGAAGACTTCAAGCCAGGAGGCCAACGGTATCGTGTTCCGCCCAGCCACCCTCCAGGAGGAGGGTGGCTTACAAAGGTACGGGCAAGACTACAGGGGTTTCAGGGCACGGGTAGGGGAGGGCGGTGAAAGCGAGGGTGGTCACGCTCGAATCTTCACGGTGTCGGTGGTCACGGGTGACTCCTCCTTCACTCCCCGCTCCCCTGTTATAACAGCGTCCCGTTATCCCCCTGACGTGGTGTTCTTGTCATTTTTCCCTGGGCCCGGACATCTACCGCTGACGAGATCGCGGACCAGCTGCGACGCCAGGACACGGTTTCGAACCCAGGAGCTCCAAGGGGGAAAATACGGAGAGAGAACAAACCAAGGCACCAGCCCTACCAGAGGACTTTACCTTATTGGCGCTTGACAAATAAACAACTTGCTGTACAATACTCCTATCTGGCCTCCTTACTGATCATGAGACCCCGAATAAGAGACCCCCCCTTACACCCATGAAGACCTAGAGCGTAGCCCCATGAAGTAAGTAACTCTAACAGAATTAGACAAACAGTTGTCACAAACAGAGTTCCTCTGCGGCAAAGGGGCGTGCAATGGGTGTTGCTGTGGGTGTTCCACCGCAACAACCAATGCTTTTAGATGCTGCCCCAGATTTACAAGGCTGCGGCACAGGAGCAGGTAAAAGTGGTGGGGCGTGGTGGGGTGGTGGACTCGACAGATGAAGAGGGAAAATTAAATAAATAATTAATTTTTCCTCATCATCATCTGTCGCGTCCCCCCCTCCCTGCTCCACCGCTCTTACCTGCACGGGCCGCTCCTGTTGAGGCAGCACCAAAATCTAACACCATGGAATACCAGGCGTTAGAATGGCGCAACAAGGAGAAATTATTAATTTCTCCTTGTTTTTTTGATCTTTCCATGTGTGCTGCATTCCGGAGCGCACATAGAAGGTGCAAATTGCCAAAATTGATTGTTTATGTGCAGGATGGTGGCCATTCCTGAACATAAACAATCGTCCCTGCAGTGCAGGCACCCTGGCAACATGGCGGCAGGGTGCCTGCGTTGGCGCTAGGCAGCTTTTTTGCGCCAGGGGAAACACAGGGGTGCACCTTATTCTTGTGAATACTGTGCATCCATGTGTTTTGAAAATGACAGAGCGTGGCACTAACACATTTTGTGCAGCGGCATGCGCCAACATTTTGTTATGGATATGCCCACCCATTTCTTACATTGGTGATCAGTGGTAAGGATAGGACTTGTTTTTGTGCAATACCATACAGTAATTCAGTGCTCACTATAACTTCATACTTAAATATTAAATATCATATATTAAATAATTTTCAAATCTCCCTGATTGACATATTTGACTTTTCCAAAAGTCTTTTTGCCCCATGCTCATTTTCTCTACAATGTCTGTCGTCTTACCTGGCAGTATGGAATTTGAGCTGTCCAACCTAGAGGCATACACAGTGACCCAGCTCAAGAGGTTCTGCAAGGAGAGAAGGGTGTTCCATTTGGGCAGTGCCATGAAGGTAGAGCTTCAGAAAGCATAGGCAGCAGTCCACCAAGAAAGAGAAGTGGAAAAGGTGGAGGGGTCAGAGTCTGAGAAGGATGAATTGAAGCAGGATCAAGATAGAGGCCTTTTACATGCAGCCTACTTATGTAGGCGGTTAAAATCCTCTCAGGATTGGAAGTCCGCAGCAGTGTGTCTTCAAAGAACCTGTCTCAAGAGGAGCTGGCAGACAGGAGGGATGAGGGAAAACTAAAATTGGAACTTGCCAAATTAGACAAAGAGAAGGCCCTTGCTAAATTGGAGAAGGAGCAGGCTCCTGAGGAGAGGAGGCTGGCTATGGAAGGAAGAAAAATGGGCCATGAGCTCAAAGAGAGAGAGATGGACATCAGAGCCTTGAGAGAGGGGTCCAACAACAGCAATGGTGGCAGCATACTTGCAGTGTTCACTGGTGAGTCCAGAGTCAGGATCCCAAAGGATTTGGTGCCCAGTGATGTGGTGGGGGATGACATAGACAAATAGTTTTTTTTTTTTTTTGAAATTTTATTGCAGGGAAATTGCGCAATCATACACAGCCTTTTGCCTACAACCCTGGGGCCGGCGGCTTGATAACAGGAGAAATTTTACACAGCTTTGAGGCCAACATCCAGAGGGGCAGGCAGCGTTATATATCCAATACGTTCCATGTACCACATATAAATCATAACAATGATGCACCCAAGGCCAATTAACATAAATATCGTCGTTGTTTGCTGCGGTCAGGAATTTGATCAGCGCATGGTATCACCCAGCGGGTGTAATAGAAGAATGTAACAAATCTATACGACATCTCTCCCTCCGTTTGTCCCCAAATCCTCCAGAGTTCCCATCTTAACTAACTGCTAGTTCCCCTGGAACCGAGCGTCCCTCAGGTCTCACATTAAATTTAGCCTCGTGACATATCTACTGCTAACTGCAATTTGGTGGATTAAGGCGTTAAATGTTCCCCTCAGGTTCTGCCGACGCCACGTCTCCAGGCTCCATAGTCCTATTAAGCATATATGCTGTGTATAGTCCCCAGAAGTTCTTTGGCCTGCTTCGAGGCTGGAGCAGTTCACTAAAATTCTCCGATTGTGTGTAGCAATAAAGCATATCATGTGACCACTGTGTTACAGTAGGAACAGGGACTCTCATCCAACACATTACCACCCTGCGCTTTGCCATGAGCAGCCCCATATCCACTAGCTTACGTATTGCTTTAGGCAGGGTTTTAGAGTACCCCAAAAGGGCGATTGCGGGATCAGGTGTGAGCTCCACGTCTACCACATTACCCAATTCTCGGAAAATGGCCTCCCAAAAATTAAATACTCCTGGACACTGCCACGTAAGATGCATAAAGTCCGCAGTAGGGGCATGGCATCTGTCGCAGAATGCGTCCTCTCTTAACCGATATCTATGTAGCCTCTCTGGAGTATAATATACTCTACTGATGTATTTGAAGTGAATTAGTCTATGCCTGCCGTGTAATGAGATGCGCCTAGTGTTAGTGCAGCAGTAATTCCACATAGAGTCATCTATTGTTAGTTGTAGGTCTCTTTGCCAGGCCCGCCTGGCCGTCGTGTATTGGTTTGCTCTATGAGACATAGCTAATTTATATATGATGGAGACCGTCTTATGGGGAGACTTACTTTTTATAATATAGGTCAGTCCCGGCACTTCCGGGGGCTCGCTCAAGTCCTCCCCCAGCAATTCGCGCACAGCTCTGCGCACTCTATGAAACTGAAATTGTTGTAACCAGGTGCTAGCTTCTGCCGCACTCGCCACTTGTTCCCACGTCTTAACCATTCCATCCTGAAACAGGTCTCCCACTGTGGCAATGTTCAATGTGTGCAGCGCTCGCATAACCCCACCGTCCTTGCAGGGGGCTATCCACAGTGCCCATTCGATCGGCATAGCAGGTGAATACAGCAGAGCCCCCACCTGTAATTGCAATAGACTATGCCAGGCGTGGCGTGTCGAGTTAATGGAGTCCATTATTCTGGTTCTCCGGTCCGTGGGTTCAAATAATGTGGCTGGGAGGGGGAGTGGCTCGGCAAATAGTTTTTCCATATGGAGAAACGGCACGTCAGACGCACCATGTATCCAATAAAGTGCTTGTGCTCCTTGTGCTGCTCTATAATATAAATAAAAATCTGGCGCGCCCAGTCCCCCCATATGATATGGCAATGTAAGTACTCGCCATTGCACACGTGCCTGTTTACCCGCCCAGGCCAGTTTTATCATTGATTTATTAAGTCTGTGAAAAAAAGAGCGTGGTAAGACTATAGGAATATTCGTAAAGAGGAACAGAAATCTGGGCAGTATCACCATTTTCATGATGGAAACGCGGCCGATGAGCGACAACGGCAGCCGGATCCAGGTCTCAACGTCGTCCTCCAGTTTATCTATGGGAATGCCATAATTCTCTCTAAGCACGGTCTCTGAGTCTGTGTGTAGACGAATACCTAGGTACCGAATCGAATCTGTGGTCCATTGTAAAGGGTAGTCCATCTCAAATTTTGCCGTGACCGGGGTGAGCGGGAAGACAATGGACTTAGGCCAATTGACCCGTAAGCCCGATAGCGCACCAAAGTGTACCACTTCCCTAAGGACAGAAGAAAGGTTGTGTTCCGGGTCGCGAACATATAATAAGGTGTTGTCCGCATATGTAGACACTATTATCCTATAGGTCGGGAAACTAATACCTTTATGGCCATGATATTCTCTGAGAGTACACACCATTGGCTCAGCAACCAAGGCATACAACATGGGAGACAGTGGGCAGCCCTGTCTAGTCCCCCTAGTTATAGCAAAGGAATCCGTAACCAGATTGCCCAGCCGGATCCGCGCTGTGGGCGCATTGTACAATACACCAATCAGCTGGAGGAAGACTGACCCCAGACCCATCCTATTCAACACTTGCCGCATGAAAGGCCACTCTACAGAGTCAAAGGCCTTCTCCATATCAAGAAAGACCGCAACCGCCTTAGTATCTTGTTTAACGTGCTGCATGGTTCCAAACACAGTGCGCAGGTTATAAGTAAGATTCCTATCAGGGATAAACCCAGTCTGCTCCGGCGCTACCAACACCGAAGATAGGGGGGCTAGGCGGTTGGCTAATATTTTAGCGAATATCTTGGTATCCACATTTAGCAGTGAAAGGGGGCGATAAGAACCGCATTCCTCCGGGGGCTTGCCCGGTTTGGGGATGGCGACTATGATTGCCTCTCTCATAGTCCGAGGCATTGTGCCTGATACACACATATCATCGAATAGCGCCGAAAGATGGGGGAGCAATAAGTCGAGAAACGTTTTATAGAAGCCGACTGTGAGGCCGTCCACCCCTGGGGCGCTAGTGGTTTTCATTCCCGCCAGTGCTTCCGTGATTTCGTCCTTTTCAATGGGGTGCATGAGGAACTCTCTGTGCGTGTTGGTGAGGAATGGCAATTTAATATGTTCTAAATAATCAAGTATTTCTTCGTCCGTGCCTGACGAGCGAGAAGTATATAAGTCCGAATAATACTGTTTAAACCTTTCCGCAATGTCTGTTTCTTCAGTCAGCATTGCTCCCTCCGCAGACCTAATTTCACAGATCAGCGTTTTGCCGCGCGTAGCCTTCAGAATTTGTGCCAATACCGAGCCCGGCCTATCCCCCTCCCCGTAAGTACGGGCTGTAGCGTACTTGCCCAGATGTTTAACTTCGCTATCTGCAGCGACCTGGTATTCACCTAGCGTGTCCTTTATTACACTTGCAAGCTCTTCGCCCTCACCAGCCACCTGACACAATTCCAAGTCCCCCAATTTCTGTTCTAGATCCGCTAGCCGCTAGCCTCTCCCGAGTGTTTAACCATGGCTACTCCACAAATATACGCTTTGAAAGCCTCCCAAACGATCTGGAAACTATCCACTGATCCAATGTTGGTAGTGAAAAACGTATCTATGGCGCCTGCCAGTTCCTCTTTGAAGAAGGGGTCGAGCAATGAGTAAGGGGGAAAGCGCCATGTGAATGGCGGTATAGATTTCTTAGGAGTGGCCAGGACCAGCAGCAGCGGCGAGCGATCCGAGAGCGTACGTGGGAGTACCAGACAATGACGGACCTGCTCCATTAGCGACTCAGTAGCTAGCCAGTAATCTATGTGAGTGTGTAAATTATAATAAGCAGAGTAATGCGTGAACCCTCCCTTGTCAGGATAGCGCATTCGCCATACATCACAAAGGTCCCTGCTAGCCATGACACTCTCCAACGCTCACGCAGCCGCCACAGGCCTCCTCGCCGGTCCTGCCGACCTGTCGAGGTCGGGATTTCTCACCAAATTAAAATCTCCTCCCCAGAGAAACTGTGCACACTGGAAACAGTACACCGTAGTTGCCAATGCCGTGAAAAACTCGGGGCAGTCATAATTGGGACCGTATACGTTCACTATAATCAAGTCCATGCCCCTGCCCCGATATCTAGAGATCACAAAACGTCCTTCACTATCTGAGTGCAGCTGTTCAATCGCGTATTCAGATCTAGGATTAACCCAGGTCAGCACCCCCCGTGCATGTGTCGTAAATTCTGAGGTATTAATATTGCCCAGCAATCCCCTACCACGCAGCAACGCGCTAGTCTGTGGGAGATGTGTCTCCTGGAGCAAGGCCAGATCTATGTTTTGCCTATTCAAATAGCTCAACACCTTACGCAGTTTACGGTAGTCATTAAGCCCTCGAACATTCCATGATAGTGCGCGGAGGGAGTCTATCAGCTTCGGAGCGTTAGTCTCGCTAGGTGTCGTCATACTGTGTTTCAGTTCCCATAATGTTTCCTGACCTGCGCAGCGCGTGTGTAGTGCGTGCATCATGTGTAGAGCATAATAAAACCGCAATCAACCAATACAATCTAACATTAACCCTTCCCCTCCCTCCCCCCACCCACAGCAGACCTCCCCCAACTTGGTCGCGCAGCATCCCAAAAAACACCCACTCAACCCCCCGCTACCCTCCCCAAATCAACAATTACGACTCTGGTGTGTGGCACTCGTGGGCGGAGGTTGCACGATGAACAGGAGAAAAATGCAAACACTCTTCTGCACCGCCTCACGTACGCCGTCTCATTAAGTTATACAGCATCTTCGACTAAACCTCCCCTGTTTGCGCAGTAGAGCGCCGAGCCACTTACGCCGACTCTCTATCCCAAACTGTGCCTCGAGCCCTAGGTCACTATCACTTCGGCATTCATACTAATTGGGCCGGGTAGTACGTGCTATTCACTGGGTCCCGCCCTGCCCGTGTGTTGCAAACAATTCCACAATGTCACAGGTGAAGTACTAACATAGTTCGACAGTGTGCAAACAAGCCTGAAATCATCAATTAACAGGCATTCCACCCTCAGGACCCCCCGATCTCCCATCGTTCGATGCTCCCCTATTATACTCATCATATAGCGGGTGCTCATCTGTTTCAGTCCTGTTCTGCCATCGATCCTCCAGCCGCTTCGTCGAGCAGGTGCCGGTCCGGGCTCCCGCGTTGTTCTTTGGACCAACCTTTTAGGGCCTTCTGCAGGACCTTCGGATCCGTGAAAATGTGGGATCGACCTTGCCTATTAATTCGTAGCTTGGCAGGATACAGCATAGCATAGTCCAAGCCCAAGTCCCGCTGTTGTTTTTTCATAGGAGCAAATTGTCTGCGTGCCTCCTGCACACGAATAGTGAAGTCCGGATAGAGCGATATTGTAGAGCCTTCATACATCAGTGCTTGCTTTTCCCGTGCAAGAAGTAGCACCGCGTCTCTGTCCCGGTAATTGAGCAGCTTTGCAATAATTGGTCGAGGCGGAGCTCCCGGAGGCGGACGTGGGCCCAGGGAGCGATGTGCTCTCTCCACGACAAACATATTGGAGAAAACGCCTTCCCCCAGAAGTGTGATCAGTAGTTTTTCAATAAATTGTTCCATATTACCAGTAGAGGTCGTCTCCGGCAGGCCAGTAATTCTCAAGTTGCAGCGACGCGAGCGGGCTTCCAAATCCTCTGTTTTATCTTGAAGGACGCGTATAACCTTCCCTAGTTGCTTGTGATCCGAATCCAACGTAGTGTGCGCCTCTTCTACCTCCGTGAGTCTCCTTTCAGACATGTCCAAACGTTCCGCATGTTTGTCCAGATGTTCCACCATTCTGTCCATCCTGTAGGAGAGAGCGTCCATTTTCGTGCCAAGGGAGGCGATGCCGCTTTGCAAGCTCTTTTCCATGGACAGGAGCATATTGCGAATATCCGGGCCAGAGTCGTCTTCAACGGCGGTGTGTGGCCTGGAAGCCTCGTCTATGGTGGCGTCGTGCGATTTCGAGCGTTTCTGCTCAAAGGAGAGTTTAGATTGTGCTCTATCCACTTTACCCATGTTGGAGGCAGGATGGGTTCGCCAATCAGGGGTTCAGCAGCACACTGCACCAGCCTCCTGTCCCCAGCGTAGTCAGGTCTAGCGCTATGTGCGTCTGGCGATCGCCGTCTGCGTTCTCCAGCTAGCCAGGCGGATGTCCCTCAGTGTGTAGTGCAGCAGGTCCGTCTTCAGAGGGCTGCTCCACCCTCCAGATCCAGCCTCCCGGGCTCCAGGACAGTGTGGTCACGTGTGGAGTCCCACGTTGCCCACCCTGGGTGAGGCTCAGGCGCCTGGCGGGTACTACGCTGCCGCCCTAAGGTACTCTCTCTGCCCTTGGTCTCGGCCTGTGTTTCACCTCCGAGGTCCCATCTCGCAGGTGTGTACTTAAGTTAGTTCAGATTCTGCCCTCAACTTCACCGGTGCAAGCCGTCAGTCTGTCTCGCTGTATCCACGTGGAGGGTGTAGGCTCCTGTACCACACTGACCTCAGGCGTAGCTGGTATTCCGCCAATAGGCCGCCCTCAGGCTCCCCGAGCCAGCAGGGTTTACAGCCAGGCCAAAGCTATGTTTAGCGATCCACAGCGGGCGTCACACCGCCGCTCTCTGTCCAGGTTCGGAGTCCTGAGACACGTCTCAGGGAGCCTCAGCGTCTCGCTATGTCCCAGGGGCGCCGCGCTCCAGCTGCCGCCCTACTGCAATGGCGGACCCTCGTTGTAATGGGTTCCGCTAAAAGTGCCGCGTCCCAGGCTTTTACAGTTACAAAATGCGGGCAGGCTCACTTGGGCTCCACAGTGTCCCTCAACTCCGCGCCACTTCAGCAGACGCGCTGCTCCGTACCTCTGCCCACGCTCGTGATCTCGCGGTCGGGAGTGTCAATGGCAATCCGTCGCGGCGGGCGCGTCTCCGCCAACGCCGCTCCACCTCTCCAGTTCACGGCCACGATGGTCCCTCCAGCGTCGCTCCGAGCTCCGGGGCCAGTCCCGAGCGGCGATCACTGCCGGGTGTCCGAGGCTCCCCAGTGCCTGCAGGATCGCGGGTCGTTACGCCGCACGTCAGCAGATGTAACTCCGCCCTCAGCACCACTCTGGTCCGGGGATTGCGGGCCTAACCGCCAGCCAGCCACTCACGACAATATCTCCGGAACGGTGAGTCGGAGTGGCGCCAGGGTTCGCTCCTCGGCATGCGGGCGTGCTCCGACGGCCAATTCTCTGTTGGGGAGAAAGTGGTTAGTGAAGTGCTGTCAGATAATTTGAGGATAGTGATATGGCGTTATGGAGCTCAAGGCTCAAGCGGCCATCTTGGTCGCGAGCAAGCTCCACCCCCTCGACATAGACAAATAGTTTGCAGTCAAGGAAATGGCTCTGAAAGTGCACAATGTCCCAGAGGAGTTCAGGGTGGTAGTCTATAGAGCATGGGTACTCACAAACTTTCTCTCGGGGGCCAAATTTACAGTGTGGTTTGTGGCTGAGGGCCGCACCGGTGGGGGCGGGGTCAGTGGGGGAGGGGGGCGGGGCTAGAGCAAAAAAAAAATTATGACCATGAGGTTGAACACAGGCCCCTGCAGCGGACGCCTTCGTCCACTGAGCCACCAGACCCGGCATACACACATCTCTCTCTATCTATCTCTCTCTCTCTCTCTCGCTCTGTCTCCCTCCCTCTCTCTCCCTCCCTCTCTCTATCTCTCCCTCCCTCTCTCTCTCTCCGTCTCCCTCCCTCTCCCCCTCTCTCTCTCCCTCTCTCTCCCTCCCTCTGTCTCCCCCTCTCGCTCCCTCCGTCTGTCTCCCTCCGTCTGTCTCCCTCTCTCTGTCTCCCTCTCTCTGTCTCCCTCTCTCTGTCTCCCCCTGACTCCCTCCCTCTGTCTCCCTCTGTCTGTCTCCCTCTCCCTCCCTCTGTCTCCCTCTCACTCTGTCTCCCTCTGCCTCCCTCTGTCTCCCTCTCCCTCCCTCTCCCTCCCTCTCCCTCCCCCTGTCTCCCTCTCACTCTGTCTCCCCCTGTCTCCTTCTCACTCTGTCTCCCTCTGCCTCCCTCTGTCTTCCTCCCTCTGTCTCCTTCTCTCTGTCTCCTTCTCTCTGTCTCCTTCTCTCTGTCTCCCTCTGTCTGTCTGTCTCCCTCTGTCTGTTGCCCTCTGTCTCCCTCTCTCTCCCTCTCTGTCTGTCTCCCTCCCTCTCTGTCTCCCTCCCTCCCTGTCTCCCTCCCTCCCTCTCTGTCTGTCTCCCTCCCTCTCTGTCTGTCTCCCTCTCTGTCTGTCTCCCACCCTCTCCCTCTATCTCCCTCTGTCTGTCGCCCTCCTCCCTCTGTCTATCATCCTCTGTCTGTCGCCCTCCTCCTTCCCTCTGTCTGTCGCCCTCCTCCCTCTGTCTGTCTCCATCTGTCGCCCTCCTCCCTCCCTCTGTCTCCCTCTCTCTCTGTCTCCCTCTCTCTGTCTCCCTCTCTGTCCCTCTCTCTGTCTCCCTCTCTGTCCCTCTCTCTGTCCCTCTCTCTGTGCCCCTCCCTCTGTCGCCCTCCTCCCTCCCTCTGTCTCCCTCTCTCTCTGTCTCCCTCTCTCTGTCTCCCTCTCTGTCCCTCTCTCTGTCTCCCTCTCTGTCCCTCTCTTTGTCCCTCTCTCTGTGCCCCTCCCTCTGTCTCCCTCTGTCTCCCTCTGTCTGTCTCCCTCTCTCTGTCTCCCTCCCTCTCTCTCTGTCTCCCTCTGTCTCCTTCTCTGTCTCCCTCTGTCTGTCTCCCTCCCTCTGTCTGTCTCCCTCTGTCTGTTGCCCTCTGTCTTCCTCTCTCTCTCTCTGTTTCCCTCTGTCTCCCTCCCTCTGTCTCCCTCCCTCTGTCTCTCTCTGTCTGTCTCCCTCTGTCTGTCTCCCTCCCTCTGTCTCACTCCCTCTGTCTCCCTCCCTCTGTCTCCCTCCCTCTCTGTCTCCCCCTCTGTCTGTCTCCCCCCTCTGTCTGTCTCCCCCTCTGTCTGTCTCCCCCTCCCTCCCTGTCTCTCCCTGACTCCCTCCCTCAGTCTCCCTCTGTCTCCCTCTGTTTCCCTCTCCCTGTCTCCCTCTGTCTCCCTCTGTCTCCCTCTCTCTGTCTCCCTCCCTCTGTCTCCCTCCCTCTGTCTCCCTCTCCCTCTGCCTCCCTCTGCCTCCCCCTCTGTCTCTCTCTCTCTCTGTCTCCCTCTCTGTCTCCCTCTGTGTCTCCCTCTGTGTCTCCCTCTGTCTGTCGCCCTCTGTCTGTCGCCCTCTGTCTGTCTCCCTCTGTCTGTCACCCTCTGTCTGTCGCCCTCTGTCTGTCGCCCTCTGTCTCCCTCTCTCTCCCTCTGTTTCCCTCCCTCTGTCTCCCTCTCTCTCCGTCTCCCTCTGTCTGTCTCCCTCTGTCTGTCTCCCTCTCTCTGTCTCTCTCCCTCTCTGTCTCCCTCCCTCTCTCTGTCTCCCTCCCTCTCTCTGACTCCCTCTGTCTCTCTGTCTCCCTCTGTCTCTCTGTCTCTGTCTCTCCCTGACTCCCTCCCTCTGTCTCCCTCCCTCTGCCTCCCTCTGTCTCCCTCCCTCTGTCTCCCCCTGACTCCCTCCCTCTGTCTCCCTCCCTCTGCCTCCCTCTGTCTCCCTCCCTCTCCCTCCCTGTCTCCCTCTCCCTCTGTCTTCCTCCCTCTGTCTTCCTCCCTCTGTCTGTCTCCCTCCCTCTGTCTGTTGCCCTCTGTCTGTCTGTCTCCCTCTGTCTGTTGCCCTCTGTCTCCCTCTCCCTCCCTCTGTCTCCCTCCCTCTCTGTCTCCCTCCTTCTCTCTGTCTCCCTCCCTCTCCCTCCCTCTGTCTCCCCCTGACTCCCTCCATCTCCCCCTGACTCCCTCCCTCTGTTTCCCTCTCTCTCTCTGTCTCCCTCTCTCTGTCTCCCTCTGTCTCCCTCTCTCTGTCTCCCTCTGTCTGTCTCCCTCTCTCTGTCACCCTCTGTCACCTCACCCCACGTGTGTGTCAGCCCGGGCTGAGACAGCTTCCCGGGCACACAGACAGCCGCACCCGAGTACTTCACAGGTCTTTAACAGACCATTCACTTGTTAATGAGGCTTTGTTGTATTTCACCTCTTCTTAGCGCCCCTGCATCTCCACTCTGAGTGGAGATGCAGGGGTGCTAAGAAGAGGTGAAATGCAACTAAGCCTCATTAACAAGTGAATGGTCTGTTAAAGAATCGCCCGGCCCCAATAGAGCGCTGCTGCAACCGGCGGTGTTTGCTAACACTTAAAAAAAAAAAACACAGGTAGGATATCTGCAAGGTCCGCGGGCCGCCAAGGAAGGCTTGCCGGGCTGCTGGCGGCCCGCGGGCCGTACTATGAGTACCCGTGCTATAGAGGCATATGTCCATGGTGAGGAGGGACACACTCCTTACGCTAGAGATAATGGACCAGCCATGCTACACTGCAATTGAGGCCATTCTAGTCAGCAAGTTTGGACTGACCACTGAGTGGTATAGGCTCAGATTCTGGGGCAGCCACAAGATCCCATCACAAACATTAGTGTTTTTTTTTTATTATGCCAGCAAGGTACTGAAGAGCTGGGTGAGGAATAGCAAGGATGATGATTATTCAGGGCTGTACAACTTGATTTTAAAGGATCATATGCTTGATATTTGTTTTCCAGAGCTACTCCAACAACTAGTTTAAAGCAATTTAACTGACCCCAGGAAGCTTGCTGAGGAAGCGGACATCTGGGCCAACACCGCAATGTCCAAGAAGGCATCTGGGGGGGGACTCCCAAATGGGTGGTCAGGTTTCCTACTAGAAGAAAGAGAGGGAGATAAAAAGACATAGTTCTGTAAAGGCCCCCAAATCAACTCACAGGGGAAAGGGTCTGGTTCTAATTCCCAATCTGGCCACCAGAAGAAAAACTACACTGACAAAGGATAGCAGCCCAAGCCCATCAAGTTCTAGGAGTGCTACAAAAATGGACACTACAAGGGGGATCCCAAGTGTACAAAAAGAGCACCGCCTCCCACTGGAGGAAAGAAAGCAGGGGTGGCTAGTCTAGTGCTGGGGGAGGAATCTGTCCCGGTTAATGGGGGAGCCTGAGTCCCTGGCTGACAGGGAGAGAGCTGGTTCCTAAGATCCATGTTCCCTAAAATACTACTAAGTATAGGCAATGGGTCACCATCAATGGGCAAGGTGTTGAGGCTCTGAGGGATACAGAAGCCAGCATCACTATGGTAAGGAGTCAGATAGTGTCTCCAGGGCAGGCAATTCCAAATGCATTGTACCAAGTTGGGGTGGCTGACAACAAAGAGGGTCACTATCTAGTGGCCCTTGTTCCCTTTGAGTGGGGGGAGGGGCTTACAGGTCTTCTGAAAGTTGCTGTGAGCCCTGCCATGCCAGTGGACCGTTTGTTGGGTAATGACCTTGAGAATACTATCTGGAAGGTAGTGGAGCTCAAGGCTCATGCGGAGATGTTGGGGTTACCTGATTGGATCTTTGCAACTGCAAGGTCCATGGCTGCCCAAGAAGGGAGTCAAAAAGGGCTGGATCCTGGAACAATGGCCCACGTAGCTGCTAATAAGGGGAAAGGTAGAAGGCGTGGTAAACCACCCCCTGAGTGTCTTCCTATTGAGGTGGATGGGGCACCTGTGGTGGCCACCCCAGAGCCCACTGACAAGGGTACTGCTTCCCTTGGTGACCTACCTACATTTCTTGAATGGCATGTAGAAGGAAGACCCACCAAGGAGGAGTTCTGTAGGGCACAGAGGGAGTGTCTAACCCATGAGGGCATGAGGAAACAGGTTGAAGCCCAAGCAGCAGGTGATGTCTCTGGGAGTTATCACATTTACTGGGAGGACAACCTCCTTTACAGTGAGCCTAAGACTCTTGTGCATGGGATAGCAAGGGCCCTGGTGGTCCCTCAGTGCTACAGGGCCCTCCTACTAGAGCTGGCTCACAAGATTCTCCTGATAGGACACCTGAGCCAAGACAAGACCTTTGCAAAGCTTGTCCCACACATTTTTTGGGCCGAAGATTAGGACACCCTCAGATGCATTCTGAAGGACTTGTGTAACCTGCAAGGCCTGTGGGAAGACAGGGCAGAGCCTGAAAGTCCCCCTTAATCTCATGCCTGTCATTGGCACACCTTTTGAGAGGGTGGGCATCAACTTTGTTGGGCCTATGGATCCCCAGACGGCATCAGTCAACAGGTGTCTCCTGGTTCTGATGGATCATCCCTTTAGGTACCCAGAGGAAATCCTTCTGAGGACCATGACTGCACCTGCAGTGGCAAAGGCCCTGATGGGGATTTTTACTCACGTGGGTTTCCCCAAAGAAGTTGAGTCTGACAGAGCACAAATGTCATGTCTGTATACATGTAGTCAATGTGGAAGGAGTGTTGGGTACCCTACAAGTTCTCCGCTCCTTACCATTCACAAACCAATGGGCTTGTTAAGAGATTCAACAAGACCCTGAAAGGCACGATTAGAGGCCTACTTGATACCTTGAGTAATGTGTGGGACATCCTCTTACCAAACCTGTTGTTTGCAACAGAGAGGTACCACAGAAGGGAGTGGGCCCCAGCCTCTTTGAGCTTCTGTATGGGCACCCTCTTGGGGACCTGAGTCTGGTGAAGGAGGGGTGGGAGCAAGCTCCCAGGAAGAGTCCCCTGGATGTACTGAGCTACATGCTGGCCTTCAGAAGCCAGATGGCTAAGTTGTGGAAGCAACCTTCTGACAACTTGGAAGTTAGTCAGGCTGTGATGAAAGAGTGGTATGACCACAATTCTACCACTGTGGAATTACAGCCTAGGCAGAACGTGTGCGTGATGGCACCTGTGGAACCTAGAGCCCTCCAGGGCCATTGGAATGGGCCTTATGAGGTAATTGAAAAGAAGGGAGAGGCTATCTACCTGGTGGACCTTAAGACCCCCTGACAACCTAATGGGGTGCTTCAGATCAATCACCTCAAACCCCACTTTGAGAGGTCTGTGATCAGCATGCTATTGCTGGCAGATGGAGAAGAGGAGGAGAGTGAACCTCTCCCTGACCTCTTGGACTCCAAGAAGAGGATGGTTCTGTGGAGGGAGTCATCCTTTACCCACACTAACTCCTGAGTAGTAGAGGGACTGCCACCAAGTATTGGGATATGACTTCTCTCTGTTCTCCCTCATTCCTGGGACTACCCACCTGTGCACCCATGATGTGGACACTGGGGACAACCTCCCTGTTAAGAATAAATCTTCCTGGTTGTCGGATAAGGTGAGGGCCAGCAACAAGAGTGAACTCTTCAGGATGTTGGAATTGGGGGTGATAAATAGCAACTGGTACAGTCCTGTGGTTCTGATACCAAAAGCTGCCCAACCGGGCACCACACCTGAACTGAGGTTCTGTATGGATTATGGAGTTCTAAATTCTATGACCAAGACTGATGCTCATCCCATCCCCTGGCTGATGAGCTCATTGTCAGATTAGGGGCTGCCCATTACTTAAGTACCTTTGATCTTACATCAGGTGCCATGGAGACATCAGCCTTCTTGGTTCCAGATGGCCACCACCAATTCTGTGTGATGCCCTTTGGACTCATGAATGTCCCTGCCTCCTTCCAGAGGTTGATGAACCAGGTACTCGCTGGTATGGAGGCCTTCTCAGCTGCCTATCTGGATGACATAGCTGTCTTCAGTAGCAGTTGGAAGGACCACTGTTTTCACCTCCAGGAAGTGCTTCAGGCTCTGCAACATACAGGCCTGGCTATCAAGGCCAGTAAGGGCCAGTTAGGGTAGGGGTCTGTGGTGTACATGGGACACCTGGTGAGCAGGGGTAAGGTGCAGCCCCTCCAGGCCAAGATAGAGACCATCATGGCCTGTGAGGCTCCCAAAACCAAGACTGAGGTCAGATCATTTGTGTGCCTTACTGGGTACTACAGGAGGTTTGTCAAGTGATATGGCACCATTGTTGCCCCCTTGACAGAGCTGACTTATAAAAAGCAGCCCAGAAATGTGATTTGGACAGAGGCATGCCAAACTGCATTTGACTCCCTGAAATAAGCCATGTGCACAGCCTCACTGCTCAGGGCCCCTGACTCTTCCAAGGTGTTTATCGTTCAAACAGATGCCTCAGACCATGGCATAGGGGCAGTGTTATCACAGCTAAATGAAGATGTCCTGGACCAACTTATAACTTCATCTCCATGGGGG